>MU968501.1:402069-864775 GCA_034641835.2 Pinus albicaulis
ATTGTAGGTTTTAACCCTGAACAAAAATTATCTACTCACGAATATTATAACAGAAAATAAACAATAACGAAAGCATAAAACATAAAAAAGATAAACACAGAGATTTTCCCCTGGATCCCAAATCGAGACGACCAGCTTGATTTTTCATTATATTCCTTTTAGTGTTACAACACATATATATACATGTCGAAGCATACATAAACCGCAATCCATAAACCTTGGATTAGAACATAACCATAGTTCCCTTGACCGGATCTACAAAATACCAGGGGCCGAAAACCATCGTACCCCAAAACCATGTGCAAAACCATGCACAAAACCATGGGCGCAGACTACCCACCGGAAATTAAGGACCAAAAAATTTGCGTCGAGGCGCTGCCCTAGACCCCAACAGGGGGGGCTACTGCCCCCCCTGTGACCCCCCCGTTTCGCCTAGCACAAAGGGGGGGCTATCACCCCCCCGTGTGTGCTTAGTCGTGGAAAGAATATAACACATACCCAACAGTCTCCCACTTGTTGTTTTCTTTCCGCAAGGGACCATAGGAGAGCTTAGTCATTGGCCCAATTCTTCAACACCCATTGTTTCTCTACACCGAGAGAACTTCCGAGTGCTCACAGACTTCGTCAATGCATCTGCAACATTCTTCAAAGTGTCCACCTTTGCCAGCAACACCCTTTTAGCCTCCAACATATCTCTAACAAAGTGATATTGAACATCAATGTGCTTTGTCTTTGAATGATAAGCAGGGTTTTTAGCCAAGAAAATTGCACTCTGGCTATCACAGTCTATCCTTATAGCTTGTTGTACCAACCCCATACTTGAATACAATCTCTGCAACCAAACTGCTTCCTTACTTGCATGAGTGGCTGCTATGTATTCTGCCTTTGTAGTTGAAAGAGCCACTACAGACTGTCTTTTACTCATCCAACTGACTGCGCCTCCAAATAGGCTAAACACATATCCACTTGTAGATCTTCTTTGGTCCAAATCTCTAGTCCAATCTGCATCAACAAAACCACGAATGTCGAACATTCTTTCCAATCCTGGTCTTCCCTGGTAGCACAAGCGATAATCACTAGTGCCACGTAAATATCTAAAAACCCGCTTCACTGTCATCCAATGCTTCTTCCCTGGGTTTGACATAAACCTACTCAATACTCCCACTGCATGTGCAATGTCTGGTCTAGTACAGACCATTGCATACATCAGGCTACCCACTGCACTTGCATATGGAACACAGGACATATTCTCCTTTTCTTCTTGTGCCTTGGGACACTGTTCAGCAGACAACTTTACACCTACAGGAATAGGAACATTCACCGGTTTACTATCCTGCATATTGAACCTCTGCAATATAGTCTCGACATACTTCCTTTGGTTTAACCAGAGCTTCCTCTTTGCCCGATCTCTCTTAATTTCCATGCCCAAAATATAGTTTGCAGCATGTCGAATTTAGAGATAAGTTGGGTCTTCAAATCTTGGATAATTTCTTTGTCATTTCCAATTAACAACATATCATCCACATACAAGACCAAATAAATAACACGGTCACCAATTAATTTAATAAACACAGTGATCCTCCTTGCTTCTGATGAAGCCAAGTCCCCGTATATAGGTATCAAATTTCTGATACCACATCCTTGGTGACTGTTTTAACCCATACAGAGACTTATTCAACCTGCATATCAGTTCTTTCTTACCCTTCACCATAAAGCCTTCAGGTTGCTTCATGTAGCTCTCCTCTTCTAGATCCCCGTGAAGAAATTATGTCTTCACATCCATCTGTTCTATCTCAAAATCAAATGCAGCAGCAACAGATAAAAGTAATCTAATAGAAGTAACTTTGGCAATAGGAGAAAAAATATCACCAAAATCAATTCCCGACACTTGGGAATAACCTTTTGCTACCAACCGAACTTTGTATTTCTCCACCTTGCCTTCTACATTCATCTTATTTTTAAACACCCATTTGCTCCCGATGGGCTTCCTTCCAGCCGGCAACTCCACCAGATCCCATGCCTCATTTTTGTGCAAGGATGCCATTTCATCAACCATGGCCTCCTTCCAGAGTTTTCCATCCTCTGAATCTACTGCCTCCCTGACAGTTCTGGGATCATCATCAGTTATAGTTAAGGAAAAACCTGAAAAAAAAGCAGATGGACTATACCTTTCTGGTTGCCTTCTTTCCCGAACTGATCTTCTCAAAGCTGGAGTTTGTGGCTCTTCATCTTCTGAGTCTTCTTCTGTTGTAGAGTCCGATTCATCCTCCTTTAGCTCAAACTCTATCTTCTCAGGTTCCTTTGGTAGGACTTCATGTTTAACAACATCTTTCACTTCTCTAAACACCACATCTCGACTATACACAACCTTCCTTGTTTCTGGGTTCCAAAGCTTGTAACCCTTTAAACCATCCTTATACCCAATAAAGATGCACCTTTCAGATTTATTATCCAACTTGGTCCTTTTCTCCTTTGGAACATGTACATATGCATCACATTCAAATACCCTTAGATGTGAAATAGAGGGTTTCTTACCAGTCCATACCTCATGTGGGGTCTTATCCTCCAACGCTGATGAAGGTGATCTGTTAACTAAGTAACATGCAATCTCCACTGCCTCTGCCCAGAATTCTTGTCCTAACCCGGTACCACTGAGCATGCTTCTTGCCTTTTCCATCAGTGTTCTATTCATTCTTTCTGCAACTCCATTTTGCTGAGGTGTGTATGGAGTAGTCTTTTTTCGTGCTATACCACACTTCTTACAGAACTCTTCAAATTCCTTCTTGCAGAACTCCCCACCATTATCTGTCCTCAACGCCTTTATCTTCTTCTCTGTCTGGTTTTCCACCAGAGCCTTAAATTCTTTAAATTTGTGAAAGACTTCAGATTTCTTCCTCAAGAAATATATCCATGTATTCCTTGAGAAGTCATCTATGAATGAAACATAGTACACAGACTTTCCCAGTGATGGAACTGACACAGGTCCAAACACATCACTGTGCACAAGTTCTAATATCTTGTTCGCCCTCTTAGCACTAGAAGGAAAACTCACCCCATTCTACTTCCCATATACACAATGTTCACAGAAATTGAAATCCAGAGATAAATTAGACATACCTTCTACCATACCATTTCTATGCAGTATCCGAAGGCCCTTCTCTCCAATATGTCCAAGCCTTTGATGCCATAGCATGGTCTTTTCTCCAGAGACAACTAGGCTTTCCGCTCCTCTTTCAAGAACCACAGAACTATTACACCTATCAATAACAGTGCTACCTTGTAGCTTGTACATAGTTCCAGTCCGAACTCCCCGCATTAATACCAGTGCTCCCCGAACCATCTTGCAGGCATCTTTCTCGAACACTGTTTTTACACCTGCATCATCCATCTTGCTTACAGAAATCAGATTTCTGGCCAATGCAGAAATATGCAGAACACCAGGAAGTGTTCTAATCCTTCCACCTTGCAGCTTCAGCTTGACCTTTCCACGTCCAACGATTCTGGCTTTCCTATCATCCCCTAGGAATACATTGCCGCCATCATATTTCTCATACTCGCAGAACCACTCCCTATGGGGAGTGAAGTGAAAAGATGCACCCGAGTCAATCAACCATGACTCATGATCTACATGTGTATTTGAAGAAGAAGCCAAATACACATCCCCACCTTCATCCGAGGTGGTTTTTGCCTCTGCAGAAAGAGCATCATCAAATCCCCTTCCTTTCTCAGGAGCTTTAAATCTGCAGTCCTTTTTGTAGTGCCCTTCCTTTCCGCATTTCCAGCACACACTTACAAACTTTCCAGGAGATTTAGATCTCCCTCTAGATAACCTTATTCTTGTTTCTATTCTGGGACTTTCTTCGTACAGATAAGGCATCTCCATTCTGACCCTCCATATTTCTCCGTCTCATTTCCTCCGACAACAAGGCTGAGACAATGTCATCAAAATTCAAGGTAGTTGTATTGCTACCTATTGCAATAACCAGACTGTCCCACAAGTCTGGTAGAGAACACAGCAAACTGATGCACTTATTTTCATCTAATATTTTAATATCAACAGATGACAGCTGACTTACCACAGTATTGAAGGCATTCAGATGCTTTGTCACCGAGTCTCCATCCTTCATCCTCATGTTATACAGCTTTTTCCACAGGTACAATTTATTCACCAGAGACTTAGATTGGTACAAAGTCCCAAGTTTTTCCCACAAACTCTTCGTCGTAGCTTCCCCAGATACATTCGACAATACTGAATCTAAGACACACAACCGTATTGTGCTCTTAGCCTTCCGATCCGGTTTCTTCCAGTCTTCATCTGACATTGCCGTTGGTTTAGTACCTGGATCTACCGCGATCCACTGATCTTTATCCACCAGCAGATCCTCCATCTTGAGCTTCCACAACTCAAAACTCTGACCATTAAATTTCTCGATCTCTATCTTTCCACCGCTCGCCATTTTCTTTCACCGTAAGAATCAATCCCACAGATCTCCCACTGAACAGGGTCTACCTCAAGCCCAAGCAAAAAACCCTCAACAGCAAAGGCGTCCCCTTGAAGCCGAAACAGCTCTGATACCAAATGTAGGTTTTAACTTTGAACAAAAATTATCTACTCATGAATCTTATAACAAAAAATAAGCAATAGCGAAAGCATAAAACATAAAACAGATAAACACAGAGATTTTCCCCTAGATCCCAAATCGGGACGACCAGCTTGATTTTTCATTATATTCCTTTTAGTGTTACAACACATATATATACATGTCGAAACATACATAAACCCCAATCCATAACCTTGGATTAGAACATAACCATAGTTCCCTTGACTGGATCTACAAAATACCAGGGGCCGAAAACCATTGTACCCCAAAACCATGTGCAAAACCATGCACAAAACCATGGGCACAGACTACCCACCAGAAATTAAGGACCAAAAAGTTTTCGTCGGGGCGCTACCCCGGACCCCAACAGGGGGGGCTACCGCCCCCCGTTTCACTCAGCGGAAAGGGGGGGCTATCGTCCCCCTCTTACCCCCCCGCGCGTGCTTAGTCGTGGAAAGAATATAACACATACCCAACAAGAATAAGCTTATCCTCCCTATATGAGGGGGAGAGATAGACATGTCATTCTTGTTTTCATGTTATGAAGAAATAATGGAGGATTGGGTAAGCATCTGAGATTGATTTCGATACTCTTTCAGGATGAGGTAGGGCATCCAATAGGTAAGAGTAGTTGAAGAGGAAATTCCATGAGGATGTGTTAATCCAAGATGGGAATGGTCCTAGAAGGACATACCATGTGAAAATTTGGATGGGTTATGTTCCTTGAGAGATAATGATGATGGTGTCTATAAATCATTAATCATTGGTCTCCTCAGCATTATGCTCTAATCTTGTGGAGAGATAGAGTTGTTAGTCAAGGCCTTACTATATGACAATCTTGGTTGATATGATGAAATGCATTGATATAAGCTAAATAAATAGATTATGAGATGGCTTACCAATCCTACACTTCTTATGAGAGTTCTTCAGTATGAGAATGTCTGAGTACCTTGTATTGAATATGAAAACCTCCCTAGTTAAGAGGGAGTGTTGAAATGTGTAACTAGGTTCGCTCTTCATAATGTCTAATATAAACATGATTATATGTAATTTGAATTATTATAATTATTATTATTTTGAAGCATGGGTTTCATGCTCAAGGTTATTTTATTTGTAGGTCAAGCACCCATTAAGTGCTTCTAGGTTTTGTCATTGAGTCAAGAAATCAAAGATGTTATGGTCATATGTAAAGGCCCTATTAGGGCATATTGTATCATGTCAAGAAATTTATTTGAGTCATAAAAGTGTCAAAGTCCCTCCAAGACAAGTCAACCTAAGCTAAAGAAAAGTCAGCCTACAAGACAAGGATAAGTTGGCATGATGAAAGGGTTGTTTGACCTATATATAAGAGTGCCATCAACCTCATTTGAAAGGAGACATACACAAGTTCGTTGAAGAAAGGAAGAAGTTTGATAACAAGGGAAAAGGAAGCCTTATAGCTAGGAAAGAAGAGAAGAACACAAAAGGGAGAAACACTGATTTTTAAGTACTGCTTTTGGGTTGAATTTCTCACTCATACGAGGAGGCTAAGGCATCACTTTAGTGGATTGACCTGCTTTAGTTGGAAGAGATTCTACATCAACATGTTGAGGACATTTAGTGGAGTAACCAGCTTTAGTTGGAAGAGGTTTATAGTTAGGAGTTGGTGGCTAGAGTTTTGTTATAGTTTCTCTAGCTCAAGTTTGAAGAGCTTGACCTATACCAACTTGTAAGAAAGCTATGCTATATACTTGTGTTTTATCTTTGTATATATGAAGTTTCTCATTATTAAAATATTTTGTACTTGCATATTTAATTTTCGTTCAATTTATCTTCTTAATTGGGTGAATTCTAGATTTACATGTTCATGCCAATTGTTAAATTGGTTAAGTGATTTAACAATTATCTTAAGCATAAAGGATTTTTTTTTTTTAATGTGGTTCACGGACCTCAAAGATCGGCGACTGCTAAATCGACGAAATGTTTGTACCAAGTAGATCCACCTAAAGGGATCACGTCCTACCAGTTCAATCATGGAGCCTAACCTTGAGGGTGTCAAGAGAATTGAAACCATGACCTCTCAATAACAAAGGTGCTTTAACAATGGGGGCTCGACCAATTGAGCTAACCCTCAATGTTATAAAGGAAAATTACTTATGTTATATTCTTCCTTAATTAGAGAAATGGATTTATTATGTGTCTCGAACATTGTGCCCTAGGGACTGTATAATTGAAGTATTAACATACCATTGTATGGTATTTATTCTCTTGTGCTTCCATAGGAAATTGGGTTGAAAGGTATTATTGTTATATTTTAATATTTCGGATTAGGAAATGTCGCAAATTCACAAGGAATAGATCTAAGAAACGTCAAATAAAGAGAAATTTCAAAATTGCAGTAAAGGTCAAACTTTCAAATTTCAATGGTAAAAATATGGCAAATATGCAAATACACATCAAGTTACATCTTAGGAGCAAAAGGGTTTCTCTTCACTTATCATCCATAGAGTTAGCATTAACACAAAAAAACAAAGGTCACCTCCTTAATCAATCCACACTCTGATCAATTTTGACAATGTATTTTTGTACACCATCCCTAATAATGTTGTATATGGTTTCTAGGGTAAAGAACGATCAACATGTAAGCACTTCATCTAGTGTAAAAATTAGGCCTCTCTTTTTAACATGGAATTTTGAATATCAATATAGAACTTAGTGATAGTTGGGATTTCATGTATTCTTTGGACCATCAAATAAGGGTTTAAAATAAGACAATATACATCTTTCTTATTTGTAAAATTTAAATAAAGTTTGTGTTTTATGTTTTTATTTACCAAAATAAAGTGTGAATAATCAAGAAAATGTTATATACAGGTTGCCTAATTTTGGAGTTTTTGGTTGGAATCTGGTGAATTTTTTTGATCAATCTTGATTTGTGTGGTTAAATTAGATTTTTGACTGTATATATAAATTTAGCACCTTGAAAAACCCCTAGAGCATTTGGATTGTGGAGACCCCACAACTCAAATTTATACTTATAACAAATCCAGCAGAATTTTGAGCAAATTAGACTGAAAAACATCTAACAAATAGACTTCTACGTTCCATAACAAAGAATTTGCACATTAAAATTACTGAAGTACTAATTTAATATTATATAAAAAATTATATAATATAAACATCAATAATAATGGTATACAAAAGATTCTCCATGAACAAGTTGCAATCTATGGAAGTATGAAGGTAAACACTCCACACTATCATAATAACTTGGTTCTTAAAATAAATTATCTTTCCCGCATATTAACGTTTTGATAAAGAATTCCACTTTTTTTTCATGTGTATCCCAGCAAGCAAAGGATTAGGTATATCGCCTTACATGTCTTTTAATTTGAAATTCACAGATTTCTATCTTATCAAACAATTTAGTATTTAGTATTTCCCTATTGAAAGGGAAAATTTTCTTTGCATTTTAGTGCTCAATAAGAGAAAAAGAAATACCACTCTTGCTGGAAAGACGAGGAAATTAAACAAACACCATCTATCTAATGGTGTCTCTGTAAATATATTAAATTGTCCTCACGTAATTTGAATTACAAGCTAAGAAAAGTATTTGACTACATTTTCACTGGAAGTTATTTTTGACATTTTATTTTGCATTTTTCTACATTTTCCACCAAGTCAACAGTCTAAATGACAGAATTCCTCGATAAAAATTGCCAGAATTTATCGATAATTATGTAAAATGCTGCACTGTTTGTCTAATCCTCGTTAAATTAATAGTAAAAAAATTGTTTTGCCTTGACAATGGCCTTGAATTAGTGCACTAATAATTTCACATATATTGAACTGTTCGTTGAATTCTTTCCTGCAGAAATCACCTACTTATCCCGCATTGCTCCTCTGGCTGTCCGTTACAAAAGAAAAATAATAACTCAAATATATTCCTGAACTCCAATAAAAGATCTTCCGCTTAAACTAAATGCAAGGCAACCGGGATTCATCCAAAAAGCACATATTTTTTGAACTTGAAAGAAAAAAATTGAAAAACTATATGCACTCCATTCAGTATGTTGCTCTTTTTTAGGGACACGAATCTTATTTAGAGTGTTAAACCGGCAGTGTCTTATCAGAATTGGAGACATTGGAAGTTAAGATTCAAGTTCTGTTTTTAATTTTTACGTCATTCCTCTTCTTCTTCCTGTTTTCTCTTATCTCTGTTGAATATTCTCGCTTTATTAACAAATTTCTTAATGCAGTATTGGCTGCTGCGGCTGCTGCCATAGCTGCTTCTGTGTCAATCCGATCTCCTTGAAGAGTTTTGAGTAGTTTATCACCCCCTGGCACAGCAGCATCTTCTAGTACCGTTGACTTAAGTAGGTTGTCAGATCCAACATGAGCAAGGCTAATGACTCTAACACAGGTAATAGCAGAAGCAGCTACTACTGATCCCTTGGCCTCCGACTCGACTGCATTTACACTATCTGGCCGTACCACCTCAGCAGCTCCCGTAACCATCCACAAATGGCAGAAGGAATTGTCAAATGCTAGACTTGTTGGCATGAAGTTTTCTGGCAAACCAACTTTCTGCACAAGTGATAATAAGAAAGAGAAATGAGGTACGCTAAGCTCCATCCATGATTCAAACCTAAGTTAATGTAGTCAAGAATTGTAAATCATCCATGGGCAAGTGTACGCAGGATAATGAAAAGTGTGTGCATGTGATAATCGTAATAGATTTAATATATGACCACCAGCTGGCCAAAGCCGCCAGTAAACCAAACCCACTATTTAAGAGATGCACGCAAATTTAGCAGAAATTACTTAACATGTTTCAGAATTGCTAATGTATTAACTACCTCAAGTTGAACTACTGAAATAATATGCTGCAGTGTACAATGAAATTAAAAATTAACAATTTAGAAACTTAATGCATCATGACAACCTAATGCATTTTCTTGATGTGACATTCCTTCATCCTAGTACATTGCTCAATGTACCAATGGGTAGTACCCATCATCTTCTTATGCATTCATCTGTCCCTTTTCCCACTTCCATACGGATGATTGCTAAAAGTTTGGACAGTATAATACCTACCTCAAGTAGCACCAGTTTCCTTGACTGAAGACTACAACTCAAAAGCAGTACCCCGTAGAACCTGCAGTTCAAACAAACAATTGCCTTTCAGTGAGTCAAATCAGGCTGCCATAAACATTCAGATTCTGAAATGTCTTCAAACTTCATTAGAAAAGAGTCTTCAAAACCGAAACTGGAAATAGTGCATCTAGATGTGTTATGATGCCCGCCAGATTGTGACAGTAAATGCCTTTGAATGGTGATGTTAACTATTGTAATATTCGTTAAAATACTACCACCTCCTGATTGCATCCATCAATAGTCAGGTCACAGAGGAAACAGATCAATTGTCATAAACGGGAAGTCTAAAGCAGATGAGTTCAAGGCTGACTCAGGATTGATAGGATTAAGACACATGTCAAGCATCCAGTTGTGCCTACAATGGAGTACGTTTCGTTGCACATATTAGTTGTAACAATGATAATGTTATAACCTCAGCATCCCAAGCATGAAATACAAGCATTATAAAAAAAGAACAATTATGATAGTTGGCATGCAATAACTACTCAATCAACTACAACAGTGTCATGCTCCAGTCCGCATCGTCTGTGCAGTGAATGGTATTGCATCCTTAGGTAAGGCTATATCTGGTAAGCATTCAAACATTCCAATGGAAAGTTGAAACCTTCTCCAAATATCACACCCACCATAAAGCCACAGGCACATGGCTATCTTTAATGCACCATAACTCTAAAGCACAACTAAAAATAAACAATCATGTTCCCAATGTAAAGACTCCACCAGCAACATATTCAGAAATTCACATTACCTCTCACGTAGCAAGTTCAGGGATTGAAATGACACGGCAAGGACCATAGGCACAAAACTATCTAATCATATTGGGAAACATAAGCATGTATAATTCCATGTGACCATCATGGGCCCATAATAAGCAATCCGTGTTCACAATGCATTCCAACTTAAAACATCAATATAACGCATTTGTACCATTGCACATTAATCTATGGAAATTTTATGAATTGGGGTTTCTTTTGCAAACTCAGATATTTCACGTCTTTAGAGGTTCCACAGATCAATTTCCAATGAATTTTCATCTTTAAGGTTGAACTGAAATATAAATTACAATTTACAGCAGAAAACAGCAAACAATATTTTACATATTTTACTTCACATCAATCGCAATACACTAGGGAATCCAAGAGAGAAGATACCAAATATATGCCAACAAGTTTCAGTCTTGTTACCCCCTCACTTCTAAGTGTTGAATGGTGTTGTCATTGATGCCAACGTCAGTTCTTGAACGCTCTTAATATTTTTCTGGATTGCATCAATTGAAGCTCCATTGGTTAAGAAGCTCTGGAAAGCCTAGAAGCTCTGCAGATGTTAAAGATTCCGAGGATGCAGATCAATGAAGTTGCTTGGGAAACCATCATCACTTGATGCTCCTCGTCATACCGATTCTAACAGTATGCGGCACACCATGAGGCTCCTCACAGTTTGGAAGATATAATTGATTAAAGATTGGTGCCCCAGTAAAATCCCCAACAAAAGGATGATTTGGCAGCTCGTCACTAGACATTCACGGGCATAAAAGAATTTTCATAATTATTATTGAATTATTATGATTCCTCAGGATTTACATGAAGTATTATTAAATCGAATTGGTCCAAAATTAAATCAATGTGTGGATCAAACTTTCAAAGTTTTTGGCTCCTAAGCAAAATTCAAATTTCAAATTAAAATCTTTTGGCTTCCCTCCAATATGCACGAGTCGGCTTCAATCAAAGCACCTCCTCCATCACTATAAAACGAGGCTCGACTTCTCATCAAGCAACAGCACTTGAACACGATTTTTCTGAGTTTCTCTTTGCGGCCTGGAAGAGTCCTGAAGATCATAAGAAGGTGGTCAGGTCAATTTCAGAAAGGTTTCTGGGTTAAATTTTTTGTTTTGGACTATGGTTTCGTTTGGCCTCTTTTGAAGTAAACCTTAAAGCTCGTTGATCCCTCTAGCACTTGGACGTGAGACCTGGTACGTTGACGGAGCTAGGGTTTTAACAGTAGCATACAACAAGCCTGCGGTTCTGTACACCTTTATTTTGGAGAGGAGGTTAAAAATTGAAAGAAGTTTGGTTGTTCTTTTATCTGTCAAGGTTTGCAAAAAATAGAGAACTTAATGCACAAAAATTTGATAGAGCGCAAAAATGTAATGTTAGTCGTTGGGCATTTTACCGTTGTTAAGTCATGCATCAGTTTGCAAGCTCGATTCACACTGTGAATCTGATTTTAATAAATAATATTATTACCCAGCGTAACGTTATGTGTTCCTTTCACGTATGATGAATTGGTGTTGAAATATGCCAGACTTGATTACTGTTCTACGTTGAACATGAAACTTGGTTCTTGAATGATTTCGAAGGCTACTCTGTTTGACTTTTTTTTTTTTGTAGTCATGAATTCTGGTTCTGGGTACGCTGCAAGTTAATGATTGATCTGGCTCGGAGCCCTGGCTTGAGGTCCACGACGAACTAGTCTGATTACAGATGAATGTTTGGAGTCCGAATCCAATGGAGGTCTGAGTCAACATTGTCAATGGTTATTTTGGCAAAGGCTTTCATATAACATAATGCGAGGATCCATTTTCAGTCAAAACTAGGGTTGGCATGGCAAATATCTGTAATATTCCTAATTAGCCCAAGCTAATAGGAATATACCTTTTTGTTTTCATTTTCTTGTTGCAAGAATACAATTGTAAAGGAGGATAAATTAAACTCCTAAAACAGCAAAATAAATCAATGCCCATGTGAACAAGGCTAAATCTGGGCTGCCTTAGCAAAACACCCTTATGTGTGAAAGGGATTAAGTCATTTGACTAGGTCGACTGGACCAAATCAACAGTGTTGTCTAGATACATTGAACCACCTAAATGCACAACGCAGTTTTAATTGGAGGCTAGTCATGTGAATGCAGCTAAATCATTGCGATGGTTTAGGGTTTGGCAAGGATTCCATCTTATTTAAGGAGGAGGAGGACAGCATGAGAGGGTTGTTGAAGATATTATTTCAGAAGAATTTGTCTATTTAGAAGTTTCTCATTCTCTGGCTGTTTAGCTGAGAATAGTGTTGTTTAGCACTAGGGTGTTCCTGGTCGGAAATCCCACCTCTTCCATTGAGTAGCTCAAAGAGGAGTCTTGTATTTCTTGTCCACTATTAGGCTTAAGGCCAAGCTCTTCTTCCAACTACTACTTAGATCCTGTTGAGGGTTTGGTTGTCTTTGTAAGCTGCAGCAAGTGGAGGCTAGATCTATTCAGATCTAAGCCATTCTAGTACCTCTTTTCACTGGGAAAGTCTTCTATCCCATTGGAAAGAGAGTATTGGATGAAGAGAGTTCATTTTCAAATCTTGCCTTGAGGCCACATCATGCTCTAGAGCCTACAGCGCAGTCCATCTTCCAAAACTGTGTTATTTGCAAGGAGAAAGTTGCAGGGTCTTTTGGCACTTCAAGGATATACCTGGAACGCAGCTGATGGTTTTAATGGTGGTTCTCCTCCTGTGATGCCGTGGACAGTCGAACAGTTCACCGAAACAATATAATCCTCCCAGCCGATCTAGGAACAATCCTAGACCCGGAAGATCACTCTTCTGCCCCCGTGCCCAGAATCCCCAGAACGGTGAGACTCCCCTCCAAAACTCTTCGTATCCTTCAATCCTTTCTTTGGACAGAATGCAGAATTTTCCTCCAAAAACCGTTCCCCTCCCACTTCACATCCTTTCCCTTATATCCTTTCTCTCCACCGCCCCCAACTCCCGTAGATATTATCTCATTTATGAGGGTAGGCATGCATTTAAAGAGATATTATATTCATTTAAGGAGATATTTAATTTAGAGATAAGATTTTGGGGTTAAGTGCATGAAATATCCATATCGAATCCTTATCTAGTTACGTAGATGTGATGGCTTTAAGTAGAGCTTAATTTGAACTTAATTTGTATTATGTTTGTTTTTAACTTAATTAATTTGCCTCAATTAAATTATATTATTACTTTATTGGTTCACCCCCATATAATTTTAAACTAAATTATAATCTGATTTTCATAGATAACACTCTCCCATGCATATGCAAATAGAGCAGTATACGTGCTAGGTATCCTGTTGATATTTCGTTATATCATGGTGAGATAAAATATATAGTAATATTCAATTCGTTATTCTTACTTAGATAGTCTTAATACTAGTGCCGGGTATGCGATATAGGCATGTGTAGCTATCATATGCGTATGTCGTATACTCGCTAATGTTATTTTACTTATCAATTAGGAATGGGTTGTTACATACTTCCTCCCTTCAGAAAAACTTCGTCTCGAAGTTAGGGCCACATTAGGCCACATGTGAGAAGGTTTGTATTTTAAGATTGAATTTCATTTGAATATGCATGTTTTTCTTTGTAATTTATTTGTTACTTCACATCTCAACCGCCTCTGCAGACTATTCTAAAATCATTCTATCCTTCCTAATCTCTTCCACTCCCATCCTATCCGTCCTCTACAGGAATATGACATGGCATCAGTTTTACTGATCCATTCATAGACCTTAAGGATACGGCGTCGATGACATCGCTTGTAGGCATCCGACAGTCATCATCACACGTCTAGGGGAGCGTGACTCGCACAGTCCTCCCATGACTCCAGGTATTTGAGGATAAACGGTGGGCAACACCTCCACCCCTCCCAGTAGAACCAGGGTCAACACTCTATCATGGAATCACATGGAGTCTCAACTGTTCTGGGGATTCTGTCATCACGTCAATTGTTTCGGTAACCTGTGTTCTGCGAAGTAATCACTGGTACACAATCTGCAATGTAAACACTCGTACACACATTACAGCATATGCATCTATATTGTTTATAACAAATTGTTACTCATATAACAATCTCTACACATTCCAAATATATTGCTATCTATGATATTGATCCTAGAGTTTATATATCATACTTGGTTTTAAAACATTTGTTCATGTATGTATCAATATGTCCAATACAATTTTTCGTTTAGATACTGCTTCCATTTAGTTCATACATGTTCCATCTATGATGCATTTGTTTTAACTATTTTCAATCTGTATACCAATATGTATTATCATATTTAAAATGTAGCTACTCTTCTATTTCCTTTCCTTCAATCATATTTGAAATGTAATGAAATAAATTGATAGATAGTTTCATCTATAATGTTTAATCTATGATTTCATATTCTTGCAATGTTAACTTAAATGACATATCGCATATCGGTGTCCATACACCAGTAAATTTAAACAAACAGCGTATATCCTGTATCACTAGAGTGAAGTAGCATTCTATCTTTATGGGTATCCATGTATCAGCGAGTAAAATTCATTCTTACGAGATAATTCAAAATAAAGTTTTCAAATTCATGGATAAGCTATGACCACTCTCTATACATGACCAGAAGACTGTGTGATTACGATTACAAAACTGTAAGTTAGGCTAATAATTGATTATGTCATACTCTTCCTAGTTAATAAAATCGATGGGAATCAGTGAAGATAGTGATATGTTAATAAAGAATATGGAACCTTTACCCTTAACTCCATATTCGTACAACACTATCTTGTTTGTTATGTAAACATAGTGAGAGATGAACCTCTGATACCAAATGTAAGGTTCCTCACACAGCAATTTCATTTGAGGAATGTTAATCTAAGCATATATTTCAGTAGTAATGCATTTTAATTAAAATCAGCAGTAAAATTTAATTAAGAAACTATTCTATAAAAAAAATACCTGGAACGCAGTTGATGGTTTTAATGGTGGTTCTCCTCCTGTGATGCCATGGACAGTCGAACAGTTCACCGAAACAATATAATCCTCCCAGCCGATCTAGGAACAATCCTAGACCCAGAAGAACACTCTTCTGCCCCCATGCCCAGAATCCCCAGAACGGTGAGACTCCCCTCCAAAACTCTTCGTATCCTTCAATCCGTTCTTTGGACAGAATGCAGAATTTTCCTCCAAAAACCATTCCCCTCCCACTTCACATCCTTTCCCTTGTATCCTTTCTCTCCACCGCCCCCAACTCCCGTAGATATTATCTCATTTATGAGGGTAGGCATGCATTTAAGGAGATATTATATTCATTTAAGGAGATATTTAATTTAGAGATAAGGTTTTGGGGTTAAGTGCATGAAATATCCATATCGAATCCTTATCTAGTTACGTAGATGTGATGGCTTTAAGTAGAGCTTAATTTGAATTTAATTTGTATTATGTTTGTTTTTAACTTAATTAATTTGCCTCAATTAAATTATATTATTACTTTATTGGTTCACCCCCATATAATTTTTAACTAAATTATAATCTGATTTTCATAGATAACACTCTCTCATGCATATGCAGATAGAGCAGTATACATGCTAGGTATCCTGTTGATATTTCGTTATATCATGGCGAGATAAAATATATAGTAATATTCAATTCGTTATTCTTACTTAGATAGTCTTAATACTAGTGCGGGGTATGCGATATAGGCATGTGTAGCTATCATATGCGTATGTCGTATACTCGCTAATGTTATTTTACTTATCAATTAGGAATGGGTCGTTACATCTCTAGTGTAGGGAATCTGCCCTTCACTGTGGTGATTCGTGGATTACAGATCTAATCCATGTTCCATTCAGATTTGATCTGAATACTGGTGTATTTGCTTCAGGAATTCTGAATCATTCTGCAAATCAGCTGCATTAGATCTCAGATTTACTCCATGTACTACATTTTTTGCTGAAAACCCCAAAGGGCTTTTGAAGAGGAGACTCCATAGTGTACAGATCTGATATAGATCTATCTTTTTGTACACACATCTGCTTTAGATCTGAAGTGTAACTTACAGCTCTTTTCAGCGAATAAAATAACGCTGTCAAGCTTGTACAGTCATATCATTTGGTTGCAGTATCTTATTTTTGGCATTTCTTCATGTAAAGTTTCCTACTTTCTGTTCTATGATGTATGGGCTTCAATATAATCTTGATATGCTGATGTAAATGACATAATTGAGCCTACATATTGGCCTCCTACATATATTTGGCTAAATTGTGTTATTTTCTTAGCAGTTTGTCACATAGTACTACAGTCCCTTCTTTGGGCAATTCTCCAGCTGTACTAGGTGTGGGAGATCTGTTTAACCCACCTAGGAAGATTTGTTTTTGATATCCTCTTGGATTCAGGTCTTAGATACTCAAATCTAAGGGATCCAAGGGCTGGTTTGCAAGCTTGTAGCATACATTCCTGAAAAAATGCATTTTTCAAGCATGCCTTGCTAGCAGTTCCCATTTGGGAATATTACAGTGGTATCGAAGCAACTATCTTAGCACAACCTGTGCTTTGCGTATTGAAGAGCCAATACGTCTTTTCATGGAAAGAAAAGACTGATGAAGAAGTGTAGTTACACTGAAGACACAAAAGACAAGGGTCCAAACCCTTCATCTAGAAAATTGAAAGGGAAAGAGTTTTCAAAAACTCTATTCCAAACTATGCATGAGCTCGAAAATGAAATTAGGGGAATGAGGAATGAAAGACCAACAAATCTCTTGGAGAGGTTTGCACATGAAGGAAGCCCCATTACTTCATCTGATGTGTGTGAGCATTCAGCCACACAATCTGATCTGCAACGTTGTAGCATGCCTACATTCCTTGTAAGAGAAGAAGGAGAAGGAGAGACACCAAAAGAGGAGACTCTTGGTGACTATCTCCGAGAATATGAATCTCAGTCTAAAAGATTCAAAAAGCATCTAAGCTTCCCGAAGTTTTGTCAACTCAAAGAGGAGAGAAGATCCAGCAGAAACATGAGAAGAAGAGGGTGCATGCAGCCATAGTTTTAAAAATCAGAATCGGGTTCCGATTCGGCCGAGGGTCGGCTCCGACTCCAATTCCGACTCGGTATCGACTCGGCCGATTCGGTTTCAATGACTCGGTTTTTGTAAAAAATACATTAAATATTATTTTTTTTGTAAAAAAACATAATTTTAAAGATTTTTATTCATGTTTCCAGACACAAAGCATTACAATATAGACAAAAGACAACATATGATCAAAGTAGGCTCATGAATATATCCATTATATCAAAATTGCACCCAGTGCACTGTCCAATACATGATGATGAGAGAGAGATCAAAACAAAAAACATAAACAAGGAGGTTCTAAATAGCCTCCACAACAAAACATGAATAATCACTACTGCAGCCTGCTAGACATCTAACAAGCCAATGTCCTCTGGCTCTTCCTCAAACTCTGAGTCTGAACCAGAGGGGGAAACTGCTCGCTCGTCCTCTGAATCAACACCCTCAACTGGAACTTTACCCTTGCCCTTACCACTCTGAGATAGACGAGTTATGCGCCTCCGTCGTGGCTGACTAGAGGAAGTGCCTGTGCCTGTGCCTGCAACTGGAGGGCTTAGGACTGGGTCTGCTACTAGTGGATCTGCATTGAGCATAGCCTCTACCTGCGTATTGAAGTCAATCCCCACACCAATATCCTCATCAGAGTCAAACTCTGGTGGACAAGTATCCACTACCCAATCTGATGTTGGATCAATATCCTCCAACACAATGGGATCTGAATCAGATCTTTTGTTCAACAATTGGTTGCGTCTTAGTCGGAGGTTGTACTGGACATACACTAGATCATTTAACTGTTTTTGCTCCAAACGGTTTCTCTTCTTTGTGTGAATCCTCTCAAAGACAGACCAATTGCGCTCACACCCAGAAGCACTACACGTTTGACTCAAAATGCGGATTGCAAACTTCTGCAATTCAAGACAATGGCTACCAAATGCCTCCCACCATTGTGCTGCAAAAAATGAGTTTCAGTTAGCTCAACAATTTATATCCAACTTTGAAATTGAAATTATAAACAATTATACAAAATAATAAAATATGAATTTGAAAATTGAAATTCTTAGTTTACCTGGATCATCTGATTCCCTTGCAATTCTTGCAAGGTTCTTGCTAAAGGTACCTGTGGCTTCGCTGAACACAGTGATCTGATTGTGTATCTTCAACTGCTCACTCTCTGTGGGGATCATGCGATCAATGCAGTCAATCAATCCATCTCTAACCTCCCCATTCAATGCTCTTGCTTCCTGAGCTTTATAATGATACCTTGGGTTCAGAAAATACCCAGCAGCATGTATAGGGCGATGGAGTTGATTGTTCCATCTCTGATCAATGATTGCCCAAATGGGCCCATACTTACCCACTCTATCCTTGTATGCTGCCCTTATTTGCTCCTTTGCTTGATCCATAGCCTCATAAATGAAGCCCATAGCCAGTCTTTCCCCATCCACCAAAAGAAACACCTTAACCAGTGGCTCAGCAAGTTTCACAATCTCTGCTGCCTTTTTCCAAAATATTTCTTCATTGACTTTCCTTTTCACATCTTTGCCATCCTGTTTGCGAGCCCACTGACATTCATTCCATTCATCAATAGAAAACAACTTTTGCAAGTTTCTATGTTGGGCAAGCATAGATTGCAATGTCAAAAACTGTGTTGCAAATCTAGTGATGGCAGGCCTAATAATTTCCTTGCCCCCTGTGTTTTTCCTCATCAGATTCAAAATCCATGAGTAATTGTAAATATATTTTGTGATGCATTTGGCATGCTCTATAGTGTTCTTGATCCAGTCTATTTTGCCAATATCCTCAAGCATGAGGTCTATGCAATGTGTAGCATATGGGGTCCAAAAGACGGTTCGGTGTTTTTCCTCTAACAATTTACCAGCAAGAACAAAGTTAGAGGCATTGTTTGTGATGATTTGAACAACATTTGCCACCCCCACCTCTTCAACAACCTCATCCAAAAGATGAAACAACAAATGTTCATCTTTCACCCTATCAGATGCATCAACTGATTTTAGAAACATGGTTCCCCGTGGGCAAAAGACAAGAAAGTTTATGATGGTATGGTTCCTCTGATCAGTCCATCCATCTGACATGATGGTACATCCTGTATGTGCCCATTAGTTTTTGAACTCTTTCAAATAATCATCAATGTTCATAATCTCTTTGCAAAAGAGATCCTCTTAACTCATGCATAGAAGGGCCTTTGAAGCCCTTTCCAACAGCATATACGGCATCAAAAATAGGTTCATAATATGGTGAACGAGTAGCATTGAAGGGAATATCAGAATCATACCACCATGTAATTTCAGTCTATGAATGCCGCCTCCACCCCCCTTAATTTTTTTCTTACAAAATTTGCAATACATTTGATCATCAACCATTTCAGCATATGCCCAAGCAACATCTTTCGCTCTAGGGGCCATTTTGAATTGAGTTTTTGACCTGGAAAGAAAAGTTGTAAATCTGAGAATGAAAACAAAAAAAGACTATTCATTCCATGTTCATTTCTTTCACCAAAAACTATGTTTACCATTTTCAGATTTGCAAAATAAATAAAACAAGCAAAGACAGATTTTAGAAGAGAAAAAATAAAAACCTCTAGCCTCTAGCCTCCTCAATGCAGCTCCAACAAACCAACTTCTCAATGCTGCTCCAAAGCTTGCCCAATAAGCTCCTCACTGCTGCTCCAAAGCTTGCCCAAAAGACTCCTCAAAGCTGCTCCAAAACCAAGTCCACAACTCTTCACAAAATCCTCACAAATGCTCAAGCAAATTCAATGAGATAGATGTGAGGTATTGACAGGGGTTGGGTAGATTAAATAGGATGGGGAGGGGTTAGATAAGGTAAACAAAACCTAACAGCAAAAAAAAAACGATTTTCACATCCGTTTTTAAGCAATTTTTGGGGCCCGCAGCCGGCAAGAGCTGACCAATCGAGCTAACTCGGTCTCGGTCGAGCCGGCCGGTTTGTGACCGAGTTGGCCGAGTCGATGTACGGCACGGCCGGCTAGGTAACAAACCGGCCACCTGACCGGTTTAACCACCGAGTCGGACCGGCCATCCCTTTGGCTCGGTCGACTTGGTCGGTTCCGAGCCTGGACAGACGGTTTTTAAAACCTTGCATGCAACACACCTTGGGTAGAACTTTCCTACCTACATTTGATGGATCACCTGAGGACTCAGCCAAGTCTTGGGTAAAAAAGTTGGACACATCCTTTCAACTACATCAAGTTTCTGAAGAAGAAGCCATAAGAGTAGCAGTGCTGCACTTCCAAGGTAAAGCATATGCCTAGTAGTTGTTTGAGTCTTCTTCATTGAAGAATGTAAACATCTCTACTTACGCAAAGTTCACTAGGAGGTTAGTGAAAAGATTTGATTCTATACCATTTGAAATTGCTTTGGGTAAGCAAACTAAGCCCAACATATCAGAACATTTGCATGAGAGGGGAAGATCCATGAAGATAACTCCATTTCAGAACATTGTTGAAGGGGTTGAAGATATGCTACATGATTTTCCAAGGGCAAAGGCCCCACTTTAGCAAGAACCTTCTTCTCAAGAAGAAGACATGAGTGTTCCTTTTCCAAGGAGAGATCAAGAGGAAGGATCTCTTATTGATGAGGCATACTCCATTGATGAGGAGAAGAAAGAAGAAGAACTGAAAGGTTCCTCCAGCATTGTGACAGCAGGAGGAGATCTATTTTCATTGAGAGATGGAGATGAAGCCATTGCTTCCACTAAGAGGGCTCTTGTATCTTTGCAAGAAGGCCCCAAGGATCCTATACATGAAGAAGATGAACAGCATGTGTCTATGTTGATAGACAAAGAGACAAAACAATGGAGGAAATGTGTTCCAACACTGCATCCACTTTTTGGAACACACTATGATGGATCAATCCTTTGTGATCAAGACTCTTGACACCAAGGAGACGATGGGTGTTCATGAGTTAACTGCATTTAAAGGGAGCACCTTAGACTGTGAGATCTTGCAAAAGGTGGGTGATGAAGAAGAAGATGGGGGAGTTGCTCCAACTTCTCCTTATCATGATACTTCCACACAGCAATCAGAGATGGATTTGCGCAGTGGAAGCAGTCATATTATGTTCCCATCTGTTGTTCACATGGGAATGAGCCATGAGACATCATTATCTTGTGGTGTACCACTTGGGAGACCACCTGATTCAGATTTGATGAAAGATGTTTCATGCATTGATGCTCCTTTCATAGATCCAAGGAGGGAGGAAGCATTAGAAGACCATGCTTCAGTGCTGAGAGTATGGGGAAAGTACAAGGAAAGGGAAAGCATTTTTCCCTTAACATCACTATCCATTCTCTCATCTCATACTGCGCTGAGAAAAGATGCTGCAAGAATGAAGGTTGACGCCATCATGAAGCAAGGAAGGCAATCCCTAAATCAGAAGACAAACTTGTTTGGAGGATCCTCTTCCATACATGATGAGAGATGGTGGTCACACATGCATACTTTGGCAAAACCAAGGAGGTTTTGGATAGATAATAGCCTCCCATGGGAGACTAACTTCCAAGAACTTCCATCTTCTTTTGAGCATGTGCATGAGCAAGGAGGGCAGCAAGGAAGGACTGACAACCTTCCACCTTGTAAAATTGGCATAGGAGATGTCAAGGAGGAGGAAAATGGGAAGCTTGGCTTTCCAACATACACTTTTGACATGGGAGATGTCAAGGAGTAGAACAACAACATGGCAAACACTTCAGATGACACATTATCAGCGCAGTCATTGTTGGGCACATTAGATCCCTATTGGAAATCCCAACTGGTGGAATATTCCAAGGATCTTCATACTTGCATGATTCTTGATGACTGGCTGCATGAAGAGAGCTATTCAATCCTTGATGCTGTCATCTATAATCATGGTAGGATCTTCTTGTCTAGAGCTTCCAAGCTCAAGGAGAATTTACTACAGAGGGCTTATGAAGACTTCAATTTCAGCCACACCTATTCTATGAAGCTCAACAATATCATTTTGAGGAGCTATTATTGGGAGGGCTTTGAAAGAGAACTATATCAACATTGCCAAAGATGCATGGACCTTGTGGAGTTGGAGCAGCAACATGACTCTAAGGAAGAGTTAAATCAGCCCGCCCTTTCTTCCCTGGAAGAAGAGGGTAGATCTATGCACCATTCCATTGATAGGAGGAGGATTGTTGGTGAAGAGCATGCTCTTAGTACATCTGTTTTATATTTTGATTTCATGCATTCTTACACCATGTTTTTGTGGCATGACTCAAAGGAGGAGGTAATATATTTTGTAAGCCTCATGGCCAATATTAGGTCCCAAAGATTTCTGATTGGGCCACTCCCTTGGAAGAACAAGGGAGATTTTTCATCATGATGGGTGCTTCCCAAAGGCACCAAATATATCTCACTCTTTCGCCTATGGTGAGATGGTATGGGCGTAAGTGAGTGGTGGAAACCACTTACCACATCTTGGTTTGATGCAAGCAGGATGTGTCTGTGGCTAGTTCCACATGTGGAACTATGATCCACCTCCATGCACAATTTTTTGTTTGTTTGTACATTGCTTTGATCCCCTATATTGATGATGTACTTGTACTTTTATGGGGATGTATGGAGGAAGGAGGGAAGGCATGCATGTAGCCCTATGGATGACTATACTTGTCTTTCGTCTTATATTTCAGGAGGGCATTGGGCAAACCATGGTTGTTTCATGTGATTTATCAAGTTTCCTTACGAGATGAGTCATTTTCATCTCATGAGAACATTGTTGGAACAAGTCATGGATGGATGGTTTGGTGATCACTTAGCTTATGAGAGAAGCTTATCCTTTGTTTGTGTCACCAATGGAAGAGGAGATGGCGCACTCACCTTATCGCTTGCTTGAGGACAAGCAATATTTTGGAGGGGAGGACCGTAATATTCCTAATTAGCCCAAGCTAATAGGAATATACCTTTGTTTTCATTTTCTTTACAAAGAATAAATTGTGAAGGAGGATAAATTAAACTCCTAAAACAAAGAAATAAATCAATGCCCATGTGAACAAGGCTAAATCGCGTTGCCTTAGCAAAACACCCTTATGCATGAAAGGGATTAAGTCATTTCACCTGGTCAATCAACCAAATCAACAAATTGTCTAGATACATTGAACCACCTAGATGCATAGCGTGTTTTTAGTTGGAGGCTAGTCATGTGAATAAAATCATTGAGATGGTTTAGGGTTTGACAATGATTCCATCTTATTTAAGGAGGAGGAGGACAACATAAAAGGGTTGTTGAAGATATTATTTAAGAAGAATTTGTCTCAGACATTTCTCATTCTCTCGGTTGTTTAGCCGAGAATAGTGTTGCTTTAGCACTAGGTGTTCCGGGTCGGAATCCCAGCTCTTCCATTGAATAGCTCAAGGAGGAGTCCTGATTTCTTGTCCACTATCAAAGCTTAAGGCCAAGCTTCTTCTTCCAACTACAACTCAAATCTTGTTGAGGGTTTGGTTGTCTTTTGTAAGCCGCAATAGTGGAGGCTAGATCATTCCGATCTAAGCCATTCTAGTGCCTCTTTTCACCGAGGAAGGCTTCCATCCCATTGGAAAGAGAGTATTGGATGAGGAGAGCTCATTTTCAAATCTTGGCTTGAGGCCACATCATGCTCTAGAGCCTATAGCGCACCATCTTCCAGAACGCGTTATTTGCAAGGAGAGTTGAGGTGTGGTCTTTGGGCACTTCAAGGAGGAGAGATCTCTAGTGTTGGGAATCGTCTTCGACTCCGTGGATCTGACATCTAATCCATGTTCCATTCGATCTTATCTCACACGGTGTTTGTGAATTCAATCATTTCTCAGATCACCATTAGATCTTAGATCTACTCCATGTACTACATTTTCTCACAAAACCCCAAAGGCTTTTGAAGAGGAGACTCCATAGTGTACAAATATGATATAGATCTATCTTTGTACAATGTGATTCGTCTATATTCATGTAACTTACAGCTTCTTTTCATTAATAAAATAACACTTGTCGTTTACATATCATTTGGTTGTAGCCTCTTATTTTTAGCATTTCTTCATGTAAAGTTTCCTACTTTCGTTCTATGATGTATGGGCTTCAATATAATCTTGATATGCCGATGTAAATGACATTATGACATAATTGAGCCTACATATTGGCCTCCTACATATATTTGGAGTCTGCGTTATTTTTTGAGTAGTTTTGTCACATAGTGCTACAATCCCTTCTTGGGAAATTTCCAACCGTACTAGGTGTGAGATCTGAACCCACCTAGGAAGATTTGTTTTTGATATCCTTCGATCGGGTTAGATACTTAGATCTAAGAGATCCAAGGGTTGGTTTGTAAGCCGTATATACATTCCCGAAAAATGTGCTTTTCGCATGCCTGCTAGCGCTCCCATTTGGGAATATTACAATATCTTATATGGATGTGCTACAGCGACAATGTCATGAAAGTAAGGAATTTAATCTAAAAATTTATATCGGAATTCACCGTTTTGAGAAGGTTGAAGGCGGAACGTAATGAACAAGTGACCATGTAGTATGTTTCCACATATGGAATAAGATGTTGGTTTTTTTAAATCATCATGGAATATATACACCGTGTAGTGACTTGAAGTAGGATAGACAAGAAAGTTTTGAGATCGAGTCGAGTACCGACAATGCATTGTTGAAATGCTAGTGTTCGTCATATGCCTTATATATGTTGTGGTGGCATGTAATGTCTTTCCCAAATATATTGCCATGCTTATATTGTTGTTATGATTCTTGTTGTAGACGCCATGTACTTGGGTGAGAATGGTAGCCATCTTGAGTGTGAGTGATGTATTTGTGACCGGCCATATAATATGTTGTGGTATCTTAAGAGTATCATTGTGAGAGGACAGAGTATATTGTTGCAGACTAAAAAATTAGAATGAAGTGTGCGCTTTTTTCTCTAAATAAGTCTACTTCATTATATAATACAAAGTCACAATATTACATTCGTCATCCTCCGGGTTGGCAAGCCAATTCCACGGAAATACCAGATTCAAAACAAGAAATAGGGGCGCCCAAACGGGAAACCAGCCTTGAAATGTGTTCATGAAACTTAGAGAGTGTCGCCCATTTAGGGAAAAACTATGTTCATACCATATCTAGGCCCGAAAATAAAGAGGCAAATTGACCGGACTAGAGCGAACTTGACCGAAAAAGCACAGAGAGAAGATCCCGGTTGTTAAGCTATCGATTTCTTGTCATCCTCGGATTGGCGTTGAAGCGGCTCCTCACTCTGACATGTAATGGGAGTCATTGTCCTCGAGCTTGGACACCGGGCGTTCAACAGGAGAGACATCACATGAGCACTATTCCCGCGTTTGTGTCGTCATCATCCAAGCTGCAATTTTTGTCACTGCTCAAGGCTAGTTGTACGGCAAAGCCACCATTTTGCGAGGGGGAAAGGGGGAGGCAGGTTGATGGTGGATTTGCAAGGACGTTTCCTAGAGTGGGAGAGCCGAGGGTCTCAATGGAAGGCTCAGGAAGGTGCATTGACAGGCGGGCAGAGAGGCCGATGGGATCCACGACCTCTGGCTCATCCCAATTGACGGAGAAATTCATTTTTCTGCCAGCAGTGTCGTGAATGGGAGGACAGGAAGGGAGCCTGTGTCCAACGCCCCTGTGGCAACACATGCGGTGATGACGGGGCATGGTTGAGCAAGGATGCAAGTGAGGCGAGGGGGAAAGCACAGCGTCGTGGCAGGGAGTCGAAGGAGCAGAAAAATGGTGCAAGGGCTTGGCAGAGGCAGAGGCACAGGGAGCGACAGAGCCGAGCCAGAGAGTAATCGAAACGCTGAAATGGGGAGTTAGAAGCACAATCTTATGGTCCATGAATGGCGGCAAAAGACAAGTTGGCATGACAGGAAGAGTGAATGCGGGCATGTCGACGTTATTGCAGGTATGATGCAGAGAGCACGATGCATTGTGTTCGAGGGTGGTGGTGTATAAAGAGCCCACGGCCCAAACTTTAATCTCCTTGCTATGGCCATGTGCCCCCACGTGAGGAGGACAGATGTCCAACGTCGGCGAGGCCAGGTGGCAGCATACCTTAATGCTCATTAACACCCACATCCGGGGAGAATGAAGTGTGCAGTTTTGTGACACTTGCTTATGAATTAGAACACAGGAATTTTGATGCTTGTTGTAGACGGAGTTTTTGATGAGTCTATGATAATGGATGTTGTTGGTATTATGCAGAGATATGACAAAGTCATAATTGCACTATTGTTTGTGTAAGGGCTTGATGAGATTGCTACTAGATCTCCTACTGTTTATCAGTACTAGGAGACCAGATTGACTATTGAGTCTTTGATGATGCACAGGTCGGCACGTTTGATGAACATTGACAATATTTGATGCCAGACTTGAATAGCCTAAGTGTTGAGATTGTGAAGCTAGGGTTACAATAGTAGAAGTTGAAGTACAACATTGGCATTGACATGCTAGGGTTTGAAATCTATGTTTAGCAGAGTATTGTTTTGATTTTTGAGCCACTGCTACAGTTTATGAATGTAGGACTTATCATTGACATATTGTTGAGCAGACCTGGCTAAGGTTTTGAGCAGGAGCAGATCTAATGACTTCAGCAGAGATGTTGTAATGAACTTGACAAAGGTTGTTGTTGCTGCTAGGTAGTATCAACATTTATATTGTTGAATGGTTGATGACATATCAATGATGAGCAAAAATAGATTTGATGATTGGACAGATATTGTATTGCAGTTTGTTGAGGTCTATTAAGTAGCGAGCATTATTGTCCAGATAAAATTTGGTATTGATAATGAGCAAAAATAAATTTGTTGTTTATGACATTGTATTACAGATTTGACATTGCTTGAAATTAGGGTTTCACAAAGTATTGCATTACAAAGACCAAATTGGTTATGTAGAGTTATTGTCATTGAGTGAGTAGCTGATTCATTCCAGGGTTTCCAGCATTACATGACCGGATGTGATGACATGTTGCAGTGTTGACATTGAATAGAAGCATATTTGATTGAAGCTAAGGTTTGATGTACAGTTTGAATAGAAGCAGATTGTATTGCAGATAATATTGTATTGATATTGTGCACAAGTGGATCCAGTCTGAAAATTGTGAAACATTGTCCGTCCGCTGATTAGGGTGGTAGGGTGGTGCTACGACAGGTTGGAGTCTGCACAAGGCGTTGGAGCATCCTTCCAATTGGAGCTAGTAAACAAGGTGTTGGAGCATCCTTCAAGTTGGAACCGATAAACTAGGGCGTTGGAGCTAGTAAAAAGGGGTTGGCGCCTCCTTCAGTTGGAGTTGAAAATCTTGGAAGTTGGAGCTTCCTAATTGATGTTAAATATTGAAGACAAATATTAAGATGCATTTCGTGATTTTTCTCTTGGAAGGGTTTCCACCTAAAAATCTCGTGTCTATTGTCTTCATTATTGTGCATTATTGGATGGTGTTGTTTACTGTTTATGTAATGCGAATTTAATGCTCTGAAGATTAAAACTAACTAATTGGTAAGAATATTGATTCACCCCCCTCGGTTTTTCCAACAATTGGTATCAAAGCAAGTTCCTTCAGTTGCAATTTAATAATGGAAGGCAGATCTCAGGTGAATCAAGATGGGTAAGTCAAAGAAGCAAGTCGCCAAACATTCAAAAGAATCAAAGTAAGTTTTTGGTACTGTAGCAGTTTCCAAATCTGAGGAAAATCAAGTTGGTCTATTAGCTCCTGAGTTTGATGAAGCCAAATATGAAATGGGAATCTAGAACGAAAGTTCGTTTGCAAGCTCAAAAGATATTATGTATGGCACTGTATCGTTTATGGAGACACATCTACCAACGAAGCTAAAAGGTACAATGCAAAAGCCATGAAATGGGAATCTAGAACGAAAGTTCGTTTGCAAGCTCAAAAGATATTATGTATGGCACTGTATTGTTTCTGGAGACACATCTACCAACGAAGCTAAAAGGTACAATGCAAAAGCCATGAATATAATTCATAGCCCTCTGTCAGACATTAGGGGAATTTTGAGGTCTAAAATGGGCCTCATAAGGAAATTATAAAATAATAGTGGAAATAATAAATTAATATTAGATTACATCATCAAATTTTCGAAAGAAAAAAGAAAACTAATTTTTCAACACGTATTTTCAACTTATCTCCCTATGGGTTTACTCAAATTTCGAGCGGGAACAGTCATTGGATGCAAAATTTGATTCCTCATCAAAGGAGTACCCATGTTGCATACATTTGATGGACCCTGCTATACGAAAAATGAGAAATACATTAAAAACATGATTGCAATCACATTTTTCATGTATTTCTCATTTTTTGCATAGCAGGGTCCATCAAAGGTATGCAACATGGGTACTCCTTGGATGAGGAATTAAATTTAAATTTTGCATCCAACGAGTACTCCCGCTCGAAATTTGAGTAAAACCTTAGGGAGATAAGTTGAAAACTAGTTTTATTATTTTATTATTTTTTAATCTTTTTACTTTTTTACCCCAAAAATAGTGAATCATCCCCCATGGTTGACATCATCATCTTGAATCCTATTGGTTCTTATAAAGTTTATTTTGGATGTACATTTTTCTTAGGAGGTCCATTTTAGACCTCAAAAATTCTCTAATGTCTTGTAAAAGTCAAAGTTGGTTGATGCTCACTAGCCAAGAGTCTTTGGAAGAAGCTTCATGTGCTCTACTCAAAGAAGCATGCGGGTCAAGACGAAAATGATGAATGTGATTTGGATGAAGCGGATGAAGAAGTAGTAGATTTGGAAGCAAAATTGATTAGTGCCTTATGTGATCTCAACAAAGCCAGAAAGCGAAATAAGGCACTTGAAGAAGAAGTTTCCCTTTTAAGACATCAAGTGCAGGAAGCATAAATTAAAGAGAAAATTTTGACAAGCCAATTAGAAGAATATGTTCAGAAGCATCAGGCAGAAGCCAGTAAAAAAAATGAACTTGACACAACTCTAACTAAAATCAACAAGCTCGAGGAATGGCAAAAGGAACAGTTGCAGGATATTGAAAGGAAAGAACAAGAAATGGCTCAATTGGAGATGAAAGCAAAAGAAGCAGGTAAAGTTCCAAGTGACAAAGGAACAAGCTCCAGGTCCCCGTAAAGAAAAATTGACAAGAAGCCTGAAAGTAAGACCCCTCAAAGTCCAAATCGATTTGAAGGAAAGAAGAAGGATGAAAATGTTGTCACTGCAAAAGTAATGTTGACAAGGATCAACAATGGGTTGCACCTCCTCCAAGAAAGAATATCTTCAGAAGATCTTCAAGACAAGGCACCTCATCCAAGTACCCTAGTATGTTTTAAGGGTATTGTTTTTCATGTTCTAACTTCAGGCATATGGCTAGGGATTGCAGAATGTGTGATATAGGTGATTATCAAAGGCATTATCAAAACCCTACAAGCAAGTTTGTAGTATCACGAGACAAATTCTGAAATAACTTTGCCAGCATAATGCACATGTCATTTGCTTCGTCACTCAAGACCAATATTGAATGTTACAATTGCTATTACTATGGGCATATAGCTCGTGCTTGGAAGTACAAGATGGAATTTTCCATGAAAGATAGCCCTAAGACCAGGTACATGATGGTCTGGAGAAGAAAGCAAAAGGAAGAAGATCAAGTAAATGGAAAAGTCGTTACAATCATGCTTTCAGGTTTTGTAAGGTCAATATCGTGATGAATCTGCAATGGGGATGACATGGCTCACAATGATCCAACCGAAGAGTTGATTCATACATTATTATGGGGAATCCAGTTTGATGACTCCCTACCTTGTGAATGTTGAAGAGGGGGAGTCTATGTAACAACGGATGCACTTTTGGAAAATCTATTCTTTTGACAAGTTGACAAATGGCATATGTGAAGAAATCGTCCAAGCAGTGATTAGCATAATGGACAAATTAGTCAGCTTTGTGGAGCAACAAGTTTGACAGGATTCATATGAACTCATGGCCAACACGTGTGGAGCATAGCATGTCAGGGGGAGATAAGAAATTACCAAGAAGACAAAGGAAGGCATCTCGTCAGGGGGAGTAACACTTTGCCATTGATGTCAAAAGGGGGAGAGATATTAGGTAAAGAATATCAAAGGCATGAAGTCATGGGGAGCAACAATCGCAGGGGGAGTATATGTTACCATCAATGACAAAGGAGGAGATTGTTGAATGGTGTGGTCATTGATGCCAACATTGGTTCTTGAATGCTCTTAATATTTCTCTGGATTGCATCTATTTGAAGCTCCATTGGTTAAGAAGCTCTGGAAAGCCCTAGAAGCTCTATTGGTTAAGAAGGTTGGGAAATCCCTAGAAGTTGATTCTAACGATATACGGCACACCACAAGGCTCCTCACGGTTTGACATATATGATTGATTAATGATGGGTGCCCTAGTTTGTGCTCAAAATCCCCAACAAAAGGATGATGTGACAACTCGTCACTAGACATTCATGGGCATGAAAGAATTTTCATGATTATTATTGAATTATTATGATTATTCAAGCATTTACATGAAGTATTATTAAATCGAATTGGTTCAAAATTAAATAATTTGTGGATCAAAATTTTTGGCTCCAAAGCAAAATTCAAATTTCAAATTAAATATTTTGGCTTCCCTCCAATATGCACAATTCAGCTTCAATCAAATCACCACCTCCATCACTACAAAAGGAAGCTCAACTTCTCATCAAGCATGGGCACTTGAACACGATTTTTCTGAGATTATATTTGCGGCTTGGAAGAGTCTTGAAGATCATAAGAAGAAGATTAGGTCGATTTTTGAAAGGTTTTTGGGTTAAATTTTTTTTTTGGGCTATGATTTTTTCATTGTGTATAGTTGTGATCGTTTGGCCTCTTTTGAAGTAAACCTTAAATCTCATTGATCCCTCTAGCACATGGACGTGAGACCTAGTACGTTGACAGAGCTAGGGTTTTAACAACAACATACAACAAGCCTGCGGTTCTGTACACCTTTATTTTACGGAGATTAAACGTCGAAAGAAGTTTGGTTGTTCTTTTATCTGTCAAGGTTTGCAGAAAATTGAGGACTTAATGCACATAAATTTGATAGAGCAAGAAAAGCAATGTTAGTAGTTGGGAATTTTACTCATTGTTAAGTCATGCATCAGTTTGCAAGCCCGATTCACACTGTGAATTTAATTTTAATATATAATATTATTAGCCAGGGAACATTATGTGTTCCCTTCACATATGATGAATCGACGTTGATATATTCCAGACTTGATTGTTGTTCTACGTTGAACATGAAACTTGGTTCTTAAATGATTTTGAAGGTTGTTTTGTTTGACTTGAATTTTTTAAGGGATGAATTTTGGTTCTGGGTACGCTACAAGTTGATTTGGCTAGAGCCAAGGAGCCTTGGCTTGAGGTCCACGACTTAACTAGTTTGATTACAGATGAATGTTTGGAGTCCAAATCCAATGGAGGTCTGAGTCAACGTTGTCAATGGTTATTTTGGTGGAAGATTTCATGACATTACGCAAGATCCATTTTCGTCAAAACTAGGTTGGCATGGTAAATATCTTATATGGATACGCTACAGCGACAATGTCGTTAAAGTAAGGCATTTAATCTCAAAATTTATATCGGAATTCACTGTTTCAAGAAGGTTGAAGGTCGATTGTAATGAAAAAGTGACCATGTAGTATGCTTCCACATATGGAATAAGATGTTTTTTTGAATTCATCGTGGAATATATACACCTGTGTAGTGACTTGATATAGGGACAAAGTACAAAGTATTGAGATCAGCATTAGAGTACTAATAGTACATTGTTGAAATGCTAGTGTTCTGTCATATGCCTTATATATGTAACAGGTGGCATGTAATGCCTTTCGCAAATATATTGCCATCCTTATATTGTTGTTATGATTCTTGCTGTAGATGCCATGTCCTTGGCTGAGAATGGTTTCCATCTTGAGAGTGAATGATGAAGTGATGTATTTGTGACCAGCTATATTATATGCTATTGTATCTTGAGAGTATGATTATTGATAGGATAGAGTATATTGTTGCAAACTTGCAGGACTAACAGAATTATGTATGCAGTTTTGTGACATTTGTTTTGAATTAGAACGCAGGAATTTTGATGCTTGTAGTAGACAATTTTTGATGGGTCTATGATATATGGTTGGTTGTCTGTATTATCCAGAGATATGACAGAGTCCTGGTTGCACTACTATTTGTGTAAGGGCTTGATGAGATTGCTGCTAGATTTGATATTGTTTATCAGTACTAGGAGACCAGATTGACTATTGAGTCTTTGGTGATGGGCAGGCTTGTATGTTTGATGTCAGGCTTGAACAGTGAAAGTGTTGAGATTGTGAAGCTAGGGTTACATCAGCAGAAGTTGAAGTACAACATTGGCATTGATATGCTAGGGTTTGAAATTTATGTTTAGCAGAGTATTGTGCTGATCGTGTTAGGAATTTACCGCAGCAGTAAAACAATTTACTGGAACATAAATAATTTACCGAGAGAATAATTAAACATAAACATAACCATGAAAGAACCCAGCAACAAAACACAAACATAAACACAATGTTTATCCGGGAAAACCCCAAATCCGGGGAAAAACCCAACCAATGAAATTTCATTAAACATTGGCCAAAACCCTGGCCAATCCAGCCAAGTGAGCCTTCACTGCTCACCTCCAGGCCTACATTACAATGAAGTCTTTCCAGCCCTTTTATAGGCTCCATCACATGCAATACCATGGGTCAAAACCATGGGTGCACAAAACCATGTGCCCCAAAAACCACCACTGTTTACCCTAGTCCACATTGACTCTACCCCGAGTCATGTTTACCTAACAATTCCCCCCTTAAACTTGACTTGGGGCATCTTGACTAAATCCAGCCAAACCTGCTAAGTGAGACAACCCCCCTCACTCTAGCTCTTCCCCCCTCAAATTTTTACCTAGGGTAATTGTTAATTTGGCATCCCCCCTATCACCTAGGTCTAACCCAGACTTTACCAGCGATTACCCAGGGGTACGCATGCCATACAAGGTCTTACAGCAGTATGCCCATTTACATGTAAAACATTAACTCCATTATAATAATTTTTTTTTTGTTTCATTGTTGCTGTTCTTTGTATGACCATTCTCTACATTCATACATGATGTCCTCTCCAAAAAGGACATCAGAGTTGTACATCAATTTTCCAAATGACATCAATGTCCATATAAAAAGAATCCATCTACCGAATTACATGGGTCACCAGCCTCTGTAACCACCAGTTCTCTAGGAGTTCTCTTCAGATACATGGTTCATCAATTTAATTAATTCTCCTGCAAATATCCTCTCTCATTTGACACATTCTGTCAAACACTTTGCATGCAACCAATCCCCATAGTTTCTTACTCTATGGATTTACACACCAAGACCTCTCTAGACCAATAATATAATTCCATAAGCTGCATTTCCTCCTACGAAAATAGCACCATGACAACAGCATGATCACAACAATTCCAATATGATTACAAGAGCAAAGATCTTCCTATCCGTGGTGCTCCACATTCGCCTTGCTACCCCACTCGAATATCTTCATCAAGGCATAGTTCATGCCTTGGAGTCTTGAGAATATCTCGTGGACTATGTGTAGTCCTGTAGCTGTTGTCCTAGCATTGTGGAAGCTTTCCACTACCGTCTGCATTGCTCTGATTTAGCCCTGGGCTCTCCATTTCACGCCCATCTCCTTGGCCACGTTGCGCTTCAGAATCTGCCGGAACTGCATTGTAAGGGCATAGCCCTTTTTCTTCAGGAGGGTGTGGCCACGCGTTGCCCCCACCATGCGCGCCTTTATCACGCCTAGCATCGTCACCGCATTCAGGCATTTCGCTCATTGTTCTGGGCCAGAGAAACCAACGCAACTGCGGCGTCTGCTTTCTCCTCGAGACTGTTCCCTATGTGCAGCCGCCAGATCAGGCCCAGTATTGGATCGTTTGTCGATATGGGAGGACAACCCAAATGATCTTCTCGATCTTCTCAGCTCGCAGACACATTCAGCATTCAGAAGCCACGTCACGTTCGCAATCGAGACGTCCAATAAGAATTTCATTTTTCTAAATACCGCCGCCACTAATGTTATGGTGAAAAACCCTCTTCAGAACCGCGTTGCGCCTTGGACGTATTTTCTCTGTCTGGATACAGATTTGCAGTGACTCGTTTGATCAAGGTTTTCCCTTCCATCAGATCTACGTCTGCACTACTTTCCTCAGTGCCCAGTGGCCTATCCGCAACACATAATCCTTGCTCGACCCATGCTAAGCATCTTGTTAGTTTATGCTACTCGATACCGCAAGATGGCACCTTCCTCATACATGTTTGCACCAACGTCTCCAACATTCAACAAGAAAATATCGCATCCATTAGCGAGGAATGCCATTTCTTTATCTGAATCCAAAACCACCTCCAGAATTCGCCTCCAGAATGCTTAATCAATTTCTTCTGGCCATGACCATGAAACTCTTTCTAAGATCGGTTTCCATGTTGTGCGCTAATTTCTCTTTGCATCAGGCTAATACCTGTAAACAAAATCTGCATTGATTTATCCATTCAACAAGCCAATAAAACCCTTTGGCTTCAAAAACTCCTTTAGAGCAACACTCAGCTAGATACCGTTGTTAGAAAATTCTGCAATGAGAAAAAATAAATAATATGCGAGAGAAATAACATAAAGAACCCAGCAACAAATCATGAACATAAACACAATGTTTAACCGATAAAACCCCAATTCCGGGGAAAAACCCAGCCAATGAAATTTCATTAACCATTGGCCAAAACCCTGGCCAATCCGGCCAAGTGAGCCTTCATCGCTCACCTCCAGGCCTACCTTACAATGAAGTCTCTCCAACCTTTTATAGGCTCCATTACATGCAATACCATGGGTCAAAACCATGGGTGCACAAAACCATGTGCCCCAAAACCACCATTGTTTACCCTAGTCAACATTGACTCTCTCACCAGACGAGTCATGTTTACCTAACAAACATCGCTGAGTTGCCGCTATAGTTGATGGACGACTTATCATCGACATTATTCTTGAGCATACCTGGCTAGGGTTTTGAGCAAGAGCAGATCTAATGACTTGAGCAAGTAGATGTTGTAATGAACTTGACAAAAGTTGTTGTTGTAAAAGTTGTTGTTGTCGCTAAAGTAGTATCAACATTAATATTGTTGAATGGTTGATGATGCATTGATGATGAGCAAAAATAGATTTGATGACTGATCGTGATATTGTATTGTAGTTTGTTGAGATCTATTGAGTAGAGAGCATTATTGTCCAGATAGTTTGGTTGATGATGAGCAAACAAATAGATTTGTTGTTGATGACATTGTATTGCAAATTTGACATTGTTTAAAATTAAGGGTTTCACAAACTATTACATTACAGAGACTAGATTGGGTTATGTAGAGTTATTGCCATTGAGTGAGTTGTACCGATTGATGCCAGAGTTTTCGTATTACATGACTGTAGTGACGACATGTTGTAAAGGTTGATATTGAACGTATGATTTGGATTGAAGCTTAAAGGTTTGATGTACGTTTTGAGCGTATGCAGATTGGATTGAGAAAAGATTGTATTGCAAGTTATTTTGTATTGATATTGAGCATAGGTGGATCCACCTAAAATTGTGAAACATGGTTTGCTAAATGATCTGGTGGTAGGGTTGTGCTAAGGCTTAGTTGTATACCGCACACAGGGTTGGAGTGTCCTTCCAGTTGGACCTGGTAAACAGGGTGTTAGAGAATACTTCAGGTTGGATCTTGTAAACTAGGGCATTGGAGAACCTTCCATTTGGAGCTGGTAAACAACAGGTTGGAGCATCCTTCAGTTGGAGTTGAAAATCTCGGAAGTTGGAACTTCCTAATTGATGTATAATATTGAAGACAAATATTAAGAAGTGTTCAGTGGTTTTTCTCCCGGAACAGTTTCCACCTAAAATTTTTGTGCATTGTTGAATGGTGGTGTTTATTGTTTATGTATTGCGATGCTGATTAATGTGAATTTAATGCATTGAATATTGAAATTAACTAATTGGTAAGAAATATTGATTCAACCCCCTCTCAATACTTCCAACACTAAGGGTAACTAGAGGAGTTTCTTTGGGTGGTTCACATCACATACAGTGGTCCCGATTCATGATTCTCCATAAACAGTGGCCCAGTGATGCCCGCTACATTATTCTCAGCTTGTTCATTTGATGATTTTAGTTCTAGATACACATGAGGTACATTTCATTGATCCATATTAAGTGTTAATGCCAAGTGTATTTGGGCCAATGTTATCAAAACCAAGTCGTTCTTCAAATTGGAAAAGCATAAAGTTGGGAAACAAACAAGAACTGGAAAAAATACCGGACCAAAACACTGGTCAACCAACAAATACATAAAATATTCAAATTTTTGACAAAAACATATGTATTCATGTGCATCCATATGAATCCAAACCATTTATACAAATATATGCAAAATTTATCATTTATATAACAAGAGTGAATATAACAAAAAGAGCAATAGTGCAATACATCTCTAGACCGAAATACTTCAAGAAACAACTCTAAATGGCCTCTAGAGTTGAAAAATAAGCATAGTACTAAACTATAATACTACTAGTACTAATAGCTATCATCAGAATCATCATCCCCCTCCTCATCTCCAACCACAAAATGTGCAGACTCTATAGTGGGATTCTGCCTTGATTCCCCTAGCCCTAACGGTAGTGAAGCCTCTCCCTATGGAGGTCGGTGCAATTCCATCCAAGAAAGGTCTTCATTGTCAAATGTTGGTGCCTGACTCTCCACAACCCACTTCGACGATGGATCAAAGTCACCCAAAACTATGTTGCCTGATTTAGGGGTCTTGTTCAGCAATTGGTTACACCTCAACCTAAGGTTGTCCTAAACACAATCCATGTCATTCAACCATTTTTTATCCAAATAGTTCCTCTTCTTGGTGTGCATACACTCAAAAAAGTTCCAATTCCATTCACCCTAAAGCATTGCATCTCTAGTCCAGTATCTGAATTGCAAAACTTTGCAAATCAAGGCAATGGCTACCAAACTATTGCTACCAATATGCTGCAATAAGAGTTGAAGGAAAGAAGTATTAGAAAATACTCTGAAACTTGGACTTAACTCTTGCAATAAGTAATATAATTTAAGGATTCGAAGGGTTTTGGAGGAGATTTATGGGGTTTGATTGAGTTCACTTACTATATTTCACTATTGGGAACAATTTCGCACAATTCATTCTTGGTTTTGTTGCATTTTGACGACTCCCATAAAACAAAGTTACTTTCACTATATTTTAAGTGTATACACTAAAGGTGTTGTTGGGAGCAGATTATTTGGAAAAACACCTTAGTGTAATAGCTCGTTGGAACTGGAATGAAGAGATCTACAGGATGGGATGGTGAAAAGTGACCGTTGGTGGTTGGAGAAATCATGAAGGCAAATTTACCAATTTCCTATATTAAAAGTGACTTTAATTAGTCAATTAATTAAATAAAAAGGGGGAAAATGTTTAATTGAAGAAAAGGGCAGAAGGGGAAAAGTGACTTAGATAAAATAAAATAAGTCACTTAAAATAAAAGGGAAAAGCTTCTAGAGAAGGAATAAAATAATAAAATAAAATGTTTCTAGAAGGTTGTGTTGACACACAATCTAGCAGGGCCCTAGGAGGGGAATCTAAGGGACAACAATGGGACAAAGACCCACTGTCACCTCAGTCAATGTCTCTTGCTCTTTATAGACTTTCACCAATGGGAGGAGTCCCAGTATGAAAGGAATCACTTGTGATGATAGGGTCAATGTCAAGGTATGAAGTGATTCCCACGACCCATTCAAGGAGAGACTCAATAAGGGTTGAATGCTTCAATGACGCTAAGGGCTCTCCGAGAAAGACCTAGGAGGAAAATTTAGAATTAGGGCTAGAGATTTTCAATGATGATGAGTACACCAAAGGTCAATACTTCCAAGATGATAGAGCCTCTCAAGCAGGTTTGTATGATTCTTAAACACCTTAAATAAGCTTTCGCTATTCTTGAGAGACCCAATTAGGGCTTACGCTATACCTAGGGTTTTTAGGAAAAACACAAGAATAAATTCCTCCAAAGTGCTCTCTAGGTCAAGGTAAGATAAAAGAAAGGCCCTAGTAAGATTTATTCCTTTGAATACTATGTTTAAAGGCCCACAAGGAGACCACCATATCCAAGGAAAAACAACTAGGTTATTCTTCCAAGGGCACACTTAGGGCATAATATTTCCAGAGAATTGACCATGAGAATTCCACCAAACTTTGAGATCCTCTAGAGGAGACACTAGGACAATTTTCTATCCAAGCGGATTCGAGAAATTCATCCCCTAAAGAATTTTGCAGGGTGCCCTAGCTAGTAGTATAGGAAAAGGGGCCGAAATTTTTGGAGGTGAGAAAAGAGAAGGAAAAAGAGGTTTACCACCAATTTAGCTCCAACCAATGCCTAAGTCTTGGGCAATGGAGTCTATGATGATTAGAGATTTTCCAAAGTCATCTTCAAGGAGGTCAAAGAATGATGCCCTAGCAACCACTCTTCAAAAATTACCTACTCAATATCTATGGCTTTTCAGGGAAAAAGAACAAAATTTCATCCACTAGGAACATTCATCTATTGTCATTCAATGAGTAACATGTGCAATCTACAAACAAACCATCTTTCATAATGATATTCAATAAATTTGGGCACAAGAGATTTAGCTAGTTGCATTAATTCCGCACATTTGACATTATTCAAAGAAAAATCTTTAACAAAATAGCACTTATAAGATGACATGAGATATATCCAACCATAGAAGAACAAGTAGCTCCAAGAAAGATCGAAATTTTAGCCTCCAACAATATTAAAATGCATCAATAGAAGTCTCCAATAGCATCCAAGAAAAAGAAAAAAATTCTTATTACAAGAGAAGTCCAAGTGATGATGATGACCTCTCACAAATGAGTCATCTCTATATATATGATCCACTACTAATTCGATTTAGCCTAATTATCCCCTAACAATTATAAAATAAAGTGCAAAACACAAAACTTGGTGACAAGCCCACCAAATAGCACATAAAATAGTGAAAAAGCCATCCATAAGTGAGCCAAAATGATGAAGTTGTGGTGTAGATGTTGAGAATTCGGTAGGGCAATGATTAATTCAATTCTCTTACTTGACAACTGCTTGTGTTATTCTTTAGCTTCTTTATCTTTGTTCCCTATTTTTACAGTGTGCAATACATCAAACAACTATCAAAACAATAAGAACAGTAACACAATATATAGGATGCAAGTCAGGACCAAAACCCCTCCTCTTGAGGGGAAAACCCATAATTCTCTTCTCTTCTTATAGATTCTTAAATTGACAAATACCATGACCTACTGACCTAGACAAATACCCTCCAAGACCAAGATCTGCACGACCTCCAACTGCAACTTCTTCGACCTCCCCAGAAAGTCTGAAATTTCTACATTGCAGCAACTGTTGCACTTCTATAAGGAGACTTTGATATCGTTATCTAGCTTCCTTCTTACCTTTGCTTTCCCTTCCAGGAGATGTACGACTCCAAACAAGCCCTAGAAACCCTGTGCTTGCCTTCTTATCCTCCTCTCCACCAAGATCGAGCTCAATGTAGCCCTAGCGCAAAAACCATAGTTTCTGGTTGTGTGTAGGAGAGAGAGAAACCCAAAACAAACACTTCAGCTTCCTCCTTGTCCTTCTTTGTGTGAAAATTCCAAGTCCTAGATCTGGAATCGTATTGCAACAAACTGAATTACTTCTCCTACTTGTAACTACATTAACAAGTTATTTTGCAGATTACTTCTGAAAACATTGAAGCAATTACTAGAGTAGCCTTCACTTAATTAATTTAGATGTGGAAACAGGAAATTGAGCAAAAGAAAAAACACACAGAGGACACCGTTATTTTTGGATAAATGTCCCCAGAAAAACCCAATGCAGGAAAACAAGTGCAACAGATCTAAGGGTTTTATTATTAAGCAACTGTAAATTCTGAATACATCTCTGAATGTCACTCCAAACTATTCTGTTACATAGAATATCACTGGTAGAAAGATTAGTGAGATTACCTCACTCTATCATTGGAAATACCAGTTGATCCGACTGCTGAATGATGTGCCTCTAACAGGCTTTGTGCTCCCTATGCACAGTCACAATGTCAACCCTCCTGGGCACTGCATCACTCAGTTTCTGGATCGATCTGCTCTCCAGAAAATGTGATCTCTGCCTCCCGATCTCACACCCCGACTCTCAACTTCTGAAATCAAATCTTCAGCAAACCCTTCGGATTTCCTCTTGCCCTCTACGTAGCCCTACGTCAGCCTCTCTGGCTCTGCGCAGGAGCTGTTGGATTTCTCTATGCCCTTCTCTGCTGATGATTCTTCGGTTGAGAAAGATTTCTCACTGGATACTGTCTCTGCCCCTCTCTGCAAAAGATCTCTAGATCAAAGTTTCTCCCTGAGCACTGCTCACTAAAGAAATTGATCATTTGATCCTCTTGGTGTATTTAAAAAATGACCCTCAAGCCTTCCTTTATAGTCTTCTCGTTGAGACTTCAACGGTCGAGATTAGATCTCCAATCAACGACTAAGATTATATTTAGACTTGATATGCTTTTTCTAGAAGTTTCACCCACAATTTAGATTAATACCCATTAATTATTTTAATTTCCTAAGTTAGACTTAAGGTCCTCATTAAGAATAATTAATTTATCAAATAAAATTGTTTCTGGGTGGAATTTCCCAAAACAATTTCTGGGTTATCTGTAATGCATGTGTCTAAGTCCCTCCACAAATTTGAGACTTAGAGTACATTCGATGCTACCCCAAAAATCAACAATCCATCTTAACGAGGAATGTGCTCTAGCAAATATGCCCCGCTGCACACTGCTCTGACTCTGAAGCATCTCTGTCTACGTTGTTAATGTCTGACATGTTGTCCACCAAAAACTCCACTGTTGTTGCAACTGTACTGTTGCTGACCCTACCACAATCAACACTACATCTGTACTGCAACTCCCTCTCAAATGTTGCATCTGCTACTAGCACTGGCACTGCAACTCAGCTGCTGAGAGAAGCAACTGAAAAACATCCAAAATTCTGAACAAGTGTTCAGGGTGCATCTTGATGCTGAAACACTGACTGCTGCTAGCCCCACGTTGTCCCTCTGAAGCACTACGCTACTGCTGCTCTGCACTGCGCTACTGCAACTCTGCTCTGCGCTGCTTAGATTTAGCACTACTAACCACAGCATCTGCCATTTCTGCACTCCTCTGCACCGACTGAAAACTCCTCCAGCGTTCTACTGCTGATCTTGGGCACCCGTAGCAAGGTCATGATCCAAGAGGTGGACTCCTCAAGGATCCTGCCCAACTGAAGTTCTTGAGAACTTACATCGCAATGCTGCCCCATCTCCCTCCTGGACATGCGTGGGCACTCATGGTGTACTCATCGTCATCGATCTTTGCGGTTGCAGCCTTCGGATCGAGCTTCTCGTCCTTGTCCTTTTTCTTCAAAGGACATTGGGTAGCATAGTGACCAAGTTCACCACACCTGAAGCATTTGATCTTCGAGACATCTTTCTTACGTCTCCGATGTTCCTGCTGTCCTTTTGATGCAAGGGCTGCATTTTCCTCCTCCTTCGCCTTCGACCCACTGCCACCACTGCCATCAAGTTTGCACTTGACCAAGTCGCTCCTTAGCTCTTCTTGTTGAATAGTCGCCCACATATCTTCCCAGCCTGGCAAGGTTGCTCTGCCGAGAATACTCTGGACGAACACCTGCCAATCTTCAGTGACTGCATTAAGAGCCAGTCTCACCATTGCTACTGGAGAAGGGGTAGGCCCCACGACTGCCAATCGATCATGGATCTCCTAAAGCCTAGTCAGGAACGGAATAATGCGCTCCCCTCTCTGCATCTGCACCATCCTCAATTGCTGCTCTAAGTACATCTTCCATTGCTCGGAAGATCCTTCATACAACGTTGCCGAGGCTTCCCAATCTGCCTATCAGTGTCCTTGCCGACTATATGGGACACAATGTGATCTTTGACTCCATCAAGGAGAAGCCCTTTAGCCTTCGCCATGTCGGATGTGTACTTCTTCAACAGATTTGGATCTTCAAGTACAACTACCGTACTCGTCACGAAGAGCTTGAGATCATATTCATCTACAAGGCATTGAATCCTTGCCTTTTATATTACATAGTTGGATGCTCCCTCCAATCAGTCCTGATCTCTAAGCCCGTGAGCTGCCATTGCCGTCAAGAATGTCAAATCTGCTCCTCTTCTTCCCCCTCTACACAACACTGGACAGGCTTACACATTCCTTCTGGAGTTTGTAGATCTACTGTTGAAATTCCCCGGATAGGAACTTCATGAGGAAGAAAATTCCCTCACTGTGCTGCTTCTTCCTTTTCTGACGACTTTCCTCCAAGAAAAACAAATTCTGCTTGCAAAAAAATTGTGTCCCACTAGCTTTGTGCTGCTCCCTCTGGCTCGGCAAAATACCGATCTGGAAATCTTACCTCTCTGTCGACTCACTCAGAGTGAGACCTTCAACGAAACTGCAACCCTTCTGGCCTGGACTGCATAATCCCTTTGGGATTCGAATTGCTGCTTTTTGCAGCTCTGCGGCCTCCGTCTCAGCGCTGGATCTGCTCTTCTTGATTCACAATCAACACTCTGATACCATGTCAAAATTCCAAGTCCTAGATCTGGAATCCTACTACAACAAACTAAATTACTTCTCCTACTTGTAAATCACATTAACAAGTTATTTTGCAGATTACTTCTGAAAACATTGAAGCAATTATTGAAGCAACCTTCACTTAAATAATTATGTGAAAACAGGAAACTGAACGAAAGAAATAACACACACAGGACACCGTTATTTTTGGACAAATGTCCCTGGAAAAACCCAATGCGGGAAAACCGGTGCATCAGTTATGAGGGTTTTATTATTAAGCAGCAGTAAATTCGGAATACATCTTTGAATGTCACTCCAGACTATTCAGTTACAAAGAATATCACTGGCAGAAAGATTGGTGAGATTACCTCACTCTATCACTGGAAATCCAGGCTCATCCGACCACTGAATGATGTGCCTCTGACAGGGTCTGCGCAGTCCCAGCGTCAACCCTCCTGGGCACTGGGTCACCCAGTTTCTGGATTGATCTGCTCTCCAAAAAAATCGATCTCTGCCTCTCGATCTCACACCCCGACTCCTGGCTTCTGAAATCAAATCTTTAGCAAACCCTTCGGATTTCCTTTGGCCCTCTGCATAACCCTGTGTGGCTCTGCGCAGGAGCTGCTAGATCTCTCTCAGACCTTCTCTGCTAATGATTCTCTAGTTGAGAAAGATTTCTCTTCGAATACTGTCTCTGCCCCTCTCCGCAAAAGATCTCTAGATTGAAGTTTCTCCCTGAGCACTGCTCACTAAAGAAATTGATCACTTGATCCTCTCGGTGTATTTTACAAATGACCCTCAAGCCTTCCTTTATAGTCTTCTCGTTGAGACTTCATCGACTGAGATTAGATCTCCAATCAACAACTATAATTATATTTAGACTTGATCTACTTTTTCTAGAAGTTTCACCCACAGTTTAGATTAATACCCATTAATTATTTTAATTTCCTAAGTTAGACTTAGGGTCCTCATTAAAAATAATTAATTTATCAAATAAAACTGTTTCTGGGTGGAATTTCCTAAAACAATTTTTGGGTTATCTGTAATGCATGTGTCTAAGTCTCTCCACAAAATTTGAGACTTAGAGCACATCCGATGCTACCCCAAAAATCAACACTTCATCCTCTTCTTCAACCTTCTGCTTGTCATCTTCTTCGCATATGAGAGAGAGTGAGTGCTTGATGAAGTTGAGTTCCTCTACTTAGATAGGCCTTCTTCAAGGGTGACGCAGCTCTTCATTTAGGCCGACTTGGCAGTTCTCTAGGCTGACTTGATCTTGGAGGTATTTTGACACTTTAGAGACAACATAATTTTTTCTTTACATATTACAATGACAATGACCCTTCGAACCTAGACGCACCTTAAATAGTGCTTGACCTATAAAATAAAGAACTTGAGCTTGAAACCCATGCTTCAATAATTTTTCTTTCCATTTTATAATTTACAATTTACAAGAATACATTTCATACTTATGAAGACCGAACCTAGTTACACATTTTTCAACAGTAGAAGGGTCATTAAGGGACCTCAAGATGCCATGACGAGAGTGAGGGCTCCATGAATGATTGAAAAGGGGGGGTGGCCCCTTAATCTCTATGTAAATCATCATGTTGTGCTCCAAAGTGGCTCTGGGGCACAAGTACTGGTCTCATGGGTCTCATGGGTCTCCTGGTGAAAGATAAGCTTGTAGACTGCTCCAGATGAGGGCTTTGAAGATGGTGTTGGAAAATCAAGAGAATTAGAGATTATATTGATTTTCCTTAACCTGGTAATTACTAGTGATGTGTGTTGGCCTTTTATTACTTTATTAGATCTTGTTCATCAAGCAATTACCAAAACAATGAAGATCACAACAAGACAAAATACACAAGATATAAGCTCCAAGCCAGGGCAAAACCCCTCCAGGGGATAACCCAGAAAAATGCTTCTCTTCTTATAGAATATGTTCACAAAGAGACTTCCACAACCCAAAGACTAAAGCCCAAGATCCTCCAAAGCACCAAGTCAACCCCCCCGTAAAATATTCTTCAAGGAAGCTTCCAAACTTTAACCCTGTGCAACTTTGCTCTAAAAATTCAGCCCTTCAACTTCTTCTCAGAATTTTGGCCCTGCAATTTCAGCCTCCTATAACTGCAACTACACAAAAACCCTAACTTCGCACGTGTGAATAGAGAGGGAGAGAGAGAGAGAGTAGCCCAAGAAACTTCGATTCTTTCTTCCTTTCTTCGTCCTTTTAGCTCTTCTTCTCCTTTGCTATTGCAGATCGAACCTAATATGAGTGAGTGACTCAAATGAGGTTGAGCTCCTTGTATTTATAGCCTCCTTGAGGGGTCAAATAGCTCTACCTTAGGCCAACTTGTCCTTGATTGGGGCCGACTTGGTCTTGGAGAAATAAATGGCTTTCTCTTGACAGAATAGATATTTTACTTTGTTACAATGAAACCAAATGGGACTATAATACATTACATAATTTCTTCTTTGTCCTAGAATGACCTAGAAGCACAAATAACATGCTTTTGACCTAGACTTCAACATGAAACCCATGCTTTACATACAATAAAATTTTATTGTTCCTTCTTTTTCTTTCTTTATACAAAGTATACAATGTCATGATTATAATTAGGTCAATATGAATCTTCTAGAACAAAGGGAATTAATAGAACAAAGTGTGAATCTTCTAGAAAACACGGATCAAGTCAAGTTATGATCTTAGCCATTGATAAGAGATCTAATCTCGGTCGTTGATATCTCAACGAGAAGATTATAAAAGAAGACTCGAGGGTCATTTGGAAAACACACCAGTGTATATACTTAATTGCTCGAGTAAATCAATTTTCTCAGTGGTCGATGATCGGCAAGAGAAAATAGACTCAGAGGGAGAGTTGCAAGTGGAGGAAAGACAGAGATGGTTCACAATCCGAGGTGCAGAAGCAGGTGACGCAGTGCCAGGAAGAAACAGCGCAGAGGCTAGAGGGAACAACGCAGAGGGGTAAAGCAGTTTTGCACAGTCCCCACGCAAAGCCAGCGCAGTGGTGACGCAAGAGGCTCCGAAGGATCCTTCCAAGGTCATTTCTCATCAGACTATTTTGTGAGGTATTTCTCCAGTGTTATCATAGGGAATTTCTCTTTGTTACTGTTGATTGTAAATTATACAAGAAGATTCTACTGAATAATAGAAACCCTCATCTATTGCACCGTTTTTCCCGCATTAGGTTTTTGCGGGGACAATTGTCCAAAATATCTATCATTCGTGTGCTAGTATTTTCCTTATTGTTTTGCTCAATAATTATATGGTGAAGTCTACATTTGAATTTATTTTGATATTTACTGAAGAGATTTATGCAAATAACTTATTTCTGAATAATAAGTATAAGACATAACATCAGATAATGCAGTAGGATTTCAAGTTGAAATTTTCACATGGTATAAGAGCAAGGTTAGGCAAGGAAGCAGGAGGGTCTATGCCAACGGGGATTCGTGGTGCTGCCTTGGAAAAAAATCGTACACCCAAGGGCTTACGCATTCCTTCTGCAGAAATTGTTCGGGAAGGGAAAATCACGGAGAAGATGGAAGATCGAGTTTTGTCAGAGTTGGCCTCTAGGCTGGAAAAGGAATATGTGTGCTTATCTAGCACTGCATAATCAGATGATTGGTATATTGATAGCGGGGCTTCAACCCATATGATGAGAGAAAGAGATCATTTATCTAGCTATCAAGAGGAACGGATGGACTTCCAAATTACTATGGGAAACAAGTCAAATTGTACCCCTGTAGGAAAAGGGACAGTAGCATTTCAAACAAAAGCAAGAGAGAGTCTCTGAGCCACTAATGTGCCGCATGTACCAGGTATGGGAATGAATTTACTTTTAGTGTCTCAATTGCAGGACAAGGGATGTGATGTATACTTTATCGGAAGAAAAGTCTATGTCAAGCATCCAAGCTAGAAGAAGAAGGCTCAGATTGGAACACGAAGCGACAAACTATACAAGTTGTAGCTCGAATCTCCAATAGCACTAATAGGCAGCCATCTAAATGGCGAATCAGATCTAAATGAACTATGGCACAGACGAATGGGGCATCTACACCATTGAGCTCTGAGAATACTCAGAGAAACAGAGACAGGAGTTCCAGTTCTTAGTACCAAACATGATGACGTGTGCAGAGGGTGTGTTTTAGCTAAATACGCTAAAGCAGCATATTTCAGGAGCAACAATAGGGCAAAAAGTGTATTGGGATTAATACACTCAGATATCTGTGGACCAATGTCCACTAGAGCTCTTAGTGGAAGTGAGTATTTTGTCACTTTCATAGATGACCATTCCAGAAAGACTTGGATTTACTTCTTAAAGACCAAGGATGAGGTCTTTGATCGGTTCAGAGAATTCAAAGCTCTGGTAGAAAACCTGACAAGGAAGAAAATCAAAGTGTTGCATTCAGATAATGGTGGTGAATACACTGATAAGGAATTCACAGGCTTTTGTGCAAGGGAGGGCATCAGAAGAGAATGGACAACTCCTTACAATCCAGAGCATAACGGAAGAACGGGACTATTGTTGGGGCAGCAAAGGCAATGTTGTATGACCAAGATCTGCCTAGATTTCTGTGGGCAGAAGCGTGCAACACAACGGTATATATCCACAACAGGACCCCTCACAGAGCATTCGGCAAGACAACGCTCGAGAGTGTCTTCACAGGGATGAAGTCGAAGGTAAGTCACCTCAAGATTGTTGGGAGTGTGGCATATTGTCATGTTCCAAATGAGAAACGGGGCAAACTAGATCAGACTGCTGAGAAAGGGTATCTCGTAGGATATAGCAAGACATCCAAGGCATACAAAATCTACATTCCAAGTAATAGGAAAGTAGTAGTGAGGAAGGTTGTGAAATTCATGGAGGATCGAGCCTTCAGAAAATCCCGTGAAATGCTTACCGAAGAACAGTCTGAGGATGTGCCTCTTGTCCAGCGATAGCTAGGAGAGGATCCAACAGATGGACAACCATCAGCATCTAGCACTGTGACTAGTAATAGTATTTCTTCGAGAGAAGAAAATCCAGATAGCTCGCAACAGATGGGACAACAAGAAGAAGAGATGACTAAGCCACTCATTACCAGTAGGAGAATCAACAAAGAGGTACGACAGACACCGAGGGACGCAAAGGAGTTTGTTGGAGCTCCTAGAACTGAGAAAAGGTAGCGTAGACAACCTGACAGATACCAAGCATTGGTAGCACAGGTTGATGAACCCTCTAGTGTTCAGGAAGCGATTCAGCACCAAGTTTGGGTGGATGCTATGGTAGAGGAATACAGCTCTATCATGACCAATGATGTCTAGGAAGTCATACCTAGACCACAGGATAGGTCAGTTGTAGGTTCCAGGTGGATCTACAAGATTAAGTATGCTGCAGATTGCAGTGTAGATAGGTACAAGGCTAGGTTCGTGGCTAAGGGGTATGCTTAGAAAGAAGGAATAGACTACGAAGAAACCTTCACCCCTGTAGCCAGATATAGCGCTATCAGATCCATTATATCCCTTGAAGTGCAGATGGGATGGGAGATTCACCAGATGAACGTCAAGACTGCATTCTTGAACAGGGTGATAGAAGAAGAGGTTTACATCGAACAACCTGAAGGCTTCGAGACATGTGAAAAGAAAACTCATGTATGCAGACTGAAGAAAGCCGTGTATGGACTCAAACAGGCACCTAGAGCATGGTATGGTCGAGTTGATGGTTACTTGCAACAGATGGGATTTGTCAAGAGTGACGCTGATCCCAATCTCTACTATCTCACAGTAGAGAATGAGACACTGATTTTGGTATTGTATGTAGATGATTTATTTTTGACAGGATCATCTAGGCTCATCAAAGACTGCAAGAAGAATTTGGCAGAAGAATTCGACATGAAGGACTTGGGGCTGATGCACTATTTTTTGGGATTGGTAGTTTGGCAGCAAAAGGGAGAAATCTTCTTTGGGCATGGAAGCTACGCTACAGAGATTCTAAAGACATTTAGAATGCGGGATTGTACACCCATGGCTACTCCAAATATTACCAATTAGAAGAAAATTGATGCATCTGAAGATAAAGAAGTGGACCCCACCTTGTACAGATAGCTTATAGGATCTCTCATGTATTTGGTCAACACCAAGCCAGACATTTGATACGTTGTTAATTCCCTCAGTCAATTCATGGTAGAACCAAAGAGGGCGCACTGGGCAGCAGCTAAGCATGTTCTCCGGTATGTCTGAGGAATAGTCAAATATGGATTAAAATACACCCAAGGCGATGACATCACTCTGTGTCAATTCACAGATGCAGATTGGGCAAGAAGTTTGGTAGATCGAAAAAGTACCACGGGGTACTGCTTCAACATTGTATTAGGTATGACCTCTTGGTGCAATAAGAAGCATAAATTCGTAGCACTGAGCACAACTGAAGTAGAATATACGGCAGCCAGCACAACTTCGTGTGAGGCCATATGGCTTAGAAAAATGCTCATGAATTTATTCAAAAGGAAGATGGAGGCGACCAGTATTCTATGTGATAATTAGAGTTGCATCAAGCTCTCTGAGAATCCAGTTTTTCATGATCAGTGGAAACACATCGACATCAGGTGCCATTTTATCAAAGACTGTGTTCAGCGGGGAGCAATACAGTTGCAATACATTCCCACAGGAGAACAGGTAGTAGACATTCTCACCAAGGCCGTCAGAAGAACAAAGTTTGTTCACTTCAGGGAAAAGATATGGATGATTGAGAATCCGTTTTAGTAACGGATGTAGCAGCACTTAATAGGGAGTTGTAGTACAGATGCAGCAGCGGCAGTGGCAATGTCATGGGCTGCAGTACAGTAGCAGCAACAACACAATGGTTGATGGACAGGTTTTCAGATGTCAGCAGCGCAGAGGATGCTTCAGGGTCAAAGCAGTATGCAGCAGGCATATTGTTGGAGTATTTTCCTCGCTAAGAGGGAGTGTTGATTTTTGGTAGCATTGGAAGTGCTCTAAATCTCAAAATTTGTGGAGAGGCTTAGACACATGTATTCCAAAGAACCCATAAATCGTTTGTGGAAATTCCACTCAGAGCATGTTTTATTAAAATAATTAATTATTTTAATGGAGAACCTAAGTCTAAACTTAGGGAAATTAAATAATTAAAGGGCATTAATATAATAGAGTGTGAATCTTCTAGAAAACACAGATCAAGTCAAGTTATGATCTTAGCCATTGATTAGAGATCTAATCTCGACCGTTGATATCTCAACGAGAAAATTATAAAAGAAGACTCGAGGGTCATTTGGAAAACACACCAGTGCAGATACTCAATTGCCCAAGTAAATCGATTTTCTCAGTGGTCGAAGTTCGGCAAGAGAAAATCAACTCAGAGGGAGAGTTGCAGGTGGAGGAAAGACAAAGAGGGTTCAACAGCAATCCGGGGTGCAGGAGCAAGTGACGCAGTGCCAGGAAGAGACAACGAAGACACTGGAGGGAACAACGTAGAGGGGTGTCACAGTTCTGCGTAGTCCCCACGCAGAGCCAACGCAGTGGTGACACAGGAGGCTCCAGAGGGTCCTTTCGGGGTCATCTCTCATTAGACTATTTTGTGAGGAATTTCTCCAGTGTTATGATAGGGAATTTCTCTTCGTTATTGCTGATTGTAAATTGTACAATAAGATTCTTTTGAATAATAGAAAGTTAGAAACCCTCATTTGTTGCACTGGTTTTCCCACATTGGGTTTTTGCGAGGACAATTGTCCAAAATATCCTTGTCATTCGTGTGCTAGTATTTTCCTTATTGTTTTGCTCAGTAATTATATGGTGAAGTCTGCATTTGAATTTATTTCGATATTTACTGTAGAGAATTCTACAAATAACTTATTTCTGAATGATAAGTAGAAGAATTAACATCAAATAATGCAGTAAGATTTCAAGTTGAAATTTTCACATCACTCTTAGCTAGGGAGGTATTCATAATCCCATTAGATTGTACAAGGAATCTCAATCTTGAAGAATTCTTTTAAGAAGAGTTGGATTGATAAGCCATTTTTGTTAATCATTTATATCATTACAAGCATTGTCCTTGAAGGCCTTAACTAGACAAGCTCATCTTCATTTGAAAACATTATGCTGGGAGGCTTTAGGTGAGTTGCCACAGGCTTTAGGTGAGTTGCCACACTACCTCTAAGGCACATACCCCATCTGGATGTTCACCGAGTATGTCCTTTTAGGACTATTCTTATATTGGATTTCCAATATATGGGTCCTCTTTGACTACTTTAATATTCGATGCCCTACCTCATCCTCAAAAAGTGTCGACTAAAAACTTCTTTTTCCTCGATTCCACAATCCATAAGTTTCATTCTCAGATGATTATCCAATCCTTCAGATTCCATTCTTTCTTTATGGCCATAATCCCATTAGATGGTACAAGGAATCTCAATCTTGAAGCATTCTCTTAAGAAGAGTTGGATTGATATGCCATCTTTGTCAAGCATTTATATCATCGCGAGCATTGTCCTTGAAGGCCTTAACTAGACAAGCTCATCTTCATTTGAGAGCATTACGTTGGGAGGCTTTAGGTGAGCTACCACACTACCTCTAAGGCACATACCCCATTCGAATGCTCACCAGGTATGTACTTTTAGGACTATTCTTATATTGGATTTCCAATCCTGTATTCTCAAAGAATATTGGTTCTCTTCAACTGCTCTAATCTTCGATGCCCTAACTTATCCTCAAAAAGTATCGGTTAAAAACTTATTTTCCTGGATTCCACAATTCATAAGAAGTTTCATTCTCACATGATTATCCAATCCTTCAGACTCCATTCTTTCTTTATGGCCTTCACTAAGACTTACGGTTGTTAGTCCTGGTCTAATGCATGAGCCATAAAGACAAGAACTATCCAACATCAGTCCCTCTCAATTAGGGAAGAGATGTCTCCCAAACCAAGCTTGTCTCTGAAATACTCAAGCTTCTTGTTTGGTAAAGCTTTAGTCAGAATATCTGCTACCTGTTCATCTGTAGGTATATAGTGTAGCTCCGCGACCCCATCTCGTACCCGACTTCTGATGTAGTGATACATATTATTTATATGTTTCGTCTTGGCATGAAACACCGAGTCTTTTGTCAATCTTATATAACTTTCATTGTCACAATGTATACATAACTTTCAAACAAATATGATAATAACTACCTGAGCCAAACAACTTCTCGACAGATTCCACTTGTAGCGACATACTCAGCTTCAACACTACTCAAAGCAATTGTATCTTGCTTTCTGCTCATCCATGAGACCATGGAAGAACCTAGGCTGAAGCATCCACCTATTTTTGCTTTTTCCATCTAACTCACTACCACCCCAATTTGATTCTTTGTATCCCATGATTTGGATTTCATTACCAGTATACCGGACGCAGTGATATATAGATCCATGTAAATATCTTAGGATATGCTTGGTTTTTATCCAATGGTCATGCTTTGGCTCCATCTGAAACTGACTGAGGACATTTGCCACAAAACAAATGCCAGGTCTTGTATTTACCAGATACATCAAGGACCCAATCAATTGTCTGTAGCAAGTAGGATCCACTGGACAAGAATCTGAACTCCTCAACTTCTTTAGATTGATAATCATATGAGTTGTTATCGTTCTGTAATTTTTGAGATTGTGAGAGTAAACACAAAAGTAACATCAAAACAACTTTTAAGTCTAGAAGCTAGCCCTTCTAAACTCAGAGAGGGATCTCTCTGTAAGATTTAGCTTTGTTTTCTAGTAAATTTTAGGCTAGTTATGACTGCGTGATTGTTTGTTTGTGATTGATTTAGTTGATTGAATGCTTATACTACCATCGGGCTATGGAGTCTATAAAATAAACATGGATCTGTATCAAATTTTAAAGGAGTTTCACAGGGCAAGATAGGTGAACTAGTTGGATCTTTTAGATTTAAAATGACATGGAACAGAAGAAAAAGTAAGATTCAATTGAAACTAAGGAGCAATTAAGAATTCCGTAGTTTGACTTCAAAAGAAAACATTAAAATTACTTACAGCCAGAACAAGGTGTATATTTCAACAAATCCTGATCGTCACCGTTTTCTGTAATGTAATTAACATTTAAGAAAGAACAGTAAAGGAAACAACGAAATAACACATAAAAGAAGAGAAGCACTTCACCAATGTGTCCAACACATGAATCCTGTGAAGAAGTCCTTGTATTAATGATCAATCCATTGACTGGAAAAAGTACAATAGCTTATAGAAAATAATATTCAACAATCAACCCATAATACTTCGAAGTGTGAAGTATTTATAATAATATGTACAAAACTCTTGTCGCAACCGACAGGGTATATTTAGCAAAATCTAAACAAATTATATATTCTGCGGACTAATAGGATAGGTGGAAACTGCATCAAGAGGTGGCCCAAATCTGGAGGAAGTTGTTGTTGAGTTATTCTTTCTGTCTTTGCTGCGCTGGCTGATCTTGTTACTGCATTTGGAGTTATCAATTACTCCAGTAACTCACAACTCTTATCCCACCGATCTTCATCCAGAATTGTCAGCTTTGTTACCTTCCTGTAAATTTCATCTACTTCGTTGTATTTTGCAAAAGTTGGTTTTACCACAGATGTGATTCACTTCATGTTGAATGTAAAAATCATTTCCCATTGCTTCAAAGAAATCTCTTCCTCTCAAACTGCCCTTTATGTTGGCGAATTTATAACTATCTCTGGCCACTTCCTTCAACTTCTTGTTGTAATCCTCTTGTGTGATTAATTTATCATTAATTACAAACACACTGGATAATCCTTTTTGGTTCAATGTTTCAATTCTACTGAAAACCCTGTTAACTCCTATCTCCAGTCCTTGACACTTTTCTTCTAATTGCATAATGAGGTTCCTTTTAGTCAGAACTTTCTTGACTTCCAGGATAGTTTCAGTCCTGCCATCAATTCCTATGTCCTCCAACTCATATTTATTCTTTGAATTTAGAAATTTGATGATATTAGTTGCTTCAGTAGGTTTGTCACCCAACTTCTCTTTGATGTCTGCAATAGCTTCTGTATCTTTTTGTATCAGGTCCTTCTGCTCAAAAATGATTTGGATGCATGACCAAATCTCATTCATGGAATTTAGGATGTTCATCCATATGCTTTCCTTGGCTTGGGCCAAGGTTTGGCAATTAGCTGACTCTCTTTCTGCTTTCTGTATCCTTTCTACTAGCCTTTGGGATCTATGTGCTTCAACCAAATGTGAAGCTTCACTTCTGGTTTTCTACTCCTGCAAAGCTTTGACTTGCCCCTTCAATTTCTTTATCTCTTCTGTCTGTATTGACATGTTTTCTATGGCCTCTGTCAATTGTTCAACAGCGTCTGTAGATTGGACTGAAGGCATTGTTGATATTGTAGTTCCTGTAGTGGGGATAGCTGTGAGGGGTAGTGCATCCAGAGGAACTATGGCCACCTATGGATTTTGCTCTTTCTCCTTAATCACCTTTTCCATTTCGGTCTCCATTTGCTTGATTTGGGCGTTTTGCTCCAGGATTAACTTAAACATATCTCCCTTCTGTGTTTCAGATTCTTCTATATCTTTGGTCAGTGGATCTTCTGTAGCTAGCAGCTTCAGTGGTTTCCTCAGTGCTGTAATGTCAGCATTCTTCTTTTTAATCAATTCTTCTGCAGCCTTCACATTTTTTGGATCATACCCCATCTTAACAGCGAAATCTTCCAATGATTTGATCCCAGTGTCTTTAGCCAGAGAAGAAATCTTCTCCATCTTCAGCTAAGATTGGATGTTTGAAAGTGACAGCTGCAATTTTGACACTTTCGTGGTTGTATTGGTTCGAGTAGAACAAATCACCTCACCAGTTTGTTTATGCATCTCCATTTGATCAATGGGATGGATGTCATTGTGTCAAACTCAAATGTTGTCTTTTTGTAATCTGCTGTTGTCTTTGGTTGTGGAATTTGAGCCTCTAGGAAGGCCATCTACATCCTTCCTTTTTTTGAATCAAAGGATGATAGAAGCCTGCTCTGTGAACTGGTAGTCTGCTTCCAGAACTGTGTGTAGGTGTTGTTTTTGAGAATCTCATTCTTAAGCTTGATTTCTTTGTATTTGTCAAAGATATTCTTCTCCTCTTCTCCCTGAACAAGCTTAGAAGTTTGAGCTGTGTCTGGCTGACCCTATGACACTGATGACATTGTCGGAGATCTAACAAATTTGCTACCTGACTTTGATGAAGATAGTGTTTCTTTGATGATCATGGCAGCTCCTTGTTCTACATTCTTCTCTAAACCTATTTTAGGACTCATCTTGGTCCTCCTTTTGTACATAATCTTGAATTCTTTACCTAAACTGTCTGTCACTAAAGGTGATTCTTCTTCTCTTCGCCTCTTGCTTGTTTTCTCCTAAGGAGTAGGAGTCTGTGAAGTTGAAGTAGACACAAATTGTTCTTCGACTTCCTGCAAAGTGTTCCTGTCCATGTCATTTGATTGACATATCTTTCAATCTTTGGCCTCTGGGTATGGGTATAAGGAGTGGTTTTGTGTTCCACCCTTCACTTGGAAATTATTCCCAGAGGATCATATGGCCATGTGAAACTGAGATTAAACTTCATTTCTTTGAGAAGCTTATCTGCTTCTTCTCTTGTTGTCCTGTTGTTGCAAACAAAGGGGCCAACTTGAGTTTTAATCTTGAATTGGGATTTCTTCTTGGCTGAGACAAAATGGATTTCATCAAAGTTGATCATTTGTCTTATGTATTCTAGGGCAAATACTCTAATTGGGAGGTATTTGGGCAACTTGTATGGTGGAAATTCACACCCATACACCTTGATCTTAGTATAATTCTGGTACAGGTACCAATCTCTGGTTTTGGCTTGCTCTGTTAAATGTAGAATCTTCTTAATTTCCTCATTGATCCTCGGTTTTGCAGAACTAGTCAACATGCTCATTATTGGATGTATGAATTGTTCAATGTACTGCTTGAATGTAAATTCCTTTGAATCTTTCATTACCAGCGAAGTCCAAAATATAGCAGACTGTGGATTCCCTTCCTCATCTAATTTTTGCATTGAAAACTTGAATATGTCTGCCTGGTTATAGATAAACATATAAACCAAAATATAAGTATACCTGAATACTCCTTCAGATGGTAACTTAAAGAGTTGCTCATGTATACTGTCAGCTAAGAATTGACGAAAATTGAAAATGATTGAAGGCTTATGATCTGTGGAAAAGATTGACAGGAAACCTAACAGGGGTTCATCTACCCATTGATCGAAGTATTAGCCCAAAACGCAGGATAACACAGATATTATTTGCTTGGCCTGATTTAGGAACATGGAAGAGGGATAAGGTGGATTTTTCCTAGGCAATTGGGTATTTTCAGGCAACAAGAGGTAAAAAATTTGTGCTCTTGGAAAAATCCAACTTATGATAGAGTTCAATCAAGGTTGCTATGGAAAAACGAGTGTTGGCTTCTACAACAGGGGCCTACATCATCTTGTCAATGGTCTTAGAGGTAATGGTGAGTAAAATTTCACCACTTGGGGCTATGATAGCTCTCTGATTTGGCACATAACAAGCTTGGCATTTTCTGACAAATTCAAGGTAGTTAAAGGTCTGGGGAAAAATATAATGAGAGAAATTGGACTCCTAGAGTCCAATTTCATCAGACTTATCAATGAATTTATCCTCGAGCCAACAGTAGAGTTCGAAGAGATCGAACTCACACTAAGTCTCAGAGATTTTATAGTCTCGGTCTGCAAGGGGAATGTGATCTAGGTCTACAGAGGTATACACCATTGGGTTGATAGAATCTTCAGGGTTTTTCTTCTTTGGAGGCATCCTGTTAATGAAAATTTACATAGACGGGAGATAGCGGCAAATATTTACTAGGAAAGTTGCAAGTTTGTAGCATACTAGAAGTGGAATTGGGGTTTCTCGCGCTCGATCAGGTGCTTGATCGATAGAAGAACAACAATGATGCATGAAATCTGGAAATTAGGACGAATTGAGACAATCTACAACAGAAAAGGTGAAAAATGGTGGCACGACAGAGTTTTATGGAATGGGGATTTTTTCATTGGGGGCGTGGGTTCGTTGTAGTTTTAAACAGTTACCTGGGAAAACATTAATGGATTAACGGTTATCCCGGGAAGCAATTTAACTGGCTAACGGTTATAGCCACGCAGCAGGATAACAGTGGAGGGAAACGCGTGGGAAGGGAGAGCGGGAAAGGAGGAGTGGTTAGGCAGATTTTGGAGGGGGGTCGAAGCGGTAAGTTGTATTGTGAGGGGGGGGGGGGGGTTGGGGGATGGGGGGGTGCGAAATGCTGTAGAGGTGACACGTCGCATGGGACCGACAGGAGTAAAACCATCTTTTCGGACCCCCTCCCCCCCTGGCGATAAAGGTAGGATGGCAAGGGGGGGCCGAAAAACAATATGGGTCGTAGATCTGAGTTGGTGTCAATCGGCCACTAGAAAGTGCGCATGTCTTAACCGAAAGCGACAAATGCTTTTGTCGTTTACCAACCTTCACTTTATGGCGGAACTTTGGATTAAAAGCTTAATGAACTCAAACATTAGGCAAAAAGTGCATATTTCATAATTTTTTCAAACTTAAGTTAAAAATGCACTAATGAGCCTTTGAAGTAGAATTAATCACATTTTATCCTTTTTGACTTCAAATTTTCACCTAATCCTAAGACTAAGCTTTTTATTCATTCCTAAGGGTGCATTTGGACTGGCAAACCCTTGTTTTATTTCTTTTGAAAAATAAAATACCTACTTTATCCTATCCACTTATTTTTTATTGATTCAACTTAAACATTTGAATCAACATTATTTATCTATCTAACTAACATTAGCCAAGATTAGATAGTTTGGCTAACTTCATTCTCTAATCTAATTAACCAAAATTCAAACTTGTTTAACCATGGTTAAACTGTATGATCAAACAAATGACTCAGGGTTGTGGCATTTTGAACAAGTTGCACATTGTTGAGAAGTGTAACTAGGTCTATCTTCATATTGACTATGTAATTAAGGATTTATGTAAAGTAGAAGACAAATATAATAAAAATGTATTTTTGTTGTACTTGCTCCATGGGTTTCATGAGCAAGATTTTATCGATCAGTAGACTTCTTCTTGATGCCAACTAAGATTGTCTCCTAGTCACAAATGTAATTAAGTGTCATATGGATAAAGGATCTAGTTATATGCTCCAGAACCTGGTCATGATACCTTGAAGAAATGGCTGCGTAATATTCCCAATTAGCCTTGCTAATTGGAATATTGCAATTTTGCTTTATTTTGCCGCTTTAGATAGAAATAATAAATAAAGTGAGAAATAAGAGGGGTCACCTCACTTTAGTCACCTCACTTTATAATAAAGTGTTCTTTTTTCTAGTAGATTGACGTTGTAACTTAGAGAGGGGGCCTTGGGGGTCCACGTGGATATGATGAGGGGAGGCATCAGGCTAACCCAAGGTAAACTGCGCAGATCCAGGGTGAGTTAAGTTTTGGAGGGAGTTTGATGTTATAAAAGGAGAGGCTCTCATCTCATTTGATCATCCATGATTTGATATTCTTATTGATAGCTGGACTCTTGTCTGCTTCAGCACGCCGGTTGTTTAGTCGGTCTGCAGCACTGTTTAGTGCACGAGTGTCTCCGGTCGGAGATCTCACCCTTAGCCTCGGGGACTTCGAGTGCCTGCCCTGGTAAGGTTATTTCTGGTTTCACCCTTAGCTTCGGGGGACTTCGGTGGCCTAATGGGTTTGTCACGGTATACTTTTCGGGTTCCGGTGGCGGCGGTCGCGGGTTTAGGAAGCATATGCGGGGAGGAGAAAGCCCTCTTGTGGGCACGCGAGCAAGAAGAAGGACGGGCAGGCGATTCTTGAAGGAGAAAGGACGTTTGTCTCCCGCGTACGGAGAGAGGAGCGGTCCTTTCGAGGAGAGGAAGGACGGCATCCCCGAGGAGACGATTGCGATGCAGCGAGAGAAAACGGCTGATGGGGAGCGGAGGGAAAGGACGTTGTCTAGCCTAGAGTGAGACGTTGTCCCATTTACTTGAAGGTAAGGTTGAGATGAGAAGCTTGTTGTTAGATCCCGACTTTGGGAAGGATAGATCTTGCAGATCTAGTCTTGTATGTTGCAGATCTGGTCTTGTATGTTGCAGATCTGGAGGTTTAGCACTAGATCCAGCTGGAGGAGTGACAGATCTGAAGAGATATTGATAGATCTAGTCCAGATCTGAAGGGATAACACCAGATCTAGCCCTAGAGGCTGTAGATCTGAGGAGATAGTTCCAGATCTAGCATAGATCTGAGGGTTTGGCAGCAGATCTGGTATTGGAGGACGCGGATCAGGAAGGGAAGGACGCAGATTTGATTGGAGGTTTCAGATCCATCAGGTGGGACGCAGATCTGAGGAGCAGACTATTGTGAGAGGAGCTCCAGCGCGGCGTTTTCCCGATGCATGGCGAGGGTTCATCTGTGCGGAGGGGTTGGTTCTGCTTCCACCATTTCTGCCAGCTGTCACTAGCGAAGCGGCGTTTTCACAACTCTATTGAGGGTTTACGGCTTGAGATCGGCCCCGGTACCGAGCGCGTTTCATCTTGGGTCTTTCGCCCAAGGCCGGTGGGGCAGCGCTCACAGTGGCTCGGCCTCTTGTATGAGAGGCTCATCACTTGCCTAGGGCAAGGATAGGTGCACTGATTCTGATTTACTCCTCTCTATGTACTTTCTGATTAATAAAATGGCTCAGTTTCTGGTATTACATGTGTCATGATTCAGTGATCTGGTTCGGTATTGTATTTTCTATATCTGTCTGGCATATTTCTGTTTATTACCGGTTATTTCCCTTTGGGGATATTACAGTGGTATCAGAGCTTAGATCTGGCTCAGCCTGTGGTGCTAGCAATCTATGGCACCTAGGGGTCGCCCCAGTCTCCTCGGGGGAAGCGATTCTGATTCAGAGGCAGAACGGAGGAATCCAATGGAGGCCATGTTTGCAAGGTTGACTGAGAAGTTGACTGAGAAGATGGATGCAAAGATGGATGCATTCATGCAGGAGGTAACTAAGAAGGTTGCAGAGGGGATGCAGAAAGAGCCCCTTAGAGTCTTTCAGGTAGGGGAAGGATCGGGAACGTCTAGTTGCATACCAGATGCTATTCCCATTGTGACAGCGCAGAAGGTCGATTCCATGGACACGCGACCTACCATGCCTACTTTTCCGGTAGAGGAAGAGGAGCAAACGGCATCAAGAGATGGGGGTCTCGATCTTCATGGAGTTTGGTTTGCAGATTGGCGAAGCATGGGACAGGAATTCATGGATGCTTTCCCTTTCAATCAATATATTCAGTTCCGCAGTGGCGGTAAGCCTCATGATCGAAATAAGGGACGGGGCTCCCACCGTGATAGTAACCGTGCAGCCAGCAAATTTCATTTGCCGATGTTTGATGGGTCACCAAAGACTACAGCCAGGTCTTGGGTGGAGAAACTAGACCTCTATTTTCAGCTTAACCAGATGCCAGAGAAGGAGGTCATTAAGATGGCTGCATTACATCTAGAGGGTGAGGCCCAGAACTGGTGGTTTCATGGGTTAACAACACTGGGGCATTCCACAGTGACTACATATGCTGAGTTCACCAGGAGGGTGGTGAAACGTTTTGACCAAAAGGACCCAGATCAGCCTTTCCTCGAGCTGACCAAGCTCAGACAGACAGGTAGTGCAGAGGCATACATCTCAGACTTTTTGAGGGTTTCAGTGATGGTACCTGACATATCAGCAGCTCGGTTGATCACGATGTTTGTAGAGGGGCTATCAGAACCACTTCGTGGTCTAGTCCGGTCGAACAAACCGGCTACACTTCAGGATGCTATCAGTAGGGCACGTGACCTACAAGATGTCTTGCCTAGGACTCGGCCACCTTATCCCCAGAGACAGGCTTTCCAGCCTAAGGGTAAGGACACAAGGATTCCGCCTCCCAAGGCGAATCCCGGACGAGGACAGTATGATGATGAGGCTAGGAGAGAGCTGAGACGGAAACGATTGTGCTTCACCTGCCAGGAGCCGTGGGCACCAGGACACAAGTGCACAGCAGGGAAGGCACATTTCATAGAGGTCTTCTCCGAGGGCAGTGGAGAAGAGGATGAGTTGGATGATGAGGAGGCTGGAGAGTGTTATGCAGCACAGAGTGCTTTACCACCTCCGCCACCCGATGCAGGAGAGGCATCATTTGCACCTACTGGGGGAGCTCTAGCAGCATTACGAGGAGTCCCCAAGTATCTGACATTGCGCGTACGTGGGACGGTGCGGGGACAGCGTGTCTCAGTTCTAGTTGACAGTGGGGCCACCCACAATTTCATCGATGCCCAGATGGTCGCACGGAGAGGCATACCCACGGAGAGCTTTGATGGGTTTTCGGTTTTGGTTCCAGGAGATCAGACCATGGCTTGTGCTCGATATGTACCAGAGTTGTCAGTGACGATGGGCACCTATACTTTGACTGATCACTTATTTGTGGTGGACATTCCGGACACCAATGTGATATTGGGAGTGCAGTGGCTTATCACTCTGGGGAAGGTCACAACAGATTGGAAGGCCTTGGAGATGGAGTGGGATGATCCCAAGACGGGGAGGCATGAGAAGATCCGAGGACAGAACACATATCCGCCCCAGACAGTATCGGCACACAGCATGGATGCGACATTCCGCAGGGGAGATATAGAGTGGGCAGTCGAGTTGCGGGCTTCAGAGATAGTAGATACGGGAAGGGCGGTGCACCCTGATCTACAGACTCTTCTCGACAGGTATGCAGTAGTTTTTGGAGACATTCCACCAGGACAGCCACCAGATCGGGGGTTTGAGCACACGATCGAGTTGGAGCAGGGGATACAGGCAGTGATTACCACCCCATATAGGCATCCCAAGGCCTATCGGGATGAGATAGAGCGGGCCATTCAGGAGTTGCTGGCCCTTGGGCACATTCGACCCAGCACCAGTCCTTTCGCTTCTTCAGTAGTGCTGGTGAAGAAGAAGGACGGCACATTACGCATGTGCATTGATTACAGGGCACTGAACAAGAAGACTTTGAAGAATCGGTACCCCATTCCCAGGATCGATGAGTTGATGGACGAGTTGAGAGGAGCACGTTTCTTCTCAAAGATTGATTTGAGGTCCGGGTACCATCAGATACGCATGAGGGAACGGGACATTCCCAAGACTGCTTTCAGGTGTCATTATGGGCACTTTGAGTTTCTGGTTATGCCATTTGGGCTGACCAATGCACCTGCCACTTTCCAGTCTTGCATGAACCACATCTTCAGGGATCATCTGAGGAAGTTCGTGCTGGTTTTCTTTGATGATATTCTCATATACAGCAGGACCTGGGAGGAGCACCTCCAGCACATTGAGACAGTCTTGCGCATTTTGGAGGAGCAGCAGTTCTTTGCCAAACTCTCCAAGTGTGAGTTTGGATTGACAGAGATGTTGTATTTGGGACACATCATAGGAGTGGACGGAGTGCGAGTCCATGACGAGAAGATCCGGGCTATCAGGGACTGGCCAGAGCCACGGAATGTGACAGAGTGTAGAGGGTTCATTGGTATCTGTACTTACTACAGGAAGTTCGTCAAAGGCTTCTCACAGCTTGCTGCACCCCTCACAGAGCTGACGAGGAAGGGGGCATTCAGTTGGACGGATACCGCCCAGCGAGCTTTTGATAAGCTCAAGGAGGTGATGAGTAGTTGTCCGGTACTGGCATTGCCCGATTTCACTCAGCCCTTTGTCCTAGAGTGCGATGCATCGGGGGAAGGGATTGGAGCAGTTTTGATGCAGGAGGGTCATCCGATTGCGTTCGAGAGCCGGAAGCTCCTTCCACATGAGAGACTTTATCCCATCTATGATAAGGAGATGTTGGCCATCATGCATGCATTGGCCAACATCCGGCAGTACTTGGTAGGCGGCAGATTCAGAGTCAGGACAGATCATAACAGCTTGAAGTACTTTCTGGAGCAGAAACAATTGTAGGAGAGGCAGCAGAAGTGGATCAGCAAGATCCAGGCTTACGACTTTGACATAGAGTATGTCAAAGGGAAAAACAACGTGGTAGCAGATGCTCTTTCCCGTAGACCGGCCACGTTATCCCTCATGAGCTTGGACGCTGATTGGAAGGCTCGACTACTGGTTGAGTATTCTAAGGATAGATTTGCATGTGAGGTGCTGGATGGACAGGTAGCAGATAGCAGATACAGGGTGGCAGATGAGGTCATCTATTACAGGGATCGGATCTTCTTGACTGAGGGATCTCAGCTCAAGGAGAAGATACTCCATGCCTCTCATGATTCACCATTGGCGGGCCATCGGGGGTTCACCAAGATGTACAGGGCCATCCGGGAGAGATTTGCCTGGAAGGGCCTCAAGGAGGACGTACTCCAGCATGTTCGGGAGTGTGAGGTTTGCCAGCGGAACAAAGGGGAGATGAACCATCCCGCAGGGTTGTTGCAGCCGCTTCCCATTCCAGAGGGGAAGTGGGAGAGTGTTTCGATGGATTTCATCACGGGTTTGCCCACAGTGCAGGGCAAGGACTGCATCTTCGTGGTAGTTGATCGGCTAACGAAGTATGCTCACTTTTTCGCCATTTCGGCACATTATACAGCAGCGCAGGTGGCAGAGCTGTTCTTCCGGGAGATTTTCAGATTACATGGTCTGCCCAAGACCATCGTTAGTGACAGAGACAGCCGTTTTATGGGTGGTTTTTGGCAAGAGCTCTTTCGATTGGTAGGGACTGAGTTGACACCGAGCACTAGCTATCATCCCCAGACAGACGGGCAGACAGAGATAGTCAACAAGTGGCTGGAGGGCTACTTGCGTAACTACGTCAGTGGGCAGCAGAGAGCATGGTTGAAATGGCTACATTTGGGCGACTACTGCTACAACACAACCCACCACATGACCATTGGCATGACACCTTTCTATGCGTTGTATGGATACCATTCCTTATCTTTTGTGGATGTGATGTTTGGTGTTAGCAGGGCTCCACGAGCCAAATTATGGATCCAAGAGAGCCAAGACATCCTCCGGGCTCTCAAGGACAACATAGCCACCGCACAAAATCAGCAGAAATTATATGCAGACAGGGGTCGAGTGGAGAGACACTTTGAGGTAGGGGATTTGGTCTACCTGCGGTTACAGCCATACCGCCAGTCTTCACTCAAACAGAAGGGGGCAGAGAAGCTTAAGCCTCGTTTTTATGGACCATACGGGGTGATTCGTAGGATCGGACAGGTTGCATATGAGTTGGAGTTGCCCCAAGGCAGCCGGATTCATAACATTTTCCATGTATCATGCCTGAAGAAGGCACTGGGCCAGCATGTGACAGTCACCGGGGAGCTACCTCCGACAGATGATGAGGGGCACCTGGTATTACAACCAGAGGCCATTATTGACACCAGGGAGAGACAGCTGCGGAGCAGGAAGATCAGAGAGTTCTTGGTGAGATGGAAGAATCTGCCAGATGAGGATGCCACTTGGGAAGATGAGCAGATCTTACAGCATCCCTCACTTCAGTTGCTTGAGGACAAGCAACGTTTTGCCGGGGGAGACTGTAATATTCCCAATTAGCCTTGCTAATTGGAATATTGCATTTTGCTTTATTTTGCCGCTTTAGATAGAAATAATAAATAAAGTGAGAAATAAGAGGGGTCACCTCACTTTAGTCACCTCACTTTATAATAAAGTGTTCTTTCTCCTAGTAGATTGACGTTGTAACTTAGAGAGGGGGCCTTGGGGGTCCACGTGGATATGATGGGGGAGGCATCAGGCTAACCCAAGGTAAACTGCGCAGATCCAGGGAGAGTTAAGTTTTGGAGGGAGTTTGATGTTATAAAAGGAGAGGCTCTCACCTCATTTGATCATTCATGATTTGATATTCTTATTGATCGCTGGACTTTCTCTGCTTCAGCACGCCGGTTGTTTAGTCGGTCTGCAGCACTGTTTAGTGCACGAGTGTCTCCGGTCGGAGATCTCACCCTTAGCCTCGGGGGACTTCGAGTGCCTGCCCTGGTAAGGTTTTTCTGGTTTCACCCTTAGCTTCGGGGGACTTCGAGTGCCCGCCCTAGTAAGGTTTGTCCTGAGTATACTTTTCAATTCCAGTAGCAGCAGCAGCAGTTTCTGAAGCATATCTGAGGAGGAGAAAAGCCCTCTTGTGGCTGCGCAGAGCAAGAGAAGGAAGGACGCTGATTCTTGAAGGGGAAGGACGCTGTCTCATCTGGAGAGAGGACGCTGATCCTTTCAGGAGAGGAAGGACGCTGTCCAAGGAGGACGCAGTTCTGGTCTGGCAGAGAAAACGCTGGTTAGGGAGGCAGAAGGACGCTGTCTAGCCCTAGAGTGAGGACGCTGTCCATTTCTGAAGGTAAGGGTTGCAGATCTGAAGGCTTATTGTTAGATCCAACTTTGGGAAGGATAGATCTTGCAGATCTAGTCTTGTATGTTGCAGATCTAGTCTTGTATGTTGCAGATCTGGAGGTTTAGCACTAGATCCAGCTTGAGGAGTGACAGATCTGAGGAGATATTGATAGATCTAGTCCAGATCTGAAGGGATAACACCAGATCTAGCCCTAGAGGCTGTAGATCTGAGGAGATAGTACCAGATCTAGCATAGATCTGAAGGTTTGGCAGTAGATCTGGTATTGGAGGACGCAGATCAGGAAGGGAAGGACGCAGATTTGATTGGAGGCTTCAGATCCATCAGGTGGGACGCAGATCTGAGGAGCAAACTATTGTGAGAGGAGCTCAACGGCGTTTTCCAGTATTCTGTAGCAGGTTCATCTGTCTGGAGGGTTGAGGGATTTGTGCTTCACCTGTTTCTGCGCTGTCACTAGCAGAGACAGCGTTTTCCATTTGTGAGGGTTTGCAGCTTGAGATCAGCCCCAGTACCAGCGCAGTTCATCTTCAGTCTTCAAAGCAGCTAGGACGCTGTCCTTGTTGCAGCCATTTTCTTGTATGGGAGGGTCATCACTTGCCTAGGGCAAGGATAGGTGCACTGATTCTGATTTACTCCTCTCTATGTACTTTCTGATTAATAAAATGGCTCAGTTTCTGGTATTACATGTGTCATGATGCAGTGATCTGGTTCAGTATTGTATTTTCTATATCTGTCTGGCATATTTCTGTTCATTACTGGTTATTTCCCCTTTGGGGATATTACAGATGCTCAAGATACCTTCATAAACATTGGGATAAATGGACTACACGTCGACCTATATTATCAAATGGTGAAGTCGGCCTTCATGCAAGATATATGGTCGGCCTTCCAACAGTAAAATGTGCTATATATATATGTAGAAACTGCGGCTCAATTGGTCAACCAAGAATGCGGATCTCTCTGAAGTAAGACAGACAATTGAATATGGACACCTCTAAGTTTGACAGATGTATGACAACGTATATCACAGATATATTTGATGATACCTGAGAACAGAAGTGCGGATGACATCTTCATTTGAGTTTTGCGGATCTATGACAGCATGTATCACAGACTTCAGGATACATTTGATGATACCTGAATAGAAGTGCGAATGATACCTTCATTTGTGTTTTGCAGATATAAGAACAGAAGTGCAGATTATATCTGTTCACGAGAGCTTCAGTGCGGAGGATCAGTTGACGAACAGCTCCATGAAGACAGATGTGGATCAACAGCTGTGATCAATCCTGGTTGATGCAACGTGTAAATCTAAGGTGAACGCAATGACAAGTGTGATGTTTCACAGCGAACTTCAGGAATAGAGAAAAATGGTTAAGGGTATAATATATGCCAGAATACTCCTAACAATTTGGTCAATAACAATTTGTAATAGCAAGCGGTTGATATACATAGTTAAGGACTGTGAGACTAATGTGTTTTTGTGTTTCTGATAATTGACTTGATGAAAGATTGAGTTAACTATAAGAAGAGAAGATATAAGTACCTCAAGTACGTTCACAAGTAATTATCTAGAAAAGAATTTGTATTAACCCACAGCCTTTCAAATTCTCAACATGGTTTCAGAGCTTTGGTTACAAGAAAGGGCTATCAATGATACAAATCCACTTCAGTTTGGAGGTTACAATCTCAGCTTGGTTACATTCCAGTGCTTATAACACAAATATTACACAGTCATTCAAAACTCAGTCTCGGCATGCATACATCCCCACAGTTCAGACTCAATCTGAGATTCTCGATGGTATATAAGTTTGAAAAAGGAAGCAGAACTCGGATAGCACAGTTTCAGGACGGAGACATAACCTTGTTATGTGGCTAAGTTATCAAATGTCTACTACCCATATAGAACCGAAGTATGAAGCATATTACTGGACTGTGTCATCACATAAAGAACTGAGGCACGACTGATGCATCTCACAGACGTTTGTAAAGGGTTATCTCATTGTTGCAAGGAAGACACATTGAAGAATGAAATACTACTCACAGGACTAAGAGCTGAAGAAGAGAATAGGAACAATTCTGAAATAAACTCGATGATATACACCTGCAATAAAAGCGAGATCAAGTATATGATTGATGCGTAGAAGGGACATAGACATATCAAACGGAATGCATTGAAATCTGAAGTTTCATAGTGCAGATGTCATAGTGTGAATTACACAGCTCGTAATATAGATGCGAAGGGATAAAGACTCCGGTCATTAGGGCTACCATAGTAATAGAGCTATGAAACTATCATAATTCGCCTTGGAAGAATAAAGTCTGAAAGATCAGCTACACTAATGGATGACAAGTGATCTCAAGTCTAGAACAACCTAAGAAGAAAATCATTCAAAGAAGAACAAGGTGTAGATCTCCTCTTCACTTGCCAAGTAAGTATCTTTCATTTTCATTTTAATTTTGGTTAAAAGACTTCGATTTGCAAGGAGATATATGAGGTGGTTGTATTACCGAAGATCCTTGCATAAAACAAGGAGGATAGTCATGGTCCTCATAGATAACTGAAGTCATAGATAAAGGTCTCCTTTGAATTCATGAAAAGGAACTCTTAAGGTTCTCTCAAATGAACAATATTTGAGACATGAAAGAAGCTGAAAGAAGAATTATGAACAGTACAAGAAAGTTCATGTCACCAGAAAGGATGGAAGGAGTGAATGGAAAGAGGAAGTAAGACGTCATAATAAGTCTCTTTATGGCTCCTAGATCCTACTTAAGATTTGATGCAAAGTGACATCATGGAAGTATAAGAAACAAAAACTCATATGATCATGAGGGTAACAAAAATCATGGATAAGTAAGTTACCTCACTCATCAATCTAGGGTTTCTATGGAACAAGACAAGTTGAAGACAATAGTTTTGCAGAACTCAATCATTTGAAGAAAAGGGAAGAACCTGATTCAAGGCAAATCTAAAGAAAGAAGAAGCAGTGGATCTACACTATGATTGAGACCATCTTCTTTAAGTAATTTCTATTGGTTATATGATAGGAAGCAGTGTAGCACCTTGATGAAAGCATGGAAGGAGCTCTTGGTGAATCAGCTCCGGGAAAACCTCTCTGATAAAATTACTAATGGAAAGCAGTCATCAAGAGCAAGGATCATCATGGAAACAGACTTTGTGGGATATTGATGGAGCATACCAAGAGAATGAAGCTCTTCATTGCTACAGGATGACTCAAGGGAAAAAGGGTATGAGGTATGTATATATTTATATGCTAAACATTGGATGTTGTGAAGTCATGTCATATGGTTGTAGGTAATGAACTTCTGTATTTAGAAGTATGATCTATGGAGGAGTGTCTCTCAGTGCACGGACATATGAAATCAACATAATATGTCCTCATGAAATATGAAGTGGTTGTATATGAACAAGAAACTAGAAAGGTTATAAGTCCCTAGGAATAAACAATGTGCGGAGAGGAAGAGATCATGAAATGCAACCATGTCAAGAGGAAAAAGGATGTGACTATGAGATCTCTTGGAATGATATGTAGACTCTGACGAAAGTCTGGTAAAGAAGATGACCAAACAAATCATTAGGAGATGTGTCAATTTGTATGAAGGATGCCGATGCCTACAAGAAGATGTCATGGTGAAAGATCATCACTAAGGTAAAATTTGTTCTAAAAGTTCATATGAATATGTTTATCTGGAAAAAATTGTGCAGGGCTGCTAATCATGAGAAAGGATGTATGATCCTTGGAAATGATTTGAAGGAAAGCAGCATGGCATAACAATGGATCTGATAAGGAAATCTGATGAATCACTTTCTGATAGATGACATGACTTAGGAAGAAAGTGATGGATGACCTATGCCCTATGAAGCTAAAAATTGGAGATTCCTCAATATCAAAATCCATGACATCAAGGACAAGAATTCTTCATGAGCAGTTGGGTGTCTCACGATCGTTGCTGGAGGTCCCTGGTTGAGAGGGAGCCTGATGATAAGTTTTTTACTTGGAAGAAACTTCGTAATTCCTAAGAGTGAGCTTAGGTACATTCCTTGTATAGGAATAAGTACATTCCCTTGTGGAATAGGTCCTCCTTGGTTGAGAGGGAGAGATAGACACATCATTCTAATCTTGGAAAGACAGAATGGAGGATTGCGTAATCATCTGGCATTCGATACTCTTTGAGAATGTGTTAGGGCATTCAAGATAAGAGTAGTCGGGGACCGATATTCTTTGAGGGCTAGCTACCCAAGAGAAGAATAGTCCAAGAAGGTCATACTTTGGGAACACCCGGGTGGAGTATGTACCTTGGAAAGACAATGCCGAAGGTGTTTGTAAGCCATGTGTCTCGCCAGAATTGTAGCCCATTGTCTCATTGAGAGATGGGGCTGTTAGTCAAGGCCTTGCACTAGGATAATGCTGGTTGATATGATGCTATACAGATGCGATTACCAATCCAATTCTTCTTACGAGATTCTTCAGTTTGAAAGTGACCATGTACCTGTATAAATACCTCCCTAGTTAAGAGGGAGTGTTGAAAAGTGCAACTAAGTCGGTCTTCATATTGACTATGTAATTATGGATTTATGTAATATAGAAGACAAAGATAATAAAATGTATTTTTGGTGTACTTGCTTCATGGGTTTCATGAGCAAGATTTTATAGGTTAGTAGACTTCTTCTTGATGCCTATTAAGATTGTCTTCTAGTGTCAAATGTAATTAAGTGTCATATGGATAAAGGATCTAGTTATATGCTCAAGATACCTTCATAAACGCTAGGATAAATGGACTACACGTCGACCTATATTATCAAATGGTGAAGTCGGCCTTTATGCAAGATATATGGTCGGCCTTCCAACAGTAAAATGTGCTATATATATATAGAAACTGTGGCTCAATTGGTCAACCAAGAATGCGGATCTCTCTGAAGTAAGATAGACAATTGAATACGGACACCTCTAAGTTTGACGGATGTATGACAGCGTATATCACAGATATATTTGATGATACCTGAGAACAGAAGTGCAGATGATATCTTCGTTTGCATTTTGCGGATCTATGACTTCAGGATACATTTGATGATGCCTAAACAGAAGTGCGAATGATACCTTCATTTGAGTTTTGCGGATATAAGAATAGAAGTGCAGATTATATCTGTTAACGAGAGCTTCAGTGCGGAGGATCAGTTGACGGACAGCTCCATGAAGACAGATGTGGATCAGTAGTTGCGGTCAATCCTGGTTGATGCAATGTGTAAATCTAAGGTGAATGCAATGACAAGTGTGATGTTTCACAACGAACTTCAGGAATAGAGAAAAACAGTTAAGGGTATAATATATGCCAGAATACTCATAACAGTTTGGTCAATAACAGTTTGTAATAGCAAGCGTTTGATATACATAGTTAAGGACTGTGAGACTAATTTGTTTTTGTGTTTCTGATAATTGACTTGATGAAAGATTGACTTAACTAAAAGAAGAGAAGACATAAGTACCTCAAGTACGTTCACAAGTAATTATCTATAAGAGAATTTGTATTAACCTATAGCCTTTCAAATTTTCAACATTCACTTTATTTAACAAAATCAAACTATCTATCAAGTAGTGGCATTTTAATTTGCAACACTTTCAGTTCTATCTTTTTTGTTTTTCTTTTATGGGGTTTTCATCTTTATTTATTTTTTATTCTTTCTCTTTTTTTCTCTTTTTCTTTTTCTTTTATTTTCTTTTTGTTTCTTTATTCTACATTTTTTTTAAATACCCTCTTTTCATTTTTCTTTTATATTTTTGGAAATAGTTAGCAATTTGAAATATTATTTACAATATCATATAACTAAGAAAAAATATCCAATCACCTTGTGCTCCTATAAATTATAGGACCCTAACAGGAGTCATCATAGGCCTGTTGTCCATCATGCCAAATATTTAGAATCTTGATCACATATTTACCTTGACCAAGATATATTTCACTTGCCTTTTTCCAAAATTCTAGTCCCAAGTAGTAATGCATAATCCCAAGATCCTTCATATCAAACTTGACTGCTGACTACTTCTTACATTCCTGAATTCGATGCTCTACACCAATAATAAGTAGATCATCAACATACAAGAGTATGATGACTAGTTCACCTTGGGCCACCCTAATGTATAGGTTAGGACATACAGAACTTTTGGTAAAACAAAGTCTCAATAGGTATGCATCCATCCTTGCATACCAAGCTCTAGGTGCTTTCTTTAAGCCATGTAGCAATTTCTTTAGCCTGTAGACACGAGTCTCCCTCTAATTTATTTCAAATCCTTGAGGTTGCTCAATGTAAACCTCTTCATCAATACTCCCATTCAGAAAAGTTTTCTTAACATCCATTTAGTGGATGTTCCATCCCATAGCAGCAGCCAAAGAAACAAGCGATCTTATTGTTGTATATCTAGTCATAGGAGCAAAGGTTTCTTCGTAATTAATACCTTGTTTCTGTGAGAAGCCTCTTACTACAAACCTTGCATTGTATTTATCAATGCTCCCATCCACAACATGCTTTATCTCGTACCCGGGATGCGGGTGACAACAGGAGTATGAATGACAATCGCCTCTCCCACACCCATGAGGACGAAGAACTGCAGCGCAGGTCCCCACCCGATGTGGATCCTCAAGCCAGTAATCATCCGCACGAGATGAATGAGATAAGGTATGATGAAGACACGCTTGGACAACGTCACCCCCTCTAGGGTACCTCTCTACAGCAATCGTTCTAAATGATTACCTAGATTGACATGCCGATCGGCCATAACTGTTCACTCGAGCCCACTCATGAAAACGGTTATGGCACGCAACTACGTGCGAAGCACAATCATGTTCTACCCCTTCGCATGTGTCACATGCCTCTTAAAAGGAAGGCCCCTCAGCACAAAGAGACACACTGTCAGCTCGTTCAGTCTTATTTGTTGATTCTGTTCTTGCCCTCCTGCGCACCTAGTCCGTTGCACAACCCTCTTCCTAGAGCTGCGCTACGTAGTTATCCCTGGGCTGCGATTCATCCAGCATGCGTATCTTACCCCAGCTCCATCTGTCCTACTAGTCTCATAAGTCTGCGCACACCCATTACCCCACGCCCCTTGATGCACTTTCCCCCTCAACGTTCCCCCCTGTCCTCTTGCTCTTCTCCCCTACTTCGAACCTCCCCCCCTGCTGAGCATTCCCCATTTCCATCACACCTCTTCTTCAACTGACCATGGCTCATAGGCTGCACCAAAGAACCATCTGTGGAGGTCAGAGAGGGGCGCTCCTCGGTCGTTACCACTGTGGAACGGATAATCGCCTCGAGTCTGTTGAAGGCTCCTCCTCAAGCAGTTACACTAGACAGAGCCCTGAACCTAATCAGGAGGAGGAGGCCCCTGTGCAGGCCCCCATGTAGGCTTCGCAGAGAGGCAGAAGTGGACCACAGAAGTCCACCATTGCACACCAGGCACACCTCCTGCCTCGCAATACCGAGCCTCTTCTACCTCAGAAAGATGAGGGTGATGATACGAATGTTTGGATTATGGATTTTGAAGGTACTTGGATGCACATCTCTGATGCAGAATACCTGTTGGCTCCCATCCTCTGTGCACCAGTCCCCAAGCCTGCGCGTCCACCCACTGATACAGAGGAAGCAGCGGCGCAGGCGTACGACTGCCCCATAGTGGAGGAACAGCCAGACAGCAATGATGACGCCGAAGACTAAGGACTGCGAAGCTGCTCAGTTCTTCCTTGTTTTTTGTCATGCTTGCTATCACCACAAAATTTCAGGTTATACTTATGCTTCTGCATATTTTGTAATCTCTACTTACACCAGCGCTTCTGCGCATTTTGTAATTTCTTGTTTCAAGTATTTTCCACGTTGGTTTCCTCCACGGAGGCAGCCCCTTATCCGTGCAACAAAGGTTTGGATTGGTTAAGTGCAGCTTACCAACCCAGCTTGTAGCATATGTATTGTTTATATTTTTGGATTAATATAGATTAGCCTAATTTACGAAAAAAACATGCTTTATCTCGTAAATACATTTTGAAGTGACTATGGATTTGTCACTTAGCCTAGGGACAATTTCCCAGACAACATTCTTCATAATTGATTGGTATTCTTCCTACATTGCATTCCTCCACTCTTGATGTTAAACTGCATCTTCATAGGGGGAAGGTTTTGCTTCAATGAGCTTTGTCATACATGCAGCATATCCAAAATACCTTTTCGGTCTCTTACTTTCCCTGAAGTTCCCCTTTGTTGTGTGTCTTGCTTCTTGTAGAATAGCTTTCAACCAAGCAGGCATCTTTCAATTTTCAAGAACAATTACTTGTTACACAAGCTCACTAGGACCTTCAACATCTTCTTGAGTAGTTGTCAGGCATTGACCATCATTGTCTCTTGAGATATCCTCAAAGATAGGTATCTCTTCTTCATCAAAGTCAACCAGAACATCTTTTGATTTCTTGTAAGATCATCAAAGATGACATCCTTGGTTACTTCAATCAGACGGTCCTCCTTAACATAGATTCAGTAAGCTTTGATGAAGCACTATACCCAACAAAAATGCCCTTCATGCTGGTAGGATCCAACTTCTTCCTTTTGTCCTTAAGTATATGTATATACACAGAACACCCAAATATATGAAGATGTTCCACACATGGCTTCTTTCCTCTAAATGCTTCTCCCGACATCATGTTTTTGAGAATCTTGTGAGGACTTTGGTTCTACAAGTAAACAACTATCACATATGCCTCTCCCCTTAGGAATTGAGGGAGATCTTGGTCATGTAGCATGGCCCTAAAACATTCTTCCATTGTTTTGTTCTTTCTTTCGGCCACACCATTATGTTCATGATTATAAGGAACAATAAGCTCCCTCTTAATCCCTTCTTCCTTGCAAAATGTTATTAGTTCATTGAAGGTATCTTCTCCACCATTGTCATATCTCAAAGTCTTGATCTTTCTCTCGGTCAAATTCTCCACTTGATTCCTAAATTCTTGAAACTTTTTAAATACCTCATCTTTGTTCTTGAGGAGGTATAGCCAAGTTTTCCTTAAGAAATCATCAACGAAGGTTACATAATACTAATGTCCACCAAGAGATTTTATTGCCATAGGACCACATACATCTGAGTGTATGAGATCCAAAACTTTCTTAGATCTAGTATTACTTCTTGCAAATGGCTTATTTAAATTCTTGCCTAGAGCAAATCCCTTACAGATCCCTTCATGTTCTTCCTTCAATTCAGGGATGCCATTGACCATTTGACTTAGAGATGGAAAAATCTTATAATGAAGGTATCCATACCTTTTATGTCATAGTTCGGAAGGACTCACATCCAAGTGGACTAGGGCTTGAGATAGAGGTGTGAAAATTCTATATAATGTCCCCTCATGAATCTCAATAACCCTATCATTGTCAATACTAGAACCCTGTTACCCACCACCAGTGGGTTACACCCATAGGAGAATTTTTTCTCCTAGATTTGTCTTCAGATGGTAGTAAACAACCCCTTGGAGTTGTTGATTTTTATAGCATCATGAAGTGTTCAAGTCTCAAATTTTGGGAGAGGCTTGGACGAGGCGGTATTCCAAAGAACCCAAAAATCGTTTGTGGGAATTCCACTTGGATTTTGTTTTATTAAAATAATTAATTACTTTAAATATGATCCCTAAGTCTAAACTTAGGGAAATTAAATAATTAAAGGCTATTAATAAAGCAGAGTGTGAATCTTCTAGAAAACGAAGATCAAGTCATCTTTTAATCTGAGCCATTGATTAAAGATATAATCTTGGCCTTTGATTCATCAACACTATATAATATAAGAAGAGGCTTGAAGGTCATTTGGAAATCAAGCCGGGCACATTCTCTATACCCGAAGGAAATCGATTCTGAAGTAAGAGAATTCGATTTCAGTGGGTGAGTTTGTAGAGGCGGGATTGCAGAGATAAAAGGAGGAGGGAGAAGTCAGCAAGAGAAGCAGAAGGGTGAAGGGAAGGCAGTGCTGAGCAGCAACATCAAGCCCTCCACGCAGAATTACGCAGGCCAGGGGAGACTGCGTAGAGAGGCTATGCAGAGTGACGTAGAGGGTGTAGGAGGATATCCCGTGTGTCGGGAATACTTTCGGAGTGTCCGGAAAATTCATACCAGGTGTATGCTATTTTATTTTGCTTGCCAAGACTTCTGTAAAAGATCTTTTCATTGCTAAAGATAAATACAAACCCTCATCTGCTGCATCGGTTTTCCCACATTGGGTTTTTCCGAGGACAATTGTCCAAAAATAACTGTGTTCATATGGTTGTTTCTATTGTGCTATATGTGTTATTTCTGTGCTTTTGCTTTTGATTAGAGTGAAGTACTGCAACTGTCTTTATTTCAATATTTATTGAAGCATCTGTAAATAACTTATTAATAAGTAGGCGAAATAAATCAATCACTGCAGTAATAATTTTAAGATCTGAAAATTTCACATGGTACCAGAACAAAAGGCTAAAGACAGAAAGGGAGGATTTGCGATGGACCAAAGATCCGACATTTAGAAGGGTTCACTCAGTCAGAAGGACTCACGAAGTCCTCCAGAGCACTTAGAAGCACAAAGGGAACATGATATGACTGTGCTGGCATCCAGACTAGACGAGGATCTCGCTTGTGTGTCAAGCTTGACTCCTCCAAGTGTTTGGGATATTGACAGTGGAGCATCTGCTCATATGACGGGAGTTCGAGAATTTTTTTCGAGCTATCAAGAAGAACATATGAATTTCTAGATTACAATGGGAAACAAGGCCAAGTGTACCCCCATTGCAAGACGTACCATAATATTTTAGACAGAAGCTGGCAACAAGATTCGGGCCACAAACGTTCTGCATGTACCAGGGTTGGGGATGAATTTTCTCTCAGTGTCTCAACTCCAGAACAGGGGTTATGACGTATACTTTATTGGAAACAAAGTTTATGTCAAACATCCTAGTTGGAACAAGAAGGCACAAATCAGAGTGAGGAGCCATAAACTATATAAGCTCCAGCTTGAATCTCCAATGGCTCTGATTGACAGTACATACGAAAGAGATCTGAATGAATTATGGCACAAAAGGATGGGGCATTTACATCATGGAGCCTTGATGTAAATTTTTGTAGATGTTCTATGCTTGATGCAACTTTACTTTTTATCCCAATATTAATCGGCGATCACATAAACAAGAAAGTAAAATGTTGATAGAACATACTAGTAGATCGACATAAGATGACCAAAATATACAAGTATGTTGGTGCGTTATTCGGCGGTCAACAAAATACTTCAACTAACAAAGGCAATACGATTAGCCAACCAGAAGTGTCACACGCCCCTCTAGGACAGCCAGATCAGTCAACCCCAAAAGTCAACAAAAGTCAACGTTGTCAGTCGACGGTCAACAAAAATAGCAGAAACAACAAGGTCAATGTAGTCAAGTCAAAGTCAACATCTAGCCTCGAGAATTGTGCCAAAAAATGCGGATTGAGGAAATCGAAAGATTGGGAGAGTTTTAGGTCAATTTTACCATGCGTTGACTAAAGTCAACGCTAGTCAATGCTACGGTAGAAACACTAGGCCGAAAATAGAATTTTCTCCTTGCTAAAATTTCCCACATGTGAAGAGAAGAGCCTCCAAGGTGATCGAACCAATCAGATGATGAGAGAGAAATGTGTGATGAGTGAAATTGTCCTCCAATGTTGACCAATTTATATCCATCAATGAGGGTGTGTGATACAATTGCTGGGACTCCAAACCTTCAAGCCGACTTGCACATATTTTGAATAAATTCAAAAATAAATGTTCTCGCTCATCGGATTCGCATGGATTTTAGGTCGATCTTGAATCTCTACCAAAAGAGGAGTCCAATACAACAGGTATCTTCATCCGAGCGTCACAACATGGAGTTTGGACCTAGTTGTCCAAAATTAACGCTCCCTCTCAACTAGGGGATAACCCATCCACCTTGCAATCCAAACATCGTAAGGTCATCCCAACATAACTTGCTTTGTTACTATTTCAAAACAAAGGTGGTCACCACAAAGACATTATTCTCGGCTTACAAATTTCGTGTTCCCCGTAGGTCCGAAACCTCTATAGGACTCAAAGAGTCACATACCAACCCGAAGTTGGTTTATCTGACCCAAAGTCAGTAGCAGGTCTGAATCCTCACTAGACTTGATCCCAGATCAAGTGGTTGGATCGTGCCATCCTAGACATAGAGAGTACGACAATATCTGATGTGTCCATCAGTATTTGCTATTGGTCTCTAGCTTTTCCCACCTCACCAGCCAAACGAGAGGTACTTCCCATGAGTCCGGGACTCAATGGGTAGGATGCATACGGGGCACAGATCATGAGAGGTGAACCAACTCAATCATCATAATAGTGGGGCAAAAGAACCACAAGGTTCGGCAAGCCTAGCCCAGTGTGTGCTTATAGCTCCAAGAAGTTATCCCCAAAGCCCCCCAGAGCTCCAAGAGCTCATCGTCCCACAAGACCCTCTACATAGGGTCGTTCCACGATACCAAGATTCTCACAGAAGGTTAGGAACTTGACCTTCCCTAGGGGCTTTGTGATAATGTCCGTGACCTACTCATCAGTTCCTATATGATCGAGCCTTACGGCGCCTCGCTGTACCACATCCCGGATAAAGTGGTACCTGATATCAATATGCTTGGATCAATCATGGAACATGGGATTCTCTGACAACTGAATCCCACTCGAGTTATCACAGAGTATCATAGTGGTATCTAGCACATGCCCAAACAACTCACTAAAGAGCTTTCGCAACCAAACTGTGTCACAACAGGCCATACTCGCTACAATGTATTCCGCCTTCGCAGTGCTCAAAGCCACCGACTTCTGCTTCCTGCTCATCCATGATATCGAAGCAAAACCAAGTGTGAAGCAGCATCCCGATGTGCTCTTACGATCCACCACACTACCGGCCCAAGCGGCATCAGTATATCCATGGAGTGTCACACTCTCAGCAGTGTATCTCAGCCCATGGTTTACCGTGCCCCGAAGATATCTCAATAAATTCTTGGCACCAACCCAGTGAAAGTGATGAGGCTCAACCATATGTTGACTCAAAGTGTCTGTAGCAAAACATACATCCTGACGGTGTCGCTAAGAACACTGGGCCCTACGAGTTGACAATACTCGGTAGGATTTGCTAGCATGGGCTCAAAGATCGCCGCCACTCAACTTCTTAAAGTTGAGCTCCATCTATGTCGACATGGACTTGCAACACCACCATTCCAAATCTTTCCAAGCTACACAATATATTTTCCTTGAGAAAGGAAAATCTCGCTGTGTCTCCTCGCCGCACCTTCAGGCCTAGGAAGTAATGCATCAATCCTAGGTCCTTCGTCTCGAACTCCAACAGCTCCCCTCTTACACCGATGAATGAGAGGGTCAAGACTGGCCGGGGAAGAGGTCGTCCACATACAAACAATAGATGAGAGGCTTTTTCCTCGTCAACCTTGAAGTAAAGGTTCGGATCAGCATTACTATGAGTGAAGCCCAGCTTCATCAGGTAGCTATCTATCCTCTCGTACCAAGCTCTGGGTGCTTGCTTCAACCCATAGAGGGCTTTCTTCAACCTGCAGACATGGGTGTCCCGATCCTGGACTTCAAACCCCAGAGGTTGGTCCACATACACCTATTCCTTTATCGCACCATGCAAAAATGCGGTCTTCACATCCATCTGAGGAAGATTCCATCCTTGCATAGCAGCAAGGGCTATGATAGATCGGATGGTGGTATATCGGGCCACAAGTGCAAATATGTCATCATAGTCTACGCCTTCCTTTTGAGAGAAGCCACGGGCAACAAATCTTGCCTTGAACTTTTCAGCACTTCCATCAGATCCATGCTTGATCTTATAGAGCCATTTCGAGGTGACAATTGCTTTGTCCTCTGGTCTTGGAACCACATCCCAGACATCATTCTTCATAATCGACTCATATTCTTCGTGCATAGCATCCTTCCAGACTTTATGCTTTACGGCTTCTTCAAAAGATCCAGGGTCAGATTGTATGATTGTACTCATGGCTGCTAGATACCGTTGGTATCTAGCTGGCTTCTTGCATTCGCGGAATGTCCCCCTAGGGGCCATATGTCCCTCGGCATCCTCGAGAGTGTCCCTAAGCCATGATGGTCTCTTCCTCATTAAAGGAGGTGGATCAATAGGGTCCATCGGTCCTTCAACATCGGGCATCGTCTCATCCTTCGGTTCGTCTTGATTTCCAGGCCTTGCTTCATGATCTTCCTTAGATCTCGGAATATTGACTACTTTCCTCAGGGAAGCATCTTCGTCAAAGGTAACATCGTGGCATATCTCCACTTCTCTTTGACTAGGCACATAGACTCTATAGGCCTTTGAAGTCTCGCTATAGCCCACAAATATTCCCTTCTTTCCAGAAGCATCCAACTTGCTCCTCTTCTCCTTCAATACATGAAAATAAACAAGACATCCAAAAACTCTAAAATGTGAGACGTCAGGTTTCTTACCAGAGAATACCTCTTCGGGAGTTTTGGAGTCCAGAGCAGAATGCGAGCATCGGTTTTGTATGTACACAGCAATGTTCACAGCTTCTCCCTACAAAAGCTTCGGAAGACCTTGGTCACATAGCATGGCACGGGCAGCTTCCACAATGGTCATGTTCTTTCGTTCAGCAATGCCATTCTGCTCAAGAGTTTAGATAGTTGTGGTCTCCCTCTTGATGTTATGGCTTTGATGGTTGAAGGCATAAAGTAAAACCTTGTCCCCTTCATAGCAAATATTGATCATGCTCAAGAAATGTATGAGGCTTTGTCAAAACTATTCACTATTAAGAACATTGGAAAGGTGGCAAGTTGAAGAATGATCTAAGAACTGTTAAGATGACAAAAGAGGATATTGTTTCCTCTTTCTTTGTGAAAATAGCAAGGATAAGGGATGAGCTCCTTGCCATTGATGAAATAGTGCCAAATAAAGAACTAGTAATTGCAGTCATTCTGGGAATACCATCTTCTTGGAGTTCCTTTGCTTCAGCCCTCAACAATTGGAAAGAAACACCCACCTTTGAAGAGCTATGGAAAGCATGTAGTCAAGAATAGTTAAGGGTCTCCATGGTAACCAACAATGAAGAGGTATCAAATGCTTATGTTGCTCATCATAAAGGAAGATCCAAGAAGAAAGGGCCAAAGAAGAAGGTTGACATGTCCAAGATCAAGTGTTATCATTGTCACAAGATGGGACACTATAGAAGTGATTGTCCTGACAACCCCGAGAGCAGGAAAAGAGATAGAGAGCATTCAAACATGGCTGAAGAGACATCATCCCCCAAGAAATCAAGGACTGAAGAAGAACTAAAGGACTTGCACTACTAAACCCCTTCCATCTCATGTTTCATTTGTATATTTTATGTAGTATAGGTTTAACATCTTCATGGAAATGTCTTTCTTTGTTTTATAAGCTTTAGGTTTTCCCTCAAGCTTGGGAAGGAGCCCACAACAACTCCTCAAGATAAGTATCTCATTACCTCTATTTGTCTTCATGTACTTATTTAAGATTTTGATTATATTAAATACTAATCACTTGTATACCTCTATTCCTTGTCTAGGAATCAATCTGTTGGATGTCCAAGAATCATGGAGCAGGCTTCAAGGATCAAATAAGGCCACAAAAAGGTTTGTCAAAGAGTCAAAGGTATGTATTGAAATGTATAGTCTTATCACTCTCTTTGAAAGATCCATTTCATATCTTACTAACTGTTGATATGTCTAGCACTATTGAATTCTAAAAGGATTCTTGTTTGGGAATGAATCTACCCACCTTATAAACCTCAAATTTGCTTATATAGAACCTTAAGGTTCTATAGAAAAACCCTAACCTGAGGGTATGTTGATAATGTATGAAACCCTAAACTTGTTTAGGACCATTTATGAAGGAATTTTAATTTTGATTGATATATTGATAATGTTGTATTTGGGATTTTGATATGACCATGGAAGCTCTAAACTTATTGGAGTTGAAATGATGTTGTTTGAAATCTTGAACCTTTGAAGTTTGATATAATGAGGGTTTGCTTTGACAATGAAACGAAACCATGGGTTTTGGTTAGGTCTACAGATAAAATCCTTATTACGGAAAGTCCTAGGAATGAAACCCTAGGTATATGTTCTCTTGACTGAATCCATAGCCTAGTCTAGGTCAATGTGTTCGTAATGTAAAAATGTTGACTAACATATGATGTGCTTATAATGGTAATCTCCTAGATATGTGTGTTGATCCATAGTCCTAATAATCTAGGGTTTGGAATCAAACCTTAGTCAAAGTTTGAAAGATCTAGGATGATGATTAAAAAGTCTGGGGTCTATAAATAAATCCTAGTAATGATTAAATTCTCTAGTATGTATGTTGATATGATGAATGCTGAGAATTTATTGATGGTAAATCCAGGGTTTACATCGAATCCTTAGTGGAAGTTACTCATGACGTGTTTGTTGAATTCTAGTAGCTCTTCATGATATGTTTTGATAATAGATTTGAAATCTAGAGTCTGCAACTAACTCTAGTGAAAGTTGATCATGTTTGAGCTGTGATTAATCTTTATTGACTTTATTGTATTACATCTAGGATAAGTATGAATCCCTAGTGAAAGGTCTATCATGTGAAGGTTGTTAGATATCTTGTAAATATTTGTTGGTTCTAGGGTTTGCTATATGTTGTAGTAAGGTATGTTATACCTTGGAAGTAACATTGAAACCCTATATAAGAATGAAAGACATTATGAAGTAGTCTAGGGTTTATGATGAAAGTCCCTAGAAAAATGTTAAAGAGCATATGTCTCTTGTTTGGGTATTTGATATGTATATGCTTCTGTGATTTTGATATGGATAACTTTATGCTTCTATAGTTTTGGTTGTACTTGTTGTCTAAAATTGTATAGGTACATCATAAAGAAGAGACGCTGAAAAGTATGATGAAAAGGATGGAAGCCATGAAAGATTCTACAACACATAAAGAAGAGGTAAATCTCCCTACATTAAGAGGGAGCCTGGATAAAAGTTGATCTCCCTAGATTAAGAGGGAGCTTGGATAAAAAGTTGATCTCCCTAGATTAAGAGGGAACCTGGATAAAAGAAGAAATGGTTATGATTCTCTACTTCATGTATCACGCACTATACCAGGGTCTAGGACTAACAATTGTAAGTCTTAGTGATTTCCATGAGTAAGAATCATAGTCATGGTTGGAGAATATATTATGGAAAGATATGTTGCCACATGTAAAGTAGGAAGAGGAATCTTCTCTTAAAAGATTCTATTGATAGTCCTACTAGAATTGATTGAAGGGCAACATCGAAACCCCATAGTTTGTTTATGCATTTGAAATTATTGATGATTGGGGTTTGTGTTTGCACAGGTGAATCTCTTGAAGGACTTGATAGCATGTTAGTTACCAATCAGTTTGATTAGGAGAGATTGGTTGTTCTTGATCTGTTGGATCAAGGTGTCTTGTGGCTTTGCAAGTGAAACATTGCTAGAGGCTTTGTGAGTGAAGCATTACCAGAGGCTTTGCGAGTGAAACATTGCCTGAAAATGTTGTGGCTTTGCGAGTGAAGAAGCATTGTCGGAGGCTTTGTGAGTGAAGCATTGTCTGGAAAGACATCTGGTCGACACTTTGTGTTGATGTCTAGTTGGGAGGGTGGCATCAGGTGGATGTGCACCTAGTTCCCTGGGTTGATGGTTAGTAAGTAAATCCGGATGGTACCTATAGAGGCTAAAAGCTTGAGTCCATCTTAGTCCCACCCGAATAGATTGCCCTGGTCAAGAATCTAGTCTGTGGCATTGTGGTGTCAAAATTGTTATGTGACTAATGGATAGATTGCCCTGGTCAGGAATCTAGTCCATGGCATTGCGATGCCTAAAGTTCTTCATTATTCATATAGTATGTGATCTTCCATTGTATGTGTGTGAAAAATCCTAGATCTGGATTCCTACTGCAACAAATCTGAATTACTTCTTCTATTATGTTTTCATAATTATTTCATTACCGTGAAATATCAAAGTAGTTTCTGAAGCAGTCTACACAAATAATACTACGGAATAAATCTAAGTGCTGAAACAATCTGAACAAAATACAATGAAAAACATCCACATGTGACACGGTTATTTTGGACTAAGTCCCCGGAAAAAACCCAACTTGGGAAAACCAGTGCAGTAGATCTGAGGGTTTGTATTATTAAGCAGTAGAATCTTGAATACAACTAGGGTGCCAACATCCAACAAACCCTTCAAAGAAATCTAGACAACAAATATAATTGTGAGATATACCTCACTCTGCAAGTCTCTGGCTGATCAAAAATAGAGTTGGTGAAGCCTTCACTGCCTCTGCATGATTGCCTATGCTGGATCTGCGTAAGCCTACGTGGGTAAGCTTGAGGAACTGCGTCACCCCTTACTGCAGCTGATCTGGCTAGTCTGAGACTGGATTTTGGCCCCCCTGCCTCAGAAACCCCAGCCTCTAGCTATCTTTGGACTGACTCCAAGAGACACTGTGTTGTTTCTACGTGATTTCCTGCAGAGTCTGCGTCACCTCTTCAGAAAACTGTGTTGTCTCTCTCTGCGTCACCTCTGCCTCTCTCTGAAATGCACTCCTGGTCCTCCTGACCAGTCTCTGCTTCTGCCCCTCTCTGGATCTGATCACTGAATCACAATCACTTAGCAGACCCTACCCTAGTGATTTGATCCTTGATCAAAAACTGTCTTCTCACACAAATTCGAAAATGCTCAATGGCTCAAGTGTCGCAATGTATTTTCCATAGGCCCCTCACCCTCCTCCTTATATTCTTCTATTGAACCTTCAACGGCCAAGATTAGAACATAATCAAGGGCTAAGATTAACTTGGAGGTGATCCATGACTTTATCTAGAAGATTCACACTTAGTTTAATTAATACCCTTTAATTAATCAGTTTCCCTAAGTTTAGACTTAGGAAAACATTAAAAAACGATTAATTATTTTAATTAAACCATCTCTAAGTGGAATTTTCCAAAACCATTTCTGGGTTTTATGGAATACATGTGTCTTGGCCTATATACAAAGTTACAAGGCTAGAGCACATCTGATGCTACCATAAATCAACAATATGTATATGATGAATACCTCCCTAGTTAAGAGGGAGTGTTGGAAATTGTAACTAGGTTCGGTCTTCATTTAATGTATTTGAGTCATCATGTAATGTACTTGTCAAAAGAATAAAGAAAAGATTTATTACTATTATTATTGCGACTTATTAAAGCATGGGTTTCATGCTTGGGTCACCATGTTTTAGGTCAAATTCCCCATTAAGGACTTCTACTATTTATTATAAGTTAATAGAGTCATTGTACATTTAAAGAGACCCTTCTTGGGCTTTCGAATCATATGAAAAAGGTTTATTATTGAGTCAAATATGAATTATGTGACCTCCACACCAAGTCGGCCTAGAAGAGATCATGTCGGCTCATGTAGGCCCAAGAGACACTTATTTGACCTCACCTAGAGCCTATAAGAGAAACTAATTCGAATTCATTTAGAGCACATTCTCTCAAGCAGTTCGATATCTCATGTAGTCGTGAAGAAGTTCGAAGTCTGTTGTCGGGAAGCCAAAATAAGTGTGAGCTTTGGGAAGTCTAAGGAGAAGAAGAAAAACGAAAATTTGATGCCTCTCTCTCTCCGTTTCGGGCTCTAGATTGGGAGATCAAAGTCTTCCAAGTTTTGTTGTTTCCAAAATCTATATAATGTCAAAACTGATGTGAAGAAGTTTGAGTTTGTTGACGAGAAGCCAAAAGAAGTGTGAGTTTTGTGAAGTCTAAGGAGAGGAAGAAAAACAAAATTTTGGTGCCTCTCTCTCTCAGTTTCGAGCTCTGGATTGGGAGATCGAACTCTTCCAAGTTTTGTTGCTGTCGGAAGTCATATGATGCCGAAACTGCTGCATAGTAGAAGTTGCTGGAAAGGGGTCGAAATTCTAGAGGCTGACTTGGTGTGGAGAAAAGGTCTAGTCTTGGTCTAGTGTGAAGAGTCACAAAGAATACTATTGAAAGGAAGAATTTATTGATTGTGTTTTCCCCTCGAGAGAGGTTTTTCCCTAGCTATCAGCCTACATCTGGTGTCCTTGATCTATGTGCATTTGCTTTGATATTTGCTTAATGAACTAATAAGAAGAAAGATAAGAAGAACATAATAAGAACGAAAGAAGATCACAAGTAAATAATTAAGAACAAGAGAACCTTTTTGCCTTCCCGATTCTCTAACAGTGGGCGATGAACTACTCATTGACCTTAAGGGGGTAATCACTACTATAGCATACACATCATGTTCTCATTCCCTGGAGCCCCAAGCAGTTATAAGAAAGAAAAATCAATAAAAGGCAATAGGCATATGAGGAAAAGTGGAAAAACAAAGGTCAGGGTAACTCACGTACCACAATTGCTCCCTCCTACATTTATACACCCATGTATGGGTTTCCCTTATTATAGTTTCCGTTGTACCATGGCATGTGACCTAGAGCTTGCCCTTGCTACCCCACTCTGTTCCATCATTATATCACATGACGCCTGCAATTTGACGGATGTACCATGGACCTGTCACTCCCTTAGAGGTTAAAACCAACTAATAGGGTCCTTTATTAACCTCCATCTTGAGATTGGGGACACCTGTACATTCTAAAGCCCATTATGGAAGGGCATGTCACTATGAAGTGTCCACTTGGTTCCCTCATTTGTAACCTCATTTACTCAATTGCAATAATGAATTGTTGTACTGGAAGGTAAGGAGATGCATTGGATCTTATACAGGATTGCAGGTTGGTCTTCATCTTGGCATTTGGTCTCCCTATGTGGGATCCAAGCCCTTTAGAGGGCCATGATGGCATTTGTAGGTTGAGCATTGAGAGTCATGGGCCTCCTCCACAACAGTGCATTGATTGCCATGCCAGGAGATCCTTCAACATCACATTTAACTTGCTCGTGCCCCACTCATGCAAAGATGATCATGCACTTGGACCACATTGCCCAACCGGCCACATGCTTGTACCATACACTTGGCATTTGATCCAGGGCCCAGATGGGGTTATGTCTCACCTAGGGAGACATGGGAGGGCTTGTGTCATCATTCTAGCCCTAGGAAATTGACCTGCGCCCACCACTGTGACAAAGGGCTAAGATTAAATCTCCTTGAATGGTTGAGATCACTCTAATTCATGACTATAGGAAAATTTAAAGTCATGGAGTAATAAAAAAGGTAAAAGGTAAATATGCACCTTAGTCCCACTTGTGGGTCCTGTTACCACTCAAACCAGCAGGGGACCTAAAAGGGGTGCCTAAGAGGGAAATCGCTAGGTTAAGGGCAATGGTGGAGACTTATCCCACTATCACCATAGCTAAGGCTCCTTGCTCTTTACTGACTTTCACCGATGGGAAGAGTCTCGATGTTTTGGGAAGCCACTTACAAAGGAGGTATCAATAAATATTATGGGAAGTGACTCCTTAGACCCTTTCCCTAAGATGCGATGAAGAATGGAGCTTGATTGCTCTTTAAGAAAGGGACTTGATTTCCTAGGGATAGGAGATGAGGATTTGAGGGTTGAGGGAGAAGAGTATAGCTTGTAAAGGGGTTTCCCAATCCCTAAAATCCCTTGGGAACTTGGATTCTTGGGAATAGTCTCTGAGGAAAGATGGGACCACATGAGGCCAACTGGACCCAACCCAAGTTAGGGGATGGATTTTAGCAACCAATGATATTCTTAACCTGACCAAGGTGAGGGGAAAGTATCAAACAAAAATTTTCACCCAAAGATGTCAAATTGATCCTACCAATTACTAGCCTTGGGAAACTTAGGGCAAAACTTGATCCTAGACCTAGGGCTTGGGATATCCTGAAATTCCACTATCGGATTTCCTTCAAAATTTGAGGGGACCTGAGGAACCCACCACCATAGTTGATCCTAGGAGATCGAAGTTTTTCTATGGTTAGTCTTCCAAGAAACTGATGCCCTAGGTGACCCAATGAGGCTAGACCTAGGAAATGGGGGAAAAGGGTGAAAAAAGGGGTTGAAATGATCACCCTATGGTGGACCAGTGCCTAATTTCACTTGGGGATATGGAGTCAAGAAGAATTGTGAAGACGAATTTTGTTTCTTGTTCAAGGAGGCTCCAAAAGTCGACTTCGTCCAATGTTAAAGGCAAGAGAAGAAAAGCGACTTTAAAGCATTTATACTTCATTACAAATGGTGAAGGCTTGTCAAGATAACACGATCTCTAGGACATTTCATTCATCCAACACAACCCATACATATAGGTATGCTAAATAGACACATAATTCCACATTAAACATATGCAGCAATTAGCCCTAATAATAGTGAAGTTCAAATGCATGCAACAAAATGAAAAATAGCATTAAATTTGCACTGACACGTTAGAGAATATATCCAGCCAACATCTCATTTGCAATATAAGAAGCTCCAAGATAGAAAGAACCCAAATCCATACATCAAAATTCATCCATTGTCCAAAAATATCCACCAAGGAAAAAATGCGAAGTTCTCTAATGAGCGAGAGATACCAATCAAAGTGATGATACAAATGAATCCATCTAACTCCTATTTTATACACCAATTAGGAGTTTGAATTACCTAATGGGCCTACATTACCCCCTAAAAACAAAATAATGTGCATATAACCCTAGCATATGGTGACAAGCCCACCAAACTAGCTCATACATGAAAAAATTAGCCTCTCAAGAGGTCAACTGATGTCGTAGGGCCTCCTAAGAAGCATGATGAGGTTCATGAGTGCCATAATGATACATGGGACTCTCAAAAGTTGTAAATTTTTGTAGATGTTCTATGCTTGAAGCAACTTTACTTTTCTTACAGCAATCACACAAATAGTTAAGTAAAACGCTGATAGAACATATAAGTGGATCTTATAGAAGACAAACCAAAAACAGAAAAAATGTGATGGTGCGTTACGGCGGTCAACAGGATGCTTCAACCAGCAAAGTCTCCTTGGTCAGCCAACCCAGAATGTGTCACAACAGTCCTCCAATCAGCAACCGAGTCAACCCAAGTCAACTCCAAAAAGTCAACGCTGTCCAGAAAAGTCAACGCAGGGCAGCAAGCTAAAAGTCAACTCAGCAACAGTTTGGTCAACCCTTTGACCTCGATTTCTGTGCCAAACAGTACGGCCTTCCAAAATCGAACTTCCCAACAAGTTTCAGCCCTTTCGGACCATGTGTTGACCAAAGTCAACGCTGGTCAAACTTCCAGCAAAACCCTAGCCGCAGCAATTCGTCCTTCAGCTCAGCCGTACAGAAATTCGTCCTTCTTCTTCACACGTGTGGGCTGGAAATGTCCTCCAAGGAGCTCGTACTCAATCAGATGAGAGAAGAAGATGTGTGTTGAGTTGTCGTGAAATGCTCTCCAACTTTGCCTGTATTTATATCCATCATTGGGGTGTGTGACACATCCGCTGGGGGTGTGAAACCTTAAGGCCGACCTGCACATATAATTTATTATAAATAATAAATTCAAAATAAATGTTCTGCTCATCGGATTAAGATATATTTTATATGGATTTTACAGAAGATATAAGTGGATCTTATAGAAGACAAATCAGAAACAGGAAAAATGTGGTGGTGCGTTACGGCGGTCAACAGGATGCTTCAACCAGCAAAGTCTCCTTGATCAGCCAACCCAGAATGTGTCACAACAGTCCTCCAATCAGCAACCGAGTCACCTCAGCCACCTAAAATAACGTGTCTCGTAAAAGTCAACGCAAGGCAAAAGAAGCTAAAAGTCAACGTGAAGAATAAGCTAATAACCCTTTGACCTCGATTTCTGTGCCAAATAGTACGACCTTCCAAAATCGAACTTCCCAACAAGTTTCAGTCCTTTCGGACCATGTGTTGACCAAAGTCAACGCTGGTCAAACTTCCAGCAAAACCCTAGCTGCAGCAATTCGTCCTTCAGCTCAGCCGTACAGATATTTGTCCTTCTTCTTCACACGTGTGGGCTGGAAATGTCCTCCAAGGAGCTCGTACTAAATCAGATGAGAGAAGAAGATGTGAGTTGTGTTGTGGTGAAATGCTCTCCAAATTTGCCTGTATTTATATCCATCATTGGATGGAGGTTCTTGAATCTTACCTGTCACATGATCCAAGAGATCATGATCTTCCAATTTGAGATCTAATATCATCTTCCAGGCATGGAAGTCATCCCTTCCAGTCAGCTTGTCATTCTCCTTGAATTCAAAACTTGTGGAACCCATTTCTTCCGATGGTGATTGCTAAAGATAGGGCTTGTCTTCACCTCAGCTCTGATACCATGTCAATTTTTGTAGATGTTCTATGCTTGAAGCAACTTTACTTTTCTTACAGCAATCACACAAATAGTAAAGTAAAATGTTGATAGAACATATAACTGGATCTTATAGAAGACAAACCAGAAACAGAAAATTTGTGGTGGTGCGTTACGGCGGTCAACAGGATGCTTCAACCAGCAAAGTCTCCTTGGTCAGCCAACCCAGAATGTGTCACAACAGTCCTCCAATCAGCAACCGAGTCAACCCAAGTCAACTCCAAAAAGTCAACGCTGTCCAGAAAAGTCAACGCAGGGCAGCAAACTAAAAGTCAACGCAGCAGCAGTTTGGTCAACTCTTTGACCTCGATTTCTGTGCCAAACAGTACGGACTTCCAAAATCGAACTTCCCAACAAATTTCAGCCCATTCGGACCATGCGTTGACCAAAGTCAACGCTGGTCAAACTTCCAGCAAAACCCTAGCCGCAGCAATTCGTCCTTCAGCTCAGCCGTACAGAAATTCGTCCTTCTTCTTCACACGTGTGGGCTGGAAATGTCCTCCAAGGAGCTCGTACTCAATCAGATGAGAGAAGAAGATGTGTGTTGAGTTGTGGTGAAATGCTCTCCAACTTTTCCTATATTTATATCCATCATTGGGGTGTGTGACACATCTGCTGGGGGTGTGAAACCTTAAGGCCGACCTGCACATATAATTTATTATAAATAATAAATTCAAAATAAATGTTCTGCTCATCAGATTAAGATATATTTTATATGGATTTTACACCTCTCCGAAAGAGGAATCCAACAAAAATACTAGCCACTTAATCTGAGCATCACAACATGGAGTTTGGACCTAGTTGTCCAAATTTAACACTCCCTCTCAACTAGGGAGAACTCCATCCATCAGTGCAATCAAACATCGTGCGTCATCCCGCCGTAACTTGCTTTTTTGGCCTCTTTATTTCGGTAACGTAAGTGGGTCACCACAAAGACATCATCCCCCGACCGACATAATCAGATCACCCAAAGGTTTGAAAAAAAAACCTCTATCAGACTCACAAAGAGTCTCCAACCAACCCGAAGTTGGTTCATCTGACCCGAAGTCAGGCAGAGGTCCCAGACCTCACTAAACTTGATCCCAGATCAAGTGGTTGGACCGTGCCATCCTAGATAGAGTACGGCAATCTCTGATGCGTCCATCAGTATTTGCTACTAGTCTCTAGCTTTTCCCACCTCATTGGCCAAATGAGAGGTACTTCCCATGAGCCCTGACCTCAATGGGTAGGATGCATACGGGGCATAGATAATGAGAGGTGAACCAACTCAATCAAGGGTGGGCAGGCGATTATGAGTGCTTATAGCTCCGAGAAGCTATCCCCAAAGCCCCCCAGAGCTCCCAGAGCTCATCGTCCAACAGGACCCACATCATAGGGTCTTTCCACGACACCAAGACTCTCACGCAAGGTTAGGAACTTGACCTTCCCCAGGGGCTTAGTGAGAATATCCGCGACCTGCTCATCAGTTCCTATATGATCGAGCCTTACGGCGCCTCGCTGTACCATATCCCTGATAAAGTGGTACCTGATATCAATATGCTTGGATCGGTCGTGGAACACAGGATTCTCAGTCATACGAATCCCACTCTGATTATCACAGAGTATCACAGTGGTATCTAGCACATGTCCAAACAGCTCACTAAAGAGCTTACGCAACCAAACTGCTTCACAACAGGCCATACTAGCAGCAATGTATTCGGCCTCCGCGGTGCTCAAAGCCACCGACTTCTGCTTCCTGCTCATCCATGAGATCGAAGCGGAACCAAGATTGAAGCAGCATCCAGATGTGTTCTTACGATCCACCACACCGCGCCCCAATCGGCACGTATATCCACCATGAGTGTCACACTCCCGGCAGAAGCAGTATTCCTTCATCCATTCTGTCGTGTTCCGTTGATATTCACGTTCACGCGCACCAACCCAGTGAAAATGACGAGGCTCAACCATCTGTTGACTCAAAGTGTTCACCGCAAAACATATATCCGGTCGGGTGTTCACTAAGAACATCAAAGCTCCTATGAGTTGACGATACTCAGTAGGATTGGCCAAGATAGGCCCAGCAGCGCTGCCACTCAACTTCTTAAAGTTGAGTTCCATCGGTGTCGACACAAACTTACAGTCCACCATTCCAAATCTTTCTAGAAGCTTCACAATGTATTTTCCTTGAGAAAGGAAAATCTCTCCAGGTCTCTGCCAGACCTCCAGGCCTAGGAAGTAGTGCATCAGTGCTAGGTCCTTCATCTCGAACTCAGCAACGAGCTCCCTCTTACATTGATGAATGAGAGGGTCAGCACCTGTCAGGAAGAGGTCGTCCACATACAGCACTAGAATGAGAGGCTTCCCCTGCACAACCTTGAAGTAAAGGTTCGGATCAGCATTACTTCGAGTGAAGCCCGGCTTCATCAAGTAACTATCCATCCTCTCGTACCAAGCTCTGGGTGCTTGCTTTAACCCATAGAGGGCTTTCTTCAACCTGCAGACATGAGTGTCTCGATCCTGAACTTCAAATCCCAGAGGTTGTTCTACATACACCTTTTCCTTTATTGCACCATGCAGAAAAGCGGTCTTGACATCCATCTGATGAAGACTCCATCCTTGCGTAGCAGCAAGGGCTATGATTGATCGGATGGTGGTATATCGTGCCACAGGTGCAAATATATCGTCATAGTCAATTCCTTCCTTTTGAGAGAAGCCACGGGCAACAAACCTTGCCTTAAACTTTTCAACACTCCCATCAGATCCATGTTTGATCTTGTAGAGCCATTTTGCGGTGACAACAGATTTGTCCTTCGGTCTCGGGACCACATCCCAGACATCATTCTTCATTATGGACTCATATTCTTCGTGCATAGCAGCCTTCCAGACTTGATGCTTTACGGCTTCCTCAAAAGATCCAGGTTCAGATTGTACAATAGTACTCATGGCAGCTAGATACCCTTGGTATCTACACGGCTTCTTGCTTTCTCGGAATGTCCCCCTTGGGGCAGCATGACCCTCAGCATCTTCGAGGGTGTCCCTGAGCCATGATGGTCTCTTTCCCATTGAAGGAGATGGATCAATAGGGTCCATTGGTCCTTCAATATCAGGCATTGTCTCATCCTGCGGTTCTTCTTGATTTCCAGGCCTTTCTTCATGATTTTCTCCAGATCTTGGAAGATCTACTACTTTCTTTAGGGAAGCATCTTCGTCAAAAGTGACATCATGGCTTATCTCTACTTCCCTTTGACCAGGTACATAGACTCTATAGGCCTTAGAAGTCTCACTGTAGCCCACAAACATTCCTTTCTTCCCAGTAGCATCCAGCTTACTTCTCTTTTCTTTCGGCACATGAAAATAGACAGGACATCCAAAAATTCTAAAATGTGAGACATCAAGTTTCTTACCAGAGAAAACCTCTTCGGGAGTTTTGGAGTCCAAAGCGGAATGAGGGCATCGGTTTTGAATGTACACAGCAGTATTTGCAGCTTCTCCCCACAGAAACTTTGGTAGACCCTGGTCACATAGCATGGCACGGGCAGCTTCCACAATAGTCCTATTCTTGCGTTCAGCAACACCATTCTGCTCAGGAGTATATGAAGTGGTAGTCTCCCTCTTAATGCCAGCTTCTCTGCAAAAGTCTTTGAACTCATTTGACTCATATTCAGTGCCATTGTCAGTCCTCAAAATCTTGATCTTCTTTTCGGTCATATTTTCCACCAAGGCTTTGAAGGTACGGAACCACATGAAAGCCTCATCCTTCTTCTTCAAGAAGTATATCCAAGTTTTGCGAGAGAAGTCATCAGTGAATGTCATGTAGTAAGAACATCCTCCCAGGGATGTCACGAGCAACATACCGGATAGATCAGAATGGACCAATTGCAAAATGTCAGATGTCTTTGTGACACTTGAGGGGAAAGGTCCCCTTGTATGTTTTCCTTCGGCACAACCCTTACATACACCTTCATGATTATTTCCAAAGTCAGGCATCCTTGTCACCACCTTCCTTGCTTCGGGAAGGGCCTTGTAATGAAGGTGTCCAAATCTTCGGTGCCATAGTTCGGTTTGTCGGATAGTATCACAAGTCATTGCTCCCAGCGGACTTCCTCCAACCCGGTAGAGTGTACCAACTCTAAAACCAATCGAGATAGCTTCCTTGAAGCTCTCCTTCCACATGAGCACCTTTCCATCAGAGAATGTTACATTGAACCCTTTGTCTTCCATGGCTGATACAGACACAAGGTTCTTCTTCAAATTAGGTACATAGAGTACATCTTGCAAACGTAGGACTTGTCCTTGAGACAAGTGGAGGGTCACAGTCCCTGTCCCTTTCACGGGATATGTGGCATTATCCCCAAGGATAATTTCTAGATTAGTATCCCTTTCAACCATGTTAGAGAGTGCTTCCTTGAATCCACTGATGTGTCTTGAGGCACCACTATCGATTAGCCAGACATCCATAGTGTCGGGCGGAGATGTAGCAGAGAGAGCAGATACAAGAATATACTCATTTCTTTTATCAACAACATTAGACTCCTCATACCTGGTGTTTCTAGACCTTTTAGAAGGTTGATTTTTTCCACCAAAGTGAGCCTTCCTCTTTCCTTTGGATTTGTCGTTTCTTTGATTCCCATTCCTTCGATTGTTGTTGTTATCATCACTATCGGGAGAATCCTTCTTGAAGGGGCATTCTCTAGCATAGTGACCAGGCCTATGGCAAGTGAAACACTTACCCTTCTTTTCTTGAGCCCTTGTTCTTCCTTTGTCCTTAGAACCACCAGAGTTCTTCTTTCGAGAATGAGCACCATAGGCGGTATTTCTGTCATTATCGAATTCCTTCATCCTTATTTCTTCTTGCATACATCTAGACAGAAGCTCATCAAAGTTAGGAATGGTATTATTATTGAGAATGGTAGTTGTGAATACTTGCCATTCATATGGGAGTCCTCCAAGTGCGGTGAGAACCATCTCACGATCGGCTATTGTCTCCCCAATAGCTAGCAGATTGTTCCTTGTTTCGGTCAATTTCAGAAAGTAAGTTTGAACAGACTCATCCCGGCCCTTCTTCATATTCTTCAACTTATTCTTGAGGAATAGCACTTGGTTCAAATTGTTTACTTTGAACATAAGGATCAATTTATCATACATCTCCTTGGATGTGCCTAGTTCAGATATATAGGCAACCAGACTCTTATGTATGGATTCCCTGATCATCAGCTTTGCTTTGATCTCTCCCTTCTTATACTTGTTTCTAGCAGCAGCGGTAGCATTGGATGGAGATTCTTGAATCTTACCCAGTACATGATCCAAGAGATCATGGTCTTCCAATTTGAGATCTAATATCATCTTCCAGGCATGGAAGTCATCCCTTCCAGTCAGCTTGTCATTCTCCTTGAATTCAAAAGTTGTGGAACCCATTTCTTCCGATGGTGATTGCTAAAGATAGGGCTTGTCTTTACCTCAGCTCTGATACCATGTAAATTTTTGTAGATGTTCTATGCTTGAAGCAACTTTACTTTTCTTACAGCAATCACACAAATAGTTAAGTAAAATGTTGATAGAACATATAAGTGGATCTTATAGAAGACAAACCAGAAACAGAAAAATGTGATGGTGCGTTACGGTGGTCAACAAGATGCTTCAACCAGCAAAGTCTCCTTGGTCAGCCAACCCAGAATGTGTCACAACAGTCCTCCAATCAGCAACCGAGTCAACCCAAGTCAACTCCAAAAAAGTCAACGTTGTCCAGAAAAGTCAACGCAGGGCAGCAAGCTAAAAGTCAACGCAGCAGCAGTTTGGTCAACCCTTTGACCTCGATTTCTGTGCCAAACAGTACGGCCTTCCAAAATCAAACTTCCCAACAATTTTCAGCCCTTTCGGACCATGCGTTGACCAAAGTCAACGCTGGTCAAACTTCCAGCAAAACCCTAGCCGCAGCAATTCGTCCTTCAGCTCAGCTGTACAGAAATTTGTCCTTCTTCTTCACACGTGTGGGCTGGAAATGTCCTCCAAGGAGCTCGTACTCAATCAGATGAGAGAAGAAGATGTGTGTTGAGTTGTTGTGAAATGCTCTCCAACTTTGCCTGTATTTATATCCATCATTGGGGTGTGTGACACATCTGCTGGGGGTGTAAAACCTTAAGGCCGACCTGCACATATAATTTATTATAAATAATAAATTCAAAATAAATGTTCTGCTCATCGGATTAAGATATATTTTATTGGATTTTACACCTCTCCGAAAGAGGAATCCAACAAAAATACTAGCCACTTAATCCGAGCATCACAACATGGAGTTTGGACCTAGTTGTCCAAAATTAACAAAAGTGTTGGGCAAGGAGGTGGCCCCTTACTCTCCAGATCCAAACAATAAACCTCTGGTGCTCCCTTTGGATGTGGGGGCACACAACTGACCTCATGGGTCTCCAAATGAATCGAAGATGCCTGTAGACCCTTAGTAAAGGCTCAGATGCTGGAATAAATGATTTCGTGTCATCGTACAAGTCCTAGGACACCTGCCAAGTGTGTGGTGCACCTATGGGGTCAGTTGGGCATAGTGTTCCAAATGCATCTTCCTCGTCCAAAAGTTGGATCTCTAGCAATCTCTGAACATCTGAAGGGATCCATGGAGGTCCATGGCTCTTGACACACGCCCTACATATGCCAATGTAGCCCTCTGGAGGATTAGGACCCCGTATAGGGAGATCAAACCCAAAATGGACACCACCTACAATCCTGTATAAGATCCAATGTGTCCCCTAGCCTTCCAGCACAACAAGTCATTAAAGAAATCGGGTAGGAGAGCTTACAAGCCATGGAAAACAAGTGGACACCTCATAATGGTCTGCCTTCCATAGTGGACTTTGGGATGTGCTAATGTCTCCAAGCTCCAAAGGGGGTTAGCCAAGTACCTTATTAGGTTGTTTCTTCCTTTCGAGGGGATAGTATGTCCAAGATCCATCCCTCAAATGGTGGTGACATATGATCAAGATGTGATGTGGAGTAAAGAATGATAGGGGCAAACTTGGGCCACATAGTGGGGCATAGGGGTAGCTAGGAAGAGGGAAGCCCACACCAAGGTACGTAATGTGTAGGTGGGAGTAATCGTGATACATGAGGTACCCCAACCTTGATTTTTCCACCCTTCTTTATGTCTTTTTCCTTTTATGATTTTTCTTTGAATAACTACTCGGGGCTCAAAGGACAAGAGCATGATCTGTAAGATATAGCAGTGAATACCCGCTTTTTGGTAGGATGGTTCACTGCCCTCCAGGGGTTGGGACAATCATGGGTTCTTGAATGATAAAGGGGGCTCATCTAGGGCCTAATGAACCAAGGTAATGGCCATGGGAATGGGGTAGAGCTCATGTATTGGCTTTTGCCCACAAGCTAGATATTTTTGTCCCGACCATCATTTGCATTTTGTGGTACATCTTTCTGTTGAATGTGGCCATTTATGCTTTTTCTTTTCTTTTTTAGTTGCTTCAACCTCCAGGGCATTGTTCCAGGCCTGAGCCAAAGTGGGGGCATGGGAAAGGGGAGGCTAGCCCTATGTGAACCCAATGAGGGAATGTGGACCCAAGTGGGAGATATGATGAATGGGGTTATAGTGAGTGGAAAAGGGGTGGTGTAGATGGATATGGGAGCGGGACCACGTAACCAAAGTTGGGGATTCCCAAGGAATACCACCCTAAAACCCAACGGTCGGTAAAAGAGATCCCATTGGACTAAAATACAGGGGTAACATACAAAAGAGGTCAAGGGGACATGAGCACAAACTAAGTCCACTCTTTCTGTCAAATCCCCCCATCAATCCATGTCAAAAAGTGTCCATAATAAGTAAACCCAATACTCAATTATCAAATGACAAGACATATCTTTAGGTTCAGGAGGCCCACCTTCAAACATACAATCAATACAAATGGGTGAGGGACCACATGGTTGGCTCAGGTGGCAAAGAAGTGCCAGAATGAGCTAGATGAGGGCTGCAAGGGGCTGCTAATTGCTGGATTTTTCTCCTAGGGATATCACCCACGAAGTGGTGGCTAACAGGTCCCTCTACCAAATTCAGTGCACCTACCAAATTTAGGTGAACCCTTCCTCCTCTAACACCATTTAACAAGATCATCTTTCTATCCTTCTATCTCTCTCTTGGTTGAACGTGTGGAGTTTTTGATCGAGTTTCTTGGACAAGTTGGACCAGCAAGATTGATCTTTGTTTGACCAAGTTTGACCAAAGTTGACCACATTGTTTTGGACCAAAATTGACAGAGCTATAGTTGATCGCATGAGGGCTGCACATGCAAACTATTGACCAGATGAGTTTGACTGCATACTGCAGGGCCAAAGTTTGACCACAGCCTAGTTTGACCAAGCCAAGTTGACTATTGTTGACTTGCGGAAGTATTGACTAGGTTTGACTGGTATTTGGCTAGGATTATTGGCACATATTTCTAAACAAATTGATGATTTGTAAAACTCGCTGACGAATAATTTCTCCTGCGAAAAGTTGTTGGGTTTTCTCCCAGCGTGGGGTTTCCTAAGGTAAAAATATTGTCTCTATTGTGCATGGTTGTCTTTCTATGAATTTTACTGTTTCAGCTGCATTTACTATTGTGATTTTTTGAAGCGTAATTATTCATTGATAGTAGTGGCATAAAATACTAGATGGAAATCATTAGGAAGAAATTATCTAGGAGAAAATTGTATTCTACTGTACACCTTGTAGAAATTCAACAATGTAGAGGACCAGTTAACAATATTGACTCTTTGATGCTCATCTGAGGTTTGATTTATCTTAGCTTCTTTTCATTGTCCATTGTGTTTTTGACTCTCGATACTAATCATGGAGGTCCTTGACTCTTATCTAGTAATTTACTATTTCAGTATTTACTCAATGCTATTCTACCCTGTTATAAGTTAAAATTTGAAATTTTTATGCGCACATATCACTGATTTAGTGTGCAATGTGATAATATCAAATGCAAAGTTGATTGATGAATCATGTTTGTATTCTCACAAAATTGAATTTACAAATGATGAATTGTTATTGATGAACTGCAATTACTCTCTAGACATAGCATTGATCATTTTATGTTTTTATATCTTTCAAATTTTTATTTTTTATAAGTGTAAGGATGGAGTTCCCTAATCAAATACAATGCCAATTGATTAATCATATTTGTATCATTACAAATTTGAATTTACAATGATGAATTGTTATTGATCAACTCCACTTACTCTTTGGATGTAGCATTTATCATTTTATGTTTTCATATCTTTCAATTTTTTATTTATTATAATTTTAGGGACAGAGTACCCTATGATAGGGACCCCAACATTGCATCTGTTGAAAAGTGTAACTAGGTTCGATCTTCATAATGACATGTAATTATGATTTTATTTAATGAAGAGACGAAGATAATAAAATGTATTTATTGTAATGCTTGCATCATGAGCTTCATGAGCAAGAGATTTTTATAGGTCAAAGATTTCTTCTTGATGTCTTTAGGATTTTGTCATATTGTCATAAAGATCATTAGACTCATGTAAATGAGGTCATGTTACACTTGTAAAAGGACACATTGTTTATGTAAAAAGTATACTCCAAGACCTTGTCACTTGGCCTCTCCAAAGTCGGCTTAAATGTAATGGAAATCCTCCTTGAAGAAGTTGGATACCCTCCAAACTTCATATCGGCCTACAAGACATAAAGACAGTTACTATATAAGAGTGACTCAACCTCATTATGGCATCATTAATTCGGATCAAGTCTGCAATTTAGTACGAAGTAAAGTGCGAGAAGACGAGACATAGCGAAGAAGAGGACTGCAATCAAGTCGAGGAAGGAGACATATCTATCTTTGTTTGGGTCTATCTCTATCTCGCATAACTCAAAGAGGAGCCGAAGGTAATTGCAGCGTGAAGGAAGGCTACTATAACGTGAAGGAGATCTCGATCTTGGGCATAAAGAGTGCAGAAAGAAGGTCAAGAAGGAGTCTCAAGAAAATCGAGGCTAGATTGGAGGAAGACAAAAGGAAAGCACATTGTTTAGGGTTGCTAGACTAGAAACCGAGCTTCCCTAGTAGAGGTGCATTGCAGTGCAGAAAAGAGGACCGACATAAGGAGCCGAGAAGAGCAGTAAAGGATAAGTGACAAGGGTCTTGGAGGAATACTTGTGTCAAGGATCTCTCATGGTATTGGTACTCGTCAATTGAAGGTCTATAACAAGAATTTTGATCGGGTTTTCCTCTCAAAGAGTGAGAGGCTTTGTCCCTGGCTTGCTAGCCTAAATATTGTGCCTCTTTTGTATTTGATAATTGACTTGATGAAGAACATAATAATCTAACGAAGACAAGATCTAAGAGAAAGAAGCATAGAGTAAATCGCAAGTAATTATCAAGAGAAATTGTAATACAAGCCCTAATTTCTCAACATGGAATCAAAGCTAAGGCGTTGAATACAAGAAAGGGCAGTCTAGCAAGAAGACACACTAAAATCAAGCTTCAAAGGAGACATCAAGGATCAGTTTTCTAGAAGGCATCAAAGCAAAGTGAAGGATTTACATTGAAGAGTCAAACCCTAGATCTAAAGAGGAAGTCTACATTCAAGAAGAAGCATGCGAAAAAGTTGGTAAAACCCTCAAGCCATCTCAAGAGACCTCAAAGAACCTCTTTCTCTCAAAATTGAAGGGCTTACATATCAAGCCTTTTCCAAAGAAAAGCAAGATCAAGGTGGTGATCTTCATCTTCAAAAAGTTCTAAAGCTATCTCTCTTGTTGAAGCCAAGTCAACATTATTGAAGACATCATCAAGCCATCATTTTGCTGAAGCCATCATCAAGCCATCCTTCATCATCATCATCAAGGACATTTATCATCAAAGATCTAAAAAGAGCTATCTCCTTATACCTCTTGAAGGAGTCTTTCTAAGACTTCTTCTACTATCTACATCATCATCAAATTCAAAGAGGAAGCAAGTGAGGAAGAAAGCATCTACTCAAGTAAGTATCTTTATGACTTCATCTGAATCTGTCAAAATGTCTTTTTGCAAGGAAAGCAACAAATTGGCTGGGTCTTTAAAACTTTCTTGCGCAGAAGAAAAGGACAGATCTGAATCTTATTGAAAATGAAGTCATGGATTATCTTAGAGGGTCTGTAACCCTGCCTTCGAAAGAATATACTCAAGCACATGCCAAATACATGAAGGGAGAAATAAGAGCCTAAAGGATTCTTATAGAATCCCTAAAGGACTCTCTCATCCCGTACGTATCAAAACTAGAAACATCAAAAGAAATATATGATAAATTGGTAGGGTAGTTCTTTGTGAGTACTACAGGGGAAGTAATCTCTCTTAGGCAAGAACTATACAAGTTAAATTTATCAAGAGAGGAAGGAATAACTTCATATTTCATGAAGATCTCTGAAATATGAGATCAATTGCAAGAACTGGGAGAAGATATGTCTGATAGAGAAATGACTAGAATGCTCTACCGGAGGGATGGGGTAAATTCACTTCAAGTATATATGGGAAGAAAGAAGCCACACCATTTCAAGATCTGTGGTCTCTATGTAAGATAGAAGAGACCAGGTTGAAAGCAAAAGTTGATATGGGATCAAATGAAGAAAATCAAGCCTATACTGCCATGTCAAGGAAAAAGGAAAATTTTGGTAAATTTGGTCCTCAGAAAAAAAGGAGGTGTTGATTTTATAACATCGGGAAGTGTTCCAGGTCTCAAATTTTGAGGAGAGGCTTGGATAGCAGTATTCCAAAGAACCCATAAATCGTTTGTGGAAATTCCACTCGGATTTTGCTTTAATAAAATAATTAATTATTTTAATGTGATCCCTAAGTCTAAACTTAGGGAAATTAAATAATTAAAGGGTATTAATAAAGCAGAGTGTGAATCTTCTAGAAAACAAAGATAAAGTCATCTTTTAATCTAAGCCATTGATTAGAGATATAATCTTGGTCGTTGATTTATCAGCGAGAAGATTATAAGAGGAGGCTTGATGGTCATTTGCAAAATAAACTGGGCACATTCCCAGTACCCGAAGGAAATCGATTCTGAAGTAAGAGAATTCGATTTCATGGGTGTGTTTGTAGAGGCGAGTTTGCAGAGACAGAAGGAGAAGGGAGAAGTCAGCAGATGGAGAAGCAGAAAGGCAGAAGGATGAAGGGAAGGCAGACCTGAGCAGCAGCACTAGCCCTCTACACAGACTTACGTAGTCCAAGGAGGGACTGCGCAAAGGGTGCAGGAGGTCACCCTGTGTGTCGGGAATTCTTCCGAGTTGTCCGAAAAATTCACATCAGGTGTATGCTATTTAATTCTGATCGTCAAGACTTCTGTAAATAAACTTTTCACTGCTGAAGATAAATACAAACCCTCATCTGTTGCACCGGTTTTCCCACATTTGGATTTTCCGGGGACAATTGTCCAAAAATAAATGTGTTCATGTGGTTGTTTCTAATGTGCTATATGTGTTATTTTTGTTCTTCTGCTTTTAATTAGAGTGAAGTACTGCAATTGTGTTTATTTCAAAATTTATTGAAGCATTTGTAAATAACTTATCAAATAAGTAGGCGAAATAAATCAATTACTGCAGTAATAATTTTCAGAGTGAAAATTTCACATGGTATCAAAGTGAAAGGCTAAAGACAGAAAGGAAGGTTCTGCAATGGATCAAAGATCCAACGTTCAGAAGGGCCCACACAATCCTCCAAAGCACTTAGAGAAACAGAGGGAACATGACATATCTATTTTGGCATCCAGACTAGAGGAGGATTTCGCTTGTGTGTCAAGCACGGCCTCTCCAGGAGTTTGGTATATTGACAGTGGAGCATCCGCTCATATGATGGGAGTTCGAGAATGTTTTTCGAGCTACCAAGAAGAACATATGAATTTCCAAATTACAATGGGAAACAAGGCCAAGTGTACCCCGTTGGAAGAGGTACCATAATATTTCAGACAGAAGTTGGCAACAAGATTTGGGCCACAAACGTTCTACATGTACCAGGTTTGGGGATGAATTTGCTCTCAGTGTTTCAGCTCCAGAACAAGGGTTATGACATATGCTTTATTGGAAATAAAGTTTATTTCAAACACCCTAGCTGGAAAAGGAAGGCACAAATTGGAGTAAGGAGCCATAAACTAGATAAGCTCCAGCTTGAATCCCCAATGGCACTAATCGGCAATACGGACAAAAGGGATCTGAATGAATTGTGGCAGAAAAGGATGGGGCATCTACATCATGGAGCCTTGAAGATTCTCAAGAAGACTGTCATGGGAGCTCCAAAACTCAGCACGAGAAAAGATGAAGTCAGCAGGGGGTGCGTACTAGGGAAGTATCCCAAGGCAGCATTTCCAAGAAGCAGCAGTAGGGCCAAGGGTGTATTGGAGTTGTTATCACTCAGTATTTCTCCAAGTTCAAGAGAGAACTCACCAAGGTAACCACAAACCTACTTTAAACTCTAGGATCTAGCCTTCCTAAAGTTCAGAGAGGGCTCTCTCTTTAAGATTTATCTTTGTTTTGATTTATAATATTAGGCTAGTTATGAAAGAACAATTGGTTTTGTTTTAAAGGGTTTGGTGGGAAAAAATCACTTAGAGGTAAAAAATAGAGAAATCTACTTGTCCATTGGGCTATGGAGTCTAAATCAAGCTAGCGGCACTAGAAGTCAAGGCCAAAAAGGTACAAATGTATTCAAGGCAAGATAGATAACCCTCAGAGATTTGGGAAAGTGTTTTTTGACGAAATGGTATGATCGGGATAAAGGGCAATTAAGGATCCTTTGATCCGGAAAATGGAAGTAGAAGGCAGAGGTCAAACGGGAGTGAGAGCAATTAAGAATTCTCAACAACGGAAATCAGAAGAAAACATTAAAATGGCAACTAGTTAAAGACATAGAGCACTAGACTAACCTATAGTAATATTCCTAGTTACACATTCAGATAGAACAAACATATAATGAATTGCATGAAACTCAAAAAAGAAAACAATGACAAGAAGAAAGTACTTCACTCATCAGCTTATCACAGGGATCCTGAATTATGATGCCAATTTAGCTTTGTCCAGTCTGCTACTTCGAAATCAACACATAATAGCCTCCAATGTTAAGCAAAAGAGTCTATAGTAAAGTCTAGCAATTTTATTCCACACTTAATACTTCTAATGTAAAAGTATTTTTACAAAATGTAGTTACAAATATCCTAGGAGAAATCTAGGAATATCTTTAGGAAATAGAAAATATCTTTACAAAAGAAGAGGGACAGCTGCTTAACAAATCAGCAAGTTGTCCTCTTATCCAAGATAAATAGAACTACTTTATCTAATCAAGGAACTTTTGAGTGATTAGTTGTCCTGCTTTGCTGGCTGCTAGAAAATATCTTCATTTGAGTTGCCTTAGCTGATACTCTTTCATCTGATACTCTTTAACGTTGCTCTTTAACTCTGATAAACTTTTCACTGATATATCCACTGTTTACTGCTGTAAAAATATATCTTTTGTGCAGTAAAAAAATCAACAGACTGTCCTTTTACTTCACTGTTTGTTTTTTACTGTTTTTAAGGTAATTTTCTTCACTGTTTTATCTCTCATTTTTACATTAAATCTGTAAATGTTTTCCACTATTCTTCACTAGGAATTTTGACATTCTTTAGCTTTCTAAAATTCTCATTTGTCTCTGTGTATTTAGCAAAATTGGGTTTGAACACAAAAAGATGTTTGATCTCATGTTGTAGAAAGAACAAATCTTCAAAGCGCTGGAGGAGGACTTTTCCTGTGGGAGTGCCTTGTGGCAATGGTTTGCTGACTTGCTCCTTGGCAAATTCCCTGATCTTCTTATCATAATCTTTCTAGGGCACTAGTTTTTCATTGAAGACATGAATGTCTGGCAAGCCCTTCTGTCTTAAGTTTGTATATTTCACCATAAACTTTGTTATGGCAATGTTCATTGATTCACACTTCTCTTCCAGGTAGTTCATCAAATTTTTCTTTGTTACCACCTTTTTAAACTATAAAATGGTTTCGGTTCTATCCAATCCCTGTAATTCTTCCAATTCTACTATGTTCTTGTTGTTCAGAAATGTGATGAGTTTTAAACCCTGAGCTGGCTTATCAGTTAACTCATGGTCTTCTGAATCTCTGCCTGAGCTGCTAACAATAAGTCTCTCTGCTCATATATGATCTGAATTGAAGGCAATTGAATGTGATGGCTTCAATTATGTTTGTCCATAGATGATTCTTTACAAATGAAATTTGCTCAGTGAATGTTAGCTCTTTTTGTAAGCCCTTGATTTGTTCCCCAAGTCTAATTGCCTTTTGTTCATGGGTTTTAGCATTTATTTGGGTAACTTATTTGTAGCTTCAAGATTATCAATCATCTTCTTTAGGCTGTTGATTTCATTAGTTTTCAAGGACATTTCCTCCATAGCTTTTACAATCTGACCTGCTCCATCTGTTTGTTGAACCTGTGTTGTAGAAGAATCTGTGTTTGAAGTAGTAGTTGAACTCACTGGCACTGCAGTTGCCAATGGTTTCTTTGGTGCTAGTTTTTCTCCTAATTTGGAAGCCACTGTTGTGGTAATCACTGGTATAACTGAAGGAATGATAGGAGTGTCAGTCTCTTTCACAATTTCCTTCTCTTGGACAAGCTAGTCCATTTGGGATTCCATTTCTTTGATCTGAGCAGTTAATTTGAGGATGAGCTTCATCATCTCTTCTTTTTCACTTTGCTCTTGAAGGATTTCTTTGGTTTGTGAATGCTCACTTTGAGGAAGCTTAAGCTGTTTCCTCAAAGCTGCAATATCATCATTCTTTTTCTTAATCAACAATTCTGCTGCTTGAACATTTGAGGGATCATATCCCACTTGTAAAATTAAATCCTCTAAGGCTTCAATCCTTAGGTCCTTTGCATACAAATATTCTTTGTCTAGCTTCATTTGATCCTGCATGTTAAGAATAGTATTCTGCAACTTAGTAGCACTCATTGCCTTTGTTACCACAGTTGAATACAACATTTCAGAGCTATGTCTATGAAATTCAATTTGGTCTAGCTCATGAACATTTTCAGTGTTTGCTTCAAACTCCACCATTTTATAATCTGCCACTGTCTTTGGTGCTGAGGTAGTTGGTTGCAGAAATGACATAATCATTTTGTTTGTAGAATAGTCAAAGGTTGTCAGTAGCCTATTTTGATTTCCTGGTTTTTGCTTGACGAATTGAGAATATATCTCTGATTTAATTTCCTCATTCTTCTGCTTTATCTGCTTATATTTTTCCTTGATATCTAAGTCTTTTTCCTCAGCGATTTGTGAGGAAGAGGCCTCCATATTTTGTGGCTTTTCAATCATTTGAGTATCATTTTTACCTGTTGTATGCTCTTTTTCAATCTCTGCAAGAGTTTCATTGATTATCACTGTAGCTTCATCATTATTTACCTCTGGCTCATTTGTATCTTTAACATCAATTAACTTTTCTTTCCCAATTGAACTGAATTTAAGCCTTTTATTATAAATCAGTTTGAATTTTGTTTCTGTAGTTGTTTCTGCTGTGTATGTTCCTTCTTCTCTATTTCTTTTGGTTGAAGTCTCTGGCTACTTTACAACTTCCAGGGCTTGTGTTGTAACCATTTTTCCTGATGTCTCTGTATTAATGACTATATCTATCAGTGTGTTCTCCACCCATTGTTCTTGATTAGCAAACTTCTCAATCTCTAGCTTGGGCTCATGTATGAAGGGTGTTAGTTTACATTTTAACCTTAAATTGCTCAAGATCCCTTGAGGATCATAGTTCCATGGAAAACTTTCTTGAAATTTGAACTCTACTAGCCTCTTTGAGATTTATTTTTCTGCCTCTCTGTTATTTATGATGAAAGGACCAACCTGATTCTTCAACTTGAATTGAGTATTTTTCCTTGCAGCTAAGAAGTTGATAGAGTCATAATTGACAATCTGTCTTAAATATTCCAATGCAAAAAATCTCATGTTCATGTATTTTGGCAACTTATAAGGTAATAAGTTGGATCCAAAAATTCTTATCTCTGTATGCTTTTCATAAAGAAACAAGTCTCCCATTTTATTATGTTCTAATAGTTGCAAGATTCTTTTCATTTCTTCATTGACTCTGGGCTGCTCTGCTTTGTACAAAATATTCATTGCTGGATGGACGAAAAGATCTGAAAAATCTGCATAAGTGAACTCACTACCCTCTTTCCTAAGCAAGGAAGTCCAGAAGACAATGGATAAAGGCTTACCCTCTAAGTCCATCTTTTGCAATGCAACTGGAAAATTATTAGCTTGGAAGAATAAAAATAAGTGAAACAATTAAGATGAGTATATAAAAACCCCTTCAGTGGGTAGTTTGGTTAGCTGATGATGAATACTGCCTGCTATAAATCTGGCATAATCAAAATGATCGCTGGAGGTTGGCCTGGAGATAAGGTGGATAGAAAGCCAAGAATGGATTCATCAGTGAATCCATCTGTAAAGTATCCCAGTATCAAAGATAGCATTGAAATAATATGCCTAGACCCTTCAAGAAATTTGGCAGTGGAATAAGAAGGGTTTAACTTAAGAATGTCAACATGGGAAGGCAAAAAGTTTTGAAATATCATAAACGTCTTTAGGAAATCCAGGCCTAAGTACAATTGAGTTAAAGCTTCTATAGATAGGGGGACTGAATGAGGATCAGACTGTAATTGCAGCATTTGATTTATTGACTCTGCTTTAATAGTAAAAAGGATTTCTATGTCTGCATTAACAATGGCCCTTTGGTCTGGTTCATAATGCTTTTGACATAATCTAACAAGGTCTTGTCCAGGGTGGGTCAATGGAACTACATATTTGGGCAAATGAGTCTCCCAAATAGGCATTTCATCTTTGTCCAAGTACTTATCATAGCACCAATTATGTATTTCTAAAAGGTTGAATTCTACAACAGGATCAACAATCTTGTGGTCCATATCAGTCAATGGAAGGGTTTCTTCAGCACCTACAGGTGGTTGGAGGGGATTTACTGATACAGTGGATTTCGCAGTGAGGGTTGGAGTAGATTTAACAGCTTTAGGTGTAACAGATTTAAGAGGTTTGGATCATCCAAGCTTGGTTGGTTTAGAACCTCCAGGTTTAGATGTCATCTACTTTTTGGTCATTTTGGACTAACTACTGCAAGCTTAAATTGTTTGTAGGAGTTGTTTTTCTTTGTCAGAGGATATAAACTAGGATAAGACAGAAAACGAGGGTTTCCTGAATAGATTGACTGCAAAAAAGGGGTTTTTAAGATATCTAAAGGCTAATCAATGAATGAATTGATTTACAATGAGCAGTGAAGCTCAATAAATAATACAACTGTAGAAACAGCAAGTTTCTAGCAAGAAATTGCTAATTACAAACTAAGAAAGTAGAAATAGCAAGTTTCTAGCAAGAAATTGCTAATTACAAACTAAGAAAGTAGAAATAGCAAGTTTCTACTAAGAATATAGAAACAGCAAGTTTCTAACAAGAAACTGCTAATTACAATCATAGATGAGCAGTAAACTCTAAAATAGCATTATTCTAATACCCTCCCTTAGTGCTCAATCTAATATCCCTCGGCTTTTAGGGCAGCCTCCCCGTTGAGGGTCCGGTGGGCCTTGACACGCTGCCTGGGTCTTGCGTAATTGGGGGACTGCGCGAGGGTCCCCGTCCCGAGATGCTCCGGTGGGCCTTAAGACCCCACCCTTAACACCCCGGGATGCCGCCCTCACTAACAGTTCGAGCTTTTGGTGTAGTGGTTGGGCCTTTGTGGTATCAGAGCCGAGGTCTCGAGGTCGAGACTCGCGGAGCGTGGTGGGCTGTAATATCCCTGTTTAGGGCAGCCTCCCTGTTGAGGGTCCGGTGGGCCCTGACACGCTACCGGGGTTTGCGTAATTGGGGGACTGCGCGAGGGTCCCCGTCCCGAGATGCTCCGGTGGGCCTTAAGACCCCACCCTTAACACCCTGGGATGCCGCCCTCACTAACAGCTCGAGCTTTTGGTGTAGTGGTTGGTAATATTCCTGATTAGCACCGCTAATTGGAATATTTGATTTTTGTATAGTTTTGCCAACTATAGTTTATTAATAAATAAAAGTGAGAAAAGGGGTCTAACTCACTTAAATAAAATAAAGTGTTTCCCTAGTAGATGCAACGTTGTAACTTAAGGGGGGAGCCAAGGGGGGCCACACACCACGGGGAGGAGCCAATGAGAGAGAGGACGTTGGTTTTGGAGGGAAACCAATGCTATAAAAGGGGGAGGAGCCTCCTCATTTGGGCATTATTGATATTGTTGATGATATTGAGCTAGACTTCTGTCTACTTGAGCACGCTGGCTGTTTAGTCGGTCTGCAGCACTGTTTAGTGCGACTGAGTGTCTCCGGTCGGAGATCTCACCCTTGGCCCTGGGGGACTTCGAGTGCCTGCTCGGGCAAGGTTTTTCTTCAATGTTTAGCAGGAGATTTGCAGGTGTTTTGTTTGGGAGTTTTGCTGAGGAGCTGAGCTTCATTGGGTGACTGCGCAGTCCTTGGAGGGAGGACGCAGTTTGAGTTGGAGCTGTTCAGTGGTAGAGATTTCTGCAGGAGATTCAGGCCTATTCCAGTGTGGAGGTTCAGCGTTTATCATTTGGTGAGTTTCCTGAGGAGTTGTGGCCCCATTTCAGTCTATTTCAGTTGGTGTCTGCGCTGGTCCTGGAGGGACAGCGTTTTTCTAGGAGGAGGGTTTCTGGGGTGATTTTCAGAGGTGGTCCATTTTGTATATGGTTTCTGGGTTTTGTCCGGAGTGGTGAGTTCAGGTGGTCTGCCGATTTTCAGCTCATTCTGGCAAGGGGATCAGCCCATAGCTTCAGTTCATTCCAGTAGCAGCAGTTTACGGCAGTTTCTTCCAGCAGCTGGGATGCAGTTTCTTGTAGCAGCCATTTCCTGTTTTTCTGAGAGGGTTCTTCACTTGCTTTGAGCAAGGATAGGTGCATTTATTCTGATTATCCATTGTATCTCATTATATTCTCAGATTAATAAAATGGCTTAGCATTTCTGGCATTTTTATGTGTATTTGCTTTATGTTCTATTTCCGGCATTTTCTATATTGTCGTATGCTTGTATTGCTGTCTATTTCCTGTTCGGGATATTACAGTGGTATCAGAGCATAATTCTAGCTCAGCCTGTGGTCTATGACATTGGGAAAGAGATCATATAGAGGTTTGCTGGAATTTTGGAGAGCAATGGTAGTTGCAGTACCAAAAACGAAATTGGAAAAAGAGCCAAAATATAAAGGGTCAAATTTTGAAGGTTGGAATTAGAAGAAACGTTTTCTGGGTTTTTCTGGGTTTTAGGCAAGGATCACCTTCCCAAATTCCTGGAATTTTCTGAGTAGTTTTCAGTGGGTAAATCGGAGGTCGAAGTTAAGCAGCAGTATGGTTTTGCAGCAGCCGTGCAGTTTCTGAGGAGCCCGCAGACACATAGCAGAAAGAGCCGATGGCAGGTGATGATGATGAGAGGAGATTTAGAGAGGCGCTCCTCCAACACATGCAGGAAGTGTCACAGAGACTCACTGCGATAGAGGTCAAGCAGCGGGAAACCCCAAGGGGTTTTCAGATTGGTGAGGGATCAGGCACATCCCACCATTTGCCGGAGCATGATGCCACTCAGCATATGGCATCACATACACCCACATGTCCTACCATGCCCACTTTTCCGGATGAAGACATAGGGGCAGGAGCACAACGGGAGCCGGGCTCTGACCCTGACTAGATGGACGCCTACATTGCAGAGTACCTGGCACGTGGGCCGGCGATCAGAGATCTTATCTCATTCAGAGATTATGTTCAGCTCCAGCGTGATAGTAGACCTCACAACTTTCACAGAGGGAACAGGCGCTCACATGATGGGGGCTTACAGCGCACAGTGGACAGATTCCATCTACCGACATTTGACGGGTCGTCCAGGCGCTCAGAAAAAGCTTGGGTGGACAAGTTGGATACCTCTTTCCAGCTTGACCGAGTATCGGAGAGGGAAACCATTAAAATGGTTACCTCGCACTTGGAGGATGAGGGAACACAGGATTGCAGGGAGTCCGAGGTTACACCTAGTGTGACACAGGATTCACTCTCATTGGAGACCTCCTCGGCCGTGTCGATTGATGTGGTAGTGGAGAAGGTAGAGCTTACCCCAGTAGAGCCATCCATTGAGGTGATGACCGGAGTCGTGTCCGAGTCTTCAGGTGGTAGCAGCACACGACAGATGGGTGAGGCGTTAGGAGATATATCCACCTTCGATGAGGCACTAGCAGGTACAGAGGTATTGGATGATGGTCGCAGACAACGGTATCATCAGCTTCGGACGGACCTTCGAGTTTTGAGAGGGAAGGCCACGTCAGTACGGGAGGCCATTTTGTTGCAGGACCAGGAGCTGGAGGGTATGAGAGTGACTTGTGCCAAGTCGGCGGCCAAGTTGGTCCGCATTGGGGAACGACTGGATTCCCTGATGGTACAATCAGAGGGCACGTTGGAGCGTCAGATCATTCCCCTTCAGGCATGCATGGACGGGACTAGCAGCATTGTTGGGTCACCTCTTCCCATTGGAGAGAGTGAGACGGAGCCACCTAGTCAGATCTCATATGTTGACTTGGATAACGGTATGAGACGATCAGAGTTGCACAGGATACGACATCTGCATGTTGAGGTTGGATGGCGAGAGATTTTGAGTTGGTACCCGGTGGAGTGGGTTTTGGAGATAGTGGTGGACCTAGGTGTAGTTCAGCAGGAGTTCCTAGGTGTTGGGCATACAGGGACCCCAGATTGGCATTGGGATCCAGGTGGGATCACCTATCATTTCCCAGGCAGGTCAGTTGACTATGTCTTGGAAGATACAGTTGGCGTAGTAGCAGAGCATGCGTATTCGCTAGAGGAGTGTCGGTCAGCGTCAGTGGCCAACCAGTTTATGAGCAGACACCCTAGGTTGTCTTGGTATGACACCCGTATACGGGATCCCGGGGTGGTCAACATACCTTGGCAGGAGCTTGTCGGAGGAGGTGACATTGGCAGGCCACCAGATGGCACCTTGTATGGGGCCAAGGATTCTTCACCTTTGTGTGGGGCACAGAGGACGCAGCGGAGCCGAGCAGTGGTGGTAACACTACTGACACACAGGGAGATTCACTTCTCGGACCCCTTGAGGAGGATTTGGAGTGATGATCCTTTCGTCGGCAGGTATAGTGATGCGACGGTGGAGACGATGTTACCGATTGGTGGTAGTCCGATATGTAGAGGCACAGCTCTAGGACATCACATCCATGGATGTGTGGGAGCCTCTAGCAGTGATCAGTGGACTACTGGTGGACATGGAGCTACATGGTGGTGTACCGTAGTGTGTGGGACTGCATTGTGGAGTAGGAGTGCCCTACATCACATTGAGAGCACGCGTGGAGTGACAGATTCCTGGACACAGTCAGGGCACGAGACGGTACAGGGTGGTACAACAGTAGCATGGGGTATCCAGCAGTATTCAGGGGTATGCCTTAGTGTGCAGTGGCATGTTGAGGAGTACATGGATGACCGATGGCTTGCGAGGGCGTACGGCGCGGCACAGCAGGGTCTTAGAGTATTGCATCCAGGGAGACTCACAGACAGGGACACTGGGCTTACCTTTGGGGGTATTTCACCCAGGATCGATGAGGAGACAGAGGAGCGATACTCGATGGTATCTGTGGGGACTCACACATCCGACACTCTTCTACATCACTCACAGGCACAGCCGATTTTATTGTTGTCCTTTGGCACTTTGGGCATGAGCAGCGGGGCATGCGAGGCACACCCAAGATGTTTGGATGGCACTCAGCACACTAGGCGAGAGACCTCTCAGCAGTGGCACTGGGTTGGTTTACTAGTTGACAGCCACAGGTCGAGGGATGAGATGATCCTCTATAGGGGTGGCACATCGGTCATCGCTGAGCCTACACCCGGGGAGCGGGTCATGAGGGAGACATGCATCATTCTTCCCTCAGGGCATGTTGAGATCATGCATGAGCAGGGGATACAGGGTTCAGTAGAGATAGCATTCCAGCATGCGTCCAGACTCCAGACATTGTATCGACACTTCATCAAGAGGGTGGATGGCATATTCACTACAGATGAGGTGGTGGAGGTAGAACAGGAGGGCATTCCTTCTGTATGCCAGGGTGAGGACTCTCTTTCATATGAGTCCATAGGATCAGTTGAGGTTGCTTATGTGGAGCAAGAGCAGTCATGCAGGTATGATGACAGTAGATTGCAGCCGTATTACAGTGTGCAGGGTGAGCAGTCAGGGGACTGTATAGGAGATACTGTGGGTGATGAGTCACTTGTGACGCTTCAGCTAGAGCAGCACATGATGGAGCCTGAGTCAGCAGAGGAGGATACTATGGACATCAGGCATGACATTTCCTTGGGTGAGGTCCAAATGGGTGCCCACATTGAGCCTATGATGGATATGTGGCTAGCATTGGGGTCATCCTTTGAGGTGGAGCAGTCAGATGCACAGACACCGAGTACCGTGATAGCAGCTACAGATCCATATCCTCTGGAGATGTTGGAGGTAGATGTGATAGTTTGGCAGTGGGAGATGATTATGGGTTGGCGGCAACCTTCCAGGCATGTTCCACATGCAGTTGTTGTTGCTACATCAGATGCTTCCTCCAAGATGGACTGGCGGGAGATCATGAGTTGGTACCCTCTTGATGGTATGGTATTCTTCGTAGGGAGCACAGTGGAGCAGGGGCCCTTGGACATAGTAGATGTTACAGATCCCAGTCGGCAGGAGGGCACCAGTTGTCATTACTTCAGGACTCCTTCCCAATTTCAGGAGAGCAGGATCAGCATGGGATTGAGTCATGACTTGGATTGGAGAGAGGTGATGAGTTGGTATGCAGTTGGAGGGGTAGCATATGCAGCTACAGGTACAACGCAGCAGGAGCCCAGGAGCATCGATGCTTATTGGTGGTCTTCACCTCTTAGAGCATTAGTCATAGCCAGAGGCAGTGCACAGTCCGAGCCGTGGGACTTGGGCGATTATTGGCCATGGTGGCGATGGGATCCGGGGGGATTATTGGTTGACTGGTACTGTGAGAGGTCACTTTGGGATCCTGGCATTGAGATATCCCTTCGTATCAGGGTGATGCAGAGGTCAGAGAGGTTTCAGTGGGACCCAGGCACATTTTGTAGTATCGGTAGGGAGCATCAGCTAGAGAGTAGGCTTGTTTAAGCGTTGCTTGAGGACAAGAAATTTTTTCTGGATGAGGATGCCACTTGGGGGAGCAAGGAGACATTACAGCATCCATCACTTCAGTTGCTTGAGGACAAGCAACGTTTTGCCGGGGGAGACTGTAATATTCCTAATTAGCACCGCTAATTGGAATATTTGATTTTTGTATAGTTTTGCCGACTATAGTTTATTAATAAATAAAAGTGAGACAAGGGGTCTAACTCACTTAAATAAAATAAAGTGTTTCCCTAGTAGATGCAACGTTGTAACTTAAGGGGGGAGCCAAGGGGGGCCACACACCACATGGAGGAGCCAATGAGAGAGAGAGGACGTTGGTTTTGGAGGGAAACCAACGCTATAAAAGGGGAGGAGCCTCCTCATTTGGGCATTATTGATATTGTTGATGATATTGAGCTATACTTCTGTCTACTTGAGCATGCTGGCTGTTTAGTCGGTTTGCAGCACTATTTAGTGCGACTGAGTGTCTCCGGTCGGAGATCTCACCCTTGGCCCCGGGGGACTTCGAGTGCCTGCTCGGGCAAGGTTTTTCTTCAGTCTTTAGCAGGAGATTTGCAGGTGTTTTGTTGGGGAGTTTTGTTGAGGAACTGAGCTTCATTGGGTGACTGCGCAGTCCTTGGAGGGAGGACGTAGTTTGAGTTGGAGCTGTTCAGTGGTAGAGATTTCTGCAGGAGATTCAGGCCTATTCCGGTGTGGAGGTTCAGCGTTTATCATTTGGTGAGTTTCCTGAGGAGTTGTGGCCCCATTTCAGTCTATTTCAGTTGGTGTCTGCGCTGGTCCTGGAGGGACAGCGTTTTTCTAGGAGGGGGGTTTTTGGGGTGATTTTCGGAGGTGGTCCATTTTGTATATGGTTTCTGGGTTTTGTCCGGAGCAGTGAGTACAGGTGATCTACAAATTTTCAGCTCATTCCGGCGAGGGAATTAGCCTCTAGTTCCAGTTCGTTCCAGCAGTAGCAGTTTACGGCAGTTTTTTCCAGCAGCTGGGACGCAGTCTCTGTAGCAGCCATTTCCTATTTTCTGAGAGGGTTCTTCACTTGCCTTGTGCAAGGATAGGTGCTCTTATTCTGATTATCCATTGTACCATTTATATTCTCAGATTAATAAAATGGCTTAGCATTTCTGGCATTTTTATGCGTATCTGCTTTATGTTCTATTTCCGGCATTTTTCTTTATAGTTGTATGCTTGTATTGCTGTCTATTTCCTATTCGGGATATTACACATCCAATCTATTTACAACACCGATAGACCCTCTGAATTTTACAAACTTATCAGGACCAAGAAGCTTGGTGAAGATGTCTGCTGGCTGCTCCGTTGTGGGAACATATAGTAACTGAATTGATCCATCTCCAACAAGCTGGCGAATGTAGTGACAATGAGTTTCCACATGCTTTGTTCGTTCATGGAAGACTCGATTCTTGGCGAGTTTGAACACTCCCTGATTATCACAGAACAAGGGAGTAGGACCTGCCTGGGAAACATGCATATCCGCAAGCATACGTCGAAGCCAAACTGCCTCGCAAGTTGCCTTAACTGCTCCTCGATATTCTGCTTCTGTCGAGGAGAGAGCCACCGCCTGCTGCTTCTTACTAGCCCATGTGATAGCGCCAGATCCCAGACTAAACACATACCCAGCTATAGATTTATGGTCATCAACCGAACCAACCCAGTCTGAATCTCTGTAACCAATGAGTGTAGGATCTGAACTCCGAGTGTACAGAAGTCCATAATCAAGGGTTCCTCTTACATAATGCAGCACATGCTTTGCTGCTATCCAATGATCAGCTTTAGGAGCTGACATGAAGCGTCAAATGTAACTCACTGCAAAACTGATATCAGGTCGAGTGGCAGTAAGGTAGATGAGGTTGTCCACTAACTGCCTGAATAAAGTTTCAACCACAAGTGGCGAGGATGACTGAGCTGAAAGTTTGAGCCCTAGTTCCATAGGAGTCGTGGTAGGTTTGCAATCCTTCATTCTGAACCTTTCCACAAGATTTCTGGCATACTTGGACTGAGAGAGAAAGATGTTGTTCTCAGTTTGCCAGACTTCCACCCCTAAACAGTAATGAAGAAGCCCCAAATCTGTCATATCAAAAGTGTTGCACAAATCCTGTTTGATCCCATGGATCAAATGTGCTGAACTGCCAGTGATAATAAGATCATCCACATAGACAACCACAAACAGAATATCATCACCAGTATGTTTGATATACAGGTTTGCATCAGATGTACTCCGCTGAAAACCATGATCTGTTAGGTACTTATCAATTTTCATGTACCAAGCCCGAGGGGCTTGTTTCAGACCATGGAGTGCTTTTACTAATCTACAGACTTTCTATGCTTGATCGGCAACCTTGAATCTTGGAGGTTGCGTCATGTAGACTTCTCCCTGTAAGTCACCATTCAGAAAAGCACTCTTTACATCCATTTGATGGACTTTCCAACTGAACTGAGCTGCTAAGGAAAGGACAAGTCGTATGGTACTCATCTTGGCTGTAGGAGCAAAGGTCTCCTCATAGTCTATGCCTTCTTTCTGTGAGATTCCTCGAGCAACAAGACGAGCCTTATACTTTTCGAGGGTTCCGTCAGCTTTGTATTTCACTTTATACACCCATTTGCAGCTAATGGGTGTCTTCCCTGCAGGAAGATCAGAAAGGTTCCAAGTGTGATTCTTCTGAAGACTCTAGAATTCAGCCTCCATAGCCTGTTCCCACTCAGGTATGCCCTTAACCTCTAAAAAGGTTTAAGGCTCAAAAACACTGTGTATGTTAGCCATAACAGCAAAATTTACTGTAGGTTGTTGTTTGCTCTTATTTCTTGAAGTTCTACCTTCGAGGAATTCATTATCCCGAAGATCACCAATAGTTTTAGCCCACCATTTAGGCCGGAGAGTAGAAGAACCAATATCTGGAGGAGGTGGAGGAGGCTCAGGAACAATAGGAGCAGCAAGAGGAGGATTATTTTCCGAAGGAAGCTCAAGTAGTGCATCATCAAAGACTGATGCTGCATCATCCCTCCCATCAGGTGGACCTAACGAAAGAAAAACATTGTGAGGCTGATCCTCAGAACACTGCTCAGAAGGAAGGGACTGAAAGAACCCTCTGCCCTCTCATTTCATTTTAAATATCGTTCCGCACCAAGATGGGGAAGGACGATCGCTGTCTACATTCATATCAACCGTAAAATTTGTGTAGATCACTATACTCCGTCATCATGAGCTTGGTTTTTGGAATCCACCTTAGAGCGCTTAGCAACGGAATCAAATATATGTGAACTGAGTTGTGTAAACTTTGAGGGTGGGCTTCATCTTAGGCTTTCAACGTAATTTAAACTGTTCTCCAGAGTCTTCCTTTAATGTTCAGGTGATCGATTAAGAAGTTAGACTGCAGTAAACACTGCTTCAGCCCAAAATTTGTTCGGAATACCCCTATGTTGTAACATAGAACGAGCCATTTCAACAACCGTACGATTGCGACGTTCTACAACACTGTTCTGCTGAGGAGTGTAGGGTGTGGTTAACTGGCGTTTGATGCCATGGGTATCACAGAAGTTGGAAAAAGCAAAAGAACAAAATTCCCCCCCGTTATCTGTCCTAAGAGTTATGATATTACAGCCAGACTCTTTTTCAACCAAGGACTTAAACTTCTGAAAGATGCTAAATACATCAGATTTATGTTTTAAAAAGTACACCCACATTTTTCTACTGAAATCATCTACAATGAGAAAAAAATATTTACAACCAGTAACTGAAGATGTATTCACAGGACCACAAATATCAACATGAATTAACTGGAGTACCTTAGATGCGCACCAAGATTCTCCATCCTTGAATGAAGACCGATGTTGCTTGCCAGCATGACAGGCGTCGCACACTCCCAAATGTTGTGTCTGAATATCAGGTAACCCTGACACAAGTCCCTCCCGAGATAGCTGAGAGAGATACTAAATGTTTAAACGCCCATATCTCTGATGCCACAGAGCGCTGATGGGAGAAACACGAGCTGCTAGAGCCACTTCTGGGGAATCACCGGTGTCAAGAAGCCTATATAGACCATGATCCTCTAGGCCAATAGCAACTGTAAGACGAGTGTCCCTGTCAATAATGGAGCACTTGTGCGTACTGAACACCACATCGAGCTGAGGAGAGTTTCTCATAATCTGGCTGACAAAGAGCAGATTAATTTCCATACCAGGAACATAGTACACATTCAGGAAGATGAGTGTGCGCCCACCAGACTGGATCTGAACTGTACCTCTACCAACCACCGTGTACTCCTCACCTCCGTCGAAGACCACGAAATCACTGAAAGATGAGAAGTCAGTAAACCAGTCACGCCTGTGAGAGAAATGACGTGATGCACTGTGAGTCACTGCAATTGTGCAAATGACTCGGGCGTGATCTCGCATCTTTGCACAGCAGCAGATAAAAGGCAGATTTTCCTCATTTCAAATACCTACGACAATAAAATTCTCTATGGTCATTGAGATCTCCTTGCTTCTTTCTATTCGGGAAGCAATCCTCATCGGCAATTCTTTCAACACACCAACCCAGACAATAATTACACCTATACATTTTTCTGGGCAGATTCACCATAAGACCGAGAAGAACCCGTCTTCCAAACTGCACGAGGACCGATATTTGGCGGCCAAAAGCATTTTCTCGAGGAGGTCGATAATGCATCACTACTGAAACTACTGCTTCTGTCCATCCCTGCAGAGTTTGGTGCATAGCAAGGGTTCCTCGCATCAACATTAGTGGAGGTAATGTTGAGAGTTTCTATAAAGTGTTCATAAGATTTTGGTAGACTTTTCAGGGTGATGACTACCATATCTTCTTCCTCCATGGTCCGACCAATGGCTTCGAGCTGATCTCGAATGGTGTTAATCTTGTTAAGATGTTCCTGTAAAGATATATGTTCTTCCATCATGATGGAGAACAACTGATTCTTTAGAAAGAAAGCTCTGCTCTTGTTGGATGTCTCGTGCAATTCCTTCAAATGTTTCCAGATTTCGGCAACCGTCTTGCCAAAAGGGATCTGTGGTAACTGATCATCAATTACAGAGAGTTTGAGAAGCATAATAGCCTCTCGATTTCGATCATCAAACTTATCTTGATCTGCGCCATGTGTACTAGGACGAAGCTCTGTGCCCAAAATGAGCTGGTCAAGACGCCTATATTCAAAAATGGTCAACATTCTCTGTTTCCAGATGTTATAATTGTTGCCATTAAAGCGTTTATTGCCTTCCAACATCATATTTGGTTAGTGAGGCCATCCGCACGTTTCCCAAGACACGCAAAACGACCAAGGAGTCTCGATTTTGCCAAAATAGCAAATTGCACCAGCAGCTTCCACGTTCAACCAGCAAGATGGACTGATATTGGACAGAAATTCAACACATTGGACCAACAACCAAACTCAACGGCACGTACAGGATAGATATGACTGATAGGAGTCTTTATCCCATGAAATACTCAGCAAAAAACGACCCACCAAAGAAAGAATCGCAGAGAAAAAAAAACAGCGGCTCAGAAATTGTGACGCCAAAAAAAAATTTCAGACTTCTAGAGAGCTGTTTCGAAATGAAGCACAGAATTTTTCAAATATTGAAGAATTATTTCGAAAAAAATACTTGAGCTTTGATACCATAATCAATGAATGAATTGATTTACAATGAGCAATGAAGCTCAATAAATAAATTAATAATACCATTGTAGAAACAGCAACAGTAAGTTTCTACTAAGAAAGTAGAAACAAGAAGTTTCTAACAAGAAACTGCTAATTACAAACTAAGAAAGTAGAAACAGCAAGTTTCTACTAAGAATATAGAAACAGCAAGTTTTTAACAAGAAACTGCTAATTACAATCATAGATGAGCAGTAAACTCTAAAATAGCATTATTCTAATAAAGGCTTTAAACCCTTTTTGTATTTGAAATTAATCTTCAGAGGTCACAAATTGAGGAAATTGGCTAAAAAAGTGGTTTTTTCGGTCTCGGAACTTTCTGGGAAAAATTGGCCAGGGTTTGGCCTCTTTTTCGGGCTTTTTTAGGCAAATTGATTTGGTAAAAACCTTTAATTACAGGCCTAGTTTAATCATTTATGGTCTAAACTTGAAATTGCAGGTTTTAACTGTCGAGAAATACCTTTGAATGCAGGTATTTGGTTGCTTGAAGGGTTCTTGAGAAGATATTGGTTTAATCTGAGGACTGGTCCGGATTGTTGGTGCAGCGAATGGCTTTACTGGTCTTTAATGGGGAATCTGTGGTCAAATTCTGATTTTCTCTAGGTATAGGTCGACAATTTGAGCAAAAGGGTTTTTTACACAGTCAAGCGGAGTCTCTTTTACAATCCAGAACGCGCAAATAAACATCAAAAATGGTATAACCAAGGTTTTAAACTTTGATTTTTAATTATCATAGATGCATTAAATGCAAGTCTCATCATATGTCGGGAGTGGTTTTTACTTTAAAATGTGAAACCGGCAATAGTTTTCGCATTCAATTCTGGTGGTAAGTGGTTTCTATTGAAACGAACGTGATCCAATAGATAATCGCCACGTCACAGGAGGCGAAATTGATGAAACAGCCCATTTCGCGTCCATTTGGGCTTTGGGTGGACGATTAGTTTGTGAACACAATATTGTTTAAGAGCCATCGGATTTGGAGTATGGGAGCGAACAGTCATGATCTCTTTTGGAAGGTGCGGCAAAGAAAAGGTGGGGTCAGGCTACTTATATACGTGCAGATAGGTATAAAACATTTATATAAGGTTTAACTTGTATATTGTTTAATGAATATGGATGCGGGATTTATAAATACGGGGCGAGGGTTTTGATTTTATTAAATAAACCTTAGTTTATTTCAACAGACTTTAGTTTACAAGGTATGCAAAGGAGGGGGGTAATATATCATTACAAAGGAGCTTCAGACAAGGTTGTTACACCTTAAACCTTGGTAAAGTATAATGCGGGTTGGGTTCAATTATATGCAGTGGTTGGATAAATGTCATGTATTGCGAAAGCTAAGAATATGAAACGTGAGGCTTCCTATAGTATGGCGGATTGGCATACGGGCGAAGGTTTAGTTTATTTTAAAACAAACCTTAGTTTATTTCAAAGAAAACCTTGGGTTATAAAGTATGCGGGGGGTAGCATAATGTATAGTAATTTTTTATTTTTTTTTTAAACATTTGTGAACTATTTTAATAAAACAAAATACGGGTGCGGTATATTTATTTATATAGTTTTTAAACTTCTTGAATAGTTTAAGGACCATAGGGGGTGGGGTATTTAATTAAGGTTAGTTTTAGACCAAAGGGAGTATTATTTGGGTTTTTAATTTAGCATGTGGATAATAACTTTGGTCTAAAAACTTTATAATAGTGGGTTTTAGGGGGTCAGATAAAGGGAATTATATAGATAGGATAAGGTATTATTAGGGAATTAATAGCATATGTTAGAAGTTAATATGACAAGGGAAGATGGAATACACAAAAATACACTTAATGACCAAGTAGAGTGAATAAATAAAAGCAAAGCTCATTATTTCATCATTTCACCAATTTACTTAGGATAGAGAGTTTTTTGAGGGTTTTTGTATTTTTTATGAATGAAGGAAGTTAATTAAATGGGATTTTAAGTTTCATTAAGTAAGAAGGTTTCTTTACTTATGAAGATGACTTAAATGTATGAATGAAGGATAAATAATGGTAAAGGGGATTTTATCATAAGAATTCAACATTTTCAACTATCCAATCATCGAGCCTTGGGTCCGGTCCCAACAGAAGTTACAGAAATGCTCTGAGCCTCTTTGACTAGAAGTATAGAATACTGAATACCTACAAGGGAAGGGAAATTAGTGATTTTTGCCCGATGATGAATATTACATGCTTTTCTCACTTCTTTCTACCTACCCAACATTACTCTAACATTTTTTCTTCCTTTTAGCAGGTGCATTTAAGCTTGCTACCTTGAAACATTTCATTCTTTTGAAAGCATAAAACTATCTAATTCTACCTTATTTCATTTGAGGGCTCAAATTAAACTGATGAGCTCCTCATTATTCTCTACCTATCTACTGATTTGTCAGAATTAAACTATCTGACAAAACTTTATTCACTATCTAAAACATGGAAATTGAAAACATGACAAGTCAAGTTTAAACAATTTAACTCATCATGGATTATGGCATTTATTGACACTCTGCCATAATCATTTGCAAAAAGTAAAAAGTAGTGGCATTTGGACTTGCACACTTTCATGTTTTATTTTGATCTTTTTTCTTTTGGGGTCTATTTTTTTTAAGTCCTTTGATCTTTTTTTTAGGACTTTTTACCCTCTTTTTTTATTTTTTTTCAAAATATGGGAAAACAACTTGCAGAAAGCAAGGTATGTACATATTTTACAAGACTATCAGAAGTCAATTCAAAATTATGAATCCTATATTTATAGGACCCTAACAGGAATTAATACACTCATACATCTGGGGTCCAATGTCAACGACCGCTCTAAGTGGTGCAAAGTATTTTGCTACCGTTATTGATAACCATTCCAGGAAAATTTGGATCTACTTTCTTAAAACCAAAGATGAAGTCTTTAAGTGTTTCAAAGAATTCAAGGCTTTGGTAGAGAACTTATTCGGAAAGAAGATTAAGAAGCTGCGATCAGATAATGGCGGAGAGTATATCGATAAAGACTTCACCAGTTTCTGCGCAAAGGAAGGCATCAAGAGAGAATGGACAGCTTCATACAATCTAGAGCAGAATGGAGTTGCCAAAAGGAAGAACGGGACCATTGTAGAAGCTGCAAGGGCGATGCTATATGACCAAGAAATGCCCAAATTTTTGTGGGCAGAAGCCTGCAATACAACCGTGTATGTGCTGAACAGGGTGCCCCACAGAGCATTGGGGAATCTGACCCCTGAGAGTGTGTTCACAGGCAGCAAGCCTGAGGTACGCCATATCAGAGTATTTCGCAGTATAGCGTATTGCCATGTGCCAGATGAGAAGAGGAAGAATTTGGATCAGACTGCGAAGAAGGGTTATCTTGTGGGTTATAGTGAAAATGGAAAGGCATATCGCATCTATACTCCGAAAAATAGGAAGATCGTAGTAAGGCAGGACATGAAATTCATGGAGAGAGCCTTCAAAAAATCTCGAGAAATGGCCACAGATACGCAGATTGAGGAGGATTCACTAATGCACCCTCAAAGGCCTACAGAGGATGGCTCGAGTGCCTCTCCACGGCACAAGGATTCTAAGGAGAGTTCCTCCGAAGATGAGCAGGCAAGAGAGCAGGTAAGACCACCCACCACCAGTGGATGACTGACCAGAGAACTTCAAAAAATTCTAAGGGATGCAGAAAATTTGTTGGAGCCCCTGGGGACGGAAAGAAGGTACGGAGGCAACCTGACAATTACCAGGCACTGGTAGCACAGGTCGGAGAACCCGCTATCTTTCGAGAGGCAGCTCAACATCAGGTGTGGGTAGATGCCATGGTGGAGGAGTATAGCTCCATCATATGAGAAGTAGTCCCGAGACTGAGAGGATCAAGGTGGATCTACAAGATCAAGTATGTTGTAGACGGCAGCATAGAAAACTTCAAAGCCAGATTTGTGGCTAAGGGGTATGCACAGAAAGAAGGGATCGACTATGAAGAAACCTTCGCCCCTGTAGCTCGATACACTTCTATCAAGTCCGTCATCTCTCTCGCAGCGTATATGGGATGGGGAATTCACCAGATGGATGTCATGACAACATTCTTAAATGGGGTGATAGAAGAGGAAGTGTACAAAGAACAACCAGATGGTTTTGAAACACATGAGCAGAAGACTCATGTATTCAGGCTTAAGAAAGCCTTGTACGGGCTAAAACAAGCCCCCAGACCATGGTATGGGCGAATTGATAGCTACCTGCAAAAAATGGGACTCGTCAAGAGCGACGTAGATCCCAATCTCCAGTACCTGAGAGTAGGGGATGAGTCGTTAATCTTGGTATTATATGTAGATGATCTATTCCTGACTGGATCATCTAAGCTCATTGAACACTGCAAGAAGAATCTGGCTACCGAATTCGACATGAAGGATCTGGGGCAGATGCACTATTTTATTGGTTTGGAGGTGCGGCATCAGAAGGGGGAAATTTCCCTTGGTCAAGGAAGATACACTACAGAGATCCTAAGATTTCAGATGGAGGATTGTAGTCCCATGGCTACGCCCATGATTACAAACTGGAAGAAGATAGACACATCCGAGGATGATGAAGCTGACCCTACCTTGTATAGGCAACTCAATGGATCATTGATGTATCTGGTCAATACTAGGCCAGACATATGTTATGCAATGAACACCCTCAATCAGTTCATGGTTGAACCAAGGAGGGCTCACTGGACAGTAGCCAAACATGTTCTCATATATTTAAAAGGGACAGTCGAGTATGGGTTGAAGTACACCATATGGCTTCATAAACTGCTCCTGAACTTACTCAGGAAGAGGATAGAACCGACCAGAAATATGTGTGACAATCAGAGTTGCATCAAGCTCTCTAAGAATCCTGTGTTCCATGACCAGTTGAAGCACATTGACATTTGGTGCCACTTCATCAGAGACTACATCCAATGGGGAGCTGTACAATTGAGGTACACTCCTACAGGAGAACGAGTGGCAGATATCCTCACCAAGGCTCTGAGTAAGGTGAAGTTTACTTACAAAGAGAAAATGGGGATGGTCGAGATCCCTTTCCAGTAGAGAAATGGGTGGTCTACAAAGATAGAGGGAGCTGCAGTACGAATGAGGCAGTGGCAGAGATAGTGTCACAGGCAGCAGTACAGAGGGCAGTAGCGCAGAGGTGAGAGGCAGCAGCCAGGACATCAGCAGCGTGGCAGATGCTCTAGAATCAGAGCAGTACAGTTGATACCTTGCTTGAACACTTTCCTCACTAAGAGGGAGTGTTGATTTTATAGCATCAGGAATCGTTCCAGGTCTCAAATTTTGAGGAGAGGCTTGGACAACAGTATTCCAGAGAACCCAGAAATTGTTTGTGGAAATTTCACTCAGATTTTGCTTTATTAAAATAATTAATTATTTTAATGTGATCCCTAAGTCTACACTTAGGGAAATTAAATAATTAAAGGGTATTAATAAAGCAGAGTATGAATCTTCTAGAAAACAAAGATCAAGTCATCTTTTAATATAAGCAATTGATTAAAGATATAATTTTTGTCGTTGATTCATTAGCGAGAAGACTTTAAGAGGAGGCTTGAGGGTCATTTCGAAAATAAGTCGGGCACATTCTCAATACCCAAAGGAAATCGATTCTGAAGTAAGAGAATTTGATTTCAATGGGTGATTTTGTAGAGGCAAGGTTGCAAAGACAGAAGAAGGAGGGAGAAGTCAGCAGACGGAGAAGTAGAAAGGCAGAAATACGAAGGGAAGGCAAAGCCGAACAGCAGCACTAGCCCTCCACGCAAACTTACGCAGTCTAGGGAGGGACTGCGCAGAGGGGCTACGCACACTGACGCAAAGGGTGCAGGAGATCACCTCGTGTGTTGAGAATTCTTCCGGGTTGTCCGGAAAATTCACATCAGGTGTATTCTATTTAATTCTGATCGTCAAGACTTTTGTAAATAATCTTTTCACTGTTGAAGATAAATACAAACCCTCATCTGCTGCACCGGTTTTCCCACATTGGGTTTTTCCGGGGACAATTGTCCGAAAATCACTGTTTTCATGTGGTCGTTTCTAATGTGCTATATGTGTTATTTATGTTCTTCTGCTTTTGATTAGAGTGAAGTACTGTTGTTGTGTTTATTTCAAAATTTACTTAAGCATTTGTAAATAACTTATCAACTAAGTATGCGAAATAAATAAATTACCGCAGTAATAATTTTCAGAGTGAAAATTTCACATGGTATCGGAGCAAAAGGCTAAAGACAGAAAAGAAGGTTGTGTAATGGATCAAAGATCCGACGTTTGGAAGGGCCCACGCAGTCCTCCAGAGCACTTAGAGAAAGAGAGGGAGCATGACATATCCGTTCCGACATCCAGACTAGAGGAGGATTTCGCTTGTGTGTCAAGCACGACCTCTCCAGGTGTTTGGTATATTGGCAGTGGAGCATCTGCTCATATGACGGGAGTTCAAAATTTTTTTCGAGCCACCAAGAAGAACATATGAATTTCCAGATTACAATGGGAAACAAGGCAAAGTGTACCCCCGCTGGAAGAGGTACCATAATATTTCTAACAGAAGCTAGCAACAAGATTCGGGCCAAAAACGTTCTGCATGTACCAGGTTTGGGGATGAATTTGCTCTCGGTGTCTCAGCTCCAGAACAAGGGTTATGACGTATAGTTTATTGGAAATAAAGTTTATGTCAAACACCCTAGTTTGAAAAGGAAGGCACAAATTGGAGTAAGGAGCCATAAACTATATAAGCTCCAACTTGAATCCCCAATTGCACTAATCGGCAGTACGGACAAAACGGAACTGAATGAATTATGGCACAGAAGGATGGGGCATTTACATCATGGAGCCTGGAAGATTCTCAAGAATACTGTCATGGGAGCTCCAAAACTCAGCACAAGGAAAGATGAAGTCTGTAGGGGGTGTGTTACACAGCAATTTGTCACCATCCCTGCAATTCCCCATCCCGCACATTGGAGGGCTCATTCCGTGACCTTTGAGCAATGACATAACCTGAAAACACTTTCATGGCATTCCCCTAGACATGGACTTTCATTTCCCTGAAGACATCTCCTTGTGAAAAACCCTAAAAATAGCCTTTTCATCCTTGGCGCGACTAGCCTGTGTTATACTCACGCCAATGGGGGAAATTCTTCAAAGAGGGCGCACCAATTGGCGCTCTGTCTCAGAGTCGCACTCGCACCAGGCTTAATAAAGGGTGTTTTTTAAAAATAAATGGCAGAAGATTGACTTTAACCAACTCCTGAACTGGTCTCTGAATTGAGTTGGGACGTTTGGCTCCGGATCTCCATGTAGAGGAAGTAGTTTTCCACCTCTCATGGAAGCTTCCATTGATGATAGGGCCAATCCCATGATTGTAGGGATCCTAACTCCCCTTCCACCATCTATATAAGCTTGCTATTTCCCTTTGCAAGCGAATCTCCAAGAGCCTTCATAGCCTAAAGAATGCTGCAAGAGCTTTGATAGTCCTCATAGTGCCAAATCCATAGCGAGGAGATTGACGATCGAAGAGAGAGGCTTGTCCCCATTCCCGACAAGCTTTCCTGAGATGTATTCCGCTGACGACCCGCCGAAGGAAGGTTCAGCATTAGAGCCTGATTGTATTTTCCTTTGATGAATTAATGATAAGCGACTATTGGTTAAGGTTCCACTCGTATTGTTCATTATGATCATGAGTTGTGTCTTCTCTGACTAATACATAATTGCATATATCGGGTTTTACGCTTGTGTTTGTTGTGTTCCTTGCATGTGCAGGTGTTCGATCGTGGCAAGCGAAAGGATTGTGATCTACTGGAGCAAGGGAACGGGAACGTCATCTTCTCTATGAACAACAGCGTTGGACTTGAGGTAGGTCTTCTTCGCAAGTTGTTTTATTATAATTAGAAACCTGCACCTTAGCGTGTTACAATTGTTGCTAGACCCGATCTGGGCTAGTAGGGATCGCCTCTCTCCGCAGAGTGGATTTACCTCTACAACAAATTGGCGACTCCACTGGGGAGTTAGCTTATTGTTTGCTTTATAAACTACAGACAGAGCCTAAAGTTAGCCAGATAGCCTTCGAAATGCTCTTGCTCTGCATTAGCAAAAGTAGATCAATGCTGCTTCAGTCAATCTCCGGTCTAGTTTATGAACTGAACACTTGGAGTATTGTCTTGTCTTTTGGTCAATTCTTGACTTTGCTTGTTTGATCAGCTCTTTTGGCTGGTTCTTTCGTGTCTTTGGCTTTTGGTTTAAGCTCTAACATCACTGGTCTGCTTCTTGGATTGCTTATTTTTTATTTTTCCTTAGTAAACTTGGCTGGCACGCTTTTCAGTGTTACAGTCGCGCCCACTGGCGCATGTTGTCAGTGTATTACTCGCGCCAATTCTATTCTGGCACTAGTTTCAGCCTTACAGTCGCGCCAATACTGTAAGGTGCTAGGGTTTACTGTGTTTTGAGCCTTCTGAGACTGATCTACATGTTTGGTCTTGTTTTTTCGACTGCTTGAGTGTTCTGGAGCCTTGTTTGACTGACTGCGACCTTCTTCCTTTGGTTGTTTGCCCTTTTCTGTCGATTTTACATTCTAGCCCTAGGGCATCTAGGTGCTATTGTGCGTCAAGCCTCCCTTGGGAGTTTTTGGTGTTTATCTGTTCAGTCAACCTTGTGATTGCTTCTCTGCATTCGTTTGGTGGTTGTTCATCATTTTATTGCGTTATTCCAGTGATTGGCTTCTTCTTCATTCGAATTTCGCCTTGTCTCGTTTTGGGCCTAGATTACATGGTTCAATTGAGTCTTTCGGTGTCTTTTGATTTGACGAACTTTTTGTCAATTTGAGGTCCGATTGAGTGCTTGCATTGAGTGAAATTTGATTGTTTTTCTCTTTTGCTATCACTTCTCGAATTGCTTGTCTCATTAGTTTTCATTTTGTTTAGTGCTTTTTGCTCTTAAACATTGAAAATACAAAAATCTCTTTTGCGTTGGATTAGTTAGTGTGAATTAAATCTTTTCGGTGTTATTAGTGATTAGTAACTTTGAAAGAAAAGTTTTTAGTTTCCATCAGCTGCATTAGAGATGTCATTGGTTGTTGTCTAATCATTTTGTTGTTGTGTGAAAAGCTCTTAACTCTCTCGTAATTAGCTTTCATCGAATGAAATGATATACTGCGGCATGTAGTGTGCATTTAGGGGATTTTGAGACAACACTCGCTAGGGCCTGAAAACTGAAACATAATTGAAGATAAACATTAAAATTTATTCAATTTACACTAAGGCAGCATTGAAACATTAACGAAATATTTAGAGGTCTAGGCTAAAAACGTGTTCCGGTGTCTTTAAACCTAGTAGCTATCGTTCGCCGCTTGGCTTTAGACAGCACTAGTACGGACTTGTGCTCCCCATACCGTTGCGTATATAAAGGGAGACCCCACAAGGTTTCTATCCTTTATCCATAGGAAGCCAAGTCTGCCGCCCTATACCCGTGATACACCCGACACAGCATTCGGGGAGATTGCCTGCATGTACGTTAAGTCCTTGGTTGATTTCTCTTTCATTTTTGAAACCAAGGTGTATATTGCAGTTTACGGTTATTTGGTACACCCTTTGCCGAGTATTCCTGAGCAGTCATTTTGATCTTATCTAACTCCTTAAATTTGAAAAGATCACCAAGCGCTTGTCCTTTCACGGTTGCTTCAAAACTGAAAGAGATAGAGTCATCTTTCATCTGTTTCTCGACTCTTAAAACATGAAGCGGTGAAGTTGCTAAGTTTCAATGTCGTAAAATAAATCACCCGCGATCACACGCCCTGTTAGATTTTGCTTGTTGGCCGTTTGATTGTGTGCCTTGGTTCTTTTTCAGCCCGTGTGTTGTGTTTGATCTTTTCCTTTCGTCATTACTGTCATAGTGGCGGAACCTTCAGTTTCATCTACTGGTAGTCCATATACCGACGATTCATCAGAGGTTTCGCAATCCTCTGCTGAACCGCAACAGCCCATTGTTTCCGAGTTTCCCAACGGGGGACCGGTTCTGTCTGAGCTTCCCTTTGGAGGACCAGTTGAGTTCAATTGGCCCGGATTTGGAGTAGGGGAACATTTCCCTCCTCTTACATCGGGTTCGCCTTTTTTAGCTGCTGTTATTCCTCCTAGTCCTCGCCGTCTGTTACGAGATCTAGCAGCAAGTTCAAATATGAGTGAATCCAGTCATTCTGCTTGCGAGGAAATCCCCACGTCTGGTGAAGATTACCAGTTATTCCCAGAAGTAACCCGGAAGTTATTCCCAGAAGACAACCCCGAATCATCTGTTATGTCTTCGCCTGGTCCCTCACTACCAGTAGAGTATAGATCCTTAGGTCAGATTATCGCCGCCGCTGCCTCTATGGGGGTATCAGCTCCTCCTACGAGGCCGATTGTTCCTTCACTGGGGATGTCTGCACGGACACTCGTTACGTCATCCCCTCAAGTCACTTCTGTACCCGTCAGACCCACTGTTTGTGTGGCTGCATCTACACCTGCTGTTACCACTCAGTTTGTAAGGACCACATCGCTTCCCGAAGACGTCTATATAGCTTCTGCTATGCCGGAGAACATTTCTCCTGAGGAGTATCGATTGTCCCTACAACAATCAAACCCTGAGGTCAGATAATCCTCTCAAGATCCCAACCACTCGTATTTTTCGCATTATGCACAGGATGGTACACCCATGTACGTTTTTCCATATCAGTATGATGAGTACGGGAATCCTTTACGTTTACCCGCTCCTGAGGCTCAACTTCATGCTCAGGGTTTACCATATAACCAGGCTGGGCAGTCTTATAACCCGCAAGGCCAACCTGGCTATCCTTATAACCCGCAAGGTTACCTTGCGGGCCAGCAGGGGCCATTATACGGTCCGCAAGGACAGTATTACAACCGTTCAGCTCAACTCGTGCAGCCTCTTCCTAGAGTCCAACCGGGGCAACCTCAAGGACTCACAGGTCCACCGGGGTACCAACCCGGGCCGGTATACGGTCCTGGGGGGCAAGTCCAACCTTCCCAACCCATGCAACCTCAGTATCCTATTGCTCCAAATGTTGCACATCAGCTAGGACCATCTTATGGTCCTGCTGCAGGTCAAACCGGTTACCAGCCACCACCTGGGTCCATTCCACCACCAGGCCAACTGGCCCATCCGGCACAACCTGGTGCTCCACAACAGCCAGGTCAACCTGCACAACCGGCACAACCTGTTTATCCGGGTCAACCTGTTCAACCAGGGCAGCCCATTCAGCCAGGTCAGCCTGTCCAACCAGGCCAGCCCGTTCAGCCAGGTCAACCTGTCCAACCAGGCCAGCCTACACACTCTGTCAACCCTGCCCAACAACCGATTTATTCAATGTCGCAGCCGAATCAACTGCTGCGCCCTAATTATCAGGCTCAGCAGGGTCCCACCTATCAGCAGCCCACTCAACCTCAAGGCGGTTACTACCATCACGGTAAATCTCGACCAACTTATAATCCGCCCCAAGGTTCCCATTATTACACTCAACAACCTAGCTACACCTATACTCAGTAGCCAAATCCACAGACTGCTCAAACAGGGCCGACATATAATCAGGGTCCATACTCTAGTTATCAACCCCCGTACACTGGTTACCAGCAACCAAATCAGGCTGGCTATATACCCTATACCCCCTACGGTCAGAATCCTTCGGGACAGAATCCATGGGGGCAAGGATATTCTCAACCAGCGTGGAGTACAGGTACCGGTCCTTATCGAGGGCCTGGCATGCCGTTCAATCCGCAATTGCCGTTCTTGGATACCTTGGAATTACCGGACATTTCTAAATTAACCAATGATCCGATTCTTCATAATCCTTATTGGCCTCCGGTTCCGACCAAGGTACCCAGCGACTGCCCCAAGTTTGAAGGTAACGCTGGTGAAGACCCCCAAGCTCACGTAATGACTTACCATTTGTGGTGTTCGTCTAATTCTTGGGTTGATGATTCAATTCGTCTACGTCTCTTCCAGCGCACTCTTACCGGTGTTGCCGCTAAGTGGTATATTGAACTACCCTATGGCATCTTTCAAGATTTCAATACTTTAGCAATGGCTTTTCTCACCCACTTTCAGTTACCGATTCGCTATGAAGCCGGGACACATCTCCTGACTTCCTTGAAGCAGGATAAAGCCACCCACATACCTAATCATATTCATGAGTGGCGACGTCGTCGTAGGCTGATCAAGTTTGATATACCTGATCAACTACTAACTCATTGGTTCACCACGTCCTTCGTTAACAAAATCGCTCAAGATATTGCTATGGGGGCATGTGTGACTGAGGAACAGGCCATTGCGCGTGCCCAGTATCTCGATCTGGTATGCTCTCAGTCCAGCACGCTGTATGATATTTTGACTGATGCTCCACGCCCGGGAACCTCTAAAGCTCCACCTACCCCAGCAGTGGATGGTGTTATTGGTTTCGTGTCTCAAAATTCTCGAAAATCTTCAAATGCGAAGCAGAAGTCTAATTCTTCCAATAATTCTGCTCTTCCCGCCCCTCGAGATTCTGGCAAAACTGTGGAGGTCAACGCCATTCAGGCTAATCCTACGGAAAAGGCCTCCAAAGGGAAAAAGAAGGGCAAAGGAAAATACAAACCCGACGCCCCAAAGTCAGAGTCTTCTAAACCTCGTACTGAGGACGGTTCTCAACGTAAACCGAAATATCCCTGCCTTATTTGTGAAGGAGATCATTATACCAAGGATTGTCCACGATGATCTGAAATTAGTCAACTTCTGAAAGGCTCCAAAGGGACTCCGCAGTTCTTAAAGAACCGTTCCCGTCTCAGCAGACCCAGATGGTTGAGCAACCCTCACCATCTGCACCATTTGGGTCCCAGGTCTTTATGATGAATGGTGCAGCACCTATATCAGTTGCTACACATTCGAAGGATTATGCTAGATCGTGTCAGCCAGCTGGGCAGGAGATTGTGGATGGCCCACCTCCTCCTCCTGTCTCCGGTTCTTTGGAGATTGAGAAGCCTACTGCTGAACCTGTTGTGAGGCCACCTTCTAAAGGTGTTCTACGGAGGTCTTCCTACAATCCAAATGCCCGTGCCGTTCAGCACTATAGTATTGTTGAGGATTTGGCACAGGCGCCTTCTGCTATGTCCGCATTGGAAGTCCTTCAAAGTTTCCCTTCGCAACGGAAAGCTTTGTTGTCTGCAATCGGTGGAATCGATCCTGCTGATTCTAGTCTTCTCACCTTCGACTTAGAAAACTTTACCCCCCGACTTCCGCATCAAATTGCTCTCGTTATTCAAGTTGGGATCAACGGTCTTAACATCCATAGGGCCGTTGTGGATGAAGGTGCTTCTACCTGTGTCATGTCGTCCGCCTGCTGGAAGGCCATTGGCTCTCCAACGCTTTCATCATCTCCCAATGCCTAAGAGGCATTCGATGGTCGGGAATCCAAACCCCTGGGTGTTCTCGAGAGTTTGTCGATTACGTTACAAGGGAAGACAGTCAACATAGAAGTAGAAGTGGTTGACGCCAAGCTTAACTACAATCTGCTTCTCGGCCGGAGTTGGACTCACGCCATGTTATGCGTGCCATCCACCCTCTTTCGACTTCTTAAGTTTCCTAATGAGGGCAAAATTGTTACTGTGGATCAGTTGTCTTTCTTCACCTCCACCTCTGAGAACAATGTTCCTTACGTGGATAAGATCCCTAATCCCTCTGACAGTGTAGGACCCGGTCTCTTCAAGGACCCCGTCCTCATGGGTATTTTTCCCGCGCCGCCACCACACACTGTTCAAGTTAATATGGTCTCCAGGTCTGACGACCCATGGATCATCCCTTCGCCTGAAAAAGGTGACCGATTTTGGAGAATCGATGCCCTTAACTCCAGTAGAGATTAACTACTGTGAAATCGTCGCCGCATCCGATCCTCCTCCCTCTCAACATGCTCCCTCGAGCATGGCTTTCGATATCTACTCTCAATCCCCCTGGCTTGGTGAGGCCGACTCGCCTGATCCTCTAAAAGAGACTTTTCCTTCTGACGAAGCCATTGTTGAAACAATGTCTCTTGAGGAGCTGCCTTGGAGAGATGGACATCATCGTTCCTCCTTCATGCCCAGCTTGGGGGCAATGTCAGATTGTCTAGAGCGTTTTGCATCTCAGGTTACTACTCCGCCTCTCCAGACGCCCATTTTGACTCATGAGGTTCTTTCGGAAGGAAACCTGAGCAACATTACCCAAACCATTCCGATCGACATCTCCGTCAAACCGGGGATAGTCGAGAATATACATGTGGGAGTGACTTGTTCTCCTGATGAGATACGAGTTTATACTGATCTTTTCCGTGAATTCAGAGATGTGTTCGCTTGGTCCTATGAGGAGATGCCTGGTATTGATCCCAGCATAGTGGTGCACGAAATTCCTACCTACCCCGGTGCGAAACCCGTGCGCCAACGCTTACGCCCGGTGCATCCTCGCAAAGCCGCTGCCATTAAAGCAGAAGTTGAAAAACTTCTAAACGCGGGCTTTATTTACCCAATTCCCCTCACAGAATGGGTCTCAAACATCGTCCCTGTAGATAAGAAACAGGGCACTATAAGAGTCTGTGTTGATTACCGTGATATTAATCGAGCCTGTCCTAAGGACAATTATCCCACCCCCTTCATAGATCAAATCATCGACGAATGTGCTGGGAGTGAGATTTATTCCTTGATGGACGGCTTTTCCGGGTATAATTAGATAAATATTTTACCTGTCGATCAACACAAGACTGCATTCATCTGTCCGTGGGGTACCTTTGCTTATAAAAAGCTCCCGTTCAGCTTGAAGAACGCTGGAGCTACTTTCCAGCGTGCTATGTCTTACGCATTCCACGACATACGCCATATCGTTCAGCCTTATCTGGACGATCTGCCAGCTCACTCAACTCGGCGAGAGGACCATCCCGAACACCTCCGCCAGATTTTCCTTCGTTGTAGACGCTATAATATCCAGCTCAACCCTCATAAATGCGTCTTTTGTGTGGATTTTGGCTGTCTTTTGAGATTCATAGTCTCCAAGGACGGGATTCGCCTCGACCCTCTAAAAGTCGAGGCTATTGTCAATCTCCCATCACCCTCCTCGTTATATCAATTGCAGAGTCTGCAGGGAAAAGCTAATTTTCTTCGATGCTTCATCCCGAACTACGCGGAAGTTACCAAAGGTTTCATGCGTCTTTTAAAGCAGAACGTTCCCTTTCGTTGGGATGAGATTGCTCAACGATCCTTAACAGGCATATGAATAGCATTAACAGATTATATCACATATCAACATATACCCAGGCATATGAATACATTAACAGATGCAGTAGCTAATTTGGTTTTAGATAGACATTTGCGCAATTTATAAACAAAAACATCATCACATGCAAAGAGATCCATCCAGAAATAGGTATATATATGTGTGTGTGTGTGTGTGTGTGTGTCGAAATGTTTACATAGTGTGCATCACATGAAATCAAAAAATATACACGTTCGTCTTAATACAGCCGGAGACGACATGTCTCTCAAAAAATATGCAGGAAAAGCCCTAGATGTCTAATCTGCATGGTGCTCGTGGTAACACGCCACCGCGCGCACTAAGCATCTCAGTGGTCGGTGGAGGCGACTAGGCACCCCCACAGTGTGTCGCTGGTATGCTAGCGGAACATCTGCTAGCCGTGCATAGTCCGGGATCCCCCGGGCGATGTCCTCCAAGTTCTGGATCAGTTCGCTGCCTTCGCCACCCTCAGCGTGAGGGTCATGTACGGCATGGGTTCTCCGCGCAATGGGCGACATGCCCGCGGGCTTCTCTGGGCCGACATCTGCATACACATAAAATTGTCATTAGAATGGACATGTATTACCAAAAAAATCATAAATACATAAAAAATCAAAAAGAGTATCATACCCAACTCCTCATCCCAATCCTCCACCTCCGAGAGCAGAAGATCGGGATCTCCGGTGAAATCGGTCCCAGCATAGGGCCAATCCTCGACCACGATCAGTTGTCGCCGTAACCACCCAAAGAACTCCGGCCTCCAAGACATTTGTTGGCCTCCTCCTGATCTGGGCATAAGTGCTGCCCAGCGAGCCATCCTCGGCTCTCTCGGTATCGGTTCGGCAACTATGGCCCCTTGGCCCTGGAAAATGGGTAGTCGTTCCAGGATGAACGACACCAAAATGGAACCGTAGCCAAACTGGTTTAGTTTAACTTGCTTGCATCTTGTTAGCTGCCTCTTTATGTTGGTTGTCACCGTTGTAGCCCAATCGAACAATGTGGGGTTCATACACTTGAAGGCTAGTATGAGTTGGGCTTTGGTCGCCTCATGTAGAGCTTGCGATCCTGTAGCCCACGTAATGGTGTGTAGCACCACTCTGAGAGCTAGATTGCGGACAGTGTGGACAGTGTGGAAACTAATAAAAAATGGATTAAAATGGAGCTCAAGGGAACGCCTTTTACCTGGAACAAACGAGAAGCTGAATGACGTCCCGGATCAGTCGCAATCACCGCCACAAGTTTGCACACAAACAAACCATTGTTGCTCTCCAAGTAAGGTAAAAAGTAAAAGTAAATTTGTTTTACCATTTGAAGCCTATTTATAACTTTTTAGGTCAAAAATTAGGTTTTAAATGTCATTTTTCTCAGTATTATATTTTGTCGAAAATGGATTTTACACTTGCTTTTATGTGCAGCGACAGGTTTTTTATGCGACTTGGGCAGTGATATGAGTTGTATTTTATACTTTTTCGGACTCGGTAAAAACACGAAAAAGTCACTTTGGAGTCATCTTTCAGCGCTTTTCTGACTCTCTAAACATGAAAAGATTGTCGAGGCCCTTGTCGTTTCGATCTTGTTAAAGTGGCCACGAAACGACATCTACCCAGTATACGTTTACCCCTTTTTCGGGCTAGGATAGATTATTTACGAAAAAGGAATACCCTAGCCTATCGCAACTAGGAGGTTTCCTCAAACATAGTTTTCTACCTTTTCGGATTTGAGGAACTATCTACGAAAAGGGACTGTTGGAGTTTACTTTTCCGCTGTCTTTTCAAACTCTCTAGAGTCTAAACGTGAAAAGACGCCGAGGTCTTCCTTTGTCAGACTCGTAAAACCCTGATGACATTGGATCTAGTCGTAATGACGATATTCGAGTTTCTCCTTCCTAGGGCTCATTAAATGTACTAGGATGGATTCGTCCGAAGGACGAACTCATATGACAAGCATATGCTATCCCCTTCAAGCTTGTTTTCAAAAATAATTGGGGTACTCCCCAGAAATGGTGGGGAAAAAATGGAACCAGCATCATTGTCGTGTCGGCAGTATGTCGCTTTTGAACATGGCACTTGTTTGCATTCGTGTCGGGTTGGGGACATCTCATCTCGTTTTTCACTTGCCTTCGTGGGTTTGGGTGATCCCTTTTGACTTCTCATCTGCTCTTTTGTCTCGTCATCATGGCCTTTGATCTGTTGATGTCAAATACTGCCAAACTCACTGTCGTGCCGCCATATGTTCAAGAGAAGTTGACCTCTGCAGAATTTCAACCTCCCTCTGATTCTCGTCTGATCCTGATTCACAAAGACATTATGTCCCTCTGTCTCGTGTCGATGATGTGGGAAACACTATGGCCCACCTTTGATCAAGGTCACTTCCTGTCGACTTCAGCTCATTATCCAGGAAGCTGATCTAGAGACTCCCTTCTGGTACCTTGGAGCCTGCATGCCTCAATGGCAGGTTCTTCGCGTTCGACGTGATGTTTTCATCATTGGCCTCCGATCGAGTGATTCTACGGGTGTTCGACGTCAGCTCATTGATTCGCATGCCGTAGATTGTACCTATAGTACCTTGAGGGCCATTGTCATTATTGGTGGTACCTCTCGCAGCCATTAACAGCTTTCATCATTGGCTGGTAATCAAACGATGTTCTTGCATGTTCGACTTCAGCTCACTCATTCGCATGCTTGAACTTGTACTTTGTTCGGGTCGAGATGGAGCGCAAGACCCTGGATTTCGTCTGTTTAGAATCCAGGCTGCGATTTTGTGGATTATTATGATTAGTTACATGACTCATTCATTGGATGGCTGCGACCATACCTAAGTCTATTTATCGATCCTCACTGGATGGCTGCGTTCATACCTTGGATCTGGATTATTGTATACTCTGTTATGGATGGTTGCGCCCATACCACATATATCATGTATTTGAGATATCAGTTGTACTTCTCTACGCAGGTTTTCCGACGGCGGTGTTTTCGGTTGGACACATTCTCGTAAAGCATTTCACCCCTCTCTCTCTTTCGGACCTCATGCTTTAGGGGGCATCTGTTACACAGCAATTTGTCACCGTCCCTGCAATTCCCCATCCCGCACATTGGAGGGCTCATTCTGTGACCTGTGAGCAATGACATAACCTGAAAACACTTTCATGGCATTCCCCTAGACATGGACTTTCATTTCCCTGAAGACATCTCCTTGTGAAAAACCCTAAAAATAGCCTTTTCATCCTTGGCGCGACTAGCGTGTGTTATACCAGCGCCAATGGGGGAAATTCTTCAAAGAGGACACGCCAATTGCCGCTCTGTCTCAGAGTCGCACTCGCGCCAGGCTTAATAAAGGGTGTTTTTTTAAAATAAATGGCAGAAGATTGACTCCAACCAACTCCTGAACTAGTCTCTAAATTGAGTTGGGACGTTTGGCTCCAGATTTCCATGTAGAGGAAGTATTTTGCCACCTCTCATGGAAGCTTCCTTGAGGATAGGGCCAATCCCATGATTGTAGGGATCCCAACTCCTCTTCCACCATCTATATAAGCTTGCCATTTCCCTTTGCAAGCTAGTCTCCAAGAATCTCCAAGAGCCTTCATAGCCTAAAGAATGTTGCAAGAGCTTTGATAGTCCTCATAGTGCCAAATCCATAGCGAGGAGATTGACGATCGAAGAGAGAGGCTTGTCCCCATTCCCGACAAGCTTTACTGAGACGTATTCCGCTGACGACCCGCCGAAGGAAGGTTCAACGTCAAAGCCTAGTTGTATTTTCCTTTGATGAATTAATGATAAGCGACTATTGGTTAAGGTTCCACTCGTATTGTTCATTATGATCATGAGTTGTGTCTTCTCTGACTGATACATAATTGCATATATCGAGTTTTACACTTGTGTTTGTTGTGTTCCTTGCGTGTGTAGGTGTTCGATTGTGGCAAGCGAAAGGATTGTGATCTGCTAGAGCAAGGGAACGGGAACGTCATCTTCTCTACGAACAACAGCGTTGGACTTGAGGTAGGCCTTCTTCGCAAGTTGGTTTATTGTAATTAGAAACCTACGCCTTAGCGTGTTACGATTGTTGCTAGACCCGATCTGGGCTAGTAGGGATCGCCTCTGTCCGCAGAGGGGATTTACCTCTACAACAGAGTGCGTACTAGGGAAGTATGGCAAAGCAGCATTTCTAAGAAACAGCAGTAGGGCCAAGAGTGTATTGGAGTTAATACACTCAGACATCTGTGGTCCAATGTCCACAACCGCTCTCAGTGTTGCGAAGCATTTTTCTACCTTTATTGATGACCATTCCAGGAAAACTTGGATCTACTTTCTTAAAACCAAAGATGAAGTATTTGAGCGTTTCAAAGAATTCAAGGCTTTGGTAGAGAACTTAACCGGAAAGAATATCAAGAAGTTGAGATCAGATAATCGCAGAGAGTATATCGATAAAGACTTCACCAGTTTCTGCACAAAGGAAGGCATCAAGAGAGAATGGACAGCTCCATACAATCCAGAGAAGAATGGAGTTGCAGAAAGGAAGAACAGGACCATTGTAGGAGCTGCAAGGGCGATGTTATATGACCAAGTGTTAAATTTGGACAACTAGGTCCAAACTCCATGTTGTGATGCTCAGATTAAGTGGCTAATATTTTTGTTGGATTCCTCTTTCGTTGAGGTCTAAAATCCATATAAAATATATCTTAATCCGATGAGCAGAACATTTATTTTGAATTTATTATTTATAATAAATTATATGTGCAGGTCGGCCTTAAGGTTTCACACCCCCAGCAGATGTGTCACACACCCCAATGATGGATATAAATACAGGCAAAGTTGGAGAGCATTTCACAACAACTCAACACACATCTTCTTCTCTCATCTGATTTAGTACGAGCTCATTGGAGGATAAGTTCAGCCCACACGTGTGAAGAAGGACGAAATTGTACGGCTGAAAGGAAGGACGAAATTTCTGCAGCTAGGGTTTCCAACGAAGTTTGACCAGCGTTGACTTTGGTCAACGCATGGTCCGAAAGGGCTGAAAATTGTTGGAGAGTTCGATTTTGGGAGGCCGTACACATTGGCACAGAAATCGAGGTCAAAAGGTTGACCGAACTTGTTGCTGCGTTGACTTTTAGCTTGTTGCCCTGCGTTGACTTTTCTGGACAGCGTTGACTTTTCTGGAGTTGACTTGGGTTGACTCGGTAGCTGATTTGAGGATTGTTGTGACACATTCTGGGTTGGTTGATCAAGGAGACTTTGCTGGTTGAAGCATCCTGTTGACCGCCGTAACGCACCATCACATTTTTTCTGTTTCTGGTTTGTCTTCTATAAGATCCACTTATATGTTCTATCAACATTTTACTTAACTATTTGTGTGATTGCTGTAAGAAAAGTAAAGTTGCTTCAAGCATAGAACATCTACAAAAATTTACATGGTATCGGAGCTGAGGTGAAGACAAGCCCAACTTTAGCAATCACCATCGGAGGAAATGGGTTCCACAAGTTTTGAATTCAAGGAGAATGACAAGCTGACTGGAAGGGATGGCTTACATGCCTGGAAGATGATATTAGATCTCAAATTGGAAGACCATGATCTCTTGGATCATGTACTAGGTAGGATACAAGAACCTCCATCCAATGCTACCGCTGCTGCTAAAAACAAGTATAAGAAGGGGGAGATCAAAGCAAAGCTGATGATCAGGGAATCCATACATAAAATTCTGGTTGCCTGCATATCTGAGCTAGGCACATCCAAGGAGATGTATGATAAATTGATCCTTATGTTCAAGGTAAACAATGTAAACCAAGTGCTATTCCTCAAGAATAAACTGAAGAATATGAAGAAGGGCCGGGATGAGTCTGTTCAAGCTTACTTTCTGAAATTGACCGAAACAAGAAACAATCTGCTGGCTATTGGGGAGACAATAGCTGATCGTGAGATGGTTCTCACCGCACTTGGAGGACTCCCATATGAATGGCAAGTATTCACTACTACCATTCTCAATAATAATACCATTCCTAACTTTGACGAGCTTCTATCTAGATGTATGCAAGAAGAAACAAGGATGAAGGAATTCGAAAATGACAGAAATGCTGCCTATGGTGCTCATTCTCGAAAGAAGAACTCTGGTGGTCCTAAGGACAAAGGAAGAACAAGGGCTCAAGAAAAGAAGGGTAAGTGTTTCACTTGCCATAGGCCTGGTCACTATGCTAGAGAATGTCCCTTCAAAAAGGATTCTCCCGATAGTGATGATAACAACAACGACCGAAGGAATGGGAATCGAAGAAACGACAAATCCAAAGGAAAGAGGAAGGCTCCCTCTGGTGGAAACAATCAACCTTCTAAAAGGTCTAGAAACTCCAGGTATGAGGAGTCTAATGCTGTTGATAAAAGAAATGAGTATATTCTTGTATCTTCTCTCTCTGCTACATCACCGCCCGACACTATGGATGTCTGGTTGATAGATAGTGGTGCCTCAAGACACATCACTGGTTTCAAGGAAGCACTCTCTGACATGGTTGAGAGGGATACCAATCTAGAAATTATCCTTGGAGATAATGCTACATACCCCGTGAAAGGGACAGGGACTGTGACCCTCCACTTGTCTCAAGGACAAGTCCTACGTTTGCAAGATGTACTCTATGTACCTAAATTGAAGAAGAACCTTGTGTCTGTTTCAGCCATGGAAAACAAAGGGTTCAATGTAACATTCTCTGATGGAAAGGTGCTCATGTGGAAGAAGAGCTTCAAGGAAGCTATCTCGATTGGTTTTAGAGTTGGCACACTCTACCAGGTTGAGGAAGTCCACTGGGAGCAATGACATGTGACACTATCCGACAAACCGAACTATGGCACCGAAGGTTTGGACACCTTCATTACAAGGCCCTTCCCGAAGCAAGGAAGGTGGTGACAGGGATGCTTGACATTGGAAATAATCATGAAGGTGTATGTAAGGGCTGTGCCGAAGGAAAGCATACTAGGGGACCTTTCCCTTCAAGTGTCACAAAGACATCTGATATTTTGCAACTGGTCCATTCTGATCTATCTTGTATGTTGCCCGTGACATCCCTGGGAGGATGTTCCTACTACATGACATTTACTGATGACTTCTCTCGCAAAACCTGGATATACTTCTTAAAGAAGAAGGATGAGGCTTTCATGTGGTTCCGTACCTTCAAAGCCTTGGTGGAAAATATGACCGGAAAGAAGATCAAGATTTTGAGGACCGACAATGGCACTGAATATGAGTCAAATGAGTTCAAAGACTTTTGCAGAGAAGCCGGCATTAAGAGGGAGACTACCACTGCATATACTCCTGAGCAGAATGGTGTTGCTGAACGCAAGAATAGGACTATTGTGGAAGCTGCCCGTGCCATGCTATGTGACCAGGGTCTACCAAAGTTTCTGTGGGGAGAAGCTACAAATACTGTTGTGTACATTCAAAACCGATGCCCTCATTCCGCTTTGGACTCCAAAACTCCCGAAGAGGTTTTCTCTGGTAAGAAACCTGATGTCTCACATTTTAGAATTTTTGGATGTCCTGTCTATTTTCATGTGCCGAAAGAAAAGAGGAGTAAGCTGGATGCTACTGGGAAGAAAGGAATGTTTGTGGGCTACAGTGAGACTTCTAAGGCATATAGAGTCTATGTACCTGGTCAAAGGGAAGTAGAGATAAGCCATGATGTCACTTTTGACGAAGATGCTTCCTTGAAGAAAGTAGTAGATCTTCCTAGATCTGAAGAAAATCATGAAGAAAGACCTGGAAATCTGGAAGAACCCCAGGATGAGACTATGCCTGATGTTGAAGGGCCAATGGACCCTATTGATCCTTCCCCTTCTCTAGGAAAGAGACCATCATGGCTCAGGGACACCCTCGAAGATGCTGAGGGTCATGCTACCCCAAGGGGGACATTCCGAGAAAGCAAGAAGCCGTGTAGATACCAAGGGTATCTAGCTGCCATGAGTACTATTGTACAATCTGAACCTGGATCCTTTGAGGAAGCCGTAAAGCATCAAGTCTGGAAGGATGCTATGCACGAAGAATATGAGTCCATAATGAAGAATGATGTCTGGGATGTGGTCCCGAGACCGAAGGACAAATCAGTTGTCACCGCGAAATGGCTCTACAAGATCAAACATGGATCTGATGGGAGTGCTTTAAAGTTCAAGGCAAGATTTGTTGCCCATGGCTTCTCTCAAAAGGAAGGAATAGACTATGATGACATATTTGCACCTGTGGCATGATATACCACCATTCGATCAATCATAGCCCTTGCTGCTACGCAAGGATGGAGTCTTCATCAGATGGATGTTAAGACCGCTTTTTTGCATGGTGCAATAAAGGAAGAGGTGTATGTAGAACAACCTCTGGGATTTGAAGTTCAGGATCGAGACACTCATGTCTGCAGGTTGAAGAAAGCCCTCTATGGGTTAAAGCAAGCACCCAGAGCTTGGTACAAGAGGATGGATAGTTACTTGATGAAGTTGGGCTTCACTCGAAGTAATGCTGATCCGAACCTTTACTTCAAGGTTGTACAGGGGAAGCCTCTCATTCTAGTGCTATATGTGGATGACCTCTTCCTGACAGGTGTTGACCCTCTCATTCATCAATGTAAGAGGGAGCTCGCTGCTGAGTTCGAGATGAAGGACCTAGGACTGATGCACTACTTCCTAGGCCTGGAGGTCTGGCAGAGACCTGGAGAGATTTTCCTTTCTCAAGGAAAATACATTGTGAAGCTTCTAGAGAGATTTGGTATGGTGGACTGCAAGTCCGTGTCAACACCGATGGAACTCAACTTCAAGAAGTTGAGTGGCAGCGCTGCTGGGCCTATCTTGGCCAATCCTACCGAGTATCGTCAACTCATAGGAGCTTTGATGTTCTTAGTGAACACCCGACCAGATATATGTTTTGCAGTGAACACTTTGAGTCAACAGATGGTTGAGCCTCATCATTTTCACTGGGTTGGTGCCAAGAATCTTCTGAGATATCTTCGGGGCACGATAAACCATGGGCTGAGATACACTGTCGGGAGTGTGACACTCCATGGATATACTGATGCCGATTGGGCTGGCAGTGTGGTGGATCGTAAGAGCACATCGGGATGCTGCTTCAATCTTGGTTCTGCTTCGATCTCATGGATGAGCAGGAAGCAGAAGTCAGTGGCTTTGAGCACCGCGGAGGCCGAATACATTGCTGCAAGTATGGCCTGTTGTGAAGCAGTTTGGTTGCGTAATCTCTTTAGTGAGCTGTTTGGACATGTGCTAGATACCACTGTGATACTCTGTGATAACCAGAGTGGGATTCGTATGACTGAGAATCCTGTGTTCCACGACCGCTCCAAGCATATTGATATCAGGTACCACTTTATCCGGGATATGGTACAGCGAGGCGCCGTAAGGCTCGATCATATAGGAACTGATGAGCAGGTCGCGGATATTCTCACTAAGCCCCTGGGGAAGGTCAAGTTCCTAACCTTCCGTGAGAGTCTTGGTGTCGTGGAACGACCCTATGATGTGGGTCTTGTTGGACAATGAGCTCTGGGAGCTCTGGGGGGCTTTGGGGATAGCTTCTCGGAGCTATAAGCACTCATAATGCTTCTGCCCCACCCTTGTGATTATTGAGCTGGTTCGCCACTCATTTATCTGTGCCCCGTATGCATCCTACCCATTGAGTTCAGGGGTCATGGGAAGTACCTCTCATTTGGCCAATGAGGTGGGAAAAGCTAGAGACTATTAGCAAAGACTGATGGACGCATCAGAGATTGCCGTACTCTCTATCTAGGATGGCACGGTCCAACCACTTGATCTGGGATCAAGTTTAGTGAGGTCTGGGACCTCTGCCTGCCTTCGGGTCAGATGAACCAACTTCGAGTTGGTTGGAGACTCTTTGTGAGTCTGATAGAGGTTTCGAACCTCTGGGCTGATAATGTCAGTCGGGGGATGATGTCTTTGTGACTGACCCACTTCTGTTCTGAAATAAAGAGGCCAGCAAAGCAAGTTACGGCGGGATGACGCACGATGTTTGATTGCACTAATGGATGGAGTTCTCACTAGTTGAGAGGGAGTGTTAAATTTGGACAACTAGGTCCAAACTCCATGTTGTGATGCTCAGATTAAGTGGCTAATATTTTTGTTGGATTCCTCTTTCGTTGAGGTGTAAAATCCATATAAAATATATCTTAATCCGATGAGCAGAACATTTATTTTGAATTTATTATTTATAATAAATTATATATGCAGGTCGGCCTTAAAGTTTTACACCCCCAGCAGATGTGTCACAACCCTCAATGATGGATATAAATACAGTCAAAGTTGGAGAGCATTTCACAACAACTCAACACACATCTTCTTCTCTCATCTGATTTAGTACGAGCTCATTGGAGGATAAGTTCAGCCCACACGTATGAAGAAGAAGGACGAAATTGTACGGCTGAAAGGAAGGACGAAATTTCTGCAACTAGGGTTTCCAACGAAGTTTGACCAGCATTGACTTTGGTCAACGCATGGTCCGAAAGGGCTGAAAATTGTTGGAGAGTTCGATTTTGAGAGGCCGTACACTTTGGCACAGAAATCGAGGTCAAAAGGTTGACCAAACTGTTGCTGCGTTGATTTTTAGCTTGCTGCCCTGCGTTGACTTTTCTTGACAGCATTGACTTTTTTGGAGTTGACTTGGGTTGACTCGGTAGCTGATTTGAGGGTTGTGACACATTCTGAGTTGGTTGACCAAAGAGACTTTGCTGGTTGAAGCATCCTGTTGACCGCCGTAATGCACCATCACATTTTTCTGTTTCTGGTTTGTCTTCTATAAGATCCACTTATATGTTCTATCAGCATTTTACTCAACTATTTGTGTGATTGTTGTAAGAAAAGTAAAGTTGCATCAAGCATAGAACATCTACAAAATTTACACCAAGACATGCCCAAATTTCTATAGGCAGAAGCCTGCAATACAACTGTGTATGTGCAGAATAGGGTGCCCCATAGAGCATTGGGGAAGGTGAACCTTGAGAGTGTGTTCACAGGCAGCAAGCTTGAGGTGAGCCATATCAGAATATTTGGTAGTATAGCGTATTGCCATGTGTCGGATGAGACGAGGAAGAAGTTGGATCAGACTGCAGAGAAGGGTTATCTTGTGGGTTATAGTGAAAATGCGAAGGCATATCGCATCTATACTCCAAAAAACAGGAAGATCGTAGCAAGGTGGGACGTGAAATTCATGGAGGAGAGAGCCTTCAGAAAATCCCAAGAAATGGCTACAGATACGCAGATTGAGGAGGATCTGCTAGTACAGCCTCAGTAGCGTACAAAGGATGGCTCAAGTGCCTCTCCACAACACAAGGATTCTTAGGAGAGTTCCTCCGAAGATGAGCAGGCAGGAGAGCAAGTAAGACAACCCACCACCAGTGGAAGACCAAGCAAAGAACTTCAACAAATTCTGGGAGATGCAGAAGAATTTGTTGGAGCCCCTAGAGACGGGAAGAGGCTATGGAGGCAACCTGACAGATATCGGGCACTAGTAGCACAGGTCGGACAACCGTCTAGCTTTCAGGAGGCAGCTCAACATCAGGTGTGGGTAGATGCCATGGTGGAGGAGTATAGCTCCATCATGACAAATGGTGTATGGGAAGTAGTCCCTATACCTCAGGACAGATCAGTTGTAGGATCAAGATGGATCTACAAGATCAAGTATGTTGCAGATGGTAGCATAGAAAAGTTCAAAGCCAGATTTGTGGCTAAGGGGTATGCACAGAAAGAAGGTATCAGACTATGAAGAAACCTTCGTCCCTGTAGCTCGGTACACTTCTATCAAGTCTGTCATCTCTCTCGCAGCACAAATGGGATGGGAGATTCACTAGATGGATGTCAAGACAACATTCTTAAATGGGGTGATAGAAGAGGAAGTGTACATAGAACAACCAGAGGGTTTTGAAACACATGAGCAGAAGACTCATGTATGCAGGCTTAAGAAAGCCTTGTACGGGCTAAAACAAGCCCCCAGGGCATGGTATGGGCAAATTCATAGCTACTTGCAGAAAATGGGACTCGTCAAGAGAGATGCAGATCCCAATCTCTACTACCTGAGAGTAGGGGATGAGCCGTTAATCTTGGTATTATATGTAGATGATCTGTTCCTGACTGGATCATCTAAGCTCATCGAAAACTGCAAGAAGAATCTGGCTACCGAATTCGACATGAAGGATCTGGGGCAGATGCACTATTTTCTTGGTTTGGAGGTGCGGCAGCAGAAGGGGGGAATTTTCCTTGGTCAAGGAAGATACACTATAGAGATCCTGAAGAGATTTCAGATGGAGGACTGTAGGCCCATGGCTACGCCCATGATTACAAAACTAGAAGAAGATAGACACATCCGAGGATGATGAAGCTGACCCTACCTTGTATAGGCAACTCATTGGATCATTGATGTATCTGATCAATACTAGGCCAAACATCTGTTATGCAGTGAACACCCTCAGTCAGTTCATGGTTGAACCAAGGAGTGCTCACTGGGCAGCAGCCAAACATGTTCTCAGATATTTAAAAGGGACAGTTGAGTATGAGTTGAAATACACCAAACGCAGTGAAATCCAGTTGAGTGGATTCACGAACGCAGATTGGGAGGGTAGCAAAGTAGATCGAAAAAGTACAAGTGGGTATTGTTTCAGTTTCGAATCGAGAATGACTTCTTTTAGTCAGGAATAGAATTCGATTTCAGAGGGAGAGTTATAAGGCAAAGTTGCAGAGGCAGAAGAAGAAGAGCGAGTCAGCAGTGACTGAGAAGGAGGAAAGAGGGACACAGAGGGCCACAAAAGGCAGCGCAGAGCTGCAACACAGTGTACCCACGCAGAGTGATGCAGTCCAGCGCAAGGACTGCGCAGAGTGACGCAGAGGGAGTTAGGGGGTCTTCCGGGTGTCAGAAAATCTTCGGAAGGAACGGGGGAATTTGTCTCAGGGGTTTTCTTAAAGAATCTGCCAGTCTATTACTTTTAAAGAATTTCAATGCTGAACAATAATATATAAACCCTCATCTGCTGCACTGGTTTTCCCACATTGGGTTTTTCCGGGAACAATTGTTCAAAAAAAAGTGTGTACATGTGATTGTTTCTTATGCTTATGTTTCTTATTGTTCCTTTCTCTGCATATACTTTAGTGAATGCTGCAGTAGTATTTATTTCGAAATTTACAGAGAATTCTGAAAATAACTTATCGAAGTAATAAGTAGGAGAAATAAATCTATCACTACAGAAATATATTTCTGGATTGAAATTTTCACACTAAAGAGTTAGGAGGGACAGTATATTATGATTTCATTTATGTCCTACTAGTATCGAAGAAACGGAAATGATTCACTTTTTATATACCCTTCCACCTATATTTTCAGCTTTGTAAATACTTTTCTGTTAATATAAGATAAATATAAAGGCATGTAAATTTCAAAATAAGACTGCAGATTCCAGAAATTCCATATAAGATTGTGGGTTAAACAACAGTAAAATACTAACAGCAATAGTGTGAGAAGTCTAGGAAGTGCGGCTAGTCTTTTGCTTCCTCTAAACATTATTTGTACACAAAGGAGATCAGAATGCTTGCCTTTCTATTGCCACAGAAACCACTGAACCATCAGAAGAGACTGACAGGTCTGTAACAGCAGAAGAAGTGTGGTTGTCCACTTTATCAGTGTAACTGCTCAGTCCAACCTTTAAGGTAAATCAGGTAAACTATTATCAGTAGGGGGGATCATTAAGAAGTGATATCAATAAGAGTAAATGAAATCAGACATGTAATACCATAACTTTCAAGCATATCTTGGGAAGTGTTAAACTGACCACTGCTCCAATTTCAAAAGTGTCCAAAAGTTGTCCAGTCATGAAGTTCCATAAACATACCTGAAGACAGGTTAAATTACAATTGATTCCCAAGATCTTGAATATCAACTGCATGACATTAATAAGTATTAAAACATCCACCTACAACTTACGGTCGCATCACCACCCCCTGAGACTAAAAGTTCTTTACAATCTTCTTGTCCACCCAAAAATGATATACAAGACACAAAACTGCCATACAAATTCAACTATGCATTAGCTATGCAAATATTATATTGAAAAAAAAAATTAAATAAAAGTTAATAGTGCATTAGTGGAAAATAACCAGTTTGCTACAAGCAAACGCTAAAGAAAATAGAAGCAAATGAATGTTAGAATATATGTTTTGTTTAGCAACCAAAAACAAATCAAAGCCATCGTAGAATCTACTATGAGACATAAGTTACGAAATTACTGACATGTAATTGCATGCTAGTCGTAGGGCAATGGTGCTTCAAGTTTGGTTCTGGGAGCTTTTTCACTCATGCCATCAAAACTCTATTTTCTACTGCTTCTCCTGAAGTGTGTCTGAAGTTACAAATATCAAAAAAGATTTCGTTTCACTAATCCATCAGACAAGGCTGACCATTGGCCCCTTCCTTGTATGTTATTCCAGCTGATGCTCTAGCCTATCCTCTTGAATTTGCCTGTGTCCAAGGCCAAACTAGAAGAATCCCTAGGAGTAAGCAGTTTCTAAAGTACATTTTGCCAATTACTTAGCACTCACCCCGAACTATCTTATGATTCTGTTTTGAGGGTTGTTACTCCCCATTAGCACATGTGCAACTAGAGGTTTAAGAAGCAGTGAGATTCTATCCCACCAATCTCATTTCAAATGCATCCAAATATGGACATTGATCAGAGAATCTCCCAGACTCCATTTGCGGCAGATTTCAAAAAAATGTTACTTTTAGCAATTTCGTTTTTTTTAAATATACAGAGATCCGGCACCTAAATGACAGAGATGACTACATATTATTGATCCTTGTAAAAAGATAAGTCCAATGAGACTTCTTTCGCTCACATGTGAGATGATCAATTTACTCGCTTTTTCACTTTTTGTTTTTTGGTAAAAGATAGATTAAAGCTCCATTTAGCCATGATCAGTCTTTTCTGCTTTTTGCTTTTTGTTTTTTCAGAAAATGAAAGTTTTCTGGACATGTCTATAATTAGTGGTTTCCATGTATGGTCAGTATATGTGGATATCATGATTCTGAACAAGTACTGGAGATGTCGCTTGAGATTCTAGTGTTTGGATTCCGGAAGAGCAAGAGGTCAATATCATCATTGCACAGGTTATTTTCATATAAGTTCAAACAGAACAGCTGAGAGGTTGGTCTAGAGGCAGTTTTCGCTTCACAAAGTCATGCTTGTCAATCATTCTTAGTTGCAAACCTTATATCTTAGTTAGTAAATCAAAGGAACTTGGTCAAATCCTTTATCCATGGTCAAGCAAGCTATTTTAAAACATTTTCAAAGGTATAATTCACCTTGCTTCTTCAACATGCTAAGATGATTAGGTTGACTTTCAAAGAGATTACAAGTGGCCCTCTCAAGGTTTTCTTTAGTGAAACTTTCCTCCAAATGGATGAAATTGTTGCCTAAGAAAACGGTATTTTCTGTTGCTAAAAAGTGAAAAAGGAAAAGTTGTAGGGTCTAATTCAATGCCACTTGACCATGTTGATAATTTGATAGGGCATCGTTTAATTCAATTCTCTGCTTGATAATTTATTTCTCTTACTTGGATCTTCTCTTTATTAGCTTATTAGGTCTTTCATGAAGTCAATTATCAAAATACAAAAGACACAAGATTTTGGCTCTTCAAGCCAGGGCCAAAACCTCTCCCTCTTGGAGAGGAGAACCCACAAGTAATTCTTCTTATAATCTTTCAGTTGACAAGTACCGTGACCATGACACAAATCCTTGACCTATGTATGCCTCCAAGACCTTGTCACTCCTCCCTTGTAGCTTCTTTCTTTTCTGCACTGTTCAGCACCAGCACTAGAGGGACTCGTTCCCTAGTCTAGCAGCCCTAACTGATGTGCTTTTCTTTGTTCCTCGGTCTCCAATAAATTCTTCCTTGGCTTTCTCCTACAGTCTCCTTCTCGGCCTCTAGTTCCTTTCTGAGATATGCTGAGCCAAGACTGAGATATATCTAGACTCCTTTCAGATCACGACCGAACTGCAGATGCACTTGTGAATGCCTTCCTTCATGCTGAATATAGCCTTGGCCCTTTCCTGAGATATGCAAGAGTATAGACCCAAAACAGTGATATATATAGACCTTTCTTCCTTCGCTGAGATGTCTTCTACTTCGCTTCAATTACAGTCCTGTATTGACCTTTGGCCTACCTCCGAGATGTGAGATAGATATTAACCCAAAACAGTGATGTATTATTCCTTTCCTTATGCTGGACGGCTCCTCTTCTTCGCTGAATTGTCACCCTCTCTCGCTCCTAATCACAGAACTTGTCCGAACTTGTTGGTGGTATATGAGGCCGCACTCCCTCCTTTATATAGGGACTGTCTCCCTCTTCTAGGCCAACATGATCCCTTCTAGAAGGCCGACTTGTCAAGGGGTATAATCATCACATTTTAACCGACTTCCTTCGAGCGTTTTGACAAGGTCTTGCGGCATACTTTTTCCATCAATAATTGTCGTTTACAAGTGTAACACCACTTCATATACATGACTCTAAATTATGTATTTATGACAAGATTACAAACTCCTAAAGACATCAAGAAGAAGTCTTTGACCTATAATAAAAATTTCTTGCTCATGAAACCCGTGAGGCAAGCATTACAAAAATACATTTTATTATCTTTGTCTTCTTCATTACATAAATTCATAATTACAAGTCATTATGAAGACCGATCCTAGTTACACTTTCTAACACTCCCTCTTAACTAGGGAGGTATTCATAATGGTACATGGTCACTTTCAATTTGAAGAATTCCTCATAAGAAGAATCGGATTGGTAACCCATCTGTATAGCATCATATTAACCATCAGCATTGTCATAGTGCAAGGCCTTGACTAATAGCTCCATCTCTCCATGAGATCTTAGCTACAATGTTGGCGAGACCAATGATGAGTAAACACCCTCATCATTATCTCTCTTGGATCCTATCCCAGCCGAGTTCACTTAGGATATGTCCAATAGGACTATAATTACTGTTGGATTCCCATTCCTCAAAGAATATCGGTCCTTCCACGACTACTCTTATCGGAACGTTTTATCACATTCTCAAAAAGTATGGGATGCCAAATGATTACCCAATCCTCCATTCTGTCTCCCAGAATGATGTGTCTATCTCTCCCTCTCAACTAGGGAGGACATATTCCTAAGCTTTCTTCTTGGCTTAGGAGTCACTGAGTTTTCTTCCAAGTAAGAAACTCATTATCATGCTCCCTCTTAATCAGGGACCTGCAGCAGCAATGATGAAAACACCCAACTACTCATGAAGAGCTCCTTTCTTCGATATCATGAATTTCTTCATTGCTGAGGAGTCTTCATGTTTGGGATCTTTTCATAGGGCACAGATCATCCATCACTTTCATCAAGATTAATGTCTTCTATCAGAAAGTAATCCATTAATCTTCTCATTTGGTCTAGCTTCATGCCATGTTGCTTTCCTTCGAACCATACTTCTTCCAAGGATCTTTCATCCTGCCATATGGTTCTCAACCTGTGGAAGACATATACTTCCCTTTGGCAGCCCTGTATAAGCTCATCAGATATTAATTAGTTATAAATATGAACTTTTAAATCAAAAGTTACCTTACTGATGATCTTTCACCATGACATCTTCTTGTAGGCATCGACATCCTTTGTTTACAGATTGACACATCTCCTAAAGATATGCATTGTCAAGGGTCTCCATCTTTTCCAGACTTATATCAGAGTCTACATATCTTCCCAGGAGATTTTCTAGTCAAGACTTCTTAGTTTCCTTGGATGTTGACTGCTTTTTTCCATGGTTGTACTTCCCATGATCTCTTCCCTTTTCTTTCTCCACACAATTTTATTTCATTCCCAGGAACTTCCATAGTGCAGTTCCTTGATAATGTACAATCACCTCATATTCCATATGAGGATATATTATGTTGATTTCATCTAGATCATGCCTTATGGAAACTTGTGTATCGGAAGAGTTTCTGCTTTTCATTTTGATCATACTTCTAAAGATAGAAGTATACTACCTGCAATCACATGACTTCATAGCATCCAATGTCAGCATATATATATGTACCTCATTCTTTTCCTTGAGTCATCCTACAGCAGGTTTTCTTAGAATGAAGAGTTTCATTCCCTTGACCTGCTTCATCAATATGTCATCATATCCTAATCCTAGAATTCTGCAAGTTCGAATTTCTCAAGGAAACCTATTGCTTTCTTTCTAATCAGTGAGTCCAAAAAGGATTCCATTAGAGAATGTCAGCATCTGTTTCCTTTTTTATTATTGAAAGATGACCTTTGATCTTGATGATTTCCTTTTATAAATGTTTGTTTTTCAGTGAGGTTCCCAGGAGCCTCTTATAGCATAGATGTCACATATGTGTTATAGACATCCTCCTACAACAAGTGCTCCTCCTTCAATGCTTCCATCATGATGCCCATCCTAACAATATGCATCTACCTAAAATACAATGCTTCCTATCATACTATTTTACAACCTAACATATACTACTTAAAGATGAGGATGATATCAATCATAATAGAGATCTTTCACTTCTTCTTTCTTAGGCTTCTTTGTAGTAGGTTCTTCTACTTCTCTAGCAACATGGGCTTCCTCCTTTTTCCTCTTGTCCTTGTTGGATTTGGGACAATCCCTTTTATAGTGCCCAAGTTCATTACATCCATAGCATCGAATCTTATTCATGTTCCTTCCTTTGTTTTGATGACCAGATCTACCAAATTTTCCTTTCCTTCTTGACATGGCAGCATAGGCTTGATTTTCCTCATTTGTTCCAGTATCAATTTTGGCTTTTAGTCTAGTCTCTTCTATCTTACATAGAGACCACAGATCTTGGAATGGTGTTGCTTCTTTCTTCCCATAGATATTAGAAGAGAATTTTCCCCATCCCTCCAGTAGAGCATTCAGCACCACTATAGTAATTTCTTTGTCAGACGTTATTTCTCCCATTTCCTGCAATTGATCTCGCATTTCGGAAATCTTCATAAAATATGAAGTTATTCCTTATTCTCTTGACATCTTTAATTTATATAGTTCTTGTCTTAGAGATATTACTTCTCCTGCATTACTTACAGAGAATAGCTCCACCAATTTCTCATATATTTCTTTTGATGATTCCAATTTGGATACATAGGGAATAAGAGAGTCTTTTATGGATTCTATAAGAATCCTTTGGGCTCTTATGTCTCCCTTCATGTATTTGGCATAAGCTTGAGTGTCTTCCTTTAAGGGTTTAGTCACAGAACCTTTAATGTAATCCATAACTTCATTTTCAATCAAATTTAAATCTGTCCTTTTCTTCCATGCAAGAAAGTTTGTAGTCCCAGACAATTTGTTGCTTTCTTTAGTAAAGTTCATTTTGACAGATTCAGATAAGGACATTAAGATACTTACTTGAGTATATGCTTTCTTCTTCTATCATCTTCCTTGTTGATGATGATGTAAAAGGTAGAAGGGGCTTCCTCCTTGATTGGCTTCCTCAGGAGAGCTAAAATTACCTTCAATCCTTAATGATGATGACTTGATGGTGACTCAGACAATGTTGATTTGATTTCAACACCAAAATTTATTGATGGTGATGGTATCCTTGATCTCCTTGAGATGGTTTTCCAATTTACAAACTGCTTCTTTTAGAATTTGAGGATTGATTCTTCAATGTAGACTTTTGCCTTCTAGAAATTGATCCTTGATCTTCTTGGTACTTGAGTGTCTTCTTGTCAAATAGCCCTTTCTAGCACCTTAGCTTTGATCCCATGTTGAGAATTTGATAGATTGTAGTTTAATTCAATTCTTTGCTTGTTAATTACTTGTGAATCTTATTTCTCTTACTTAGATCTTCTCTTTATTAGCTTACTATATCTTTCATCAAGTCAATTATCAAAATACAAAAGACACGAGATTTTGACTCTTCAAGCCAGGGCCAAAACCTCTCCCTCTTGGAGAGGAAACCCCGCAAGTAATTCTTCTTATAATTTTTCAGTTGACAAGTACCGTGACCATGACACAAATCCTTGACCTATGTATGCCTCCAAGACCTTGCCACTCCTCCCTTGTAGCTTCTTTCTTTTCTGCACTATTCTGCACCAGCACTAGAGAGACTCGGTCCCTAGTCTAGCAGCCCTAACTGATGTGTTTTTCTTTGTTCCTTGGTCTCCAATAAATTCTTCCTTGGCTTTCTCCTAGAGTCTCCTTCTCGGCCTCTAGATCCTTTCTGAGATATGTTGAGCCAAGACTGAGATATATCTAGACTCCTTTTAGATCATGACCGAACTGCAGATGCACTTGTGAATGCCTTCCTTCACGCTGAAGATAGCCTTGGCCCTTTCCTGAGATATGCAAGAGTATAGACCCAAAACAGTGATATATAAAGACCTTTCTTCCTTCACTAAGACGTCTTCTACTTCGCTTCAATTACAATCTTGTAATGACCTTCAGCCTACCTCAAAAATGCAAGATAGATATTAACCCAAAACAGTGATGTATTTTCCTTTCCTTACGCTGGACTGCTCCTTCTCTTCTTCGCTAAATGGTCACCTTTCTCGCTCCAAATCACAGAACTTGTCCAAACTTGTTGGTGGTATATGAGGCCGCATTCCCTCCTTTATATAGGGATTTTCTCCCTCTTCTAGGCCGACATGATCTCTTCTAGAAGGCCAACTTGTCAAGGGGTATAATCATCACATTTAGCCGACTTCCTTGGAGCGTATTGACAAGGTCTTGAGGCATACTTTTTACATCAATAATTGTCATTTACAAGTGTAACAACACTTCATATACATGACTCTAAATTATATATTTATGACAAGATGACAAACCCCTAAAGACATCAAGAAGAAGTCCTTGACCTATAATAAAAACTTCTTGCTCATGAAACCCAAGAGGCAAGCATTACAAAAATACATTTTATTATCTTTGTCTTCTTCATTTCATAATTACAAGTCATTATGAAGACCGATCCTAGTTACACTTTCTAACAGACGAAAGGCAAAATTTTGATTGATATGTTGGGAGTCTATTTCCAATGGATTGTTTTTTGGAAGAGTCCTGTCACATTTTTTCTTTTCAGAAGAGCACGGCGCACTGGTCAAGGAAATTCAGATCTGAAAAGAGGTAACCATGATCAGAGACCATATCTCAGCAGAAAACCCTGCTACAAATGTTTGAGAAGGCTACAGTCACATGTTCTTCACACATGAATTGCCATATTTAATGATGGGCCAACCTGCTTTGGCATCTTTCTTGGATTCGATCTGTATATTAGCAATAATGAGGAGCCAACCTTGGTTGATGGGTGCTAAAACTATTATTTATACACCCTCTTAGTGTGCCTTTAGAGGGTGCAAGGCTGAAGGTCTGAATATGTTGTTAAGGGTCTTTGTCTTCGAGTAATTCACTCTTCACAACAAGTCTATTAAATTTCTTGTTATACAAAGTTATGTGAGTCTGCCATAGGGAACATTAATGAAATTGTTGCTCAGGGTCAGCAATGGTATATTCATTGCTAGCTGAGTTATCTGCAATACTGGCACACATTCATGCATCAGGCTATTCAACTGTGTTGGGTGATGGGTCGATGCAGGAAAAGTTTCCAAAAAGTATTAATGATAAATGTGGAACATCGATCATAATCTAGTCGTGCTCAATGCATCCTGCACAATATAGTTGTACGACCTACACTAGCACTGACTCCTTGCTGTAGAAATTTCTCTTGTTGTTTTCTCTCCACTTGAATGTCTCTGCCCATTCAATGAGATTGACTTCTCTCAAGTGTGTTCATTGTGTGTCTTTTCCCTTAGCCTAACCTTCTTTGTATAAATTTGGGCTATTCACTAAATCCACAACCCTAATCTCCAAAGTGATTGACTGTTGAGATTAGATCTCAACTTCACTTGAGATCAACGGTTGAAATTTATCTAATTCACTAATGCAAATAATATTTGCATCTCATTAGATTAATCACTTTTTCTTATAAAAAGAAATTACTTTAATAATTAGAGTAATTGCTAACGTTAAAAGACTTCTAGATGACTTCCGCACATCTAGACACTTGGACCAGCAATTATATGCAAATTTGTTATGAATAAAATAATATAAATAATGATTAGTTAATTAGTAATTAGGTTGAAGGGGCATGTCTAAATGGACATGACCTTTCGTGAAGAGGCACCTGCCTAGGTATATAAGCAGGCCTCGTTTGTAACATTCATAATCATTCTTATTCATACATTTAATAATATTTATGTATCCTCAACGTATATTTTCATATTCTAAGTCTTCTGGGGTATTTGATTTAAGGTACAAACTTTGTTCGCTCCATTTGGTATCAGAGCAGTTTGAGCCTATGGTCGCTCAACCACTGCACAGAGTTGTGTTCTCCAATCCAGGTCTTTGACCATTGAAATTCGTCAACTTTGTTGCCGAAGCATTTCGCTACAATCTTGTGGAGTGTCTCCATTTTCACTAATAGGCCCTTGGCCATTTTTTAAAGAAGAAAAAAATAAAAATAAAAGTAAAAAAAAATAAACATATTAGAAGAAAAAAATTAGAGTATCAGTTAAATAAAAAAAGTCAAAAAAAGAGACTATATATATATATATATATATATATATATATATATATATATACTGAAATACAAAAGAAATAGAAATATAGTAAAAAAATTATAAAAATAAATAAAAGAAATTAATAGAAAAATAAAAAGGATTTTAAAAACAAAAATAAAAATAAAAAAATAATAAGAATAATAATAATTAAAAAAACAATAATAATAATAAAAATAATAAATAAAAAAAGGGAAAGAAGCACTTACTTCCTGCCCCCCATTACCGCCACAACTGCAAATCCTACAGCTGCCACAATGGCCACCCCTGATGTCTGACCTACAGCAAACCGTGTCTAATTGTCAGGCAACAATTAGAGGTTGTTTGACCGAGCCACTTGCATTGGAACAGTTGGGGACGTCGTCTAAATTGCAACATCATCTGCCCGATCCATAACAGCGCCACAGTGCAACAAAAAATCTTCCCTGTTGTCGTGACTGCATGCCACTCCCAACCGCCCTTGCTGTGACATTCGCCAACTAATGTTGCACCTACGACTTGCAGCAAAATATATACACACAGATATTCAAAGTGACTCCTCCCTGAAATACGAGTTGGTTCACCCTATGCAACAGGCCCGAAAATCTCAATGACAATGTACAGGATTCTAGTAATCCTGTATGCAATCTTGAGGAGAATTCAGGTTGCCTGTACATTGGCCTTGCCAAAGATAAAATTCGACCAGTCTTGAAAAATTCCATCAACCTATGTGCAAAAAAAACTCTAACTGCCTCTTATAAGTTGTGCTCTTCTCTTGGCTTAAACTCGACCTTCAAGGATAGTGACAAGTCGACACTGTTGCAGCCGCTCTCTGCCATCAATTCGCTGCAACCGCACAACAATCACCTCCTACAAGCAATTTCGCCCTCCGTTAACTCTCTGTTTCTGTGCACAGTCGTTATACCCTACTTCGAAATCCACTCTGTCATTTTTGCCATTCATCGTACATTTAATTAAACAATAATAATTAACCCTAATATTTCCTATACTATTGCGTCATTTTATCTATAGAATCGCAACCAATCCAGGCAACGATTTGAATTTAATAAACCAAAATCTAAGGTTAGAATAAGAAAAGTAGTTAACCCTTAGTGATTTTTTATATATTAAAAGTACTAAAAAAAACAAAGGACACGGAAAAGTTTTAAGTTTTATCAAAACTTTGATTAAGTGTTTAAGACCCAACCTTTAGTATTCAAAATAAAAATAAAAAAGCGTTACCAAAAAAAAATGTCGAACAAAATAAAGTTAAAAATATATATATATATCAAAAAGGAAGTCAAGTTTTAACTTACGAAAGGGGTTATTTGAAGTTACCCAATAGTTGAAGGGTATTAATATTAAAGGAAGAGTGAATTTGAAGAAAGTTCATTTCTACAACCAAAATGACATCTAATTCAAAATCAAAGGAAGGAAGATTTCCAGAAACTTCACGTAATTATGCTTCAGTGTTATTTAGAATAAAAGGGTCTATTGCAGGAAAAGACGTCACTATTGCTATCTCACTTGCCAAGGATAAAAATTATATAATTCCTAAAATTGAAAACCAATTGGTGATTCCTGAGTTAAATATAATCGAAAAATTAGACATTTTCGGCAAAAAACAATACAAAATAATTGATTTATAATTAAACATTGGCGATTATACATTTATATCGAAATTCTCTGTTCAATCCTTACTTTTTAACGATAGTGACATTGAGTTGGGTTCACCTTGGATGGAAACTCTAGGGTCCCTTATCCAATATACAAAAAATAAGTTTTTGACATTCTCCCACAAAAAGAAAAAAATAACGCTAAAGGACGTTACCTTGAAGCCAAATTCAGTGATGCCTAAAGACATACAAGAAATCTCAAAAGTAATTCTTCAAGAAAGTAAAAAGACGATACAAAATATGCAAAGAGAAGTTGACAAGATCACCACTGACAAAAATGAAGAAGTTTCTCGACTTAAAGACCACAGTGAAAAACTACAAACGCAAATCAAGAAGCTTAAGAAGGACAAAAAGACATTAAAAGACAAGTTAGAACAACTTGTTCAAGAAGTATCAAAGTCTCCAGTCGTAACAGTCTAGATTGAAGATAAGGCAACAGATAATGATCCAGTGAATGTCACAACTCAAGAAAAAGAAAAGCAAGTTGAAGAAAATACACACTTAGATGTCGCAGTTCAAACGATGAACAACCCAAGTGAAGGTTCTATAACCAACTCAACAACATCCTCGCCGAAGAAAACCAAAAAATTGTCACATACCTAATTAGGGAAAGTCAAACCGAAGAAGTTCCCTATCGACATCCGAATCACGAGAGTAGACAACTCAATCAAGCTACATATTGTGAAATTTTCAAGCTGAAATACTACTGCAGTGTTAAATTTGGACAACTAGGTCCAAACTCCATGTTATGATGCTCAGATTAAGAGGCTAATATTTTTGTTGGAATCCTCTTTCGGAGAGGTGTAAAATCCATATATAATATGTCTTAATCCGATGAGCAGAACATTTATTTTGAACTTATTATTCTTAATAAATTATATGTGCAGGTCGGCCTTAAGGTTGCACGCCCCCAGCAGATGTGTCACACGCCCCAATGATGGATATAAATACAGGAAAAGTTGGAGAGCATTTCATCACAACACAACTCACAACAACTTCTCTCATCTGATTTAGAACGAGCTTCTTGGAGGATGAGTTGAGCCACACGTGTGAAGGAGAAGAGGGACAAAACAGTACGGCTGAGTTGAAGGACGTTTTTTCTGCAGTTAGGGTTTTGCAGAAAGTTTGACTAGCGTTGACTTTGGTCAACGCATGGTCCAAATTGGGCTGAAAACTTGTGGGAAGTTCGATTTTGGAAGGCCGTACTACTTGGCACAGAAATCGAGGTCAAAGGGTTGACCAATTTGCTGCTGCGTTGACTTTTAGCTTGCTGCCCTGTGTTGACTTTTTCAGGACAGCGTTGACTTTTTGGGAGTTGACTTGGGTTGACTCATTTGCTGATTGGAGGACTGTTGTGACACATGCTGGGCTGGCTGACCAAGGAGACTTTGCTGGTTGAAGCATCCTGTTGACCGCCGAAACAAACACACACATTTTTACTGTTTCTGATTTGTCTTTTGTAAGATCTACTTATATGTTCTATCTGCATTTTGCTTAACTATTTGTATGATTGCTGTGAGAAAAGCGAAATTGCTCCTAGCATAGAACATCTACAAAACTTTACATGGTATCAGAGCTGAGGTGAAGACAAACTCTATCTTTAGCAATCATCACCGAAGAAATGGGTTCCACTAGTCTTGAATTCAAGGAGAATGACAAGCTGACTGGAAGTGATGACTTCCATGCCTGGAAGATGATATTAGATCTCAAATTGGAAGATCATGATCTCTTGGATCATGTGACGGGGAAGATTCAAGAACCTCCATCCAATGCCTCTGCTGCTGTTAGAAACAAGTATAAGAAGGGAGAAATCAGAGCAAAGCTGCTGATCAGGGAATCCATAAATAAGAGTCTGGTTGCCTACATATCTGAACTAGGCACATCCAAGGAGATGTACGACAAATTGATACTTATGTTCCAAGTAAACAATGTGAACCAAGTGCTATTCCTCAAGAACAAGTTGAAGAATATGAAGAAGGGCCGAGACGAGTCTATTCAAACTTTCTTTATGAAGTTGACCGAAACCAGGAACAATCTGCTAGCTATCGGGGAGACAATAGCTGATCGTGAGATGGTTCTCACCGCACTTGGAGGACTTCCATATGAATGGCAAGTATTCACAACTACCATTCTCAACAATAATACCATTCCTAACTTTGATGAGCTTCTGTCTAGATGTATGCAAGAAGAAACAAGGATGAAGAAATTCGATAATGAAAGAAATGCTGCCTATGGTGCTCATTCCCGAAAGAAGAACTCTGGTGGTTCTAAGGACAAAGGAAGGACAAAGACTCAAGAGAAGAAGGGTAAATGTTTCACCTGCCATAGGTCTGGACACTATGCTAGAGAATGCCCCTTCAAGAAGGATTCTCCCTATAGTGACGATAACAACAACCACCGAAGGAATGGGAATCGAAGAAATGACAAATCCAAAGGAAAGAGGAAGGCTCACTTTGGAGGAAACAATCAACCTTCTAAAAGGTCCAGAAATTCCAGGTATGAGGAGTCTAACGTTGTTGATAAAAGAAATGAGTATATTCTTGTATCTGCTCTCTCAGCTGCATCTCCGCCCGACACTATGGATGTCTGGCTAATCGATAGTGGTGCCTCAAGACACATCACCGGATTCAAGGAAGCACTTTCTGACATGGTTGAAAGGGATACTAATCTAGAAATTATCCTCGGGGATAATGCCACATATCCCGTGAAAGGGACAGGGACTGTGACCCTCCACTTGTCTCAAGGACAAGTCCTCCGTTTGCAAGATGTACTCTATGTACCTAAATTGAAGAAGAACCTTGTGTCTGTATCTGTCATGGAAGACAAAGGATTCAATGTAACCTTCTCTGATGGAAAGGTTCTCATGTGGAAGGAGAGCTTCAAGGAAGCTATCTCAATTGGCTTTAGAGTTGGTACACTCTACCAGGTTGGAGGGAGTCCGTTGGGAGCTATGACTTGTGATACTATCCGACAAACCGAACTATGGCACCGAAGATTTGGACACCTTCATTACAAGGCCCTTCCCGAAGCAAGGAAGGTAGTGACAGGGATGCCTGATTTTGGAAATAATCATGAAGGTGTATGTAAGGGCTGTGCTGAAGGAAAACATACAAGGGGACCTTTCCCCTCAAGTGTCACAAAGACATCTGATATATTGCAACCGGTCCATTCTGATCTATCTGGTATGTTGCCCGTAACATCCCTGGGGGGATGTTCTTACTATATGACATTTACTGATGACTTCTCTCGCAAAACCTGGATATACTTCTTGAAGAAGAAGGATGAGGCTTTCATGTGGTTCCGTACCTTCAAAGCCTTGGTGCAAAATATGACCGGAAAGAAGATCAAGATTTTGAGGACTGACAATGGCACTGAATATGAGTCAAATGAGTTCAAAGACTTTTGCAGAGAAGCTGGCATTAAGAGGGAGACTACCACTGCATATACTCCTGAGCAGAATGGTGTTGCCGAACGCAAGAATAGGACTATTGTGGAAGCTGCTCGTGCCATGCTATGTGACCAGGGTCTACCTAAGTTTCTGTGGGGAGAAGCTGCAAACACTGCTGTGTACATTCAAAACCGATGCCCTCATTCCACTTTGGACTCCAAAAATCCCGAAGAGGTTTTCTCTGGTAAGAAACCTGATGTCTCACATTTTAGAATTTTTGGATGTCCCGTCTATTTTCATGTGCCGAAAGAAAAGAGAAGTAAGCTGGATGCTACTGGGAAGAAAGGAATGTTTGTGGGCTACAGTGAGACTTCTAAGGCCTATAGAGTCTATGTACCTGGTCAAAGGGAAGTAGAGATAAGCCATGATGTCACCTTTGACGAAGATGCTTCCCTGAAGAAAGTAGTAGATCTTCCAAGATCTGGAGAAAATCATGAAGAAAGGCCTGGAAATCTGGAAGAACCGCAGGATGAGACAATGCCTGATATTGAAGGACCAATGGACCCTATTGATCCATCTCCTTCACTAGGAAAGAGACCATCATGGCTCAGGGATACCCTCGAAGATGCTGAGGGTCATGCTGCCCCAAGGGGGACATTCCGGGAAAGCAAGAAGCCATGTAGATACCAAGGGTATCTAGCTGCCATGAGTACTATTGTACAATCTGAACCTGGATCTTTTGAGGAAGCCGTAAAGCATCAAGTTTGAAGGATGCTATGCACGAAGAATATGAGTCCATAATGAAGAATGATGTCTGGGATGTGGTCCCGAGACCGAAGGACAAATCAGTTGTCACCGCAAAATGGCTCTACAAGATCAAACATGGATCTGATGGGAGTGCTGAAAAGTTCAAGGCAAGGTTTGTTGCCCGTGGCTTCTCTCAAAAGGAAGGAATTGACTATGATGACATATTTGCACCCGTGGCACGATATACCACCATTCGATCAATCATAGCCCTTGCTGCTACGCAAGGATGGAGTCTTCATCAGATGGATGTCAAGACCGCTTTTCTACATGGTGCAATAAAGGAAGAGGTGTATGTGGAACAACCTCTGGGATTTGAAGTTCAAGATCGAGACACTCATGTCTGCAGGTTGAAGAAAGCCCTCTATGGGTTAAAGCAAGCACCCAGAGCTTGGTACGAGAGGATGGATAGTTACTTGATGAAGCTGGGCTTCACTCGAAGTAATGCTAATCCGAACCTTTACTTCAAGGTTGTGCAGGGGAAGCCTCTCATTCTAGTGCTGTATGTGGACGACCTCTTCCTGACAGGTGCTGACCCTCTCATTCATCAATGTAAGAGGGAGCTCGCTGCTGAGTTCGAGATGAAGGACCTAGGACCGATGCACTACTTCCTAGGCCTGGAGGTCTGGCAGAGACCTGGAGAGATTTTCCTTTCTCAAGGAAAATACATTGTGAAGCTTCTGGAAAGATTTGGAATGGTGGACTGTAAGTCCGTGTCGACACCGATGGAACTCAACTTTAAGAAGTTGAGTGGCAGCGCTGCTGGGCCTATCTTGGCCAATCCTACCGAGTATCGTCAACTCATAGGAGCTTTGATGTTCTTAGTGAACACCCGACCAGATATATGTTTTGCAGTGAACACTTTGAGTCAACAGATGGTTGAGCCTCATCATTTTCACCGGGTTGGTGCCAAGAATCTTTTGAGATATCTTCGGGGCACGATAAACCATGGGCTGAGATACACTGCCGGGAGTGTGACACTCCGTGGATATACTGATGCCGATTGGGCTGGCAGTATGGTGGATCGTAAGAGCACATCGGGATGCTGCTTCAATCTTGGTTCTGCTTCGATCTCATGGATGAGCAGGAAGCAGAAGTCGGTGGCTTTGAGCACCGCGGAGGCCGAATACATTGCTGCTAGTATGGCCTGCTGTGAAGCAGTTTGGTTGCGGAAGCTCTTTAGTGAGCTGTTTGGACATGTGCTAGATACCACTGTGATACTCTGTGATAATCAGAGTGGGATTCGTATGACCGAGAATCCTGTGTTCCACGACCGATCCAAGCATATTGATATCAGGTACCACTTTATCCGGGATATGGTACAGCGAGGCGCCGTAAGGCTCGATCATATAGGAACTGATGAGCAAGTCGCGGATATTCTCACTAAGCCCCTGGGGAAGGTCAAGTTCCTAACCTTCCGTGAGAATCTTGGTGTCGTGGAAAGACCCTATGATGTGGGTCCTGTTGGACGATGAGCTCTGGGAGCTCTGGGGGGCTTTGGGGATAGCTTCTCGGAGCTATAAGCACTCATAATGCTTCTGCCCCACCCTTGTGATTATTGAGCCGGTTCGCCTCTCATTTATCTGTGCCCCGTATGCATCCTACCCATTGAGTTCAGGGCTCATGGGAAGTACCTCTCATTTGGCCAATGAGGTGGGAAAAGCTAGAGACTATTAGCAAAGACCGATGGACGCATCAGAGATTGCCGTACTCTCTATCTAGGATGGCACGGTCCAACCACTTGATCTGGGATCAAGTTTTGTGAGGTCTGGGACCTCTGCCTGACTTCGGGTCAGATGAACCAACTTTGGGTTGGTTGGATACTCTTCATGAGTTTGATAGAGGTTTGGAACCTCCGGACTGATTATGTCAGTCGGGGGATGATGTCTTTGTGACTGACCCACTTCTGTTCTGAAATAAAGAGGCCAGCAAAGCAAGTTACGGCGGGATGACGCACGATGTTTGATTGCACTGATGGATGGAGTTCTCCTTAGTTGAGAGGGAGTGTTAAATTTGGACAACTAGGTCCAAACTCCATGTTATGATGCTCAGATTAAGAGGCTAATATTTTTGTTGGATTCCTCTTTCGGAGAGGTGTAAAATCCATATATAATATGTCTTAATCCGATGAGCAGAATATTTATTTTGAATTTATTATTCTTAATAAATTATATGTGCAGGTCGGCCTTAAGGTTGCACGCCCCCAGCAGATGTGTCACACGCCCCAATGATGGATATAAATACAGGAAAAGTTGGAGAGCATTTCATCACAACACAACTCACAACAACTTCTCTCATCTGATTTAGAACGAGCTTCTTGGAGGACGAGTTCAGCCACACGTGTGAAGGAGAAGAGGGACAAAACAGTACGACTGAGTTGAAGGACGTTTTTTTCTGCAGTTAGGGTTTTGCAGAAAGTTTGACCAGCGTTGACTTTGGTCAACGCATGGTCCAATCACGCTGAAAACTTGTGGGAAGTTCGATTTTGAAAGGCCGTACTACTTGGCACAGAAATCGAGGTCAAAAGGTTGACCAATTTGCTGCTGCGTTGACTTTTAGCTTGCTGCCCTGCGTTGACTTTTTCAGGACAGCGTTGACTTTTTGGGAGTTGACTTGGGTTGACTAATTTGCTGATTGGAGGTCTGTTGTGACACATGCTGGGCTGGCTGACCAAGGAGACTTTGCTGGTTGAAGCATCCTGTTGACCGCCGTAACGAACACACACATTTTCCTGTTTCTGATTTGTCTTCTGTAAGATCCACTTATATGTTCTATCTGCATTTTGCTTAACTATTTGTATGATTGCTGTGAGAAAAGTTAAATTGCTCCTAGCATAGAACATCTACAAAAATTTACATGATTGATTTATTTCGCCTACTTATTTATGATAAGTTATTTACAGATACTTTTCAGTAAATTCTAAAATAAACACAATTGCAGTATCCACTTAATCAGTTAAAATCAAATAGGACTACATAACGCAACAGAAACAATCACATGAACACAATTATTTTTGGACAATTGTCCCCTTAAAAAACCCACTCTGAAATACCATAATAAATGAGGGTTTGTTTTTACAATTCGAATAGCTGGAAATCATTTACATAATTTTGACTCGAATGTCTAGAATACACCGAGATAATTTTTCTCTTAACCTCCTTCGAAACACCCCCCCCCCCTCGACATGGATGGCAACATATTTCTCCCTCCCCCCCCCCGCACTCTACGTGTTTTTTTGCGAGTCACTACAATCGACCCGTCACTCGCGTGGAGGACCGTTGTTGATGCTCTCGCTGTCTCCCCCACGCCCCCCCCCCCCCCCCTCCTGCCTTCTTCTTCCTCTGTTGACAACTCAATCAAGCTACATATTGTGAAATTTTCAAGCTGAAATACTACTACAGTGATTGATTTATTTCGCCTACTTATTTATGATAAGTTATTTACAGATACTTTTCAGTAAATTCTAAAATAAACACAATTGCAGTATCCACTTAATCATAAGGAGAAAATCAAATAGAACGCATATAACGCAATAGAAACAATCACATGAACACAATTATTTTTGGACAATTGTCCCCAGAAAAACCCACTGCGGGAATACCAGTGCAACAAATGAGGGTTTGTATTATTCTTCAGCAGTGGAAATCATTTATAGAAATTTGACGAGCAGATGTCTAGAATACACCTGAGATCATTTTTCTTAACCCTTCGAAACAATTTTTGACACACGGGAGGCACCCTTTCTCCCTCTGCATCACTCTACGTGGTCTTTTGCGTAGTCACTACACTGGACTCTGTCACTCTGCGTGGAGGACCAGTGTTGATGCTCAGCGTTGTCTCCTCTACGTCCTCCTCCTGCCTTCTTCTTCCTTTGTTGACTTCCCCTTCCTCCTTCTACCTCTACAACTCCGCCTCTACAACCTCTCCCTCTGAAATTGAATTCTATTCCTTCAGAATAGATTTCCTTCGAGTTTCGAGTGTGTGCCAGACTTGCTTTCCAAATGACCCTCAAGCCTTCTCTTATAATCTTCTTGTTCATCGATCAACGGCCCAGATTAGATCTCTAATCAATGGCTAAGATTAAAACATCACTTGATCTTCATTTTCTAGAAGATTCACTCTCCTTTATCAATACCCTTTAATTATTTAATTTCCCTAAGTTTAGACTTAAGGATCACTTTAAAATAATTAATTATTTTAATAAAGCATGAATCGAGTGGAATTTCCACGAACAGTTTATGGGTTCTCTGGAATACTGATGTCTAAGCCTCCTCCCAAAATATGAAACTTGGAACACTTTCCAATGCTACAAAATCAACACTCTCTCGTAGCGAGGAAAGTGTTCAAGCAAAATACCAACTGCATTTGCTCTGCCGTGAAGCATCGTCTACGCTGTTGATGTCTTGGTTGCTACCCTCTCTACTGCTACCCATGACACCATCTTTGTTACTGCCTCATCCGTACTGCAGCTCCCTCTGAATCTCAAGTCCACCCATTCCTCTACTGGAATGGATTTTTGACCATCCCCATCTTTTCCCTAAAGTAAGTAAACTTAATCTTACGCAGAGCTTTCGTGAGGATATCTGCCACCTGTTCCCCTGTAGGAATGTACTTCAACTGTGCAGCTCCCCATTGGACATAGTCTCTAATGAAGTGGCACCTAATGTCAATGTGCTTCAACAGATCATGAAACACAAGATTCTCAAAGAGCTTGATGCAACTCTGATTATCACACAAATTCTAGTCGGTTCCATCATCTTCTTGAGCAAGTTCATGAGCAACTTACGAAGCCATATGGCCTCACATGAAATTGTGCTAGCTGCAGCCTGCCATATATTCAGCCTTGGCTGAGCTCAGCTCCACGGATTTTTGTTTCCCACTGCACCAGGAAGTCATTCCTGATCCGATACTGAAACACTGCCCACTGGTACTTTTCTGATCTACTGGGCTTCCAGCGCAGTCTACGTTAGTGAACCCACTCAACTGGATTTCATTGCCCTTGGTGTATTTCAATCCAAACTCGACTGTTCCCTTCAAGTATCTGAGAACATGTTTGGTTGCTGCCCAGTTAGCCCTCCTCGGTTCTACCATGAACTGACCAAGGGTATTCAAGGCATAACAGATGTCTGGTCTAGTGTTGACCAAGTACATCAATGATCCTATGAGCTGCCTATACAAGGTAGGGTCAGCCTCATCATACTCGGTCATGTCGATCTTCTTCCAGTTTGTGATCATTGGCGTAGCCATGGGTCTACAGTCCTGCATCTAAAATCTCTTTAGGATCTCTGTAGTATATCTTCCTTGTCCAAGGAAGATTTCTCCCTTTTGCTGCCAAACCTCCAAACCAAGAAAATAGTGCATCTGCCCTAGATCCTTCATGTTGAATTCTGTAGCAAGATTTTCCTTGCAGTCTTTGATGAGCTTAGATGATCCAGTCAAGAACAGATCATCTACATATAATACCAGAATTAGCGGCTCATCCCCTACTCTTAGATAGTAGAGATTGGGATCTGTGTCACTCTTGACAAACCCTATCTTCTGCAAGTAGCTATCAATTTGTTCATACCATGCTCTAGGGGCTTGCTTCAGTCCGTACAAGCCTTTCTTAAGCTTACAAATATGAGTCTTCTACTCGTGCGTCTCAAAGCCATGTGGCTGTTCTATGTACACTTCCTCTTTTATCACTCCATTCAAGAACGTTGTCTTGACATCCATCTGGTGAATTTCCCATCCCATCTGCGCTGCAAGAGAGATGACAGATCTGGATCGAAGTGTACCGAGCCACAGAGGCGAAGGTATTTTCATAATCAATCCCTTCCTTCTGTGCATACCCCTTAGCCACAAACCTAGCTTTGAACTTCTCTATGCTGCCATCTGCAGCATACTTGATCTTGTAGATCCACCTTGATCCTACAACCGATCTGTTCTGACTCCTGAGGTCTAGGAACTACTTCCCATACATCATTTTTCATGATGGAGTTGTACTCCTCTACCAGAGCGTCTACCCACACCTGATGTTGAGCTGCTTCTCGAAAACTAGAGGGTTCTCCAACCTGTGCTACCAGTGCCTGGTACCTGTCTGGCTGCCTACGTTCCCTCTTCTCATTTCTAGGGGCTCCAATAAATTCCTCTGCATCCCTCAAAGTCTGTTGAAGTTCTCTGCTCGTCCTTCCACTAGTGGTGGGTGGATTCACCTGCTCTCCTTCTTGCACTTCCTCGGAAGAACTTTCCTGAGGATCCTTGTGCCATGCAGAGGCACAAGAGCCAACTTATGTAGGTCGTTGTGGCTAAACCAGCGGATCCTCCTCAAACTGCGTGGCTGTAGACATCTCTCGGGATCTCTTGAAGGCTCTCTCCTCCATGAATTTCGTGTCCCGTCTTACTACAATCTTCCTACTCTCGGGAATATAAATGTGATATGCCTTCGCATTTTCGCTATATCCCACAAGGTATACTTTCTCTGCAGTCTGATCTAACTTCTTCCTCTTCTCATCAGGTTTATGGCAATACGCTATACTGTCAAATATCCTGAAGTGGCTCACCTCAGGCTTACTGCCAGTGAACACACTCTCAGGAGAAACCTTACCCAATGCTCTATGAGGCAGCCTGTTCTGCACATACACTGCTCGATTGCAAGCTTCAGCCCACAGAAATTTGGGAATGTCTTGATCATATAGCATTGCCCTCGCAGCTTCCACAATGGTCCTATTCTTCCTCTCTACAACTCCATTCTGCTCTGGATTATATGGAGTTGTCCATTCTCTCTTGATGCCTTCCTTTGCACAGAACCTCGTGGAGTCCTTATCAATGTACTCTCCACCACTGTCTGATCGTAATTTCTTAATCTGCTTTCTGGTTAGATTTTCTACTAGAGCCTTGAATTCTTTGAATCGCTCAAAGACCTCATCTTTGGTCTTCATAAAGTAGATCTGTGTCTTTCAGGAATGGTCATCAATAAAGGTGACAAAATACTTTGCACCACTGAGAGCATTCGTGGACATTGGTCTGCAGATGTCTGAGTGTATCAATTCCAACACATTCTTGGCCCTGTTGCTACTTCTTGGAAATGTTGCCTTGGCATACTTCCCTAATATGCACCCCCTGCAGAGATCGTCTTTCCTAGAGCTAAGTTCTAGAGCTCCCGTGACAGTCTTCTTGAGGATCCTCAAGGCTCCATGATGTAAATGCCCCATTCTTTTGTGCCATAATTCATTCAAATCCCTTTCATCAGTACTTCCTATCAGTGCCATTGGAGACTTGAGTTGTAACTTGTACAGTTTATGGCTCCTTACTCCAATTTGTGCCTTCCTTTTCCAACTAGGGTGTTTGACATAAACTTTGTTGCCAATAAAGTATACATCGTAACCCTTGTTCTAAAGTTGAGACACCGAGAGCAAGTTCATCCCCAATCCTGGTACATGTAGTATGTTTGTGGCCCGAAGCTTATTACCAGCTTTTGTTTGAAATATTATGGTTCCTCTTCCAATAGGGGTACACTTGGCCTTGTTTCCCATCGTGATCTGAAAATTCATCTGATTCTCTTGGTAGCTCGAGAAGCATTCTCAAACTCCTGTCATGTGAGTAGATGCTCCACTATCAATATACCAGACCCTTGGAGAGGCCATGCTTGACACACAAGCAAAATTCTCTTCTAGTCTAGACGCCAGAATTGAAACGTCATGATCCCTCTATTCCTCCATGCATTCTGGAAGAGTGCATGAACCCTTCTGAACTAATGCTGCATCGTTGTCGAACCTTTGTTCCATTGCAGAACCTCCTCTTCTGTTTCTCGTCTTTTTCTCTGATACCATGTAAATTTTCAAGCTGAAATACTACTACAGTGATTGATTTATTTCACCTACTTATTTATGATAAGTTATTTACAGATACTTTCGGTAAATTCTAAAATAAACACAACTGCAGTATTCATTTAATCATAGGCAGAAAATCAAATAGAACCATATAATGCAATAGAAACAATCACATTAACACAGTTATTTTTGGACAATTGTCTCGGGAAAAACCCAATGCGGGAAAACCGGTGCAGCAGATGAGGGTTTGTATTATTCTTCAGTAGTGGAAATCATTTACAGAAATTTGACGAGCAGATGTCTAGAATACACCTGAGATAATCTTTCTGAACCCTTCGGAAGAATTTCTAACACATGGGGGGCACCCTTTCTCCCTCTGTGTCACTCTGCGTGGTCTTCTGCGTAGTCACTACGTTGGACTGCGTCACTCTGCGTGGAGGACCAAACATGCTGCTCAGTGTTGTCTCCTCTGTGTCCTCCTCCTGCCTTCTTCTTCTACTGACTTCCCCTTCCTCCTCCTGCCTCTGCAACTCCGTCTCTATAACCTCTCCCTCTGAAATCGAATTCTATTCCTTCAGAATCGATTTCCTTCGGGAACTGAGTGTGTGCCCGGCTTGCTTTCCAAATGACCCTCAAGCCTTCTCTTCTAATCTTCTCGTTGATGAATCAACGGCCCAGATTAGATCTCTAATCAATGGATGAGATTAAAACATGACTTGATCTTCGTTTTCTAGAAGATTCACACTCTGCTTTATTAATACCCTTTATTTATTTAATTTTCCTAAGTTTAGACTTAGGGATCACTTTAAAATAATTAATTATTTTAATAAAGCATGAACAAAGTGGAATTTCCACAAACGGTTTATGGGTTCTCTGGAATACTGATGTCTAAGCCTCCTCCCAAAATATGAGACTTGGAACACTTTCCAATGCTACAAAATCAACACGTATATGTACCATTCAGAAGAGAAACAACAAACTGATGTTCTGAAGAATACTGGAGTGTGCACAACTCAATCCAGTGATAACAGTTCATCACAAGTTTCCAGTAATCAAAAAATTTGTCAGAAGATTAATCTAGGATGGTCTGATCCCTTCTCAATGCGACAGTTTTGTTTGTTACTTAGAGGATCATATCAACTTGTATCGACAAGGATGACTATCCCAAGACAAGAAGACATTCGTAGCAGAAAAAGAGATCAAGCCCTTCATCAGCAAGCTTTGAGGACAAAGCTTTTTGAGGAGGAAGGCAATGTTATGAATAAAATAATATAAATAATATAAACAATTAAATAATGATCAGTTAATTAGTAACCAGGTTGAAGGGGCATGTCTAAATGGGACATGACCTTTCGTGAAGAGGCACCTGCCTAGGTATATAAGCAAGCCTCGTTTGTAACATTCATACATTTAATAATATTTGTACCCTCAATGGATATTTTCATATTCCAAGTCTTCTGGAGTATTTGATTTAAGGTATGAACTTTGTTCGTTCCAAAATTCGAGGACAAGGCTATATGTGAATAAGATGGCAAAGAGACAAGACTACTACATCAAACACTTCACTCGAGTGCTCACCATCCTTTCTTAGAACAATCCCATCACCAACACTTGAAGAGAAATCCACTAGCAATGCTCTCTTAGAAATTAACTGCAAACAAAAAACAGGTTTTAACAATAGCTCAATGACGCGGTGATAAGCATGGCGTTTCACTATTACTGGCCATCATGAAAGAAGCAAGCGACTAGGAAATTGAAACACAAAGAAATGCAAGCGACTTGAATGCAGAGAAATGCAGGCGTCGAAAATGCAGAGAAATAGAAGTCGAACATTTCATCAAGGGGGGCATGGTTAGATGTACATTTCAACAGACTACGTGTTTCAACAAGTCGAGGAGATTGAAAAGGCATGGGCAAGTTTGCCCCTTGGCAGGCGTGGCAGAGGGAATGTTGTGGATGGCAGGGAAAGATTTTGAGGACTGCGACAGCGGCAGACTGATAGGCAAAAGCACTTGAACTTGGAACCTGTGGACATGTGGCTTTGATACCATGTCAGGCCAAGGAATCACATATTGGACTACCAATCTAAGTTTTATTAATTCGAACATAAAATCTATGCATCATAGTGGTGACCTTTGGGATTCCAATTCCATGGTCTGTTCAAATTACCTTATTTTATTTATTTGCATATTTAAAAGTTTCGCCCAATCCCTAAGGATTAGGTGTCTAATAGTTATGAATAAAAAATTCCATAGGGAGATTATTAAATATATAGGACACATATATCATCAATCACCTTCTAATTACTTGAACCCTTGACCTTTCCTAGTGGACTTAGTTCTTATACCACATGACCAATGACACATCTGTCACATTTTTTATCTTATTACTATTTTGACATTACATATAAAGTACACAAAATTATAGACATTTACAAATATGAACAATAGAACTATGACATCTAATAAATATAAGTAAAGAGACAAACTGTCTTCAGTGGATCCTTGGCAACATCTCTCATGTCTAAAGATGATAGTTTATTTGAAATTCCATCTCCAAGCTCTCGTTTAAAATGAATATCATTGACCCTCTTCCAGCCAATCAACTAAGTTTACTAGAGCCAAATTTTCTTTAGTTTCTTTTGTACTTTAACCTTTAAATTTTTAAGGTGTTTTACTCAATGAAAATAAAGTCCCAGCAAATCATCAATATCTTTGGATTTCAAAGTCGACTTATAAAATAATGAGGTGAATCACTTCTCTCTAAATCAAAAAAGAAGTATCAAGCAAAAAAGGCACAATAATCATGTACCTCACCTTCTCTTGTTTCCATTTCACTGAATATTTGATCGCAAAATATGGCATATTCAATTGGCAAAAGAAGCAAGCAAACAAAAAATTTCCTTCTACATAGTGTTTAAATGATCACAATGGAAATCAGGAGTTAACACGCACTTTCTATGACCTAAACAAAAGCTTTGTATTTCATGCGCCCCTCCAAGAGGATTTTTAGGAAATATACTGACCTGTCAACAAATAAATATTCCACATTAGTGATATTTATGCTGAATACATTCATATTTTTCCCAAGGATAAACAAGCAAAAGGGTAATATTCATTCCCAAGAATTAAGTATTTCTTACACGAATCTTGAAATCCCGATCCGCAGTTGCAATTAATCACCCACATGGAGAGATCTCCTGTAAATGTATAACACCAAATTTAGGTAGATTTTCAAAATAACAGCACTGTGATCTTTTTCCCAAAAACAAGAAAAGTAGTACTCTAACATAGATAAAATACTTAGATTTCACAAGAGATTCTCCAATCCATAACAAGTCCATCAAATTCGAATGCGCATTATAGCCATAGGTTAATACAAATTATTATTCAAATGAAAGTTTGCATCAATATTAAACATAGAAATAAGATAAGAAATAATTTATGAATGTCCACCAGTGCTGAAAGTTAGTCAATGGCACTAGAGAATGCAACAAGTGACAATAGTGATGTGAGAGTGTCAACGACTCAAGGCAAGCAATAAAAAAAATCCATTTAAAAGCAATGAGCAAAAAGGGATAAACCCATATGAGAACTGTAAGATTACTACTTCAGTATACTGTAAGATGTAGGGGTGGAGCTTTTTCCAACAATAAATCACCATGAAGGTACTTGATCTGTACAGTGTAAACCACCAAGGATATTGTTGGGCCTAAGAATCAACACCTTTTTGACAGTCTACTACTTTAGTTTTATCATTATACCTCGTAGAAGCCTTCATAACTAACCTATTTTTGCATCATCTTGTCACATTTTGCATAAACATGGCCATCTGAGCTACAAAGGCATATTTCTATGGTTCTATACATTTTTCTTTATAAAATTGAGCTGATGTGTAAAAATTGCAGAAACTGACAATTTCCACAGCTCCTGTGACAATCAGTAGCAGAATCAATGGTGACCATTGTTCCTGAAGCAATGAAGCCAACTTAAGCATATGAACAGGTGGCAAAAAGTTCTAATATGGTATTCCCCCTATTTGGCACAACAAAGAGGCCATTGTATGACCACGATGGCTTGGTCAAATCTCCAGTCAACCTATCGTGTGGCATGAAGAACAAAGTCAGAGTGCATTAGGACTGCTACCTAGCGGTGGAATCAACTTCAAGTGAGCGAGTTATATTCTTCATATCCAGCAAGCTAAGGAATAGGATGAGGGTGATTATGTGTATATACATGTCTTCATGTGGATGCGCTGAGTCATCAACAACCCATAGCAATTAAATTGCAAGCTCTAATTGGACACCTAATCATCGTCCACCTTTTCTTATTTGTAGCAGCATCATTTTGTGTTAGTTACTTTTGAAAGACATTATAAATTGACTCGCTAACAAGTGAGAGAGATAGAGATAATAGAGACTTCTAAACAGTTATTTACACTGTCATTTCCAGTTTAATAACAAACATTGATCTAGTTGCTGCCATTGAGTCTTGATGAATTTGTAACAGTTGTAATAAAGTTCTTTGCGTTTTCTTAATCTCGTGCAATCACTAGGAGGGCCCCCTTGTGGCATGTGAGACTCCTCTAGCATAACCTTTTCATTCTTGCCCCATTTTACTCTGTTCTGATATATCTAATTACTCTATTATGTTCCAGCTTGTCTCACAACTTTAATCATTGCTTGAAAATATAAAGAAAAATACAAAAGTTCTATTTTAACCAACATTCACATCTGAGTATTTGAAAGTAAGTCTCGTAGTCTGTTAATTTTTAGATAACAATGGTATGTTCTATGCTTAGAGCAATTTAATTTTACTTCAATATTTTCTTATTAGCCCAATTTCAATTTCCAGATTAGCAATCACATTAACATTGACAGTAAATGCTGATAGAACATAAACAAATAACCATAAGACAAGCCAAGACAAGAGGACACGGTATTCGGCGGATGCCAGGGAAAAAAAACCCAATGTGGGGAAAACCCTTTCATCAAATCTTTTTATTATTCTTTAAAAATTCAGCAGAGAGAGAGAGTATAATATACAAATTTCACTTGCCCAAAACTTCAGTCAAACAGCAGTGAACAGGATGCCCTAACCAGAAAGTCAATGCTGGTCAAATCAGCAAGTTGACTTCTCCAAATCAGCTCGGTCAACTTCAGTCAATGCGGCCTCCAACAGTTGTCAAAGTCAGCCCAAAACAGATCCGAAAAAAATCAGTCAAACTTGGTCAACTGAGAGTCAATGCTGCGGTCAAAGTGCAGCAGTCAACACTGTGGTCAATGCTGGTCAAAATGCCCAGAATTTCTCGATTTCCATGCCAATGAGTGCAGCCTTAAGAGATCAAAATTCTGCCTAGAAAAACACACCTTTTGGAGTATGGTTGACCCTTGGTCAACACTGGTCAATGCCCTGTACTTCCGTCCAAAACAGTCTGAAAATTGCAGCCCAGAAAACAGTCTTCCTTTCACACCTGCGAGGAGAGAGAGAGACTCCAAGATGCTGTATGAACCAATGAGAGAGAGACGATGTGATGTGTGACATCCAAAAAGAAGAATGTCTCTCTCCTATTTATGTCCTTCAATGAGGGGTGGAACACATCTATTGGGGCTTGTGAGCCTACATTACATTTATGGCCAACCTTGACAATTTGCACGTGTGAAAAAATAAATTCAAAATCCAACTTTTGTTCATCCAAACAATATGATCTTTAGATCAATCTTGCAACTCTCGGGAAGAGGAATCCAACAAAAATATCATCCCCAAAGTGGAGTTTGGCCCTAGTTGCCAATTTTAACACCCTCTCTCAACTAGGGAGAACTCCACCCATCAATCCATCTGTCAACCTGTGCAATCCTGTCATCATGTCATCCTGTGTCATCCTGCCATCACTATACTCTGCTCTGCTGAACCATGAAGAAATAATGAAGAAGATTTGATCGAGAGTGAGTCACAAGACCTTGCCATTCTCCACTGACTAGAAGTCAGTCTAGAGGTAAAAACCTCCAACCAGACTTGATCCCAGATCAAGTTGTTGGACACAATCCATCCTAGCATAGAGAGTATAGCAATACACGATGCGTCCATTGTAGTGCTATGGTCTCTATCATCATTTCCCAACTCATTGGCCAGATGAGAGGTACTTCCCATGAGTCCCAAACTACATGGGTAGGATGTATGTGGGGCATCAATCAAGAGAGGGTGAACCACCTCAATGTTATAACAATGGGGAATAGCGCACCGACAAGGAAAGGCAAAACTCTCCCTATGGTTGCTTATTGCTGCAAGAAGCTACCCCAAGCCCCCCGGAGCTCCCAGAGCTCAAAATCCAACTCAAGCGGGACCCTCATAGTAGGGTTTGTCCACAACTCCAAGCTTCTCACAAAAGGTTAAGAATTTGACCTTCCCCAAAGGCTTCGTGAGAATATCTGCGACCTGCTCATCAGTCCCAATGTGATGGAACTTTACGCGCCTCGTTGTACCCTAAGTCACCTGAAACGGGGACACGATGGACACGCGCATTCGAGTGTCAGATTTGGGACATGGTGACCCCCGGAACAGGACACGTCCATAAATGTTATATATTATTTTATTAAAAAAAAAAATATATATATATATATATATATATACATATATTAAAAATTAGATATTTCTTACACAAATTCATACAAATTCATTGATTCAAACATAGATCTTCATCTAGATATAAGTTTTACAAAGATTTAAGATACATGATACATTGATACACATGGGGCCATGTGTTCCGAATACAGTGAAGACTTTTCTTCTACTTAATGACGTGCAATTGGTATTCTAGAACCTCCAACCTCTGTCTATGTTTAAAAGTCTAATAGTACTCTATTCAGAGGGTCTATTTTTCTCATTGAAAATAGAGAACTAAATGTACTTTTGCAGGTGCAGATTCTCAAAGTGACACACCCCATGTGTGAGTGAGGTGTTGTATAGGTTGTGCCTTTGTTTTTAGTTCACACATTTCACTGATGCAAGTTTGAAATTTTTTTGTTGTAGATTTGTTAATGCATCTAGACCATTTTTGTTCCCTGTTTATGGCCAAGCAGAGCTACCTCAAGCATGCACAAAGTGAGAAATGAGAGGCCAAATACAAAGATATGCATGCACAAAGTGAGAAATGAGAGGCCAAACGGACTTTTTAAAAGTTGTGGAGGGCTTTTCTCTGTTGGTCGTGTCCGCCGAAGCAGGACACGATCGTGTCCGTACAGAACACGATCGAGACACGACAGACACGATCCACTGGGCACGAATCCGGCAAAATCATGTCCGATTCGCTGGATTCAGGACACGATGGCATAGACCAGCGAATTCGGTTTCTTAGGTTGTACCATATCCCAGATAAAGTGGTACATGATATCAATATGCTTAGAGCAATCGTGGAACACGTGATTCTCTAAGAGTCGAATCCCACTTTGGTTGTCGCAATGAATCACGGTGGTATCCAACACATGCCCAACAGCTCACTGAAGAGCTTCCTCAACCAAACAGCTTCACAACAGGCCCTACTTGCTGCAATGTATTCGGCCTCGGCGATGCTCAAAGCAACTAATTTCTGCTTCCTGCTCATCCAAGAGATCGAAGCAGAACCTAGACTAAAGCAACATCCAGATGTGCTCTTACGATCCACCACACTGCCAGCCCAGTCAGCATTGGTATATCCATGGAGCCTCAAATTCTCGGCAATGTATCTCTGTCCATGGTTGATTGTGCCCTGAAGATATCTCAAAAGATTCTTGGTAGCAATCCAATGTATGTGATGAGGCTCGACCATATATTGACTCAACGCATTCACTGCAAAACATATGTCCAGACGGGAGTTCACTAAGAACATCAAGGCCCCCACGAGTTGATAATACTCGGTAGGATTTCCCAAATCGAGCCCAGCAGCACTTCCACATAGTTTCTTAAAGTTGAGTTCCATCAAAGTTCACCGACTTGCAGTCCACTATCCCAAATCTTTCAAGCAGTTTCACAATATATTTTCCTTGAGAAAGGAAAATCTCACCTGGCTTTTTCCAGACCTCCAAGCCTAGGAAGTAGTGCATCAATCCTAGGTCCTTCATCTCAAATTAAGAAGCCAACTCCCTCTTACATTGATGAATGAGGGGGTCTGCACCTGTCAGGTAGTGAAATCGGATTTGTCTTCCACCCTCCACGTGTCCCGAATCGGTCAAATTGAACACGATTCGTACGGATTCGTGTCCACTTGACCGAATCTGATCGTGTCCATACAGGACACGATCAAATCTTGATTTGTAGGACTCGCTTAGCGCGGAAAAGCGTCCAGCGTTATAAAATATCTCACTTCTCTTTAGTTTTCTCACTTTGTCTCTATGTGTGAGTTGAGCAAGGAGCAAGGTTTTAAAAATCGGCCGTCTAGGCTTGAAACCGGTCGAGTCAACCAAGCCAAAGGGATGGTCGGTCCGACTCGGCAGTTAAACCGGTCAGGCGGCTGGTTTGTGACCGAGCCAACCGAGTCCTACATCAACTCGGCCGGCTCGATCATAAACCAGCCAGTTTGGCCGAGCCCAAGTTAGCTCGGCCGGTCAGCTCCAGCCGGCCGCGGGCCCCAAAAATTGCCGAAAAACGGACTTGAAAATCGTTTTTTTTTTTGCTGTTAGGTTTTGTTTACCTTATCTAACCCCTCCCCATTCTATTTAATCTACCCCACCCCTCTCAATACCTCACATCTATCTCATTGAATTTGCTTGAGCATTTGTGAGGATTTTGTGAAGAGTTGTGGAGTTGGTTTTGGAGCAGCTTTGATGAGTCTTTTGGGCAAGCTTTGGAGCAGCAGTAAGGAGCTTATTGGGTAAGCTTTGGAGCAGCATTGAGAAGTTGGTTTGTTGGAGCTGCATTGAGGAGGCTAGAGGTATTTATTTTTTCTCTTCTAAAATCTATCTTTTCTTGTTTTATTTATTTTGCAAATCTGAAAATGGTAAACATAGTTTTTGGTGAAAGAAATGAACATAGAATAAATAGTCTTTTTTTGTTTTCATTTTCAGATTTAAACCTTTTCTTTCCAAGTCAAAAACTCAATCCAAAATGGCCCCTAGAGCGAAAGATGTTGCTTGGGCATATGCTGAAATGGTTGATGATCAAATGTATTGCAAATTTTGTAAGAAAAAAATTATGGGGGGTGGAAGGGGCATTCATAGACTGAAACTACATTTGGCTGGTCTTAGAGGCCAAATTACTCTATGTGAAGCACAAAACATTGGGGAAATTAGGAAGAAGTTGAAAGAACAATTTCAGAAGTTTGAGGAGGAGAAAATTAAGCAAAAAGAAATATAGGCTGAAATTGGGAGGAAGAGAAATCTACAACATATGATGGCTGCCAACCCAAGTTTTGATTATGAGGGTTCTTCGTCTATCCCTTGCAATAATGCATCAAAACCCTTTCGCTATGTTCCTCCCTCTATGCAGTCTATTTCTGAAAAGGGTAGGGTGCAATGAGAAATAGGGGTACTATCAAAAGTTTTTTCATGCCCTCTTCTCCCTCTGATAGTGCAACTGCACATGGTCCTAGTCCTCCCACTGTGCAGCGCACTTTAGATGCTCATTGGAGAAAAGAATTGAGAGATGCTGCTTATGATTACATTGCTAGATGGTGGTATGATTCTGATATTCCCTTCAATGCTACTCGTTCACCATATTATGAACCTATTTTTGATGCCATATATGTTGTTGGAAAGGGCTTCAAAGGCCCTACTATGCATGAGTTAAGAGGATCTCTTTTGCAAAAAGAGATTATGAACATTGATGATTATTTGAAAGAGTTCAAAAACTCATGGGCACATACAGGATGTACCATCATGTCAGATGGATGGACTGATCAGAGGAACCTTACCATCATAAACTTTCTTGTCTTTTTCCCACAGGGAACCATGTTTCTAAAATCAGTTGATGCATCTAATAGGGTGAAAGATGCACATTTGTTGTTTCATCTTTTGGATGAGGTTGTTGTAGAGGTGGGGATGGCAAATGTTGTTCAAATCATCACAAACAATGCCTCTAACTATGTTCTTGCTAGTAAATTGTTAGAGGAAAAACACCGAACCGTCTTTTAGACCCCATGTGCTGCACATTGCATAGACCTCATGCTTGAGGATATTGGCAAAATAGACTGGATCAAGAACACTATAGAGCATGCCAAATGCATCACAAAATATATTTACAATCACTCATGGATTCTGAATCTGATGAGGAAAAACACAGGGGGAAAGGAAATTATTAGGCCTGCCATCACTAGATTTGCAACACATTTTTTGACATTGCAATCTATGCTTGCCCAACATAGAAACTTGCAAAAGTTGTTTTCTAGTGATGAATGGAATGAATGTCAGTGGGCTCGCAAACAGGATGGCAAAGATGTGACAAGGAAAGTCAATGAAGAAATATTTTGGAAAAAGGCAGCAGAGATTGTGAAACTTGTTGAGCACCTGGTTAAGGTGTTGCGCTTGGTGGATGGGGAAAGATTGGCTATGGGCTTCATTTATGAGACTATGGATCAAGCAAAGGAGCAAATAAGGGCAGCATACAAGGACAAAGTGGGCAAGTATGGGCCCATTTGGGCAATCATTGATCAGAGATGGAACAATCAACTCCATCACCCTATACATGCAGTTGGGTATTTTCTGAACCCAAAGTATCATTATAAAGCTCAGGAAGCAAGAGCTTTGAATGGGGAGGTTAGAGATGGATTGATTGACTGCATTGATCGCATGATCCCCACAGAGAGTGAGCAGTTGAAGATACACAATCAGATCACTGTGTTCAACCAAGCCACAGGTACCTTTAGCAAGAACCTTGCAAGGATTGCAAGGGAATCAGATGAGCCAGGTAAACAAAGAATTTCAATTTTCAAATTCATATTTTATTATTTTGTATAATTGTTTATAATTTCAATTTCAAAGTTGGATATAAATTGTTGAGCTAACTGAAACTCATTTTTTGCAGCACAATGGTGGGAGGCATTTGGTAGCCATTGTCCTGAATTGCAGAAGTTTGCAATCCGCATTTTGAGTCAAACTTGCAATGCTTTTGGGTGTGAGCGCAATTGATCTGTCTTTGAGAGGATTCACATAAAGAAGAGAAACCATTTGGAGCAAAAACGGTTAAATGATCTAGTGTATGTCTAGTACAACCTCCGACTAAGATGCAACCAATTGCTGAACAAAAGACCTGATTCAGATCCCATTGTGTTGGAGGATATTGATCCAACATCAGATTGGGTAGTGGAGACTTGTCCACCAGAGTTTGACTCTGAAGAGGATATTGATGTGGGGATTAACTTCGATACACAAGTAGAGGCTATGCTCAATGCAGATCCACTAGTAGCAGACCCAGTCCCAAGCCCTCCAGTTGCAGGCACAGGCACTTCCTCTAGTCATTCACGACGGAGACGCATAACTCGTCTATCTCAGAGTGGTAAGGGCAAGGGTAAAGTTCTAGTTGAGGATGTTGATTCAGAGGACGAGCAAGCGGTTTCCCCCTCTAGTTCAAACTCAGAGTTTGAGGAAGAGCTAGAGGACATTGGCTTGTCAGATGTCTAGCAGGCTGCAGTAGTGATTATTCATGTTTTGTTGTGGAGGCCATTTGGAACCTCCTTGTTTATGTTTTTTGTTTTGATCTCTATCTCATCATCATGTATTGGACAGTGCACTGGGTACAATTTTGATATAATGGATATATTCATGAGCCTACTTTGATCATATGTTGTCTTTTGTCTATATTGTAATGCCTTGTGCTTGGAAACATGAATAAAAATCTTTAAAATTATGTTTTTTTACAAAAAAAATAATATTTAATATATTTTTTACAAAAACCGAGTCATTGAAACCAAATCGGCCGAGTCGATACCGAGTCGAAGTTGGAGTCGGAGCCGACCCTCGGCCAAATCGGAACCCGATTCCGATTTTTAAAACTATGGCAAGGAGCAAGGAGCAAGGGAGCGATTTCAAGGAGATTCAAGCAACTGGTAAGTGCATTGTCTCTCTATTTTTTTGCATTTGGTTTGCATGTGCATATGTTTTACAAATTTGGGCATTTTTGTTTATTTTTTACAACATTAATGGCTCAATCAAGGGCAGCAAGGAAGGGGCAAAGAAAGGTGAAGAATGTGTCTCCAATGGAGATGCCCCTCCTGTCCCTATTTCATCAAGGTCAGCAAGTATTCCATCTATTAGAAGTGGGGCTGCAACAGCAGCTTCAAATGTTCAGGGAAAAAAACTCAAAACACCAAATATCCATTATGGAAATATGTGACAAGAGAGTTAGGGCCAGGCAACAAAGCGGAGGGAGGAGGCAATGTTGCTTGGAAATCCGGTTTTTTCCATAGCTATTTCATGAGCACATATTACCGTGTGAAAGCTCATTTGTTGGCTTTGCCAAGTTGTGGAATTGCAGCTTGTACATAGGTGCCTTTAGCAAAGAGGAAGGAAATGGAGAGAGAGGCATTTGTTGGTGCGACAAATGTGGCATCAAAAACAAAACAAAATAAGAATGATGACCCCCTTCCATTCTTGAGGAAAAGCAGCAACAAGTTCCCATTTGACAGTTCTAGTGGGGGACAAGCAGCAAAAAGAAAGGCAACTGCACTTGGTCCAATGGACAAGATTTTCCAGAAAGAGAAGCAGGAAGAGCTTGATCTCACCATTGCATTTTTTTTCTATCAGAACTTCATATCCTTCAATGTTGCATGCTCACCCCTATTTATTGAGATGTGTTGAGCTCTAACTCAAACAACTCCATCAGGGTATGTGCTTCCTGGGTCAGAGAAGCTTAGAACCACATTGTTGACGAAGGCAAATAAAGACGTGGACAAAATGCTTGAGCCTATTAATCAGCATGGCCAACATCTGGAGTTATCATTGTTTCTGATGGATGGACAGATTCAGCACGGCACCCACTTCCTTGAACGGTCCAGTTTTCTTGAAATCAGTGGATGCACTTGGACAATACAAGGATGCACAATATATCAAGTTATTGAAGATGTAGGTGTTGATTCTTGTGTGCAAACCATTACAGATAATGCACCTATTTGCAAGGTTGATGGCATGATTGTGGAAGCGAAATATCCACAAATATTTTGGACACCTTGCATTGTCCATTCATTGAAATTAGCACTAAAATCTATTGCCTCTAATGTGCTTTGGATTGGAAGCATTATTGAGGATGCACGGCATATCCGTAACTTTGTACAAAACCATACAAATGCCCTCACTATCTACAAGCAGTACACCAATCTACATTGTTGAAGATTGCGGATACACGGTTTGCCTCTTCATTCATTATGTTGAAGAGGTTGAGGGAGGTCAAGACCGCTCTTGGGTCCATGGTTATTTCAAATTTTTGTCTTTTTGGAGAAAGACGGATCAAGCAGCCTCGAAAAGAGTGAAGGACACAGTGTTGGATGATGTCTCATGGGAGAGGGTAGATCTCCTTATTCAGATCATGGACCCTATCATTTCCTTGCTTCGATTTGCAGATACAGACCAACCCATCCTAGGAGAGGATTATGAGGGATGGGATTCCATGATTGAGTCTGTGAGGAACATTATTTTACATAGTCAGTGCCCCGAGTATGAGACATCACCAGAGGCCTTCTTCACCACCATACAGGATATTCTTGTCAGCAGATGCGACAAGAATTGCACACCTTTACATTGTTTGGCTCACTCCTTGAACCCAAAATACTACAGCCATGAGTGGTTGAATGCTAGACCTTCCCGCAGAATCCCTCCTCACATGGATGGTGAAATCTCACAGGGGAGGAAAGATGCATTCAGGATGATTTTTCAAGATAGGGCATCCCTTGATGAGGTGGAGGATGCCTTTGCAGAGTTTTCCACTGGCACTGGGCATTTTGCAAGCTATGATGTGATTAGAGACAGGGGGGCTAAGAAGAACTATTCTTGGTGGGCAACTCATGGGGCAACAAGCCCTCCTCTACAGCAATTAGCCATGAGGCTCCTTTCTTAAGTGACTTCATCCTCTTATTGCGAGAGGAATTGGAGCACATATGAGAATTTGTATGGTGTGAAGAAGAGCAGGCTTGAACAATCCAGGGCAGAGACAATGGTGTATGTGCACACCAACCTTCGTCTTATTTACAGGCAGAGGGAGGATTGGTTGAAGGGAAAGACAAAGATGTGGGATGTCTTTCCTGATGATATGGGTCTGGACAGCAGTGTTGAGTTGGCATTAGCCAACTTGGATCTCAATGAGTCAGTGCTAGAGCCTGTCACATTTGATGATGGTGATACAGTAGAGGGGTCATCCTCCACACCCGTAGATGCAGAGATGACATTGGATACAGAGGAGGAGGATGCAGTAAAGGAGAGCAGTGGTCAACACAATGATCATGATGAAAACAGTGATGTTGATTATGATGATGAGGATTGATGACTCATGACTCATGAGCTACCTACTGTGGCACTGCCTTGAGGCTTGTAGTCTTGTAGACTTGTAGTTGTTTTGTATTTGTTATTTCTATTTGCCATTGGCATTGTACTACCTATGCAACACATTTTGATTTTGATGACTTCATGAGAAAACTACAATATCTTGTCTTTCTCCTATTGGATCATTAAGGAATATGTCTAGTACTTTGTATGATTGTATGATGTATCTTTGTAAAACTTACATCTATATGAAGATCTATGTTTGAATCAATGAATTTGTATGAATTTGTGTACGAAATATCTAATTTTTAATATATATATATATATAAAGTAATATATAACCTGTCCTGTTCCGAGGGGTCACCGTGTCCGTGTCCGACACTCGATTCTGCGTGTCCATCATGTCTCGTGTCCCCGTGTTAGGTGACTTTGATGTCAGGAATAGATCGTCCACATAGAGTACCAAAATGAGAGGCTTGTCATTATCAACCTTAAAGTAAAGGTTTGGATCATCTTTACTTCTTGTAAAGCCCAGCTTCATCAGATAGCTATCGATCCTCTCATACCAAGCCCTAGGGTCTTTGCTTCAACCCATAGAGGGCTTCCTTCAACCTGCATACACGTGTATCTCGATCTCAAACTTCAAACCCCAAAGGTTGTTCCACATAGACCTCTTCCTTAAGTGAACCATGTAAGAAGGCAGTCTTGACATCCATATGATGTAGACTCCATCCTTGTGAGGCAGCAAAGGCAATAATCGAACAGATGGTGGTATATCGGGCAACTGGTGCAAATATTTCATCATAGTCTAGACACTATACCTTCCTTCTGCGAGAAGCCTCGGGCAAAGAATCTGGCCTTGAATTTTTCAACACTCCCATCGGCTCCATGTTTGATTTTGTAGAGCCATTTCGAGGTGACAACAAACTTGTCCTTTGGTCTAGGGACCACGTCCCAAACATCATTCTTCATGATCGACTCATATTCTTCATTCATTGCATCCTTCCAAACTTGGTGCTTCACGGCTTCTTCAAATGTTCTCGGCTTAGATTGGACAATGGTGCTCATGGCTACTAAGTACCCTTAGTACCCGTTCGGCTTCGTACTTTCACAGAATGTTCCCCTTGGTGCAATATGTATCTCGACATCTTCGAGAGTATCTCTAAGCCATGAGGGTATTATTTTTGAAGAAGTGGGCTCACTAAGAGGCGGACCAATAGGATCCATTAGACCTTCAACATCAAGCATTTGTTCATCCTTCGGTTCTTCTTGCTTTCCTGCATCTTCATCTTTGTCTTCCTTTGAGATAGGAAAATTTCTAATCTTCCCAAGGGCAACATCTTCATCGAAGGTGACATCATGACTTATCTCCACTTCCCTATGACAAGGCACATAGATTTTATATGCCTTTAAAGTTTCATTGTAGCCCACAAATGTTCCCTTCTTTCCACAAGCATCCAACTTGCTTCTCTTTTCTTTCAGCACATGAAAATATACGGGACTTCCAAAAATTCTAAAATGAGAAACATCAGGTTTCTTACTAGTGAAGAATTCTTCGGGAGTTTTGGAGTCCAATGCTTCATGTGGGCATCTATTTTGAACATACACGGCAGTGTTGGCAGCTTCTCCCCATACGAACTTTGGTAGGCCTTGGTCATGAAGCATGGCACGAGTAGCTTCAATGATGGCTCTATTCTTTCTTTAGGAAACTCCATTTTGTTCGGGAATATAAGCAGTAGTGGTCTCCCTCTTAATGCCAGCTTCCCTACAATAGTTATTGAACTCATTTGATTCATATTCAGTTCCATTATCGATCCTCAAAATTTTGATCTTCTTTCCTGTTTGATTTTCAACCAAGGCTTTGAAGGAGCGAAACCATTTGAATACTTTGTCCTTTTTCTTCAAGAAGTATATCCAAGTTTTGTGGGAGAAGTCATCTATAAAAATAGCATAATATAAGTATCCTCCCAAGGATGTTACGGGCAACATACCAGATAGATCGAAATGAATCAATTGAAGAATGTCAGTAGTCTTGGTATTACTTGAGGAGAAAGGTCCCCTTGTATGTTTCCCTTCGACACAACCCTAACACACACCTTCATGATCAACTTTGAAATCGGGCATACATGTGACCATTTTCCTAGCTTCGGGAAGAGCTTTATAATGAAGGTGGGAAAACCTTCGGTGCCATAATTCGGACTAAAGAGTAGTGTTGCATGTCATGGCTCCCAACGAACTTCCTCCAACCTGATAAAGTGTATTAACCCTGAAACCAAGAGTGCATGCTTCTTTGAAATTCTTCTTCCAGACACATACCTTTCCATCAATGAATGCCACCTTCTATCCATTGCCGAGAGAGATACCAAATTCTTCTTTAAGTCAGGTACATATAACACATCTTGTAGATGTAGGATTTAGATGAAGAGTAACGTTCCCTGTCCCTTTCACGGGATAGGTAGCGTTGTCTTCAAGTATAATTTCCAAATTGGCTTCCCTTTCAATCAAATGTGAGAGGACTTCTTTATATTCATTGAAGTGCCTTGAGGCACCACTATTAATCAACCAATTATCCATGGTGTCGGGAGAAGATGCAGCAAAGAGGGCAGATATAAGAAGAAATTATTTTTGCTTGTTATCTACAACATTAGATTCATCATACCTAGAGTTCCTTGACTTCTTGAAAGGTTGACCATTTCCATTTCGTGTAGAGGCAGCCTTTCTCTTTCCTTTGTTGTTGAACCTATTGTTCGTTTGATTTCCATTTCCCTTGAAATCGTTGTTGTTGTTGTTGTCATCATCTAGGGGTGAGTCCCTTTTATTGGGACACTCTCTAGCATAGTGGCCAAACCTGTTACAATTGTAACATCTACCCTTTCTTCCTTTGGATCCCGATCTTCCTTGACCTTGATTTCTTGGACCATAATTATTTTTCTTCTTTGCATGAGCGGATAAACCAGTAGGTTCATTTCCATTTGAGGGCTTGTCTCTCTCCATCATCCCCGTCTCCTCTTGAGTGCATCTCGCCAACAATTCATCAAAATCAAGAATCCTGTCATTGTTGAGAACAGTCGTATTGAATACATACCATGCCCGGGGAAGACCTCCAAGGGCAATAAGAGTAAGTTCTCGGTCAGCAATGACCTCTCCAATAGATAGAAGGTCATTTTTTATTTCGATAATCCTCATGAAGTAGGATTGGATGGACTCTCCTTTATCCATCTTGATGTCCTTCAGCTTGTTATTGAGAAAGAGAATTTGATTTGTGTTGCTAGCCCTGAACATGCCAACCAACTTGTCATAAATTTCCTTTGATGTGCCCAGCTCAAAGATGTAAGCAACCAAATGCTTGTGAATAGAGTCCCTAATGATCTTCTTCGCTTTTTTTTCACCTTTCTTGTACTTTGTCTTAGTGGCAGCCAGTGCATTAGAAGGTGGCTTAGTAATCTTTCCCTGCACATAGTCCATAACATCATGTTCCTCCAAAGTCAAGTCCAAGGACATTTTCCATGCATGATAATAGGACTTATAATTGAGCTTGTCATCAGATTTGAAGTAAGATGTGGAAGCCATTGACCCTTGTCCTTGTCCAACAAATCTCAGTGATTGCTCTATTCACTCTTTCTTGGGCTTTGTCTTCACCTGAGCTCTGATACCATGTTAATTTTTAGATAGCAATGGTATATTCTATGCTTAAAGCAATTTACTTCAATCTTTTCTTATTAGCCAAATTTCAATTTCCATATTAGCAATCACGTTAACATTGACAGTAAATGTTGATAGAACATAAACAAATAACCAGAAGAAAAGCCAAGACAAGAGGACACAGTATTTGGCGGATGCCAGGGAAAAGAACCCCAATGTGGGGAAAACCCTTTGATCAAATCTTCTTATTATTCTTCAAAATTCAGTAGAGAGAGAATACAATATACAAATTTCACTTGCCCAAAACTTCAGTCAAATAGTAGTCAACAGGATGCCCTAACCAGAAAGTCAACGTTGGTCAAATCAGCTAGTTGACTTCCCCAAATCAGCTCGGTGAACTTCAGTCAATGCAGCCTCCAACAGTGGTCAAAGTCAGCCCAAAACAAATTCGAAAAAGTTAGTCAAACTTGGTCAACTGAAAGTCAATGCTGGTCAAAGTGCCCAGAATTTCTTGATTTTCGTTCTAATGAATGTGGCCTAAAGAGATCAAAATTATGCCTACAAAAACACATCTTTTGGAGTATGGTTGACCCTTGGTCAACGCCCTGTACTTCTGTCCAAAACAGTTTGAAAATTGCAGCCCAGAAAATAGTCTTCCTTTCACACGTGCGAGGAGAGAGAGAGACTCCAAGACACTGTACAAACCAATGAGAAAGAGATGATATGATGTGTGATGCCCAAAATGAGGAATGTCTCTCTCCTATTTATATCCTTCAATGAGGGATGCAGACACATCTATTGGGGCTTGTGAGCCTACATTACATTTCTAGCCGACCTTGACAATTTGCACGTGTGAGAAAATAAATTCAAAATCCAACTTCTACTCATCCAAACAAGATGATCTATAGATCGATCTTGCACCTCTCGAAAAGAAGAATCTAACAAAGATATCATCTCCATCATATGAGTTGTCCAAAGTGGAGTTTGGCCCTAGTTTCCAATTTTAACATAGTCGCATTTACATTATTTCCAATTACATTTACCAGAATAAGGATTGTTGTCGCATAGAATGTCTAGGCACCGCGACAATGACTCAGATCGGGGGTTGTCACTCTGATCCTGAATCTCTTTGTTTAAGTTGTCTACCTATAGCAGACTAAGGGGAGTAGACCCTACGGAAATGGAATGATGGAGAACTAGTTGGGAACCAACTAGTTCAGGAGACACAGTTGAGTGACCAAATACTTGTATTAGATATGCCAAGATTTAAAGGATTAGATTAGATTTAGACTATTGATACCAGTGCCTTATGGAGTCAACTATCTTGCTAAGGAATTTAGGACCAAGTACTTGATGAGGAACTGTTGCTTGTACGAATAACTATCCTATATGCAATGCAGATCCTAAGACTAATGTGAAATGCAGAAATCTTGGTTAATTTTAATTAAATGTCTATTTTAATTTTAGACCCTTCAATCCTTTCTATATTGAGCCTGAATTCGTAGTAAGTGGCAGAGAAAAGTTAAGGTGAAGCACACTAAGGTGTGATTAGCGATACCTCTCCTAAAAATATAACATACTCAGTGCCTCCGGCGTTGCAGAGAGTTGTGGCTCTAACGACTGCAAGGTCACAATTTTAAGTAGTATTAAAACCAGACTTCTCAAGCAAAGATGGATGGCAACCTCCCCCGATCGAGGTGCCAAGTGGAGGGTCTTACCTCCCATCATATTTAATGATAGGTACATTGGGGATGATGCCCACCACCCTTCGCATGAGTGGCAAGGGTGGCAGGTAGTACCTCTGCATGCAAGCACATGCAAGGTGTCGGAAAGTTGGCTCGCACGAGAGCATTAAAACCATGAGGAGACAAGCGTGGGGGTCTCATTGTGAAGGCAAGTTTGGTTGCATGCGTGATCGCGGGGCGGGAGACCTCCAATGCACTACCTCCTCTGCAATTCTCAGGTATGTATGTCACTCTAACCTATCTATGCACGCCATGGTTATTTGTTTGAAGGTTGTTTGGGCTAGTAACGGTCCTCGCGAGAGTAAAAGGGACTGGTACAGGCCCCTGTGGGTTAGAGGAGGGCGGAATAATGTCATTGTTGCTAGGGGGAAGGATCAAATTACAATGGGTCTTGCATTCTAGTTTTTGGTAGGTCTGATGAGTGGGCTCTACATGCTGTAGTACTGGGGTCAGATGGGCAAGAGATACCTCCAGGATAGACTTGGGAGGTGTATGGAAACCCTATCCGTGCATAGGACCAGAGATCATTCCAGAGAGGAGGAGAGATTAATGAAACAGCAATTCAACCTCCATCCGAGTCCTAGTGACTCTGTGTGCAGGGAGATGGGGGGAGTTAATTCTCGGCAATCTAATGCTGAAGCCGTAGACTCTCCCTCTGTTACACCTGCAACCAAGAATGATAAAGAAGTTGGGCTAGGGAGTAAGCAATGGGGGAGTAGTGTGCATAGGAGTCTGTGGGTGGGAGAGGAAGAGCAGGGGTCGGGATCGTGGGGTCTGGTTAAGGCCGACTCAGGTCAGAGTCACACAATGACAGAGATGGGACAATTTTGGTATGTTATAACTCATGTTTGGTCCAATGATTGTTTAAACTATAAGGAATTACGCCTCTACATGATTCGTTGGAAAGGTTTCCTGACGCAGAACGGTGGGATGGCTCGTGGGTCAGCTCGCTCCAGGAGCCCCGCCGCTCATGGGCGTTCCAAGAGCCCTATTAGTCGCGGCCGTGATAGAAGAGACAAGGGGAAGGCAATCGATGGCCAACCCAACTCCCCCCGAAGCAAGCCTAGAGGGCGTAGGCCGACCATTGACGTAATTCAAGAGGCAGCAATGGCATACCATGAAAATACCTCAGAAGAGATTCAACAGCTTATAGAAAAGTGGGAGGTTGACATTAACAAACAGGCGGAGACAGAGATGGCTATTGAGGAGTGGAAAGACTTAATCCCAGACCCGGGCCAAACCAGAGGGCGGCTCACTCAATTTAGACAGACCCTGTTTCTGTACTGGTCAATGAAAAGCATACTCAGAAAAGCTCTTGAATAGATATCAATAAGCTTGGTGGCTCTAGCCCAGGACTTTCCGGACTACAAGATGGAATTTGATAAGCTTAAGTTTCAATTAAGGAAGTAGGATGGCCGGCTGGACTGTATTGAGCATCACATTCCCTGCATTGCCGAGCCATTTGAGCAAACTGGCACTTCAGCTCAGGACCTAGCACCTGTGGAGTCAGCCTCGATCCCAGATGAGGCGGAGTAATTTCTGAATGGTTAACTCTGAATTTTTATTATTAGATATATGCGGATAGCTTTTAAATTTCAAATGTTCAGTAGATATGATAGGCAAGATGGTAAAGACTGTGTAAGTGTGAATATTCAGGCCATGTTTTCTTGGTCTAACAGACTTAAGACTCTATCTTTTTGGCTGGCATACTACGCCATCAGGTGGCCAACAAATCCGGTTTCCCGTCGTGGGCGGGTTGAGGCCACCAAACTGATATATCTAAACGTATTTTTTTTAGAAAATGAGTTAAAATAGAGTACTATGAAGCTTACAAATAAAAAAGATGGATGGGTACCTATCCTTCTATCGACCAAGCTTATGCTTGTAAGTAAATTTTAATTATGCAAAACTAACTTAAAATGTGGAATGCAAGGAGAATTAGGAAATGTTTAGCAAAACACGATGTGAGATACTTGAAGCACTTAGATTATAAGTTATTATGATTTAAACTCTAGGTACTTTGTCAATCAAAAGATATACAATTTGTTACAAATCCATGATAGAATGCTCAATAAGAGTACCGATCACAATTACTTGAAAATTTTACCAAAATCAAATATTCAATAAATATCCAATAATTCAAGTAAATAAAACAATTATTAGAGTTAATTTTCCTTTTAAACAATAGGTGATCTCAATAATTATCAACCACAAAACTTTTACCTAAGCGCTTAAATTTCGATGATTCAATATCCAAGATAACAATGAGATCTAGATGCCAACACACGTCTTCAAATAATCCTGGAAAATTTTTAGATTTTCTAATGTTTCATATCCAGAAAGAAATATTTTTAATCCTATAGTCAAACTTAAGGATGTTCTAAAAATTAAAAAAAAATTGACTATAAGGAACATTCTCACAATTAAATATCTTCTCAAGCCTAATGATTTTACACATTTAAATGGCCTGAAACCAATGTAAATAGTAAACCTTAAAAAATGATTTTTCAAAACAAGATATTGTATGTCATACCCAAAAAAAAAAAAAAAAATTAAAAATTACTAATGTTAATATTTAAAATCAAATGTTAAATTTTTTTTGATGTTTTTAATTTTTGAAGTTAATTACGATTTTTTATTTTTTAAATCTTTTAAAAGTCAATGATTTTTTTTTTAATTTCAAAAGTTAATTAAAACTAAAACTATGGTTAGATTTTTAGAAGTTAAATAAAAAAAGAATGAAGTTTTAATGTTTTTAAAGGTTAATAAGGGCCAAACTAAAAAAACAAAATCGAGATTTAATTTTATGGAAGGCCAAACTAAAAAAATTTGATTTTTTTGCCTAGGATTAACGATTAGAGAAAAGTGGAGAAGGTAAAATACGAGGGAGGAAGGTCAACTAGGGAGCTCGAGCAGCCGGAGGAAAGGATTGAAGGTCGTGGGAGAGGGAGCGGAATGGAACCTGAGCCGGAGGAGGAGGCGTAGGATTGGATGGAGAGCGAGTAGGGAGCATGACAGAGAAAGGGACGAAGCAAGGGGAAAAGCCAGGCACGGAGGTAATGATGAGTGATGAGTAGGCAAGGACGCAGGAGGAAAACACTGCTACATGCAGCATAAAGGGAAGGAAACACGAGTAGCAGGGATGAAGGATGCGGAAGAATGGAGCAAGTAGTAGAGGAAGAGGCTGCGAGCTGCAGGAACAAGGAAGAAGTAAGGGTTTCGAGCAGCAAGGGAAGAAATCTAGAGGAAAATACAGAGAAAAGAGGGAGCAGATGTATGCTGCAAGTTATGAGGAAATCGTAAGAGCTTATGCCAGAAAATTTTAATAAAAATAATTCGAAAATCCCTTTTAAAAAAAAAAGAAAAATTTGGCCCAGAAATTATTTTTATGAGAAAAACCAGATCTGCAACTTTTGTGATTGGATGACCTTGGCGGAAGTTTCCTGCAAAAAAATTGTGTTCTAAGACAAGATCTTACCCTCCAGGGCCTAGATCTTGCTCAAATCTTGGAATTTCCTTCGAAAACCTTTATTAAATTCACACCTGCACAAACAGTAAACAAAAACCCAGAAACCTAATACATATACAAAAAACTGAAAATAAAACCCTAATCCCAATTTAGAAATTAGAAAAAATATTTACACAAACCTTAGATCTATACAATATATAGAAACTTATACAAAATAATCTACAAATCTATCAGATCTTAGGAGTATGAGTCTGACTCTGCTCCCAAATCTGAAGATTTCAAGCTCCTCCTAGCCAGATTTAACTATTTTCCACATAATATTTATAATATTTTAGTTTTTTTAGAGAGATACTAGCCCAAAAACTTCATGCATAAAAATTTAATCTTTAGATGAATCTTGAAGTTAGTATGAGGTAGGCTCTTCAAAAAATATATGTTGAGAGTTGGTTGGTCCAATTGAGGACTATCCCCAAACGCTCAATGAAAACCTAAGAGATCTTCTGCAAACACTAGGTCAACCATCAAACCAAGTAGAGAAATAGAATAACAATATAATTTTGAAGAAATAGAGATACCTGCTAATTCAATCAAAATTAAAAATGTTACCCTAGATCCAACAAACTGAATAAGATACATGTATTCAGATTATTCTAAGAGAGCTATTGATTTACGATTTTCAAATAATATTTGCAGAAATTAAAACAATGCCACCATAGATTCATGAAGAGGAACACCACCACAAGTTGAAACCCCTCCAACAAACTGAATAAGATACATGTATTCAGATTATTCTAAGAGAGCTATTGATTTACGATTTTCAAATAATATTTGCAGAAATTAAAACAATGCCACCATAGATTCATGAAGAGGAACACCACCACAAGTTGAAACCCCAAATACTTTTGCATTAATTCCAGAAAATATACAAGAGAGCTTGAGAGCTTAGTACACTATTCAAAGATGAAAAATTAGACTGACACCGACCTCTAATTTATAGATAAATTCTCCAACCACTAGTTCCCTTGATCCCCATCAAAGTAATCTCGACCGTTGAAAAAGATTTGATTATCTTTTAATCTCGTCTATCGAAATTATTTATTTTTTGAGGAATTTCGAATTTTTCATTTAATTCATTATAATAAGTATGAGTTAATTACCTCAAAAATTGACTTTGAATTAACAACCAAGGTTTAAGGGTCCGAGATTTCTTAAAATTTTCAATATTCCCTTGGCCCGAGACCTTTAAAAAATTATTTTTTTAAGACCCGCGAATTTTGCCTTTGGAGAATTTAAATTTACCTAGGTCATAAAATTAATTAAATTTCTAGCTTATGATTTTTATTTTTACTTCGCCAAAAAATTTAATTAATTGACTTACGAGGGGATTAATTATTTTTCCAACCCTCTAATACTTAGCCATGGTGAGTAAATATGAGAGACCATGCACTAAATATTTTTTACATCAAGATTTTACATTTTAATACATGAAGGGGGAAAACCTGTTCGTTATAGACCTCCAAAAAATACCCATATCTGCGACACAAAATATAATCTAGTAGACCAAGTGACTTATAATAAAATAATCTAGCGAAATAACTTTTACATAAACTCAATCTAAAACACTAGGACTCGCCTAAGATCTTAGCGACAAAATCCACTCTAGCTTTGGTGCAAGAGTGGAGAGAAAAATTATGTTGATCATTTGTGTCTAGAGACACAAATGAATCAGTGAGACAAAAAACCTCCTAGAATGGAGATCGTCACCAAAACCATAGGTTTACCTATGCTATTACATACAGACGCAGTCATATTGAGATTATTTATATTTTACATATGCATAATAAACTGATATATTCACAAAATTGTCGGTTGATGATGAAGTATGAATGGTACGGACATTCGAACATGATGGATCCCTTTCGCGAAAAAAGAGGTGCAGTGCTATGGCGTCGTTGACACAAAGTGGTCAACAAGAATCATAAAGCAATTTTGAGATAGAGTTCATACACTTCTTGCAGATCAGATCTTCGCTTTCATAAATAGTTTTTTCCAATACCTTTCTTAGAAAATTTTCATATTCCTAGATTACATTTTGATAGTTGCTTTAGAAGATCAGTAGGTAAAATTTCAATGCTTTTGGTAAATAGGATTTTCATGCTTTCCTAGGAGTAAATGTCTTTACTTTCATAGCTCGAATGTCAATGCTTTCTTAGAATTAGTTCTCTGACTTTGTAATTTAGATTTCCTTCCTTTCATAAAATAGGTTCTCAAAGCTTTCAATGCTTTCATAGATTAAATGCTTTCTATAATAAGCTTCCTGCTTTTATAATTCAGATATATGTGCTTTCCTAGAAGTAGAATTTCATGCTTTCATAGATGTGTGTGCTTCTCTTAGTTTAATTTCAAATACTTTCTTAGAATCAGATTCTATCACATTCCTAGATCAGAATTCCCATTGCTTTTCATAGACTAGTATTTCATTTCATGTTATTTCATATGCTTTCATAGAATAGGTTTTATCTGTTTTCATGGACTAATATCTCATTTCTTGTCACTCATAGAACAGAACTCTTCTTCCAATACTGTTACCTGCTAATTTGTACATAGCAAGGAACTAGACCCCATCTGCCCAATGGACATGGAATTTGGACAAATTTTCAAAAGATCAAAAGTCACTAGAAAGCCCAATATGAACAAAGTTTACACTAGTCAGTTTAAACTTTACACCCACAAACTGACAATTTTGACAGCCCACTAGAAAGCAAATTGTTCTCTGATTATTATGCAAAAAAGACCCTCAGATGTGCTCCACAAACAAGCTCAATATGGCAGCTAACTCGTCCAGCATTCATGGGAAAAAAACTCAACTCTTCTTTACCAGCTCTCAACTCCCACGAACAGAGATATACCTTGCCACTGAACTTGCCCAAAAATATTGATATTCATCCCCCAATGAACAGACTAAGAATGGATGTCAACTCGTCCCACTAGAGAATCTGAAAATTTTTTAAACTACTTAACAGAAATTTCTACTACAGAAATCTGGTTTACTTCTCCTACTTGTGTTTTTAATTATACAAGTTATTTTCAGAAAAATTCAGAAAATAGCAAAGCAAACACACTGCAAATCTACACATACATACAGATCAAGTACTGAAGAATAAAGCACACATGACAAAGGACACAATATTTTTTGGAAAATGTCCCCGGAAAAACCCAATGCGGGAAAACCGGTGCAACAACTCTTAGAGGGTTTTATTATTATGCAAAATATCTGAATACAATCAAGGGCAATAATAGTGGTTTTCCCAACAGAGAAATCTCAGCAGATGTACCTCTATCACTCGGCGACAGAAAATATGGCTGATTCAGCTGAATCTGCTGAAAAACAAGCCCTTTCTAGCCCACTGGTACCCCAGCGCTGCCTTTCCCAGCTTTGCGTGAGCCTCTGTGCTGCCTCTTCGGTGCCCTGGCTGGGCCTGTGTCAACCTAGCTGAGCCTACGTTGCCCTGGTTGGGCCTACACTGCCTTTGCACTGCCTTTTTTGGACAGCGTGAGGATCTGCGCGAGCCTGGCTGGCTTGCATCACCCCTGTTGAGTCTCTGCGCTGCTCTAGTACGGATCTGCCTATGTATTCTCGGCCTCAGATGTGAAATCCCACTATCGATCTGCCCTTCACTGAAATGCAAGCTCACTCGAAAATTCTTAGCAAACCGCGCCATAGAATTTCAACTTAGCTCAAGTACTTCTACTCTGTGTGTGTTCTCCAACTGACCCCAAGCCTTCCTTTAATACTTTTCTCGTTGAACATTCAACGGTTGTGATCTAATCTCTAATCAACAGCTAAGATTAGAAAAGAATTGATCCACGTCACTTAGAACATTCTCACCCACATGTTTAAATTAATTGCTCTTAATTATTTAATTTCCCTAAGTTAGACTTAGGGTCTCCATTTAAAATAATTAATATTGGAATAACTTAAGTTCTAGGTGGTATTTCTCCAAACGTTCTATGGGTCTTGGAGATCTCATGTGTCCTAGCCCCTCCACAAAGTTTCGAAGCTAGAGCACATTTGATGCTACCCAAAAATCAACACTCCCTCTTAGCGAGGAAAGTGCTCTAGCGATACTTCAACCTGAAGCATCACTCTGATCCATGGCATCGGTCCCCTGCGCTGTTGATTCTCGGTTGCTGCCACTCATCCACTGCGTTGTTGCCTTCTGTACTGTTGCCCATGACACTACCACTGCCACATCTGTACTGCAACTCCCTCTCAAATGTTGCATCATGTGGACCATAGCACTGCCACTGCTAATTGTTGCACTGCAACTCAGTTGCTGAGAAGTAAACAACTGAAGGACATCACCCAAATTACTGACACACTAGTTAGTATGGTTGTGTCACGATAATGAAGCACCCTCTATTGTTGCTTTGCGCTGACCCCCTGAAGCTCTGCGCTGCTGAAATCCCATCAACATCTACGTTGTTGCTGCCTTTCCTCTGTGTTGCTCCAATCTTCAGCGTCCTAGCACTGCCAATGTGCCTCCATTCTCCTCTGCACCGACTAATTCCATTCATCCTACTACTGTCTTTAAGGGCTCTCGTAGCTCGTATGTGATCCAAGAGTCTAGGCACCTCAAGGATCCTACCCTCCATCTGCAATTCAAGAGAACTACAAATCTATGTCGCCCCACCTCTTCTCTCGAGGCACATGAGCACTCACAGCCACATTGTCATCATTGCCTTCATCCCCTTTGGCTACCACAACCTTGGAATATGAATCTTCCTTGCCTTTCTTCTTCAAAGGACAAGTATTGGTGAAATGTCCCCGCTCGCCACATCTGAAGCACTAGACCTTTGGGAGGTCCTTCTTCTTCTTCCCTATCGATGTCCTTTAGATGCAAGGGTTGCATCTTCCTCCTCCTCCTTTATCTTAGCTCCTCCGCAGCTGCTGCCCATCTTGGCCATTCTCCTGAACTCCTCTTGACGAAGAGTTGCCCACATGTCCTCCCAATTTGGAAGTTGTGCTCTGCCAAAAATGCTATGGACAAAGGTCTCCCAATCGTCGGTGACTGCATTCAGGGCAGTCCTCACCATGAAACCCTCATCAGGAGTTGCCCCCATAGCAACTGGTTGATCTCGAATTGCCTGCAATCTAAGGAGGAAGGGATCGGTTTCTTCTCCCTTGCGCATCTAAAATAGTCGCAGTTGATTATCCAAAAGCATCTCCTCTGGACAGAGGTGCCTTGATACATCCTGGTCAATGTAGTCCACATTTCATTTGCCATGTTCTTCTCGGCAATATGTGGGACCACATCATCCTTCACCCCATCCATAATCAAGCGCTTAGCCCTTGCTTGATTTTCCTCATACTTCTTTAATGGATCAGCATTGATAGGAAAAGCTACAACCTTCTCGGCAAAATCTCTGATGTGATATTCGTCAAGGACTGACATGATTCTGGCCTTCCAGATGACAAAGTTAGATGCTCCATCTAACCTGTCTTGATCCCTCAATCCATGAGAAGCCATCTCTGCTCAACTATGTCGAAGCGGACACTCTTCTACCTTCTTTTGTTACCACTCTCAGCAAGAGACTCAGATTTGTGTTTCTTGGCGATAGAAACCCTCTAGAGAATATGCTTCCTCTGACAAGTGATCTCCCTACTCGAAATCCTCGACCAAAACTGTCGATCAGCCCTCTCCAATCACTCTTTTGATTGGATCTCAGACCTTTTGGCTAGAAAGTCTGTTGAGGAACTATTTCCCCTTACTTTTTTCAATCCCCGCTAGACATTGTTCTGCACTGGCAGAAGCAATACCCCACCAGCAACTTCGAAGAACAAATTGCACTTCTAGCCATGGCAACCGCCACAGCGTCACCCCTTCTCGGACTGCGTCACCCTCTTGGGACTGCATCACCCTCTGCGTGAGCTTGATAGGTTCTGCGTCACCCCTGCAAAGTCTGCGTTGTCCCTCCAGTGTTGCGCTGCCTCTTTCTGGATCTATGCATCTTCAGCCACCTTCCTGCAGCAAAAGACTTTGTCGCTTCGCTGATGGCTTCAACTCCCCCTGATCTGCAATAGCTTTGATACCATGTGAAAATTTCTGAAACTACTTAACAGAAATTTCTACTGCAGAAATTTGGTTTACTTCTCCTACTTGTGTTTTTAATTATACAAGTTATTTTCATAAATATTCAGAAAATAGCGAAGTGAGCACACTGCAGATCTACACATACATACAGATCAAGTATTAAAGAATAAAGCACACATGACAAAGGACACACAATAATTTTTGGACAATGTCCTCGGAAAAACCCAATGCGGAAAAATTGGTGCAACAGCTCTTAAAGGGTTTTATTATTATGCAGAATATCTGAATACAATCAAGGGCACCAATAGTGGTTTTCCCAACAGAGAAATCTCGGCAGATGTACCTCTATCACTCGGAGACAAAAAATATGGTTGATTCAGCTGAATCTACTGAAAAACGAGCCCTTTCTGGCCCACTGGAACCCCAACGCTGCCTTTCCCAGCTCTGCATCAGCCCTTCAGATTTGTGTGAGCCTCTGCGTTTCCTCTTCGCTGCCCTGGTTGGGCCTGCGTCACCCTAGCTGAGCCTACGATGCCTCTGCGCTGCCCTTGTTGGGCCTGCGTAACCCTAGCTGGGCGTAAGCTGCCTTTGCACTGCCTTTTCTGGACAACGTGAGGCTCTACGCTACCTCTGCGTGAGCCTGCTTGGGCTGCGTCACCCCTGCTGAGTCTTTGCACTGCTCTGGTACGGATCTGCCTCTCTGCCTATGTATTCTCGGCCTTGGATCTGAAATCCCACTGCCAATCTACCCCTCACTGCATTGCAAGCTCACTCGAAAATTCTTAGCAAACCACGGCTCATAATTTTGACTTAGCTCAAGTGCTGCTACTCTGTGTGTGTTCTCCAATTGACCCCAAGCCTTCCTTTAATACTTTTCTCGTTGAACATTCAACGACTATGATCTAATCTCTAATCAACGGCTAAGATTAGAAAAGACTTGATCCACGTCACTTAGAACATTCTCACCCACATGTTTAAATTAATTCCCTTTAATTATTTAATTTCCCTAGGTTAGACTTAGGGTCTCCAATTAAAATAATTAATTATTGGAATAATTTAAGTTTTGGGTGAAATTTCTCCAAATGATCTCTGGGTCTTGGAGATCTCATGTGTCCTAGCCCCTCCACAAAGTTTCAAAGCTAGAGCACATCCGATGCTACCCAAAAATCAACACTCCCTCTTAGCAAGGAAAGTGCTCTAGCGATACTTCAATCTAAAGCATCACTCTGGTCCATGGCATCGGTCCCCTGCACTGTTGATTCTCAGTTGTTGCCCCTCATCCACTATGTTGCTTCCTTCTGTATTGCTGCCGATGACACTGCTACTACCACTGCCACATCTATACTGCAGCTCCCTCTCAAATGTTTATTCATTCCAATTTATCTGGTATGTTTCCCGTAACATCCTTTGGAGGATACCTATATTATGTCACCTTTATAGATGACTTCTCCCGTAAGACTTGGATATACTTCTTGAAGAAAAAGGATGAAGTATTCAAAAGGTTCCACCTTCAAGGCCTTGGTTGAAAATCAAACAAGGAAGAAGATCAAAATTTTGAGGACCGATAATGGAACCGAATATGAGTCAAGTGAGTTCAATGACTATTACAGGGAAGCTAGCATTAAGAGGGAAACCACTACTGCGTATACTCTCAAACAAAATGGTGTTGCCGAAAAAAATAATTGAACCATTCTTGAAACTGCACGTGCCATGCTTCATGACCAAGGTCTTCCGAAGTTCCAATGGGGAGAAGTTGCCAACATCGTTGTGTATGTTCATAATAGATGCCCACATCAAGCATTGGACTCCAAAACTCCCGACGAAGTCTTCGTAAGAAACCTAATGTTTCTCATTTTAGAATTTTTGGAAGTCCTGTATATTTTCATGTGCCGAAAGAAAAGAGGAGCAAATTGAATGCTTCTGGAAAGAAGGGATCGTTTGTGGGCTATAGTGAAACCTCGAAAGCATATAGAATCTATGTGTCTGGTCAAAGAGAAGTGGAGATATGTCATGATGTCACCTTCGACGAAGATGTTGCCCTTAGGAAGGTTAGAGATCTTCCTATCTCAAAGGAAGACAAAGAAGAAGCAGGAAAGCAGCAAGAACCGAAGAATGAACATATGCCTGATGTTGAAGGTCTGATGGATCCTATTGATCCACCTCCTAGAGAGCCCACTTCTTCAAATAAAAGAAGACCCTCATGGCTTAGAGATACTCTCGAAGATGTCGACAGACATATTGCTCCAAGGGGAACAGTCCATGAAAGTAAGAATTCGAATAGGTACCAAGGGTACTTAGTAGCCATCAGCACCATTGTCCAATTTGAGCCTAGAACCTTTGAAGAAGCTGGGTCTGGAACCTTTGAAGAAGCCGCAGAGCACCAAGTTTGGAAGGATGCAATAACGAAGAATATGGGTCGATCATGAAAAATGATGTCTCGAATGTGGTCCCTAGACCAAAGGACAAATTTGTTGTCACCTCAAAATGGCTCTACAAGATCAAGCATGGAGCCGATGGAAGTGCTGAAAAATTCAAGGAAAGATTTGTTGTCTGAGGCTTCTCGTAGAAAGAAGGTATAGACTATGATTAAATATTTGCACCTGTTGCTCGCTACACCACCATCTATTCGATTATTGCCAATGTTGCATCGCAAGGATGGAGTCTACATCAGATAGATGTCAAGACTGCCTTCTTACATGGCTCAATCAAGGAAGAGGTTTATGTGGAACAACCTTTGGGTTTCGAAGTTCGAGATCGTGATACACATGTACGCAGGTTGAAGAAAGCCCTTTATGGGTTGAAGCAAGCCCCCAGGGCTTGGTAATAGAGGATCGATAGCTACTTGATGAAGTTGGGCTTTACTCGAAGTGATGTTGATCCAAACCATTACTTCAAGGTTGATGATGACAACCCTCTCATTCTGGTTCTCTATGTGGACGATCTCTTCCTAACAAGTGTTGACCCTCTTATTCGTCAATGTAAGAGGGAGTTGGCTTCTAAGTTTGAGATGAAGGACCTAGGACTGATGCACTACTTCCTAGGCCTGGAGGTCTGGCAATAGCCAGGTGAGATTTTCATTTCTCAAGGAAAATATATTGTGAAGCTACTGGAAAGATTTGGGATGTTGGACTGCAAGTCCGTGACTACTCCGATGGAACTTAACTTAATTAAGTTGTGTGGAAGTGCTGTTGGGCCCGATTTAGGAAATCCTACCAAGTATCATCAACTCGCAAGGGCCTTGATGGTCTTAGTGAACTCACGTCCGGACATATGTTTTGCAGTGAACACGTTGAGTCAATATATGGTCGAGCCTCATCACATTCGCTGGATTGGTGCCAAGAATCTCTTGAGATATCTCGGGGCACAATCAACCATGGACTGAGATACACTGTCAGGAGTATGAGGCTCCATGGATATGTTGATGCTGACTGGGCGGGCAGTGTGGTGGATAGGAAAAGCACATATAGTTGTTGCTTCACTCTAGGTTCTGCTTCGATCTCTTGGATGAGCAGGAAGCAGAAATCGATTGCTTTGAGCACCGCAGAGGCCGAATACATTGCAGAAAGTATGGCCTGTTGTGAAGTTGTTTGGTTGAGGAAGCTCTTCAGTGAGCTGTTTGGGCATGTGCTGGATACCATCGAGATTCATTACGACAACAAAAGTGGGTTTCAACTTTCAGAGAATCTCGTGTTCCATGACCGATCCAAGCATATTGATATCAAGTACCACTTTATCCGAGATATGTTACAACGAGGCGTCGTAAGGCTCCATCACATTGGGACTGATGAGCAAGTCGCAGATATTCACACTAATCCCCTAGGGAAGGTCAAATTCTTAACCTTTCGTGAGAAGCTTGGAATCGTGGACAGACCCTCTTATGAGGGTCCCGTTTGAGTTGGACTTTGAGCTCTGGTAGCTCCAAGGGGCTTGGGGATAGCTTCTTGGAGCTATAAGCAACCACAAGGCTAGGTTCGCCTTACCTTGTTGGTGTGCTATTTCCTCATGTTAATTTTAGATAATCATGGTATGTTTTATGCTTAATGCAATTTTACTTCAATCTTTCTTAGGCCCAATTTAATTTAGCAATCACATAAACATGAAAGTAAAACGTTGATAGAACATAATAATAGATCAACAAAAGACAAGCCAATAAAATAGATCAGATTTTACAATTCTTCCTGTCCAGCAAGGATATGGGATAGTGTGCGTTACGCGAGTCAACAGGATGCAGCAGCCAGCAAAGTCTTTCTCAACATCAGATCAGCCAACCCTCCAAGTATCACACACACCCCTCAAAGACAGCTCATCAAAAGTCAACGCTAGTCAACAGAAAGTCAACGCAGAAAAGTCAATGCAGCAGATTAGGGCTTCGATCAACAGGCTCCTTTTTCCTCGATCTTTGTGCCCTCAAATGCGGCCTCACAAGATCAAAATTTCTGCATAAGATGGAGGTCAAAACTCCAAGTTTTGACCACGGTCAACGCTGGTCAATGCACCAACAATCAACCCTAAACAGTTCGCAATTTTTCCCAACTATAGCTCCGCACGTGTGAGAGAGAGAGGCCTCCAAAAGGTTGTCGAACCAATCAGATCACAAGAGAGAATGTGTGATGAGTTGATGAACAAATGATCTCCAAGTCTCTCCAATTTATATCCATCAGTGAGGATGTGTGACACATCTATTAGGCTTGTGTGTAGAAATTTCTGTTTTCCCACCCCAGTTTTCAGTTTCACCTTATTTCTCTAATTAGTTAAATGCCCTTTCCCATAACCTTATTTTCACAATGTTGAAAAATGCAGAAATAAAAATCAGCAGACAAAAACAGCCATTCAACACATTTTAACACAGTGATTTTTGGTCAAGGTGACCCTAGAAAAACCCCCTACAACTCTTTGGGAAAACCAATTCGAATGCTTCTCTTTATTTTCTGAATATTTCTTTTACAGTGAGACAGAAATTTACATAGTAAAAAATTACAGCAACTTCATAACAGTACTTATCTCGAAAACCATGCCAAACTCCACCTCGGTTTTCGTGCCCACAAAAACAGAAATTACAGAAAACAGTCCAGCATTAAATGTTGTATAGACATCATTGAAATCTGTGATGTACGGCCTCCTCGAAAAACGTGTTGTACAGCCTGCTGAAAGCTGATGTACGGCTGCCTCGAAAACCATGCTATACGGTTGCCTTAAATCTGTTGTACAGCCTCTATTTCAGCGCTGATTTTCTGTTGTACGAATTTCAGAAAACAACCCTCTCTCTCCTACTGTATGGACCTCGATTTCCGTGCCTCCAAACTACTGTATGGTCCTCGAAAAACGTGAAACAATAAATGTTGTATTTCCTCCCTCGAAATTCGTGCACTCTTGCCTCAAACTTCGTGCTCTGCCCTTGTTGTACGGATTTGTTGAATGTTAGTGCTACTGCCCTCCTTCTCACTGCTCAGAAAAATCTCCAGCTCTCCTTCTCTCCTTCTCCCAATCTGCTCATGAAAGAATGAATGACCTTTTCCTCCTTTTCCTCCTTTAACCTAACCCTAAGTGACTTTTGGGGAGTCCTTAAATCCAATCGCTGAAAAAGCTTTAGATCTAGGGCTGAGATTAAATGCTCATTTAAATCTCACTTTCTATTTTTTAATTCACCCCACTTTAATAAAGACCCACTTCGTCATTTATTTCCAAAGTCACTTTTCCTTTCTAATTTTACATTGACTTTATTAAAGTCACTTTAAAATTAGACTTTAGTAACTTTATCACTTAAAGTCACTTTTAAATTAGATTTGACTTTATAACTTTATAAAGTCACTTTAGGAGAAAATTAAATTCTTTTGGACACTTTTCCCTAGGCCAAAGATCAAAGCCTTAGGGAACCACCTGTCCTCCGGTACCAAATTTCAACACTCCCTTTTACCGAGGAAGGTGCTCCTCACCACACCCATCTTGTCTCTGAAGTAGACATGCTTGCCCCGTGGTAAGGCTTTGGTAAGAATATCTGCAACCTGCTCATCAGTGGGAATATACTCAAGCTTCACAGCTCCTTTCTGAACATAGTCTCTGATGAAGTGATATTTGATCCCGATATGCTTTGACTTGTCATGAAATACTGGATTCTCCGTGAGTTTAATGCAACTCTGATTATCACAGTAAATCACTGAAGGTCTCAACGGCTGACCAAATAAGCCAAACAACATCTTACGAAGCCAGATGGCCTCACAACTAGCTAGACTGGCTGCCATATACTCTGCTTCCGCTGAACTCAATGCTACTGACTGCTGCTTTCGGCTGAACCATGACACCACTACCGAACCCAACCCAAAACAGCACCCTGAAGTGCTCTTCCTATCAGAAGCACAACCTGCCCAATCAGAATCAGTGTAACCTGCCAATCTCACTCCATCCCCCTGCCTGTAGTCCAGACCATAATCCACTGTCCCCTGCAAGTATCGCAAAATGTGTTTTGCAGCCACCCAGTGAACCCTCCTAGGCTCACACATAAACTGACTCATCGTGTTGACTGCAAAACAAATATCTGGTCTAGTGTTGACCAAATACATCAAGGAACCAATCAGCTGTCTGTACAATGTGGGATCCACCAACTCGGAATCCGAAGCATGAAGCTTCTTCCAGTTGGTGATCATCGGTGTCGACATGGGTCTACAATCTTCCATGTGGAATCTGCCAAGGATGTCCACAATATACTTCCCCTGTCCCAGGAAGAAATGCCCCTCCTCCTGCCACACCTCCAAACCCAAAAAGTAATGCATCAAGCCGATGTCCTTCATCTCAAACTCCGCCGCAAGATCTCTCTTGCAGTGCTCTATGAGTCTCTCTGCACCTGTAATGACTAAGTCATCCACATACAACACCAAAATGAGAGGCTCCTCACCTATCACAATATAGTAAAGGTTCGGATCTGCCTCACTCTTTGTGAAACCCATCCCCTGCAAGTATGTATCTATCCTGGAGTACCAAGCTTTGGGAGCTTGCTTCAGGCCATAAAGGGCCTTCTTCAGTCTGCACACATGGGACTCCTTCCCATGCACCTCAAAGCCCTGTGGCTGCTCAATGTACACCTCCTCCTGTATGAAGCCATTGAGAAATGCAGTCTTCACATCCATCTGGTGGATCTTCCAACCCATCTCTGCTGCTATCGATATAATGGAGCGGATTGAAGTATATCGAGCCACGGGAGCGAAGGTCTCCTCCTAATCAACTCCCTCTACCTGGGAGAACCCTCTAGCCACAAACCTCGCTTTGAATTTCTCAATGCTGCCATCTGCAGCATGCTTTACCTTGTAAAGCCATCTGGAAGTAACCACGGATTTGCCCTCAAGCCTTGGCACCACCTCCCAAACATCATTCTTCATGATAGAAGAATACTCCTCCTGCATGGCCTCTCTCCAAACCTACTGGCTAGCTGCCTCCTCATAGCTAGAAGGCTCAGAGTCAAGGATGTTGGCAACCATTGCCATATAGCTACAAAACCTCTCAGGTGGTCTGCTCTCTCTAACCGGCCTCTTAGGCCCAGCAACAAATGTGGCCTCTCTCAAGGTATCCTGAAACCACTTGGGCTTCCTCTTCCCTGAGCACACTTCTCCCATTGGAGAATGAAACTCCTCCTCATCATCAGGAGCCTGAACTCCTGACTGTCTATCTGTTGTCCTCCTGCCTGCACCTGAACCTATAGATGCTGAAGTACTGTGTGAACTGTCCATCAGTGGACTTCCTAGTGAACTGCTCTGTGGACTGCTCTGCAAGCTGCCCGAAGCACCACCCCTCTGGATTCTGCGAGCCACTGCTCACTAACGGACCTGACACCGTAATCGATGTACCTCTGGATCCTCCTGATCCCTGCCCACTAGATCCCTGCGACTAACTCAGCTGCTACTGAGGGTCTGGCTGATCCAGATACTCTAACTCCTGTGACCTCCTGAAGGCCTTTTCCTCCTCGAATTTCATATCCCGCCTGACAACAACTCTCCTCTGTGCGGGAATATAAATCCGAAAGGCCTTCGAGGTCTCACTGTAGCCCACAAAGACACCCTTCTCTGCGGTGGGCTCTAGTTTGGTCCTCTTCTCCCTGAGTACGTAGGAGTATGCAATACACCCAAAGATACGAACATGACCAATATCAAGTTTCTTCCCAGAAAAAGCCTCCTCCAAAGTCATATGCCACAAGGCACGATGCAGACTCTTGTTCTACAAATATACAGCAGTGTTGCAGGCCTCTGCCCACAAAAACAATGGCAACCCCTGATCATGTAACATGGCTTTGGCAAACCCTCTGATGAATCTGTTCTTCCTCTTCGCAACCCCGTTTTGCTGGGGGTTGTAAGGAACAGTGAACTCCCTCCTAATTCCTGCCTCTGCACAATAGTCAACAAACTCTCCAAGGGTGTACTCTCCTCCATTGTCTGACCTCAGGGACTTGATCTTCCGACCTGTCTGAGTCTCCACAAGAGCTCTAAACTCCTGAAACCGCTTGAAGACCTCACTCTTGGTCTTCAAGAAATAAATCCAGGTCCTCCTGAAGTGATCATCAATGAATAATACATAATACTCATATCCACTCAAGGAAACATGAGACATCCGACTGCTCACATCGAAATGAATCAAATCAAGTATCCCAGTCGCTCTGTTGTCACTACTGGGAAAAGGGGATTTGGAAAACTTGCCCATCGCACATCCTCTGCAAGTATCAAAGTGATCAATACTGAAATCTGGCACACCTGTAGTGATCTCCCGCAATGTCCTCAAGGCCCCATGATACATGTGCCCCATCTTACGCTGCCAAATCTCACACAGCTCAGAACTGCTAGCTCTACTGTCAGTACTACTGCTCAATGCCAAAAGGGGCTGAAATGCAAACTTGTACACCTTTGCATGGCGTAATCCTATCACTCTAGCTGAATCAGCTGAAGCGCCCCTGGGATATATCAGCACCTGTCCTCTCCTAAACAATATCTCATATCCTCTGTCCTCCAAAGCTAAGACGCATATGAAGTTCTTCCTCATCCCTGGCACATAAAGAACATCTGACACCTTCAAGGGAGGTTTGGGTTCCCCATCAAATGTCAGTGTCCCCACACCGACTTCTCTGACAACTCTGTCATCACTGAGTACTACCTCTATATCAGTGCCACTCTCTGAAAGCTCTAAGAAGTACTCACGGACTCCTATCATATGACGTGAAGCCCCACTGTCCACATACTAGATACCCGAAGATGCTCCGCTAGTCGAGGGAAATGCATGCTCCCTCTGAACCTCCGTGGCAGGTGATCCTACACTAGTGGACTCACAAGCAATAAACCCAAACTCCCGGTCAAAGCAATCCGTGAAGTCCTCTACCTCTGCTGATGCTGCCATGTTCTAGTTCTTCCCCTTCTTCTCCTTCTCCGGACACACAACTGCATAGTGTCCCATCTTCTGACAATTCCAACACTTCACCTTGGAATATTCCTTCTGCGTGTTGCCTTGTTTACCTTTACCTTTGCCTTTGCCCCCACCACTGCTTGTGGAAGCTTGTTTTTTTCCCTTGCCTCTCTTGCCTCCTACCAACAATGCTACATCCTATCCTGCTCAACTAGCTTGGCTGCCCCAAGCTGACCCTTCCTGATTTCTGTCTAAATGCAATCATCCCAAAACCTCTCCCATGTGGGAAGAGTCTCACGTGCACAAACCCCATCAGCAAAGTTCAGCCATGAACTGGGGAGGCCATCCACTGCAATCCGTACCAACTCAGTGGGTGGAATGACCTCTCCAACTGCTGCCAACTCACCTCTCACATTAGTAATCTTTGTGAGATATCCAGTTGCACTGTCAGTCTTACCCATCTTAATGGTCTTCAGCTTCTCCCTTAAGACCATTTTTCTATTCTCATTGGTACTCTGATAGAGATTGGTCAATGCTATCCACATCTCATGAGCATTTCTCTTTCCTCTCACATGAGGAATGCAATGGTCTTTGATTCTGTCTAGAATCAGTCTCTTACCCTTGTTATTCTTTTTATTATATGCTGCCAACTGAATAGCGTCAGTAGGCACAACAACAGGGTGTTGTGCGGTATGCACCATGAAATCCCAGACTTCTGCCTCCTCAAAGATACTCTGCATTCTCTCCTTCCAAACATTGTAGTTACTATGCCCATCCAACTTATCCTCCACCCTCAATCCCAATGACATCCTTGTTGTCCTAAAAATTGAAAATAGCATTGTTGTAGTAAAGATAAAATTTCTGTGTGTGAAAAATCAACTTGCTGGAATTTTCTAAGTGAAAAATCAGCAGACTGTATTTTTCTCCTTTGTTGTCCCAAACTGCACTTTCAGCACCCAAGCTCCGATGTAGAAATTTCTGTTTTCCCACCCCGGTTTTCAGTTTCACCTTACTTCTCCCATTAGTTAAATGCCCTTTCCCATAACCTTACATTCAACAAGTTGGAAAATAAATATTTGCTGAAAACACAAATTATGGAAATTTTTCACAATACTGAAAAATGCAGATATAAAAATCAGCAGACACAAACAGCCATTCAACACATTTTAACACAGTGATTTTTGGTCAAGGTGACCATGGAAAAACCCCCTACAACTCTTGGGGAAAACCAGTTCGAAAGCTTCTCTTTATTTTCTGAATATTGCTTTTACAGTGAGACAGAAATTTACACAGCAAAAAATTACAACAACTTCATAACAGTACTTATCTCGAAAACCGTGCCAAACTCCACCTCGGTTTTTGTGCCCACAAAAACAGAAATTACAAAAAACAATCCAGCATTAAATGTTGTACGGACAGCATTGAAATCTGTGTTGTACAGCTGTACAGCCTCCTTGAAAAACGTTTTGTATGGCCTGCTGAAAGCTGCTGTACGGCTGCCTCGAAAACCGTGTTGTACGGCTACCTTAAATCTGTTGTACAGCCTCGATTTCAACACTGATTTTCTGCTTTACGGATTTCAAAAAACAACCCTCTCTCTCCTACTGTACGGACCTCGATTTCCGTGCCTCCAAACTGTTGTACAATGCTCAAAAAAGGTGCAGCAATAAATGTTGTCTTTCCTCCCTCGAAATTCGTGCCCTCTTGCCTCGAACTTCATGCTTTGCCCTTGCTGTATGGATTTGCTGAATGTTAGTGTTGCTGCCCTCCTTCTTCTCACTGCTCAGAAAAATCTCCAGCTCTCCTTCTCTCCTTCTCCCAATCTGCTCATGAAAGAATGAATGACCTTTTCCTCCTTTTTCTCCTTTAACCTAACCCTAAGTGACTTTTGGGGAATCCCTAAATCCAATGGCTGAAAAGCCTTTAGATCTAGGGCTGAGATTAAATGTTCATTTAAATCTCACTTTCTATTTTTTAATTCACCCCACTTTAATAAAGACCCACTTAGTCATTTATTTCCAAAGTCGCTTTTCCTTTCTAATTTTACATTGACTTTATTAAAGTCACTTTTAAATTAGATTTGACTTTATAACTTTATAAAGTCACTTTAAGAGAAAAATTAAATTCTTTTGGACACTTTTCCCTAGGCCAAAGATCAAAGCCTTAGGGAACCACCTATCCTCCGATAACCAAATTTCAACATTGTGAGCCTACATTACAAATATGGCCGACCTTGCACATGTGTGGAAAATAAAATCAAAATCTATGTTCTATTCATTCAAACAAGATGATACTTAGATCAATCTTGCACCTCTCCGAAAGAGGAATCCAACAAAAAGGTGATCATCATCATCATATGAGCACTGCAACATGGAGTTTGAACCTAGTTGCCCAAAATTAACACCCCACCGTTATGATATTGAGTTGGTTCACCCTCTCTTGATCTATGCCCCACATACATCCTACCCATGTAATCCGGGACTCATGGGAAGTACCTCTCATCTGCCAATGATTTGGAAAATGAGGATAGAGACCATAGCATTACCGATAGATGCATCGTGTATTGTCGTACTCTCTATGTTTAGGATGGGTTGTTTCCAACAACTTGATCTGTGATCAAGTCTGGTTGAGGTTTTTACCTCTAAACTGACTTCGAGTCAGTGGAGAGTGGTAAGGTCTTATGACTCACTCTCGATCAAATATTCTTCATTATTTCTTCATGATTCAGCAGAGCATTGTTGGCAGAGTACAAGGATAGCAAGATGACAAGATGGTACATGATGGTACAAGATGATCGGATTGCACATGTTGACAAATGGATTGACGGATGGAGTTCTCCCTAGCTGAGAGGGAGTGTTAAATTTGGCAACTAGGGCCAAACTCCACTTTGCACTACTCATATGATCGAGATGATAATTTTGTTGGATTCCTCTTTCCGAGAGGTGAAAGATTGTTCTAAAGATCTTCTTGTTTGGATGAGTAGAAGTTGGATTTTAATTTATTCTCTCACATGTGCAAATTGTCAAGGTCGGCCAGAATTGTAATGTAGGCTCACAAGCCCCAAAAGATGTGTCACCACCCCTTATTTTTGGAGATAAAGAGGAGAGACTCAAACCTCATTTGGACATCATCTCAACGCACATCTCTCTCCTCTCTCATTGGTTCGTACAGCCTAAAGAAGTCCTTCTCTCTCCTCTACACATGTGAAAGGGCAGCTGCAATTTTCAGACTGTGTTAGAGCTTCTGCCACAACGTTGACCTTGGGTCAACTTTCACATTTTGACTTCGATTCTTGGGACAGAATCCGATTTTTCAGGCCGAACTTGGTGGCATGAAATCCGAGGAAATCTGGACTTTTGACTGCAGCATTGACCACAGATTTTGACTGCAGGTTTGACCAGTGCATTGACCAGGTTTGACCAAGAATTTCAGGATTGTTTTGGGCTGATTTTGACTGTTCTTTGAGGCCGAGTTTGACTGCGTTTGACAGAGCTCCATTGGGGAGGAATATTGCTGGTTTGACCAGCGTTGACTTTGCTGGCTAAGGCATCTTGTTGACTGCTGTAAATTGTACTTTCTCTCTCTGCTGAATTTGAAGAATAATAAGAAGATTTGATCAAAGGGTTTTCCCCACATTGGGGTTTTTCCCTGGCATCTGTCAAAATATTGTGTCCTCTTGTCTTGGCTTGTCTTCTGATTATTTGTTTATGTTCTATCAGCATTTACTGTCACTGTTAATGTGATTGCTACACAGGAAACTGAATTGGGCTAAAAGGAAAAATTGAAGTAAATTGCTCTAAGCATAGAACACACCATTGTTAACTAAAATTAACAGTTGACATATTAGGAGTCCTAATATAATAATGTGTAATAAAGGTCGATGTCAACTGACATAAATAAATGAAATAAGTGCTGGTGTTGGTAGTGAGAGATGATTAGGTAGTGCAACTAGCTAAATCATAAATAAAAAGATGCTAGCACGTGGTATCCTTGACTCCATTTGAATAATATTGTATACATTTTACACGTCCCATGCATTGTGTCTTCAATTTTCCAACATTAACCCCATTCATATTTGGATGTACACACGTCCATGGGGTTGTTCTGTAAGTCAGCTCAGGGAACATTGCATGAAGACTACCAAAGATAAGCAATTGACACAGGAACTCATTTTAAAATTAAAGAATGCTAGCAACTCCAAGTATCAAATAAATTATGTAGCTCAGTATGGGTTGAATTTGTAGCTATACATGCATCATGAATAACTATAAATTAGAATATGAATACACATGCAAGTACATGGGAGTAAGGCAGGTAAAGAGACCAAGCCTGTAATGATACTGCAGCAGTGAGCAAGAAGGGGCTTCACCTTGTCAGTCTTACAATTAAGGTTGTCAGCATTAATTGTTGTCGTTACCCACACTGCTCCAAACTTATCAGCAAATATGAGAAACTGGCTATCCCAGCTAAAACAGACTGCACTCACCCTCTTTTCAGAGCATCTGTAAAATATTCCAAACAGCAAACGAATGTTAGTAAACACAAATAGCAATTAACAAAAGGAATCAATGCTAGATGTTATGTCATTTAATACTACAATTCAGCATCAGGTGGAGATAAAATCCATTGAAGAGAAGCTACAGGAATTCCAGATAAAACTCAACCAATTACAAGTCTATCCCTTACATAGTTTTTATGCAATGCCAGGAATCTGCATTCCATATCTTGACAAGTTTATCATCACCTGCGGAAGCAAAAAGTTTCCCTTCTCTATGAAAGCATATCGATCTGATGGAATCAACATGTGAGTGGCCATCTTTGTTGTCCTGGCAAGCAATGCGGCAGTTTGCACTGCAACAAAAATCAGGAGGAATATTCATCAATAATCATTTACTAAATTTGCATAGCACAGAAGATTCTAAAAAGCAAAAATGCCTGTCCATTCTTGTAAGGAAACAATTTTAAAAACTCAATTAATTACAGCATTTAAGAATATTAATTGTTAGTTGTCACAACCTACAAACACAAGTACAAACCCACATGAAATGAACAGAGAGACAATAATTGTGTAGCTTCTCTTGTAGTCTAGTCCATGCACCAAACAACAATTTGTCAGCGACCACGTTCCATAATTGTAAAGTAATACCCTTGTGCTTGAAAACAATATCCTAAGCACTGATGAGTTTAGATCACAGCATACCTGGATTAGTCATCACCAAATACATTAAATATCTATGTTGCATGGGGGCTCATCACCTAAAAACACCAATGTACCCTGTGTTACCAAATTCTGGGGATCTATGGACCTTTATCTGCCCACAAAATCCTTGAAATCTGTCTATGGCATCCCCGAAATATATCCGGAATATCTCTTAAATCTTCCCTGAACATCTTGGGGACGGCCAGCAAGTCCCTGACTCTGAGATGAAGTCTCCAGTAGTTTGGGGATGTTTCCTAAAGGTCCACAGATCCCCAGAATTTGAGAACACAGGGTACATTGGTGTTTTTAGGTGACGAGCCCCCATGCAAGATATATTTAATGTATTTGGTGATGACTAATCCAGGTATGCTGTGACCTAAACTCGTCAGTGCTTAGGATATTGTTTTCAAGCACAATGGTATTACTCTACCATTATGGAACGTACATCCCCATACTACTGGAGACTTCATCGCGGAGTCAGGGACTTGCTGGCCCTCCCCAGGATGTTCAGGGAAGATTTAAGAGACATTCTAGATAGATTTCGGGGATGCCCTAGACAGATTTCAAGGATTTTGTGGGCAGATGTCAGGGACAATGTGGGCATTTATCTACAGTTTTGAGAATCATGGAGATTGATGATTGGACAATACGATCAACTTTTCTATCCTTTATTTTTGTATTGCACAGAATCTAAATCGGTTGTTCAAGTTGCAGCTCAAAACATGGGTTGTATATGATGGATTTCAATTTGTGTTTATGGCAATTTAAATAATGTTTTCAGCAACATAATTACAAGAATCAAAGCCTCCATGTCAACAAAACAGGAAATGCAACATTTCAAAGGGCTGATATTTTTAGTTATTGCTCTTGTTCTTTCTCATTTTGCAGGTCATCTCAGCTTTTACATATTGTACATGGGTTTCAAGGAGTCATTCAATTCCAGTGCTTCCACCATTCCAACCTCAAACATTTTGAAAACAATAAGTTAGTGGTAACTTGGATTGGGTACGAAATGTTTGAATAAACTCTTATTCAATCACCCTCTTACTCTGAAGTATGAATCTAATCTGTTTACATAACCAAACTATTTTATGGTGGTTTCAGCTGTAAAAGTCTGCAAAACCTATAGAGAAGAAAGAGAATGTCTCTTATGTCTAACATAATCATCATGAACAAAATACATGAGTATTGAAAATCTGCTATAGAGACGATTCTCTATCTCACAGACCCTTCATGGACCTTATTGCAAGTTGAAAATAGTTACACTCAAGTTTCCTAAAGCTAAACTACATTTCCGTCATGTCTATTGACCAATATTGAAAGGTCACTCAATCCTTTCTTAAATTGCACTAGTTTTTTCAGAATTGTCAATTCTAAGGGCTGTGCATAATACTATATCATGTAGTTTGTTATGCTTAAAAGCTTGAAACAACCACAAATGTTATTTGTGAATTCTGAAATATAATGATAGATAGATAGACAGGTATATTATTGCGGACCCCAACCTGACATCCCTTACAAATATTGGGGTTGTGCACTAACTGTCCCAGGGACATGTCCCTCCATCACCACCATTCCCCCATCCCAAAATCCAGTGCAAGATAGATAAATATCAATGTTGCAGGTATTGTGTCGGTGAAGAAACTCAGAGGCGATATTCAGGAAAATATCAGCAAACATAGAAATTTTTCAAACAATTCATTTTTTAAACATATAAAGCAACCCCCTCCCCTCTATCCCTTTTATGGGAACAGGTAAGAGTGACTTAACCCCTTTGTTCTCAATCCCTTGCTTTCCCTCTTTAAAATGAGCAAAAAAGTACCCAAAAAAACTCCTGAATCAGCAGATATTTTCTTCTATCTCACAATATATTCAATTTTGCAGAATACCGTGATATATTGAGATGATAATATTGCTTCCATGGAAATATCGCAATATCTGCTACATTAAGCATTTCATTTACATTTTTTTATAAAGATGAAAAAGTAAAATCCAAAACATATTCATGCTTATCTAAACCAAAGTACGATGATCAAATGTTTTGATCACTATAATCCCATTCCTTCATTCACAAGCCGGCATAAGGCTACCTCTAGTAGATACTAAAAAGGTTAACAAGCACGGGAAAGAAAATAAGAAACAAACCCAATTTGAAATTTTGAATACACTGTAATAGAATGCTGGTATAATATCCCAAGGGATTAGCTCAACCTACTGTCATGGATGTTGTTGGGTATTTGACTAGTTCCATGCTGGCAAGTGCCCAGTTCAAATCACCTTGGCCAAGGCACAATAGTCTATGCTGACAGGTTTACTAGGGATGTCATCCACGAATATCAAGATGCATCTCTTAGGTTTCCTTGTGAGGTTTTCCTTGGGAAAAAAAGAACATTGTCTAAAATTTAATCTTCTAATCATCAAGGGGTAAAGGCTAAATCATATATAACTTTAATTTGTGCAGGAATGTCAAGAAGTTGTGTAAGTAGGAGAGATAAAACAGACGGCCTGACAGTTTGACCAAAATGTTACCAGTGATTTTAGCAACAATTATCATTTTCAACGAGTATAAGAGGGAAAATCCACCCTCTCAAAGAGTTACAGAAAAAATCTTTGGTATATGAATTTAATCAGACAAACGGACATTAGGACTGAAATGCTACCAACCATATGCAAAAAAATTATATGTGAAGTAGGCAACAGTCCTTGAACTTGTTGAAATTTGGTTACCGGAGGACAGGTGGTTCCCTAAGGCTTTGATCTTTGGCCTAGGGAAAAGTGTCCAAATGTATTTCACTTTTTCTCCTAAAGTGACTCTATAAGTTGTAAAGTCAAATCTAATTTAAAAATGACTTTAAGTGATAAAGTTATTAAGTCTAATTTTAAAATGACTTTAATAAAGTCAATGTGAAATTAGAAACTGAAAAGTGACTTTGGCAATAAATGACTAAGAGGGTATTTATTAAAGTGGGGTGAATTAAAAAATAGAAAGTGAGATTTAAATGCACTTTTAATCTCAGCCATTGGATGTAGGGATTCCCCAAAAGTCACTTAGGGTTAAGTTAAAGGAGGAAAAGGAGGGAAAAGATCATTAAGTCTTTCATGAGCAGATTGAGAGAGGAGGAGAAGAGAGCAAAGAGAAATTTTTGAGCGGATGGAGAGCAGCAAAGACACACAGCAAATCCATACAGCAGCTTGGCACATTTCCCAAGGCAGTATTTTCGGACAGCAGCGTTTACTTGGCACGTTTACCGAGGCAGAATCCGTACAGCACTGTTTGCACACATTTCAAGGCAAGGTACAGCGTTGTTTTCAGAGAGAACATTCAGCAGTCAAAGGCACGACTTCCAAGGCTGTTTTCAGGGCACAGAAATCAAGGAGGGGACTACTGTGCGTGTCTGTACAGTTCCGTACAGCCAGATTCAGGCACGAAAATTGAGGCAACAAGTACAGCAATTAATGTTGCTTTTATTACTGTAATTTTCTGTTTGCTGTTGGCACAATTTTCAAGGTGGAAAGTTGGCACGGAAATCAAGATAAGTGGGTTATTGTGTTTGCTGTAATTTTTACAGTGTTGTTCAGTTCTCTGTAAAAGCATTTTCCAAAAATAAAGAAGAGCTCTCGAAGTGGTTTTCCCCAAGAGTTGTAGGGGGTTTTTCCAGGGTCATGTTCACCAAAAATCAGCATGTCATTTTCTGTGTGTGTGGCTGAAAATATTTCTGTGTTTTTATTTCTGCAATTTCCAACACTTAGAAAATTCCAGAATTTGTGTTTTCAGAAAATATCTATTTTTCCAGCTTGTTGAATGTATGGCTATGGGAATGGGCATTTAACTATATGGGCGAAATAAGGAGAAACTGAAAACCGGTGTGGGTCACAAAATTTCTACATGGTATCGGAGCTTGGGTGGCTGAAAAGTGCAGTTTGGGACAGTAAATGAAAAATTACAGCATGCTTATATTTCACACAGAAAACTGAACCTTTACCACAGCAGTGAAATTTTCCGTTTGTTGGGACAGCAAGCATGCCTTTGGGCGTAAGGGTGAAGGATAGGTTGGATGGGCATAGTAATTACAGTTCATGAAAGGAAAGAATCCAGAGTATCTTTGAGGAGGCAAAAGTCTGGGGCATCATGGTACATACCCAACATCACCCAGTAAATGTGCCTATTGACCCTATTCAGCCGGCAGATTTTAATAAGAAAAATGTCAAGGGAAAGAGACTGATTCTGGATGGTATTAAAGACCATGTCATTCCTCATGTGAGAAGAAAGAGGTATGCACATGAGATGTGGACAGCCTTGACCAATCTCTACCAGAGTACCAATTAAAACAGGAAAATGGTCCTAAGGGAGAAGTTGAAGGCCATTAAGATGGAAAAGACTGATAGTGTTGTTGCATACTTCACAAAGATCACTAATGTGAGAGATGAGTTGGCAGCAGTTGGAGAGGTCATTCCACCCACCAAGTTGGTGCGGATTACAGTGAATGGTCTTCCCAATACATGGCTGAACTTTGCTGATGGGATTGTTGCACGGGAGCCCCTTCCCACTTAAGAGAGGTTGTGGGATGATTGCATACAGAATGAAATCAGAAAGAACCAGCTTGGGGCAGCCAAACCAGTGGAGGAGGATGAGGATGTAGCATTGTTAGCAAGGGGCAAGAAGGGCAAAGGAAAGAAGCAAGCTTCCACAAGCAGTGGTGGGGGCAAAGGTAAAGGTAAACAAGTGAACACGCAGAAGGACTATTCCAAGGTGAAGTGTTGGAATTGTCAGAAGTTGGGACATTATGCAGTTGTGTGTCCGGAGAAGAAGAATAAGGGAAAGGACAAGACCATGGTAGCATCAGCAGAGATAGAGGACTTTTCGGAGAGCTTTGATCGGGAGCTTGGGTTCATTGATTGTGAGTCCATTAGTGCAGGATCACCTACCACGGAGGTTGAGAGGGAGTGTGCATTTCCCTCCACTAGCGGAGCATCTTCAGAGATTTGGTATGTTGACAGTGGGGCTTCACATCATATGACAGGAGTCCGTGAGTATTTCTTAGAGCTTTCAGAGAGTGGCACTGATATAGAGGCAGTACTCGGAGACGACAGCATTGTTAAAGTAGTCAATGTGGGCACATTGACATTTGATAGGGAAACCAAACCTCCCTTGAAGGTGTCAGATGTTCTATATGTGCCAGGGATGAAGAAGAACCTTATATCTATCTCAGCATTGGAGGACAGAGGGTATGAGGTATTGTTCAGGAGAGGATAGGTGCTTATATATCCCAGGGGTGCTCCAGCTGATTCAACTAGAGTGATTGGTGTATGCAAAGGTGTACAAGTTTGCCTTTTAGCCCCTTTTGGCATTGAGCAGTAGTACCGGCAGCAAATCTAGCAGTTCAGAGTTGTGTGAGATTTGGCATCGCAGGATGGGGCACATGTATCATGGGGCCTTAAGCACATTGCGGGAGATCACTACAGGTGTGCCAGATTCAGTTCTGATCACCTAGATACATGCAGAGGATGTGCTATGGGGTAGTTTGCCAAATCCCCTTTTCTCAGCAGTGACAGCAGATCGACTGGGATTCTTGATTTGATTCATACCGATTTGAGCAGTCAGATGTCTCATGTTTCCTTGAGTGGATATGAGTATTATGTTTTATTTCTTGAAGACCAAGAGTGAGGTCTCCAAGCAGTTTCAGGAATTCAAAGCTCTTATGGAGACTAAGACATGTCGGCAGAGCAAGTCCCTCAGGTCGGACAATGGAGGAGAGTACACCTTTGGTGAATTTGTTGATTATTGTGCGAAGGCAGGATTCAGGAGGGAGTTCACAGTTCCTTACAACCCCCAGCAAAACGTGGTTGCGGAGAGGAAGAACAGATCCATCGTTGGGGCTACCAAAGCCATGCTACATGATCAGGGGCTACCATTGTTTTTGTGGGCAAAGGCCTGCAACACTGCTGAGTATTTGCAGAACAGGAGTCCATATCGTGCCTTGGGGCATGTGACTCCAGAGGAGGCTTTTTCTAGGAAGAAGCCTGATGTTGGTCATTTTCGTATCTTTGGGTCTATTGCATACTCCTATGTACCCAAGGAGAAGAGGACCAAGCTAGAGCCAACCATAGAGAAGGGTATCTTTGTGGGCTACAATGATACCATGAAAGCCTTTCGAATTTATATTCCTACACGAAGGAGTTGTTGTCAGGCGAGATGTGAAGTTCGAGGAGGATAGGGTTTTTAGGAGATCACGAGAGTTAGAGTATCTGGATCAGCCAGACCCTCAGGAGCAGCTGAGTCAGTCACAGGGATCCAGCGGGCAGGGATCAGGAGGTACATCGATTACAGTGTCAAGTCCATCAGTGAGCAGTGGCTCACAGGGTCAGATGGGTGGTGCTTCGGGCAGCATGCAGAGCAGTCCACAGAGCAGTCCATAGGGTAGCCCATTGATGGACAGTTCACACGATACTTCAGCATCTACAGGTACAGGTTCAGGCAGGAGGACAACAGACAGACATTCAGGAGTTCAGGCTTCTGATGAGGATGAGGAGTTTCACTCTCCAGTGGGAGAGGTGCGCTCAGGGAAGAGGAAGCGCAAGTGGCTTCAGGACACCTTGAGAGATGCCACATCGGTTTCTGGGCCGAAGAGACAGGTTAGAGAGAGCAAACCACCTGAGTAGTTCTGTAGCTGTATGGCAAATGGTTGCCAACATCATTGACTCTGAGCCTTCTAGCTATGAGGAGGCAGCTAGCCAGCAGGTCTGGAGAGAGGCCATGCAGGAGGAGTATTCTTCTATCATGAAGAATGATGTTTGGGAGGTGGTGCCGAGGTGTAAATTTATGTAGATGTTTATGCTTGAGATGATTGAAAAAGTCCTTCGACGTTGACTCTATTTATGTCAATCACTAGGGTTTGTGACACATCTGCTGGGGGTGTAAAACCTTAAGCCCGACCTGCACATATTTGAAATTATCAAAAATAAATTCAAAATAAATGTTCTGCTCATCAGATGAAGATCAATTTTAGATCGATCTTACACCTCTCCGAAAGAGGAACCCAATACAAATATTGGTATCTTCATCTGAGCATCACCCCATGGAGTTTGGACCTAGTTGTCCAATTTTAACACTCCCTCTCAACTAGGGAGAACTCCATCCACCTGTGCAATCAAACATCGTGCATCATCCCGCCGTAACTTGCTTTGCTGGCCTCTTTATTTCAGAACAGAAGTGGGTCAGCCACAAAGACATCATTCCCGGCTGACAGATTCAACCCAGAGGTCCGAAACCTCTATCGGACTCACAAAGAGTCTCATACCAACCCGAAGTTGGTTTACCTAACCCGAAGTCAATAGGAGGTCTGAAACCTCACTAGACTTGATCCCAAATCAAGTGGTTGGACCGTGCCATCCTAGATAGAGAGTACGGAAATCTCTAATGCGTCCATCAGTCTTTGCTACTAGTCTCTAGCTTTTCCCACCTCATTGGCCAAATGAGAGGTACTTCCCATGAGCCCTAAACTCAATGGGTAGGATGCATACAAGGCACAGATAATGAGAGGTGCACCAGCTCAATAGTCACAACGGTGGGGCCCAAGCACACCAACAAAGTTCGGCAAGCCTAGCCCTGTGGTTGCTTATAGCTCCGAGAAGCTATCCCCAAAGCCACCAAAACCTCCTAGAGCTCATCGTCCAACAAGACCCACATCATAGGGTCGTTCCACGATACCAAGACTCTCAAGGAAGGTTAGGAACTTGACCTTCCCCAGGGGCTTTGTGAGAATATCCGCGACCTACTCATCAGTTCCTATATGATCGAGCCTTACGGCGCTTCGTTGTACCATATCCCGAATAAAGTGGTACCTGATATCAATATGCTTGGATCGATCGTGGAACACTGGATTCTCGGACAAGCAAATCCCACTCTGGTTATCACAGAGTATCACGGTGGTATCTAGCACATGCCCGAACCGCTCACTAAAGAGCTTTCGCAACCAAATTGCTTCACAAAAGGCCATACTCGCTGCAATGTATTCGGCCTCAACGGTGCTCAAATCCACCGACTTCTACTTATTGCTCATCCATGAGATCGAAGCAGAACCAAGATTGAAGCAGCATCCTGATGTGCTTTTATGATCCATCACACTGCCAGCCCAATCGGCATCAGTATATCCAAGGAGTGTCACGCTCCCGGCAGTGTATCTCAGCCCATGGTTTATCATGCCCCGAAGATATCTCAACAAATTCTTGGCACCAACCAAGTGAAAGTGATGAGGTTCAACCATCTGTTGACTCAAAGTGTTCACTTCAAAACATATATCTGGACGGGTATTCACTAAGAACATCAGGGCCCCTACGAGTTGACAATACTCAGTAGGATTTGCCAATACGGGCCCAACAGCGTTGCCACTCAACTTTTTGAAGTTGAGCTCCATCGGTGTCGACATGGACTTGCAATCCACCATACTAAATCTTTCCAGAAGCTTCACAATGTATTTTCCTTGAGAAAGGAAAATCTCGCCAGGTCTCTGCCAAACCTCCAGGCCTAAGAAATAGTGCATCAGTCCTAGGCCCTTCATCTCGAACTCAGCAGCAAGCTCCCTCTTGCACTGATGAATGAGAGGGTCAACACCTGTCAAGAAGAGGTCATCCACATACAGCACCAGAATGAGAGGCTTCCCCTTGACAACCTTGATGTAAAGGTTCGGATCAGCATTACTTCGAGTGAAGCCCAGCTTCATCAAGTAGCTATCTATCCTCTCGTACCAAGCTCTGGGTGCTTGCTTCAACCCATAGAGGGCTTTCTTCAACTTGCAGACATGGGTGTCTCGATCCTGGACTTCGAACCCCAGAGGTTGTTCCACATATACTTCTTCCTTTATCGCACCATGTAGAAATGTGGTCTTCACATCCAGCTGATGGAGACTCCATCCTTGCATAGCAGCAAGGGCTATAATAGATCGAATGGTGGTATATCGAACCACAGGTGCAAATATGTCATCATAATCTATGCCTTCCTTTTGAGAGAAGCCACGGGCAACGAATCTTGCCTTGAACTTTTCAGCACTTCCATCAGATCCATGCTTGATCTTGTAGAGCCATTTTGAGGTGACAACTGCTTTGTCTTCCGATCTTGGAACCACATCCCAAACATCATTTTTCATTATGGACTCATACTCTTCGTGCATAGCATCCTTCCAGACTTGATGCTTTACGGCTTCCTCAAAATATCCAGGCTCCAATTGTACAATAGTACTCATGGCTGCTAGATGCCCTTGGTATCTACTCGGCTTCTTGCTTTCACAGAATGTCCCCCTTGGGGTCGCATGTCCCTCAGCATCCTCGAGAGTGTCCCTGAGCCATGATGGTCTCTTTCCCAGTGAAGGAGGTGGATCAATCGAGTCCATTGGTCCTTCAACATCAGGCATCGTCTCATCCTTTGGTTCCTATTGATTTCCAGGCCTTGCTTCATGATCTTCCTCAGATCTCGGAAGATTGACTACTTTCCTCAGGGAAGCATCTTCGTCAAAGGTGACATCGTGGCGTATCTCCACTTCCCTTTGACCAAGTACATAGACTCTATAGGTCTTCGAAGTTTCACTATAGCCTACAAACATTCCTTTCTTCCCAGAAGCATCTAGCTTGCTTGTCTTTTCTTTCGGCACATGAAAGTAAACAGGACATCCAAAAACTCTAAAATGTGAGACGTCAAGTTTCTTACTAGAGAAAACCTCTTCGGGAGTTTTGGATTCCAGAGTGGAATGCGGGCATCAGTTTTCTATGTACACAATAGTGTTCGCAGCTTCTCCCCACAGAAACTTCGATAGACCTTGATCACATAGCATGGCACGGGCAGCTTCCACAATGGTCATGTTCTTTCGTTCAACAACACCATTTTGCTCAGGAGTATATACAGTTGTGGTTTCCCTCTTGATGTCAGCTTCTCTACAAAAGCCCTTGAACTCATTTGTCTCATATTCAGTGCCATTTTTAGTTCTCAAAATCTTGATCTTCTTCCCTGTCATATTTTCCACCAAGGCTTTGAAGGTACAGAACCACATGAAAGCCTCATCCTTCTTCTTTAAGAAGTATATCCAGGTTTTGCGAGAGAAGTCATCTGTGAACATCATATAATAAGAACATCCTCCCAAGGATATCACGGGCAGCATACCAGATAGATCAGAATGGATCAATTGCAAGACATCAGTTGTCTCTGTGACACTTGAGGGGAAAGGTCCCTTTGTATGCTTTCCTTCAACGCAACCCTTACATACACCTTCATGATTATTTGAAAAATCGGGCATCCCTGTCACCACCTTCCTTGCTACGGGAGGGCCTTATAGTGAAGGTGTCCAAACCTTCGGTGCCATAGTTCAGTTTGTCGGATAGTATCACATGTCATCGCTCCCAGTGGACTTCCTCCAACCTAGTAGAGTGTATCAACTCTAAACCCAATCATGATAGCTTCCTTGAAGCTCTTCTTCCACATGAGCATCTTTCCATCAGTGAATGCCACATTGAAACCTTTGTGTTCCATGGCCGATATAGACACAAGGTTCTTCTTCAAATTCAGTACATAGAGTACATCCAGCAAGTGGAGGACTTGACCTTGAGACAAGTGGAGGGTCACAATCCCTGTGCCTTTCACGGGATATGTGGCATTATCTCCAAGGGTAATTTCCAGATTAGTATCCTTCTCAACCATATTAGAGAGTGCTTCCTTGAACCAAGTGATGTGCCTTGAAGCACCACTATCTATCAACCAGACATCCATAGTGTCGGGTGGAGATGCAACAGAGAGGACGGATACAAGAATTTATTCATTTCTTTTATCAACAACATTTGATTCCTCATACCTGGAGTTTCTTGACCTTTTGAAAGGTTGATCATTTCCGCCGGAGGGAGCCTTCCTTTTTCCCTTGAACCTGTTGTTCCTTTGATTGCCATTCATCCGGTTGTTGTTGTTATCATCACCATCGGGAGAATTCTTCTTGAAAGGACATTCTCTAACATAGTGACCTGACCTATGACAAGTGAAACACTTGCCCTTCTTTCCTTGGGCTCCTGCTTTTCCTTTGTTCTTTGGACCACCAGAGTTCTTCTTTCTAGAATGAGCAGGGTATGCAGCATTTCCTTCATTTCCATACTCCTTCATTCTTGATTCTTCTTGAACGCATCTTGACAGTACTTTGTCAAAGTCAAGTATCACATTATTATTTAGAATGGTAGTGTTGAACACATGGCATTCGGATGAGAGCCCTCCAAGTGCGGTGAGTACCATCTCTCGATCAGCTATTGTCTCCCCAATAGCCAGTAGATTGTTCCTGATCTCAGTCAGCTTCAGAAAGTATGATTGGACAGACTCATCCCTGCCTTTCTTCAGATTCTTCAATTGATTTTTGAAGTATAGTACTTGATTCGCATTGTTGGCCTTGAACATGAGGATCAATTTATCATACATCTCTTTGGATGTGCCCAACTCAGAGATGTAGACCACCAGACTTTTATGAATGGATTCCCTGATCATCAGCTTTGCTTTGATCTCCCCCCTCTTATACTTCGTTTTGGCAGCAACAAGAGCAGTGGATGGAGGTTCTTGGATTTTACCCTGCACATAGTCCATGACATCTAGGTCTTCCAATTTGGGATCCAATATCATCTTCCAAGCATGGAAGTCATCCTTCCCAATCAATTTGTCATCCTCCTTGAAGCCATAGTTTGTGGAACCCATTTTCCTCTTCGATGATTGCAACAAATAGGGCTTGTCTTCACCTCAGCTTTGATACCATGTAAATTTATGTAGATGTTCTATGCTTGATGCAACTTTACTTTTCACTACAGCAATCACATAAACAAATAAGTAAAATGCTGATAGATCATAGAACATACCAGTGGATCTACAGAAGACAAACCAGAAACAGAAAAATGTGGTGGTGCATTACGGCGATCAACAGGATGCTTCAACCAACAAAGTCTCCTTGGTCAGCCAACCCAGCATGTGTCACAACAGCCCTCAAAACAGCGACACAATCAACTCAAAGTCAACCCCAGAAAAGTCAACGCAAAACGGCATCAAGAAAGTCAACACAGCTCGATCTTCAGTCAACCTTTTGACCTCGGTTCTTGTGCCAATATGTACGGCCTTCCAAAATCGAAGTCTCCACCAAAATTCAGCCTCTTTGGACCATGCATTGACCAAAGTCAACGCTGGTCAAACTTGCATGGAAACCCTAGCTGCAGTAGTTTTCATCTTCGTCCTTCTTTCCCACGTGTGAACCGAAACTGCTTCCAAGGAGCTCGTACTAAATCAGAAGAGGAGATATGATGTGTGAGGATGAGATGATTGAAAAAGTCCTCCGACGTTGACTCTATTTATTCAATCACTGAGGTGTGTGACACAACTGCGGGGGGTGTAAAACCTTAAGGCCGACCTGCACATATTTGAAATTATCAAAAATAAATTCAAAATAAATGTTCTGCTCATCAGATTAAGATCAATTTTAGATTGATCTTACACCTCTCCGAAAGAGGAACCCAATACAAATATTGGTATCTTCATCTGAGCATCACCCCATGGAGTTTGGACCTAGTTGTCCAATTTTAACACGAGGCCTGAGGAAAAATCCATGGTTACTTCCAGATGGCTTTACAAGGTAAAGCACACTGCAGATGGTAGCATCGAGAAGTTCAAGGCAAGGTTTGTGGCTAGAGGGTTCTCCCAGGTAGAGGGAGTTGATTATGAGGAGATCTTCGCTCCCGTGGCTCGATATACTTCCATTCGCTCCATTATATCAATAGCAGCAGAGATGGGTTGGAAGATCCACCAGATGAATGTGAAGATCGCATTTCTCAATGTCTTCATACAGGAGGAGGTGTACACTGAGCATCCACAGGGCTTTAAGGTGCATGGGAAGGAGTCCCATGTATGCAGACTGAAGAAGGCACTTTATGGCCTGAAGCAAGCTACTAGAGCTTGGTACTCCAGGATTGATACTTACTTGCAGGAGATGGGTTTCACAACGAGTGATGCAAATCCGAACCTATACTTTATTGTGATAGGTGAGGAGCCTCTCATTCTGGTGTGCAGAGAGACTCATAGAGGGCTGCAAGAGAGATCTTGCTTCGGAGTTTGAGATGAAGGACATTGGCTTGATGCATTACTTTTTGGGACCGGAGGTGTGGCAAGAGGAGGGGCATTTCTTCTTGGGACAGGGGAAGTATATTGTGGACATCCTTAGCAGATTCCACATGGAGGATTGTAGACCCATGTCAACACCTATGATCACTAACTAGAAGAAGCTTCACGATTCAGATTCCAAGTTGGTGGATCCCACATTGTATAGACAGTTGATTGGTTCCTTGATGTATTTGGTCAACACTAGACCAGATATATGTTTTGCAGTCAACGCGATGAGCCAGTTCATGTGTGAGCCCGGGAGAGTGCACTGGGTTGCTGCAAAACACATTTTGCAGTACTTGCAGGGGACAGTGGATTATGGTCTGGATTATAGACAGGGAGATGGAGTGAGATTGGCAGGGTACACTGATTCTGATTGGGCAGGTTGTGCTTTTGATAGGAAGAGCACTTCAGGGTGTTGTTTTGGATTGAGTTCGGCAGTTGTGTCGTGGTTCAGCCAAAAGCAGCGTTCAGTAGCATTGAGTTCAGCTGGTTTATACATGGTACCGCCTAGCTAGTTGTGAGGCCATATGGCTTCGCAAGATGTTGTTTGGCTTATTTGGTCAACCGTTGAGACCTTCAGTGATTTACTGTGATAATCAAAGTTGCATTAAACTCACGAAGAATCCAATATTTCATGACAGGTCAAAGCATATCGGGATCAGATATCATTTCATTAGAGACTATGTTCAGAAGAGAGCTGTGAAGCTTGAGTATATTCCCATAGATGAGCAGGTAGCAGATATTCTTACGAAACCCTTTCCACGAGGCAAGCATGTCTACTTTAGAGACAAGATGGGTGTGATGAGGAACACCTTCCTTGGTAAGAGGGAGTATTGAAATTTGGTCACTGGAGGACAGGTGGTTCCCTAAGGCTTTGATCTTTGGCCTAGGGAAAAGTGTCCAAATGTATTTCACTTTTTCTCCTAAAGTGACTTTATAAGTTGTAAAGTCAAATCTAATTTAAAAGTGACTTTAGGTAATAAAGTTACTAAGTCTAGTTTTAAAGTGACTTTAATAAAGTCAATGTGAAATTAGAAAGTGAAAAGCGACTTTGGAAATAAATGACTAAGAGGGTCTTTATTAAAGTGGGGTGAATTAAAAAATAGTAAGTGAGATTTAGATGCACTTTTAATCTCAGCCCTAGATCTAAAGCTATCTCAGCCATTGGATTTAGGGATTCCTCAAAAGTCACTTTGGGTTAGGTTAGAGGAGGAAAAGGAGGAAAAAGATCATTAAGTCTTTCATGAGCAGATTGAGAGAGGAGGAGAAGAGGGCAAGGAGAAATTTCTGAGCGAAGGAAGAGCAGCAAATACGTATAGCAGTTTGGCACATTTCCCAAGGCAGTATTTTCGGACAGCAGCATTTACTTGACATGTTTACCGAGGCAGAATCTATACAGCACTCTTTGCATGCATTTCAAGGCAAGGGACAGTGTTGTTTTCGAGGAGAACATTTAACAATCAAATGCACAACTTCTAAAGCTGTTTACAGGGCACGAAAATCGAGGGGACTGATGTACGTGTCCGTGCAATTTTGTACAGCCAGATTCAAGCACAAAAATCAAGGCAGCAAGTACAACAATTAATGTTGCTTTTATTACTGTAATTTTCTGTTTGTTGTTGGCACAATTTTCAAGGTGGAAAGTTAGCAAGGAAATCGAGATAAGTGGGTTATTGTGTTTGCTGTAATTTTCACTGTGTTTTTCAATTCTCTGTAAAAGCATTTTCCAGAAATAAAGAAGAGCTCTCGAACTGGTTTTTCCCAAGAGTTGTAGGAGGTTTTTCCAGGGTCATGTTGACCAAAAATCAACGTGTCATTTTTTGTGTGTGTGGCTGAAAATATTTTTGTGTTTTTATTTCTGCAATTTCCAGCGCTTTGAAATTTCCAGAATTTGTGTTTTCAGAAAATATTTATTTTTCCAGCTTGTTGAATGTATGGTTATAGGAATGGGTATATAACTATATGGGAGAAATAAGGAGAAACTGAAAATCGGTGTGGGTCACAAAATTTCTACAAAACTAATCATAAAAAGAGAAGAGATTAATCCCGTTGCAGCTACCTCTATAAATAAAGAAGTTGGTTGGCAAGAACATATAACGGATCATGAAATATGCTGCTTACAAAAGACACTGGACTGCTTGAAACTATCAGTGCCACCAGGGTTGACTGCTGATTATGCACCATGATAAATTCTCATTAACATGGAGAGACAAATGCATTTATTCAATTTCGTACTAGCTTCCCGTAATAGACTTACTGTACCTTGACCTGTCCACATTCATATCCCTATGGATGAAAATTCAATTTTTAATATATCATGATTTCTTGTAAGTGCTATATTTCTCACAACCGGATGCTGAAGATTTATGTATCTTAGCTAACACTGTGTCCGAAAGTCCTAGAGATCACAGTGTTTAATGATTAATCCCCACCAGACCATAAAGCATTCATCCATGTCAAATATCCTCATTGTAGCAGCCACTGGCTGGCAACTGTGCCTAGATTAGATTCACTGGTCCAACCAGAGCACTAAAGAGCAGGATGGAAGGAGGCCATTGACCTAATTTTGTGGTCATTCGTCGAATGTTAATATAATTATCTTATTTTATGAGAAGACATAAAAACAATGAACTCAGTCAATCAGCAAGAGATAACTTGATCAGAGTTACAGAACAAACAAACAAATAAAAGGAGGGATATGAATGTTATCGACTAGTCTCCCTTCATCCTTCAACCACAACACCAAATATACAGAAGGAAATGCAAGTCAAAATTAAATGCAGAATATTCAGACATTAAGGGATATACTGATGTTGTGTTATTTGTGCTAGGTAAGAGAACAAAGCAGACTTAACACCAACATCTCATATGGTAAAAGTCCACACACATAAGCACCATTGATGTTGATCATTGTTATCTATGCAGCAAAACTCCATACATGGTCCTTGCTCATTAATATATGGCTCCACCAACTCACTGTAAATTTTAAGCCCTAGATCACAGTTGTCCTATGTTTCTCTTAATTAAATAAATCAGATCTGTGTTGAAATGTAACTAGTGTCAGTCTTCATAATTGTTCTTGGGTCATGACTTGATGTAATTATTGATGTACTTGTCCAAAAAAAAAATATATATATATATATATATATTTGTAAAAAGAAAAATTATTTTATTGCAATGGGTTTCATGCCCATCATTTTGTGATCCTAGGTCAAAGCACCCATTTGAGTGTTCTACAGGTCCTGTTTGTGAAAATTTCTTAACCTAAGAAACCCTACTATAACCATTGATTTACTTCTCCTACTTGATTACTTATACAAGTTATTAATCTGAATATTCAGAAAAACAGTGAAGTAAACTCAAATAGCAGCCTACACATACAGATCACTTATTGAATAGCACGTTCATATGACAAAGTGACACATTTTTCGGACAAATGTCCCCGGAAAAATCCGATGCGGGAAAACCGGTGCAACTAGCTCTAGAGGGTTTTATTATTACGCAGAAGCTGAATACAACTATTTCTGGGCACCAGACATGGTTGGCCCTATAGAGAAATCACAACAGCTATACCTCTTTCTCTAGGAGACAGAAAATATGGCTGATTCACACCATCAAACGGGATTTACAGAACTAGTACATATTTTTCTAATTCTTGTATATAACCATTGGGATTTCTAACATGGTTTTGATGCAATCTGAAGTGTATATTAAATTGCTTGAAGAGTTGTCCATCAATTCCGAGGGCTTTCTTGAGACCGGAAGGGTTTTAGGCCTCTAAACCCTCTACGTTGAAATTCTTCCAACGGTTTAATATTTCAAAAAAATTATTAAAAGGTTTGATTGGGGTTTTATTTGTATTTTGTTGGCAAATATAAAGGCCAGGGCGTAGATCTCCTTAAAGAATTTCTTGCAGGTGGATCTAGCCTCATAAGAGGAAAAACAAATTAATTCTGGAGGCTAGACCCTCATTTTTTCCCTGTGACCTTGGTTAACAAAATTCGGTGGATTTTTTTGAAGAATCACAGAGCTTTTCTAGTTGAACTTTACTTTAAGGGGTTGAAGCACACAAAAAAGTTTTGAGGTTTTTTGATCTAGGCTTCGTATTGCAGACCTTGGAAAATTTATTTCTGGAAGCCACAGACCTTTCCTCATTTCCAAAGGTCGAGATCTATGGGCCTACCACTAACTTAAGGTTTTAAAAAAAATTGAAGCATAAGCTACAAGGGTTTTAGACTAAGTTGCACGAAACAGGGAAACAGGTACGAGTTTTTGAAACAGGCACAGGTACGAAACGTGACCCCTGAAATTTGGAAACAGGGAAACGCCATATTATATATATATATTAGGACATTTAAGAAATGTTGTTATGTGCAATCATAAAGCATACATGATAAACTATAATTTATTACATTTAAAGTTTAAACATTATGATTAAATTGTCCAATGTCAATGCATAAACTATAAGCCTCTAAATTTACATCATATTTACTCATGAACGATCATAGACACATAATGAAAATAGAAATATCAGATATCCAAAATCAGTCTTTATTATATATCCAAATCTCAAAATCAGCCTTTATTATATATATGAGGATGCAAATACAATAAACACTATGAGGCTACAAGTACTATAAAGACAAAAGACTAATACTCATCATCATAATCCTCATCAAAAATAGAAGCAGAAGCAAGCTCAACAATGGATGGTGGAGCTGAAGAAGATGATTGGCCAATTCCACTTCTATGCTCCTGGAACTCAATATTCATGGCAGCAAGAGAGAGCTCCAAAACAGGACTTTCTGGATCCACATCCCATTCTTTAGAAGGACCATTGCTATATTATGGACCCCTACGAGATGCAAGGCGAAGGTTGGAGTGCACACAAACAAGATCCTTTGCCTCTTGTGAGCCCAACCTATTGCGCTTCACAGAATGAATAAAACCATAGGTGCTCCAATTCCTTTTTGTTGATGAAGAGTTTGCCACTTGTGAAATGGCACGAATGGCAAGGTTTTGCAAATGTACACCATTTGCTCCATGAAAAATCCACCACGTAACTGAATTCATGGTGCCTCTCTCCTCCAAAGATGATATATCTGAATAATCATCTAATCCTACAGCAAAACTGGCAAATTCTCCTTCACCTCCCTATGTAGATGAACTGGAAACATTCTCATACAGCCTTTTTTTCACCCCATTAGCCACCTCTCTGTCCTTATGGAGTGCCTTCCTCTTCCCATTGCTTTGAGAAATAAGCTCCTCATCATAAAATTTGGGGTTCAAGGCATGTGCTAAAGTGTGCAATGGAGTGTTGAAATTGTTCCAACTATCAACAATGATTTTCTTGACTAAATCAACAAAATGATCATCTACAAACAAAAGTTGTGGAGACTCTTGTGAAATGATTTCCATAGTTTTCTCAACCATGGAATCCATGCCATCATATACCTCTCCTAAGAAAGGTTGGTCAGTGTCAGCATTCTGAAGAAGCTCAAATGCAGGGGTTGTGAACTTTAGCAAGAAATTTATCTTACTCCACCAATCATCATCAAGGCACAATCTACACACCATATATCCCCGCTTTGAATCTGCCTGTCTCCGCTCAGCGCAAACTTGACTCACCACCATAGAAACTAATGCTTGTTTAAACTTTAACCTCAACAAGGAGGCGCAACATTATAAAGTTTGAGGCATCTCTTGTCTCGGCAACTTTTAACAACTCCAATTTGGAGTACTCTTGAAGTATTGCTTGAGATTGGTGGTGGTTGGTGATGAATTTAACAATCTCCCTTGCTTCCCTTGTGATTTCCTTTATCCATGGAACTTTATTGTCGATCTCCTCTAAGATCAAATTCAAATTATGGACAATGCAGGGTGTCCAAAAGATATAGTCATACCTCCCCTCAATAATTAAACCTGCATCTTTACAAACTGGTGCATTATCCGTGACAACTTGCACCACCCTGTTAGGACCTATTTTTTCAATAGATTTTATAATAACATCAGCAATTAATTATGCACCTTTTACCTCTCCTGAGCAGTCTTCCACCTTTAAAAACATTGCTCCTTTTGGTAAAGTGGCAATGATATTTATCAATGGTCTGTGCCTTGTATCTGTCCATCCATCTGAGACTATGGTAACCCCAGAGCTACTCCAGGAAGAATGAATTGGTGATAAGATATCCTCCACAAGCTCCTCCTCACTTTTGAGGAAGTTGAGTTTTGACTTTCTCATACTTGTACCCTTTGGGAGCTTTGTTAACTGCCCTTATCATATCTTGCCAGTAAGGAGAGCGAACAACATTGAATGGGATACCACATGCATAGATGCACCTAGCCACTCTGGAATCAACTTCTTCTCTTGCTTGCACATTCACCATTTTAACAATTCTCCTATCTTGAACTGTTGCGGATGCCCCTCTGGTATTTTTGGATGGTGTTTGTTCTTTTTGTTGAGTGGCTCTCCTCTTCCTTGCTTCAACTACAATCCTTGACTCAATGTTTGGTGGAGCTTGAGGAGTGTCTTAACTAAGCTCTTCATGCCTTCTTTTAATTCCATTTGCCTCGTCTTACTCTCTTTGATATGCCCTCCTCATCAATGTGGTTGTTGTTTTTGTTCAACCTGCAATCCCCAATCCTCCTCCATGCAAAAGATGTTCCTTCACTCTTGGGTAGGAGCCCTTGTACGAATTACTGCAAAGATTACATCGCCATTCCCATGAGCCACCACCTCCACATTTTTGAAGCTTTTGAACATGCTTCCAAAGAGGATAATATTCAACCCTCGGGTTGGACTTGAGGCTTGAAGTTGCACCTAGGTTGGAAACCATTGCTGCAAAAAAAAAATTAAAAAAACAAATCTCAGATCTATAAAGAAAAAAACTTTTTCATATTTTTGGTAGCATAAACCCTCAAAAAATAGAAGAAACAATGGGAAAAAACTAAGAAAATGAATGCTTTTTACACAAATTAATTTTTTGTAGCTAAAGCTACCCCAAAATGCCACAAAAGACGAAAAATATGGTTGTAGCAAAGCCAAAAACCAAAAATGTTGTAGCTAGAAACTTCCCACTCCAAATCTGCTTGTGAAATCTCTTTCTCTTGCTGTTGAAATCTCCTTTGCTCACTAGTGAAAACTCCCTAGCTGAAGCACTTCTCTCTTCCTCTTTTCTCCTTGCTAAAATCGTTTGTCTCCAAGTGAAACAACTTGCTCAATTTGTGTGATGAGGGAATGAGGCGAGAGTCTTTTTATAACTTGAGAGAGCCATCTAGAAGCATTCAAAAGATACTTTATTTGCTGGATAAAATAATAATAATAAACGGGAAAAAAAAAAAAAAACAAATTAAAAACTATTAAACTGATGAAACGCATTTGTACAACATGGAAACGTGTTTCAAGTCGTACTGGGCCATGTTTCCTCCATGCGAAACATGGCAGTACAGCCTGAAACACGTTTCCAAGTCGCACAATACGCATTTCAGTTTCGTTTCCTTGGGGAAATGACCCCCTGGGCAGCGTTTCCTGCAACATAGGTTTTAGAGGTCATTTCTTCTAGGAAGCAAGCCTAGAAGGGGTCAATTTTTCTTGTGCTAAATAAATCTATTAACCCTCATTTTTTGTAGTGATCTAATGATTGTTTTGGCAGGATTTTCATCGAACTTTTTGGCAAGGAAATTGATTTTGAAGGCTTAAATCTAATTGGCAATTTTTTCTTAGCCCTTTGCATCAAGGCCAAAAGCTCTTATGGAGCCTCCTATAACATGTGCAAAATTCTAATTTCAAGAGGGTTTGCAGCGAATTTCATGGAGAACATTTGAGCCTCAAACTTTAAAGAATTTCCCTTAAAATTTTAATAAAATTTAAATCGATTTAAGCCCTATCCTGGAGTTGGTCATAAGCATATTAAGAATGATTTTTCCCAAGGGCCCATAGCTTATTTGTCATCTGATTTGAGATATTTTAAGGTTAATTTTGGGTTTTGCAAGAGGAGTTTCTTCAAATTGCTAACCTTATGTGATTTTGCAAAGATCCTACTCAGAATTTTGAAGGGGTTTACAAGAACTTTTGGGCATAAATCTTATTTGCAACAGCTTAGCATCAAACGGCATAATTTTCAAGGAAGTCACATATCATTTTAGGCCTTTTTTTCCTCAATAGTAAATACCTAGGGATTAAGGTGGGGCCTCCTCTTTGACTGGTGCGAGAAAGTTATTTGTTGTAGAGAAGAAGAATTTTATCTGAAGTCACTTGAGGCTTGAACCTTTAAGAATCACCATAATAATTCCACAAAACCTTGCAATAAAATTAGTGTTCAATTCTAGGCTAGCTAGACTGTGTAAACTTGTGACTGCATAATCTCTTCATTCAAGGCCATGGTCATCACAGGGGTTTAATTTATTGTTTGAAAAGGTTTCACATCAAGATCACAAGTGGATCAACCTATCATTCCAAGGAGAAAGTTTTTGTTGTAAAATATCTCCAAGTTGTTGTTGTAAAATATCTCTCATCATTGTATTTCTCCTTGAAGGAAGAGTCTCTCTCTCTATCAAGAGGCATCTTCTCTTTGTACCAATAATAATAAAACTCACATTGTTTCTTGAGGGAGCCTAGGATTTTCATCCCATGGTATCTTATCTCTCCATTTAGAGTTATGTCACAAGGTTCATCGAACTTCAACCTTCAAGTTCGAATTTTGGCGAACCTTAAAAAAAATTTGTGGTTTGGCGAACCTCATCAAACCTCATAACCATTGACCAAGTCCATAGATCAAAACTCATAACCTCACGTCACAACTCAAGCTTGTAATCTATCCTTGCAATTTCCATGTCTGTGATAGCATTTTAATTTTTTTATGTTTATTGATGTTGATTTCTTACTAATTTATCCTATATCTCATTTTAAATTCAATATATGTTTCTATATATATATATATATATATATAGAGAGAGAGAGAGAGAGAGAGAGAGAATGTATATGGACAAACCTAATGGAGAACCTCATCCGAACCTCATCAAAAAATTCAAACTCGACCGCACCTAATCATTTTCAAACCAAACTCGAACCCGAACAATGTGACTTAGATTTAGAGGGAGGCCTTGTCTTGTTTTTCTTGAGTTTAGATCTAACTTGCATTTACTAACTGACTTGTTAACTCACTAACTTTGGATCTAGTCACTAACTTGTTCTTCTTGTGTTTAGTATCATTTGCATCATAGATCTAATTTCTAATTGCATCTCAAATTCTCTACTTGATCTGATTGCAAGTATAATTGGTGGATCTAAGTCACAATTTCTTTCATTCCTTGTTAGCAATCTCATCTGCCATCTAATAAATATAATTTCACTATATAGCCTTTACTTGTTTCAACTATCCAAATAAGTAAAGAATACTTTAAAGAACATATCTAAAGGCAAATTGGGATCTTGCTCTAACATTCTAATCTAATTGTCATATGATTGTCATTTCTCGTTTCATTGAGTTATTATCATTGTATAAGCTAATCATTGCTCATAAGTGTATTTAAATCATAAGTGAATTGGTTATTTATCTAATTGAAGCATCTTGGTGAAATTGTATCTCATTGAAGCAATCTAATTGAATCTGGCATTTGCATCATCATTCTAGATTAGTGTGTATTGTTAAAATTTACCTCAAAGCATAAGCTTGGTTGTATAGAGAGATAGGACCACCTTCTCCATTGTTCAATTTGAGAAGCTTGACCCTTACTCAACAGTTAAAACAGGTGACCTAGCAGTTCTCTTGTGGGAAATACCTTGTAGGAACAGAGGCTCTTAGGTCGTTAGAACTCCGAGGTAGGTATCGTTAATAAGGCCTTAGCCTCCTTCCCCTGGACTTCTTTCTACAACCTTGTGTAAAACTTGTTTCAAAACAATTGAGGAGAATGATTTTATCTAGATTAGGCATTTAACTAAAAGTAACCAAGATTTTGCATTTCACCTCGAAAGGTCTTGCATTCATCTTGCACTTTTTCATTTCTTTCATTGGGTTATTGTATCTAGAATTGTGAGTTCGTTTATCTATTTGCAAGTTTTATCTTTCATTTTTGTACTTGTCCACTTTATGCTTTGAATGGCATATCATCATTACAATATTTGCTTGAAGTACAAGTCAGATTCTAGCTGCTTATAACATTTGATTTGTTGTACTAACATCTTTCCTGCAGCACTGCTTATCTAGTAACCTAAAGTTTTATACATTGTGCAAGTGATTTAATCTTTATTGAGCTTTTCTATTAAGGCATTGGTCTATATTTGATAATCTTGTTATTGTCATATTGATCTAATTGAATCCATTCTGTTAACATAAACATTGTTCATTGATCCTCACACTTGCTAGTTAATCCTAACTCAAGTTGCATAGGGAAGTAGTTGTCTTGCCCTTAGTCTCCTAGAACTTGTTCCAACAACTTACCCCTTTTCTATCCACCCTTAGGGACAACCACCATTTGCTTTTCTAGGAGAAAGCTTAAACAAAGTGAGTAGGGATCAGAGTGACAGCCATTACTTTGAGCATTGCACCTTAGGTGTACACTTTAAGCGACAACATTTTTTGGCGTTGTTGCCAAGGATAGAGTTTTTTCGTTCTCGATTTCTCGACTTACATTTCGGTTCTTGCATTTGGATTTTCAGGGTTAGTTTCCTATTCAAGTGGCGACTCCACTCATTTCATTTTATACAAGGATTTTTGCATGAATCTTTCTTCTTGTAGACTTCTTGCTAGTCTTGGACAGGAGGCTCTCTCTAACATTCATTTTCTATTTCTAGGTTAAGAGAGCAAGACATCATAGAATTGTTTGTTGCTTGTGATTTTACTAACATTCAAGGCTATTCGCATGATTATCCTTATGAATTCGGCAAAGCCATTGATGGGTTTCCTCCTTTTCAAGGTAGCAATGCTTTTAGTGTCAAGACTCACCTTGGGAATTTCAACCACTGTGTGAGCAAGTGTTGCCCATATTCTGACCATGAAGATGTAAAGATGGTGATTTTCGTTCTCACCTTAGGTGGAGATGCTTTGGATTGGTTCTTAGTGTGGGAAAGTGCAACTAGGATCGGTCTTCATATTGACTATGTAATTATGTATTTATGTAAAGAAGAAGACAAAGATAATAAAAATGTACTTTTGTTATGCTTGCTTCATGGGTTTCATCAGCAAGATTTTTATTATAGGTCAATAGACTTCTTCTTGATATCTATTAGGATTTGTCTTCTGGTTATAAGTTTAATTAAGAGTCATGTATATGAAGTGTCTAGTCTAAAGAATGTGCTTCAAGGCCTTGTCATTTATCTGTGGAAGAATGGCTCATGACAGCCCTCAGGACAACCCTCATTAACGCTGGAATAAATATACTCTCCATGTCAGCCTATAAACTGTGTTAAAGTCGGCCTACATGATAATTGGATGGTCGGCCTAAAGCAGAGAAGGAGCCTCTATATATACTTCGATCTGCAGCTCATTCGGGACAAGGATTTCGGACAACTCTGAAGAATAGATTGTGGATAGTTCTGATGTTTACAGCGGGATAAGATCTGGAACAAATGCAAGGTTAAAAGAGCAGCACTCAAGTGTTAAAAGTGTGGATCAGTAAGAAAACACTCAGACAAGTTTGTCTGTGATTGCAGACTTCAGAACAAGGAAACATTTGAGATCTTTGGACTAATGCTACAGGTAGAAAAGATTGCGGAATAAAGTCTAAGATAAAAGGATAAGATTGTGGATAGTGTTGAAGAAGAGGAGTGCGGATCCAGTGAAGGGGTTTGCGGATTAGGTCTGAAAGTCATATGATATATTGTGATATGCATTGTTAAGCTAATAGACCGAAGTCTGATGTGATGCGTATCTGAATAAAAAGTAAGAGAATAGAAGGAAGGTAAATCTGAAATTTACCTTCCTATCTTCAGTACTCAAAAGAAAGTAATATATCTCAAGTGAACATGAAGCAAGAAGGAGTGGTTTGATAAACGAAGAATAAATCAAGGAAAATAGAATTAGAGACCGAGTTCTCTAATGTTGGTGGTGCAAGTTGGTGCAGAAATGAAGGATCAACGTTGGAGGCAGACAAAAAAGCAGTGATAAGGTCTTGGAGGCATTCATAGGTCAAGGGTCTGAGTCTTGGTCATGGAACTTGTCATTTGAAGATCTATAAGAAGAATTCCTTATGGGTTTTCCTCTCCAAGAGGGAGAGGTTTTGGCCCTGGCTTGAAGAGCCTAAATTTTTGTCTCTTGTGTTTTGGTAATTGACTTGATGAAAGACATAACAAGTTAAGAAGAGAAGACATCAGTAAATAAATAAGCTCAAAAGTAATTATCAAGTAAGAGAATTTGAATTAATCTTTGACCCTCCAAATTCTCAACACTTACGGTTTCCGATAACACTTTTGATTCTTTACAATCAATAATTGATGCCTTTGAAGATAAATATGGAGATAAGAGAAAGGTCAAAACAAAAGTTGAAGTTAAAGAGGCTGAAAACAATCCTATCAAAGGATTAACTCAAATGGTTAAGGATATGCAACACAATCAAGCGCAGGTAATTAAGAATATGGAGGTTAACCAAGCTCAACTCATTAAGAACATGGAAATGATCTACACACAAGTAATCCAAAACATGGAACTCAATCAAGCGAAAATAATAGCAAATCACGCCAAGGAAATGAGTTCCATGCAGAGCAAGTTGTTAGCCATGGAAGCAAATCATGACAAAGAAATGAGTTCCATGCAAAACTGCTTGGTCGTTATCGAAGCAAATCATGCGCAAATAATAAAGGACATGGAAGTTGGTCAGATCACTCTTCAGAACAAGTTGTTGGCCATGGATGAAAAGCAGGCACTATTAGTAAAGACAATGGAAGAAAATCATGCCAGGGAAATCACTGTTATAGAGGTTAAGCATTCTAATCAAAAGATTATTATTCAAAATAAGTTGGAAGAAATGGAAAGATCACATATACAAAAGTTCCAACACAAGTCAAATAATGGATGGAAAAGGAACAAAGGACTTTCAACAGATCATGAGCATCCCCATCTGCCAAAGCAATGTCGTGAAGAGATCATTTATCCCATTGAGAAATGGCTAATTGAAAGTGGCAAGTTTAGGAAGGAAACTGAGGAGAATCAAGACCACAGTCTTAATGCTTGTGAAAATAAAGGGAAACATGCCACAGAAGTGTTGGATACCTCAAATTTTCCATCTAAGCATCCTCTATATCAAGGTCTACTTTGATCACATCCTCATCATCAGTGTTACGGTCTACCAAGAAGAAAAGAAAAAAGCAGAAAAGAGAAATGGATCTAAAAGATAAACCATTAATGCCACGTAGGAACAAGCCTCAGCAAGTTAGAAGTCAAAAACTAAAGAGGCTTGATAAAATTGATGTCTATATACAGCACAACATTAAGATGTGTCAGTGTCCTAAGATCTTCAAAATTCAGCACAGCACATGAGACAAACAACCTATGGATCTACCAAAGGGTGGGCAAGTTGTTAGCATGGACTTCATTGAAAGCATATGATGCCATAGGGCACCTCTATATTCTATCTCTAACCCTACTCTCTTAGATTAAGTTTCATTCTAACATTTCTATTTCATAGATTAGAAGCCATTTTGGTCTTAATATATTTATATTTCATGTTCGTAGAGTAGTTTCTCTTTACAGAGCTTCCATTTCATGAACTTGATGTTATATGATGGTTTTTGGATTATATTTGAATGGATGCTACTTAAATGAACTTGTGTGTTGCTTGGATGCAGCGTTTGGATTCTCATATTCTTTCAATGAAGCAATGTGTCCCCAAGTAGAGCCAGATGTTGACCACTTTGTGTCATCGACCCTATAGTAGCATACATTTTTTCAAATCTTTCCATCATGCTCGACCAATCAAACATCCAGATTTCATCATCTTTCAGCAATTTTGTCAAAATTGTAATTCCAAATTTTGCAGCCTTGTGTGGCCATTGTAAAAATGATTCTAGTATGTTTACGACGCCATGTAAAAACATCTAGGTAAGCCTTTGATTCTTAGCAAAGAGTTTCACTCTAGGGAGTTTTTTTCCCTCCGCCAATTATTCGCATTTTCTAACCCAAATAATTGGCAGAGTTTTTCTCCCACACATACCCCAAACTAGAGTGGGGCTTGACGGTAAGGTCTCAGGTGGAGTCCTAGTGTTATTGATTCAATGTAAATTATCATACTAGATCATGTCTTGAGTCATGCAAAATTTGGTGAAGTCCAAGTGTCTAATTTTAATTATTAAAATTTCCCATTGGTCAAGATTTTAATAGTATTTTGATGTAAAATGTAAAATGTAATTTCTATAGAAGTTGATGGGGGTAGAGTACTCATAATTAGAACCTCTACACCTCAACTTTCTATTTAGACACTTTTTGAGGGTTGAAATCATGTCTATCCCCAAAAATTATTTTTATTTTCTGGCAAAAATTTAACCAAAAAATGGTCAAAAAATTAAAATGAGAGAAAATAAAAATTCTCTCCAAGTGCAAAAACAAATTTTTGGAGAAGGTGGACATTCCTGAGGAAGATTAAATTCGAAGGACTCATTTCCAAGGCAGAAAAATCCCACATGAAAATTGCTTGGACCAAAAAAAATAATTTCTCAAGAAAAATCGATTTTCTAGATCCAAGGCTAAATGAGGAATTTCGAAGAAATAAATTGGAAAATATTTACAAGGCCCTCTATCAGAGGAAAATTTCGATTTTTTAAGAAAAATCAAACCTTTGGATCATGGTGATTAAGTCAAGGAGCATTTTAAAAGGAGAAAATTTTGAAAATTTTAATTTTTGGACCAAGATCAAAGCCTTCTTCAACAAGTTCGAATTTCTTCTTCCAGATCAAGGGGCGGGGTTAAATTTTGGCATGGACCAAGCATCAACTAGTTGTTATACTCTTGCAACAAGTCAAATTTGTGCACTTCTTTGGACCTAGCCATTTTCCACTTGGAGGGGAATCTAGACCTCTCATTTTTCCATATAAGGAAGCATATGCTCCTCATTGTAGACATCTTTGGATGGTGTAATTGGCTCAGGAAGCTCTGTAATATTTTTTGTTGAATAATAATATCAAAGTCTTTGGGCAAACCTATGTGTGCGTCTTCAGATTGTTATGATAAATTTATTTTAATGATCTTTATTTAAATTTCTACTGGATTTAAATTTCTTGTTTCATTGGCCTGTTGGATTTATTGGTCGCTTGTTTGCCACCCTATATTTGGATTGGGGAACACATTTGATTAGACGGGTCTAGTGGATCCTTGCTTGGACACTAGACTGTAGAAATTTATAGTTTCCCACCCCGGTTTTCAGTTTTCACCTTATTACTCCAAAATAGTTAAATGCCCTTTTCCATATCCATACATTTAACAAACTGGAAAATAAATTTCGCTGAAAACACAAATTCTGGAAATTTTTCAGAATGCTGGAAAATGCAGAATTAGAAATCAGCAAGCATAAAAACAGTCATTCACACATTTGACACAGATATTTTTGGTCAACATGACCCTAGAAAAACCCCCTACAACTCTTGGGGAAAACCAGTTTGAGAGCTCCTCCTTATTTCTGAAAAATGCTTTTACAGAGAGGTGAAATATACAGGGAAAATTCCAGCAAATTAATAACAGAGTCATCTGGTTTTCCGTGCTTGCCTCCACCTTGGAAAACGTGCCAGAACAGCAAAATACTCAAAACAGAAATTTATGACAGCAAATGACAGTTCAGAAATTCGTGCCCAAAACTTAGCTGAACAGTCGTACGGACTGTACGGACTGTACAGAATTTTCCAGCAAGTTGTCTTTCTCGAAAACAGTGCTGGCTGCCTCGATAAACGTGCCCAACCACCCAGAAAATCGAGCCCTCTTGCTGTTGTACTATTCCTCGAAAAACGTGCTGCCTTTCTCCTTGAAAACTGTGCCTCAATACCGCTGTATGGACTGCTGTATGGACTGCTGTACGGATTTCTGTGCTGCTGTACGGCGAAGCTGCCTCGGTATCCGTGCACTCTCTTACTGCCTCGAAAACCGTGCCCTCCTTGCTACTGTACGGACTTGCTGAGTTTTTCTTCTCCTTCACCTTCTCAAGCTCTCTTCAGAAAAAAAGTCTCCAGCTCTCCTTCTCCTCCTCTCTCAATCTGCTCATGAAAGAATCAATGATCTTTTCCTCCTTTTCCTCCTTTAACCTAACCCTAAGTGACTTTTGGGGAATCCCTAAATCCAATGGTTGAAATAGATTGAAATCTAGGGCTGAGATTAAATGCTCATTTAAATCTCACTTTCTATTTTTTAATTCACCCCACTTTAATAAAGACCTACTTAGTCATTTATTTCCCAAGTCACTTTTTCCTTTCTAATTTTACATTGACTTTATTAAAGTCACTTTAAAATTAGACTTTAGTAACTTTATCACTTAAAGTCACTTTTAAATTAGATTTGACTTCATAACTTTATAAAGTCACTTTAGTAACTTTATCACTTAAAGTCACTTTAAAATTAGATTTGACTTTATAAAAATTATAAAGTCACTTTAGGAACTTTAGGAGAAAAATTAAATTCTTTTGGACACTTTTCCCTAGGCCAAAGATCAAAGCCTTAGGGAACCACCTGTCCTCCAGTACCAAATTTCAACACTCCCTCTTACCGAGGAAGGTGTTCCTCACCACACCCATCTTGTCTCTGAAGTAGACATGCTTGCCCCGTGGTAAGGCTTTGGTACGAATATCTGCAACCTGCTCATCAGTGGGAATATACTCAAGCTTCACAGCTCCTTTCTGAACATAGTCTCTGATGAAGTGATATTTGATCCCGATATGCTTTGACCTGTCATGAAATACTGGATTCTCCATGAGTTTAATGCAACTCTGATTATCACAGTAAATCACTGAAGGTCTCAATGGCTGACCAAATAAGCCAAACAACATCTTGCGAAGCCAGATGGCCTCACAACTAGCTAAACTGGCTGCCATATACTCTGCTTCCGCTGAACTCAATGCTACTGACTGCTGCTTCCAGCTAAACCATGACACCACTGTCGAACCCAACCCGAAACAGCCCCCTGAAGTGCTCTTCCTATCATAAGCACAACCTGCCCAATCAGAATCAGTGTACCCTACCAATCTCACTCCATCCCCCTGCCTGTAGTCCAGACCATAATCCACTATCCCCTGCAAGTACCGCAAAATGTGTTTTGCAGCCACCCAGTGAACCTTCCTAGTCTCACACATAAACTGACTCATCGTGTTGACTGCAAAACAAATATCTGGTCTAGTGTTGACCAAATACATCAAGGAACCAATCAGCTGTCTGTACAATGTGGGATCCACCAACCTCAATCCGGGCTTTGATCTTTTGCCTAGGAAAAGTGTCCAAAAGAATTTAATTTTTCTCCCTAAAGTTCCCTAAAAGTGACTTTATAATTTTTATAAAGTCAAATCTAATTTGAAAGTGACTTTAAGTGATAAAGTTACTAAAGTGACTTTATAAAGTTATAAAGTCAAATCTAATTTAAAAGTGACTTTAAGTGATAAAGTTACTAAAGTCTAATTTTAAAGTGACTTTAATAAAGTCAATGTAAAATTAGAAAGGAAAAAGTGACTTTGGAAATAAGATCACGTCCGATACCTGTCCTTTCAGAAAGCAACAAAATCTTTCAAAGTTGTGTAGAAAATCTTTTTAGATCAGGTATCGAGGACTTGAGGAAATTCTTGCTTAAGTACTCGAGTCGAGCATTTGGAGTAATCCTTGTTTGGATCTTCACCTCCTCGGCCCATAAAAACTATGAACCCACAGCGGGACTCTCAAGGGCTCATCATAAGATGCTTTCAAGGGAGTTTCTTGCCTTTTGCTCTACCAAGATCATATATAGAAATTTAAAAAAAAAAAAATTATCTCATCTATTTTCAAGTACTCTTACTGAATATTGACAATTTAAAGAGTTATTATCATTGTAAATCTTGTAAATAATTGTGGATAATTTGTTTTTGCTCTAAACCCTAGTACATATTTTCTAATTCTTGTATATAGCCATTGGGATTTCTAACATGGTCTTGATGCAGATTTGAAGTGTAGATCAAATTGCTTGAAGAGTCGTCCATCTATTTTGAGGTTTTTCTTGAGACCGTAACGATTTTAGGGCCTTTAAACCCTCTAGGTCGAAATTCTTCCAAAAGTTTAATATTTCAAAAAAATTATTAAAGGGTTCGATTGGAGTTTTATTTGTATTTTGTTGGCAGATTTGAAGGCTAGGACGTAGATCTCCTTAACAAATTTCTTGCAAGTGGATCTGGCCTCATAAGAGGAGAAAGAATTAATTTTGGAGGCCAAACTCTCCTTTTTTCCTCGCGACCTTGGTTAACAAATTTCGGTGGAATTTTTTGAAGAATTGCAAACCTTTTTTAGTTGAATTTTACTTTGAGTTGAAGCACAATATTTTTTTCTAAGGGTTTTCCGATCTGAGCTTTGTATTGCAAACCTTGGAAAATTCATTTCTAGAAGTCGTAAACCTTTCCTCATTTTCAAAGGTTGAGATCTGTGGGCCTACCATTGTCTTGAGGTTTTGAAAATAATTTGAAGCATAAGTCGCAAGGGTTTTAGAGGTAATTTTTTCTACGTCGCAAACCTAGAAGGGCTTAATTTTTCTTGTGCTAATTAAATCCATTAACCCTTGTTATTTTTTGCAGAGATCTAATGATTGTTTTGGCAAGGTTTTCATCAAATTTTTTGGCAAGGAAATTGATTTTGAAGGCTTAAATCTCATTGACAATTATTTTTGGAGAAAACACAAATTTTTCTTAGCCCTTTGCATCAAGGCCAAAAGCTCTTCAGAAGCCTCATATAACCTGTGCAAAAGTCTGATTTGGAGAGGGTTTGCAGCGGATTTCTTAGAGAAGTTTTGAGCCTCAAACTTCAAAGAATTTCCCTTAAAAAATTAAATCAATTTAAGCCCTATCCTAGAGTCAACCGTAAGCATATTAAGATTGATTTTTCCCAAGGCCCATAGCTTATTTGTCATCTAGTACAGAATATTTTTAACAAAGCGAACATCGCGATTTTTTCGCAAGGCCGATTTAATTGGCGATTTTTTGGGTGATTTTTTGGATTTGAAAAAATCGCAATTTTTTCATAAAAAATCGCGATTTGATCCAAAAAAATCGTGGGCCCGTCAAACAGTGACCCAATAACATGCAAATTCGATTTTTGTTTTTTTGTCATTTTTGCAAACAGCGGTTAAGAAATAGAGCTAAGGAGGAGAAGTCATCTTGAGAGGACACACAGTGGGTGATACAACTTGAGAGGACCCCTGATATGGAGGCCATCTCTTTAGATGCGATTGACACCACTTCTACTGTCAAATCATCCGACTAATGAATGTCCCAAATTGACTAGAAATTACTATACTTTTACAAGGCAATTTTGCATATGTTTTTAGCTTCGTGGGCGCTACCCCCCCAGATCCCCCCAGGCAACGTTTAATTATGGGCGGTGTTACCACCCCATTAAGGTACAAGGGTCCAACGTTGTGATACAAAATAAACAAGATAATCAAGCTCCACACCCAACAGAGAGGCCTATCATGGAGTCAGCCCATGATTGGATAGAGCAGGAGGTAGTGGAGGGGGAGGAGGAGGAGGAGGAGGAGCAACAACAGGAAGAACAGGAGGAGGAGGTGACACCACCTACTGCTGCTACCGGTAGAGTACATGGTCTGCCTCCTTTAGCTCCTGGTGCTTTAGATTCTGGTGCTTCAGGTTCTAGAGCACAACATAGTCCATTGCCAGCCCTACCAGCGTCTTCGTCTAGAGGGAAAGCTGTAACATTTTCTCGCAAGAGGGGAAGAGGAAATCAGTAATATAGGTTATTTGGTGCATTCCTTTGTATATGACATTATGACTCATGATATGAGATACATTATTATATTTTTTGTTGATATTTTGAGGTTGAGTTGAGACTCAGGACTTAGTATTCAGGACATGATTCACTATTATGTGTGATGTAGCACTAGACATGATATTACACATCTTATATATTAGTTTTTATTTCATATTTATGTGTCAATGCATTTATTTTATGTTGTGGATGCTTTAGATATTAAAAAAATTGAAAAAAAAATGAATATTTTTGTATGTGCCGATTTTTTCCCGATTTTTACTGATTTTTTCCCCTCACCGATTTAATCCCGATCGCGATTTTCAAAACATTGATTTTAAGGTTAACTCTTGGGTTTTGCTGAAGGAGTTTCTTCAAATTGCTAAGCTTCTATGATTTTGCAGAGATCCTACTCATAATTTTGAAGGGGTTTACAAGAACTTTTGGGTATAAATCTTATTTGCAGAGGCTTGGCATCAATCTGCATAATTTTTAAGGATGTTGCATTCATTTTAGGCCTTTTTTCTTCAAGGCCTAGGGCTTAGGGAGGGGCCTCCTCTTTGACTGGTGTGAGAAAGTTATAATTTATTTGTTGTAGAGAAGCAAACATATTGTTTAAGTCATTTGAGGTTTGAACCTTTAAGAATCACCATAATAATTCAACAAAACCTTGCGATAAAATTTGGTGTTCAAATATGGGCCAGCTAGTGTTGAGAAATCTTCAGGGCAATAATTAGAGTGATTTCTCGTTACTTGATAATTGCTTGTGATGCCTTTTTACTTATTAGCTTTATTTTTTATTATTATGTATATCATCAAACAGCTACCAAAACAAGAAGAACAAGAACACAAAATATAGGTTGTAAGCCAAGGCCAAAACCTCTACACTAGAGAGGAAAACCCGCAAATCTCTTCTCTTCCTTACAGATTCTTCAATTGACGAATTCCAAGACCAAACCAACCTCTCCAAATGATGTACTATCCTTGATCTAGTCAAACCAAGTCAAATCTCTTCTAGTAGCACATCTTCGACCTTTCGTTGCAGAATTTCGACCTCCACTGCAAACCTAAAAATTTTGGCCCTCCTGCAACTGTTGTTGCCACACGTGTGAGCCTCAATTTGCCTTCCAAGGCCTCCTTAGACCTTCACTTGGATTTCTCTTACTTCTGGAGCTTAAGGATGACCTCTAGTGACTTTCGCTTGACCTTTTTGTCTTCTTTTCTCCAAGATCGAACTTGTACATGAACACCCTAGATCTGCTGCAAAAACCCTAGTCCTTCTTTGCACCTATGAGAGAGAGATAGCCCAAACAAAAGTCTTCTTCGTCCTCTTCCTTCTTCGATGCCTTCTTCCTTCTCCTTCTTCGCTAGAATGAGTGATGGATGAGTGTGCTTCAAGGAGGTCGAGTTTCATCCTTTATATAGGCTCTTCAATGTGGACGTGGCTCTTGTTTTTAGGTCGACTTGGTCTTGGAGGGTATTTCAACCAGTGTTGCAGGAAACGTCCCCCCCCCCCCAGCTCCAACACCCGATCTGTGTCCCGTACGGAATTGTACGTGATCCACCATACAAAACGCGGATCGAAAATTCTGAAACGCGGATTGGAAAACAAATGTGATTCCTGTAAATTATGAATCGTATGGCCGGATCTGCGATTCCGTACGCCAAATCCGCGTTTCGTACGGCGGATCAGCATACGAAAGCGTCGCGCTTCGAAGGCAGATTCATACAGTTCGTGAACACTTCCGTACAGCAGCGTATGGATCTGGTTAGCACAGCAAACAAAAAAAAAAAAAAAAAAACGACTTTTTAAAATAAAATAAAAATTGATTTTTTAGCTTTAGTTGGGTTAGAGGATGGGTTAGTGTTGAGTTAGGGATAGGGTGAAAAAGATATAAGCTCACTTTCACCTCTCATTTGCTCACTTGTGTTTTTGGAGAGCTTGGAGAAGAGAGGAGAAGAGAGCTTGGAGAAGCGAGAGTTGAGGAGAGCTTGGAGGAGTGAAGGCGGAGGAGCTTGGAGGAGTAAAGAAGGGCTTCCATCTACAAGAGCTAAAGAGGTAAGTGCAAACCCCAAACTTTCTCATTTTTTTGTCATTGTTTTTTGTATTTTCTCTCCTCCCTCTCCTAAACTTTCCCATTCTTTCTTCTTGTTCATTTATTTGCAAGTTGTCCACCATCTATATTCATATTCAAAGATGATGTTTTTTTGGCTTCTATGTATCATTCCACTCTTGGTTTTGATGATGGTAAGGGGGAGTAGAAATAGAAGAGAAGAACGTGAAGAAGAACAACATAGTGGTCCCCATATGAGTGACCCAATGTATGATGAGGAGGAAGGGTTTGAAGAGGAAGGGGATGATTTTGATGAAAACATTGAAACACCAAAGGGGAAAGCTGCATTGACACCCTTGTGGAACTATGTGACCAAACTTGAAGGGGGAAAAGGTGGTGGAAGCTACAAGTTTTTGTGCCCTCATGGTTGTCATGGAGGAAAACCATATAGTGGTTCATATACCCGTGTGAGGAGGCATCTTTGTGGGGTGATGGACAGTGATGACAAAAAGGGTGTTGTGGGGATAGCAATTTGCCCAAAGGTTTCAAATGAACAAAGAAGAAAATACATCCAAATAGAGGAGGTTGCACAACAAAAAAACAAGAAACAAAAAACTCAATCTGAATCAAGTGGAACCTCTAAATTTGGTAGCTCATCTCCTCATGGTACTTCTGCAAGCTCTGGAGGTAAAAAAACAATAGTGGATTTCCTTAATGTTGCTAGGAGGGATGATGTGGATGGAAAGATAGTCCGATTTCTTTGTGCTTGCGGTGTACCATTCAATGTGCTTCACTCTCCCTATTGGCATGAAATGGTAAAGGCCATCAATGAAGCCCCAAAAGGATACAAGTCCCCCAACTATGAGAAAGCTAGAACAGTGTTATTAGAAAGAGAAAAAGGAAAGGTTCAAGTAGCTTTGACACGTTTTACAAATGAGTGGGTGGATAGTGGGGTATCCATTGTATCAGATGGGTGGAAAAATATCATAAACCAACATTTGATAAATGTTCTTGGTGTTTCTGCTAGTGGTGCAGTGTTTATTACATGTCATGATTCCTCCTCTGTCAGTGCAACTTCCCAAAACATTGCAGATCTCCTATTGCAATCAATCAAAGATGTTGGTCCTAGTAAAGTGGTTCAAGTGATCACAGATAATGCAGCAAATTGTAAGGGAGCAGAAAGAATTATTTAGCGTACTTATCTACACATATTTTGGTTTGGGTGCTTGGTGCACACATTGAACCTTTTGATGCATGATATTGTGAAGCATAAAGAATGTGGGTGGATTAATGAGCTTTACAAGAGATGGAACCAACTCATTAAATTTATCACAGGGCATAAAAGGGTAAACTACTTCTATGGCACTTACTCCAAGTTGCAGTGGCTTTAACTTGCAAAAACAAGATTTGCAAGTTATTACCTCACCTTTAGGCGGCTAGTGAAGGTGAGACAAGATTTAACTAATATGGTCACCGCTGAATCATGGGAGGAAATTAACACTGATAGAGATGGTGCTAATGTAGCCAAGGACACTATTCTTGACATGTACTTTTGGTCACAGGTTAAATATGTTTTGCAATTCACCAAACCAATTTATTACATGATCAAGTTTGCAGATTCAGATCAGCCAATAATTGGGGAGGTGTATGAGCAAATGGATAACATGTTGGGGCATATTAAAGACATTGTTGAGCCTAGAGATATCACCTTGTACAATTATATTCGTGCAGAGGTGGAAAGATGATGGGATATGCTAAATGTTCCATTGCATGCATTAGCATATGTTTTGACACCTAAATACTATCATCCATCATGGCTTTCAACACCAGCACCTGGGGGTGCAGGAGAAAACCACGCCTAGATCCAGAGGTCCTAGAAAAATATATGATTGCATTGACTAGATTAGTCCCTAATGAGGAAGAGGCTGCCTTGGTACGGAAATAGTTGAGCAACTATATGCTTTCCACTGGTTCATTTGGGAGAATGCGTGCTATTAGAGATCGAGAGACTTTTTCTCCTAGTGAGTGGTGGAACGTGCATGGAGGTGCTAGTCCAATTCTACAAACTTTGGCATTGCGGGTGCTATCACAGATGGTAAACACTTCTTCTGCAGAGAGGTGTTGGAGCTCTTATTTTTTCATCCACAGTGTTAAAAGGAACAGGTTGAGTTTAGACCAAGCAGAGAGCTTGGTTTATGTTCATTACAACTTGCGATTGTTGTCCCATTACTGTGATGATGCAAAGTGTAATAAAGACCTTAAGGTTTGGGACAGGTATCCAGAGGAGGCCAATTTGGACGATGGAGTGTTGCGATTAGAGCAATTAGAGGATGCTCTTATCCATGATGATGATGATCGAGTTGACATGCCACCCCCAACTGGTCCCTTGATTCCTAGGTTCCATGGTTCAACACCAACAGCAAGGGCTTCGTCTTCATCAATTGCAGTGCTAGTGCCACAACTTTCACAGCCACCATCTTCTTCATTGCCACCACGTGGAGGCCCACCGCCACGTACTCTTCGTGGTGGAAGGAGGAGAGATTAGTAGATATTTTCACAATTTACTGCTTTTGTCATAGATTAGACTTGTAGGCTTGTTGTGAATTTGAACTTTTTTGTCTTGGTGGTGGCCAAGTGGCTTATTTTGTAAGCATTATTATTTGAATTTTGGACATGAATAATGTTGACAGTTGCTCACTTGATAGATAATATGCTTTATGTTTTATAATATGGTTAACTGTTTTATGTTTTAGAATATACGGCATGCTTAAATGTTTTATGTTTTATAGTATGCTTAAATGTTTTATCATGCTTAAAAATTTGATGTATGTTTGTAATTGCTAGGATCTAGATTCTAGAATCTAGATGGTTGATGCTCAAATAATTAATTATTGATGTACAATGGAATCATGGATGTCATGTCTATCTTGATTTATGTAAAAATATGCACGTTTTCATGTCTTCTACAACTAATATGGTATTTGGGATGTTTGTTTTGAATATAAATGCAAAAAAAAAAAATATATATATATATATATATACTAGACGCTTTTGAAATGCTTCGCTTCCTAAATTTTTGGAAAATGACGCTTCCGAGTCCCCACTTCATGCAACGTTGATTTCAACACTTTTAAAGACAAAAATAATTTTATTTACAAGTTACAATGTGCCCGATGGGGTCTTCAACTTATGACAATGACTCTTTTGACTTCTTGACCTAGGACGAACCCTAGAAGCACTCAATGGGTGCTTGACCTATAAAATAAAAGACCTTGAGCATGAAACCCATGCTCCAAAAACAATAATAATTTTATTTCATTTTATAATTTACAAGAATTAAAAGTACATTTCATATTTATGAAGACGAAACCTAGTTACACTATTTTCAATAGCTAGACCATGTACACTTGTCATTGCATAATCTCTTCATTGAAGGCCATGGGCATCACAAGGCATTGATCTATTGTTTGCAAAGGTTTCACATCAATATCACAAGTGGATCAGCCTATCATTCCAAGGAGAAAGTTGTTGTTGTAAAATCTCTACCATCATTGTATTTCTCCATAAAGAAAGAGTCTCTCTCTCTATCAAGAGGCCTCTTCTCTTTGTAAGAGTAATAATAAAACTAGCATAGTAATTATAGGTTAAATAGGCAAAAGGGCACGATCAAAAGATCATGCCCTTTCGCCAAGAAGCACCTGAAGAAATATATAAGCCAGGGGCCCTTCTATGTAGCAGAATGTGATACATGCCAAAGAAATAAAAATGAGAACATTAGGACACCTAGATTACTCCATCCCTTAAATCAGAAATGGGAGAAAATATCAATAGACTTTATAGAAGTGTTACCTATGTCTAATGGTAAGGACAAAATTCTCGCAGTAGTCGACAGGCTCACCAAGTTGCACACTTCATTGGAATGAAGAAATCAGATTCAGCAAAAGAGATAGCTAAGATATTTTGCAAGAATGTCTACAAATTACATGGATTTCCCAAGGTCATTGTTAGTGATAGAGACGCTAAATTTAAAGGGAATTTTTGGAAGGGATTTTTCAAACATATCGGAACATACCTCAATATGAGTTTCGCATATCATCCTCAAACAGATGATCAAACCGAAACTGTCAATAAATGCTTAGAAGCTTACCTTCGCTATTATGCAACAAACAAACAAAGTAAGTGGGCTCAGTGGTTACACCTCGTTGAATGGTGGTACAATTCAACTTATCACACTTCTGCAAAAATGACCCCATTTCAAGCTTTGTATGGATATGAACCTCCTAAATGGAAGGACTTAGTCATCACCAAGACAAAAGTTCCAGCAATTAAGGATCAATTAGAAGAAACCCAAATAGTCTTTCAAGCATTTAAAAGAAAATCTAAATATTGCAAGAAATTGCATGAAGCAGCAAGCCAACCAAATAGAACAGAGAAAAAATTTGAAGTTGGAGAATGGGTATTTGTTAAACTTCAGCCTTACAAGCAATTACCCCTAAAGCAGAAAGGAAAAACAAATTGGCGCCAAGGTTTTATGGATCGTACCAGATTAACAAAAAGATCAGCCAAGTAGCATACAGCTTAAGTCTTCTAGATAATAGTCAAGTTCACAACGTTTTCAATGTATATTGTCTTAAAAAGGCATTGGGAAAACACCAATCAACACAGAGAACGCTTCTGATATTAGATGATGAAGGCAAGTTTGTTTTAGAACCAGAAGGAATTGTTACCACCAGGGAAAGGAAATTACGATCTCGAGTAATTAAAGAGTACCTTATCAACTGGAAGAACCTACCAAAAGAAGAAGCCTCTTGGGAGACAAAAACGTTTTGTCAACAACACCCGTCGTTACGTATGCTTTGAGGACAAATCATCTTTTCAAGAGGTAAGAAATGTTATGTAAAAATTTAATAAGTTTGTAATTATAGGTTAATTAGGCAAAAGGGCATGATCTTGAGGAAGGCAATGCTATGTAAAAATTTAATAAGTTTGTAATTATAGGTTAATTAGGCAAAACAGCATGATCTCCTTTCGCCAAGAGGCACCCGAGGCAATAGATAAGCCAGGGGCCCTTCTATGTAAAATCATCGTTCATTCATCAATAAAAATATATATTTATGTCTATTACTAAGTTGTATGCTCCACATCCCATGGTATCCTGTCTCTCCATTTAAAGGGAGGCATTTATAGTTTAGATCTATCTTGCATTTACTAACTGACTTGCTAACTCACTAACTTTGGATCTAGTCACTAACTTGTCTGTCTTGCATTTAGTATCATTTGCATCCTAGATCTAATTTCTGAATGCATCTCAAATTCTCTATCTAATCTGATTGCTAGTATAATTGGTGGATCTAAGTAGTGATTTCTTTCATTCCTTGTTAGCAATCTCATCTGCCATCTAATAAATATAATTTCACTATATAACCTTTATATTAGTTTTTGTATCATCAAAAGTATTCTAGCCTCGAAACTTTGTGGAGAGGCTAAAACACAAGAGTTCTCCATAACCCATAAATCGTTTCTGGAAATTCCACCTAGAAGTGTCTCAATTATATTATTAGCCTATTTTTAGATATTTCCAAGTCTAAACTTAGGAAAATGGGTTAATTAATCAGTGTTAATTGAGAAAGGTGTGAATTACCTAGAAACTCACACGAATCAACTGGGAAATAATCTTAGCCCTTGATTAAGTTTTAATCTTAGTCGTTGGAGGTGCGACAGAAGATTATAAGAAGAAGTTGATGGGTAGATGGAGAACACACACTAGAGATCGATTTCCTTGGAGAGTTTGATTTTCCAGAGAGCAACAGCAGTTGCAGGGAAGAGTTCGAGCAAGAGCAGGAAGGAGAGACAGAGAGGGGCAGGGACAGTGAAGTTGGAGGAAGATTTTCAAGGTCTGGTGAGTACTTTGCAGAGAGGTCGAGATTTTCTCCAGGAGGCTCTGCAGAGGCAGCGTAGAAGCCTCAAAAGGCCAGTTCAATTTCGCTGGAGGGGAAGACGTCTTCAGTTCCAAAGGCCAAGAAGAGTTTCCAGAGGGTCAGAGAAGCATTTTGCCAGTCAACAGCAGGCAAGACAGCTAGATTGGCAGTCGATTCAAGCAGCAACTGTGGCAGGTAGCTCCAAAGTGACGCAGAGCCTATGCAAGCCAAGTTGGATGGCTAGCTTTTCAGAGGTCAAACAGTGTCGGGATTGCTCGAAGTGAGGGTAATTTCCCTCAGATAATTTTTGCAGGTATTTTCTCTACAGGATTAGCCAGTTTTCGGCATCCAAATTGTACTCAGATAATTTCACTGTTTCATGATAATATAAAACCCTCAGTTGTTGCACCGGTTTTCCCAAGTTGGCTTTTTTCGGAGACTTCAATCCAAAAATAAGTGTGTCAAATTTATTGTGCGTGTGTGCCAGTATTTTCTCAGATTCCTATTTATCTTTTGCAATATTTTTATTTGTGAAGGTTTATTCGATATTTGTCGTAGCAAATAAATTGTTAATTAATTAACAATTAGAAGGATTAATTCCAGTTGCTGCAATAGGATTTCAGTAGTTGAAATTTTCACATGGTATCAAAGCGGTATTGATCAAGCTGGAAGCTCAAAAGTGAAAGTCAGAAATCGTCCAGATTCAGAGGGAGTCCGGCAACACAATTTCCAAATTTGTGCAGAGACTGACTTAGAAAATTGAACTAATGGGCAGTGAGTTCAATTTTTCTAGTGCATGTGGCAAGAAAAAATTAGCAGAGCCCATGAGCAGTTCCAGCAAGAACTAGCAAAGCAGGAAAACGATTCCGGTGAAGCAGATCAGTATTTTCGCTAAGCAGATTCCTTGCTTGGGTGAAAAAGGGTTTTGCAATAGTTGAATCAGCGTCAAGTGGAAAAGAAAGGCACACAAAAAGGGAAATTTCTCTTGGGGGATTTCGATCTTTAGAAATCCGATTTTTCTGTTGCAGATTGGCAGAAGCTATGGGCATATTTCCTCACTCCAGACGGGAGTGTGAATAGCATAGCCAGCAGCCGAGCAGAGGGAAAGAGGGAGATTTTCGACCAGATTTAGAGATGGCCATAGCTGGCTTAGAGATCAAGATAGGTTGGAGGCATAGTATTAAAAACCGCAACCGGTGACCGGACCGGTGGACCTAATGAACCAGGTTTCGAACTGGAACCGCTCAACTGGTACTGGTCAAATCCCAATGAACTAGATTTTAAAAAAATACATTAAATAATTACTTTTTAATAAATAAATAAAAAACTATTTTTAAGATTTGCAACCATGATTCCAAGCAAATAGAGACAAAATATGCAAAGTTTGCACATTTATATACCATGTAAAGGTGAATATATCAAAATGGCACTAAGTGCAGTACATATCATCGATAAAATACATAAGCAATGAGGCTCCAACTGGCCTATAAAGTCCAAAAACAATGCTACAAGCTATGAGGCCATTGGCCTACTACAAGACTACAAGTCTAGAGTCTAGACTCTATAGTGTACACATGATCAATCATCAAATTCATCACCACTACTAGACATAGGATCATCATCAGGAGCTGCATAGACATCATCTGGATCAGAGTATGAGGATGCCTTAGCCTCATCTGCAACCTCAGTACCACTTCCACCAATAACAATAGAAGTGGACCTAATGGAAGCACGAGTTACTCGAGTTGCATGATTAGTGACTTCCATTGGTTGTTACTTGTTTTCCTTTCCTTGATGCAACTACTAATCCTGGTTCTGATGGCGCCACCAAATCTGCTTCATCCCCTGCTAATGCTGCATCAATATCAAAATCAGCCTCAAACACTAGACCTTCAGTCTCCTTCACCATTCTGATGTTGGATCAATATCGTCCAACACAATGCGATCTACATCAAGGGTTTTGTTCATCATTTGGTTCCGCCTCAGTCAAAGGTTGTATTGCACGAACACAAAATCATTTAACCGTTTCTGTTGCGAATGGTTTCTCTTCTTTGTGCATATGCGCTCAAAAACAGACCAATTGTGCTCACAACCTGAAGCGCTGCAAGTTTGGCTGAGGACTCTAGTTGCAAACTTTTGCAATTGAGGACATTGGTCGCCAAATGACTCTCACCAGTGTGCTGCAAAGAAAAAGACATTAATTAGTAACTTATTTCATTTCATTACTTATTTACAAACAATTTAACTAGCAAAGAAAAACAAATTAGAATTGCTTACCTGGTTTATCTATATCTCTTGCCATTTTTGCCAAGTTTTTTCCAATGGTACTAGCTGCCATACTGAAAAGAGTAAGTTGTTTATGTATTTCCAACTGGTCTGCATGGATAGGGACCATGCGCTCCAAGCAATCAATCAATCCAGCTCTGACCTCCCCATCCTGCAGATCTCTTAGCCAAGCCTTGTAATGATACTTTGGGTTCAAAAAATACCCAGCTGCATGTATAGGACGATGGAGTTGATTGTTCCATCTATTATCAATGATCTCCCATATACAGCCATATTTAGCTAACATGTCCTTGTAAACTGCCTGTATCTGCTCCTTTGCCTGATCTATAGCCTCATAAATGTATCCCATTGCCAATTTTTCCCCATCCACCATCCTTAGCACCTTAACAAGGGGCTTGGTAATTTTTACAAGCTCTGCAGACCTTTTCCAAAAATAATTGTCAAAAACTTTCTTTTTGGTGTCTTTTCCATCTTGTCTACAAGCCCACCGAGATTCAGTCCAATCATCAGAAGAAAACATTTTCTGCAGGTTTTTCTGTTGAGAATTGAGACATTGCAATGTGAGGAAGTGAGTTGCAAATCTCATAATTGCATGCCTAACAAGCTCTTTGCCCCCAGTGTTTTTCGCCATTAGGCTCAATACCCATGAGTGGTTGTAAATGTATTTTGTAATGCACTTGGCACGCTCTACAATGATTTTTATCCAATCCACTTTGCCTATGTCCTCAAGCATGAGGTCTATGCAATGTGTAGCACATGGAGTCCAAAATATGGTCCTATATTTGGACTCAAGCATCTTTCTAGCAAGAACATAGTTTGAGGCATTATCTGCGATGACCTGCACAACATTTTGCTCCCCCACTTCCTGAATAATCTCATCCAAAATCTCAAATAGAAGGGTTACATCATTCACCTTATCAAATGCATCAACTGATCTCAAAAACATTTTTCCTTGAGGGCAAGAAACAAGGAAATTAATGATAGTGCGGTTCTTTCCATCAATCCATCCATCTGACATGATGGAACAACCTTGTTTTGAGCCATGACTCTCTATACTCAGCCAAGTACTTATCAATGGAAGAAATTTCATTTTACAAAACAGCTCCCCTCAAGTCATGCAAACTAGGGCCTTCGAAGCCCTTTCCTGCAACTATAACAAAGTCCCACATAGCTTGGTAATAAGGTGAGCGAGTAACATTAAATGGGATATTTGCATCATACCACCATCTAGCAATGTACTAATAAGAAGTTTATTTGCATTGTTTTCTCCAATGTTGATCCAAAGTGGGTTGACGACTTGGCTGGGAGGAAGTGGTTGTGGGATTAGCAATGGATAAGAAATAACTCTGGATGTTTGGTCTCTTTGTTGCTTTTGATTTTTGGCCAAGAGGAGGAACATAGTGAAATGGGTCATTGGTGGAAGGGATAGAAGTGGAGTCTTGAATCTCATAATCATCATACCCATTCTCTTTCATGGCTTCTATTAATTCCCTCTTCCTTGCAATTTCATCTTGGATGACCTTCTCCCTAGCCTTATTCTCCTCAAACTTTTCAAACTTGGAAAGGTATTCTGCCCTAACAGGGCCTAACACTTCATTTGGTGCTTCACATGGCTTTACTTGGGCTCTTATCCCAACCAAGTGTTGTTTCAATCTGAGAATACCCCCACCTCCAATAGATTTGTCACAAAATTTGCATATCATTTTTCCATCAATCACCTCACAATGAGCCAATGCACTGTCCTTGACTTTTGGGGCCATGATGACTTGAAATAAATAAAATTTGCAAAGAAATCTGTCAGTTAAAAAAAAGGTGCAGCTAAGATAAATGGAAAACCAAAGCTAAATTAAGGAAAAAAATGCACATTGTAGCCTACAAAATTTGATAGCATAGGACTAAAGATTTGATAGCAATGGCATAGCTGAACACATAAAAAAAAATAATACATGCATAACAGTGAAATGAGGGATTTTTCAAGTGAAAATTGAAAATCCTTACCTGGAAATGCAAACTAGCTTCCTTAGCCTCCTCTTGAAAATGCCAACTCTACTGACAGCTCCAAACTATCTCCAAAATAGCTCCAACTCCAACTCCAAGCCTCCAAGATCACTGCTCCAGCAAAAACTCAACACTCTCCAAGCTCTCAATCAAACTCACAAAAGCTCCAAATGAGATGTGTGAGACAAATGAGAGGCTACCCTTACTTATAAAGGATTGGGGAGGGTGTTTTTGGAGGGAAACAACCCTCCTCTTCCCTTCAAAATGACCCTAAACTGGCCAAATCAATGTGCGTGGGTCCCTTTTGCGACCTAGCAGCTAACCGGCCGGTTTAGGACAGAACTGGCCGATTAGCACCAGTCAAACCAGGAAATTTGGCGAATGCCCTCCCTTAACTGAGTTTTCAGGCCGGTTTGACCTGACTGGGCATATGACCAACCGGCTTGACCGGTTACCAGTTCAAATCGGCCGGTTTTGAATATTATGGATGGAGGGGACCTCCAACTTTGTCAATTGGAAGGCAAAGATGACCTTCCTATTGGATGAACATGGCCTGAAAGCCTATGTGGACAATGTGGTGGCAGTTCCTCGGGATTCAGATTAGCTAAAGGAATACAGGAAGGAGATGCGAAGACGAAGAGGTTGATCCTGGATGGAGTTCGAGACCCTGTAGCCTCACATGTGGTAGAAAAAGGAACAGCCAAGGAAATGTGGGATGCTCTCGTCCAGCTATATCAGAACACTTCCAAGCAACCGAAGATGTTCCCGCAAGAGAAGCTAAGAAGCATCAGGATGATGAAGGGAGAAGACATAGACTCCTTCCTCACCAGGATTCAGGAGGTGCGAGAACGGCTTGCAGTCGTTGGGAAGGCACCTCAACCAGCAGAGCTTGTACAATTGGCACTGAATAGTGCCTCAGAGGAGCGGCAAGTGTTTGTCCAAAGTATCTTAGGCAAAGACACATTTCCTAAATGGGACCAGATGTGGTCTGGCCTATAGCAAGAGAAGTTGAGGCGTGCTATATTGAAGAGTACCACCAACGAGAACAGCAGCAAGGGCGCGAAGGGTGAAGAGGAGGTGGCCCTAGCATCAAAGGGTCCCAGCAAGGGACAGGGGGGAAAGAAGAAGAAAAAGGACCTATCTAAGGTCAAGTGCTTTGTGGCGAGCTTGGCCACTACAGTACACAGTGTCCTCTCAGGAAGAAGGACAAGCAGGAGAAGCAAGACCAGGCAGCAGCATCCACAGAGATAGATAAATTGTCCTCCAGGCTGGAGAAAGACTTTGCTATGTTTGCGACTATACCTTCAGGAGAGAGGTGGGGCGATATGGAGCTATAGTCCCAGAGCAGCACAGACTTGGGCAGGGTCCATTGAGGTTTCCTCCTCTTGGATCACTACCTTGCTACGAGGGCCCACAATATTCAATAGCAGGATGGATCAGTGTCAGTGATGCAGTCAGATTCCCGAGTGACAGCTCAAACTAGTAGCAATCAGGTGTTGAGGAGCGCAAAGCAAAGTTGACAGCAGAGCAGGAGGTTCAGTGGCAGAGTCAGCAGCAGCACAAATTCTTCAGTGGACAGTGCAGAGGCTAGTAGCAATCAAATACTCGGGAGACAGATGTAGCAAACGCAGTTGATTCAGTATTTAGGATGCTTCTCAGTTGCAATAGTTGCAGTTGCAGCAGCAACAATTGAGAGGGAGTTGCAGTGTAGTAGCAGAGTTGGTAGGAGTATAGCAATGTCAGCAGCAACACAAATACGGCATCAAAGTTGCGCAGTGGTTGGTGGGCAATGGCAGCGAGTCACAGTTGCTAGACATCAGCAACGTGACAGAGGGGGATACAGAGACAAGGTGTTGTAACAACAGTGCAGCACTAGAACACCTCCCTCACTAAGAGGGAGTGTTAGTTTTTGTAGCATCGAAAGTGTTCTAGTCTCGAAACTTTGTGGAGAGGCTAAAACATAAGAGTTCTCCGTGACCCAGAAATCATTTCTAGAAATTCCACCTAGAAGTGTCTCAATTAGATTATTAACATATTTTTAAATATTTCCTAAGTCTAAACTTAGGAAAAGGGGTTAATTAATCAGTATTAATTGAGAAAGGTGTGAATTATCTAGAAAATCACACGGATCGACTCGGAAATAATCTTAGCCCTTGGTTAAGTTTTAATCTTGGTTGTTGGAGGTCCAACAAAATATTATAAGAAGTCAATGGGTAGATGGAGAACACACAATAGAGATAGATTTCCGTGGAGAGTTCGATTTTCGAGAGAGCAGCAGCAGGTTCCAAGAAGAGTTTGAGCCAGAGAAGGAAGCAGAGACAGAGAGGGGTAGGGGCAAGGGCAGTGAAGTCCGAGGAACATTTTCCAAATCCGGTGAGTACTTTGCAAAGAGGCCGAGATTTTCTCCAGGAGACTGCGCAGAGGCAACGCAAAAGCCTCAAGAGGGCAGTTTGATTTTGTTAGAGGGGAAGACGTCTTCAGTTCCAGAGGCCTGGAAGAGTTTCCAAAGAGCCAGAGAAGCATTTTCCCAGTCAGCAACAGGCAGGACGGCTAGAATGGCAGTCAATTCGGGCAGCATGTGTGGCAGGGAGCTCCAGAGTGATGCAAAGCCTGCGCAAGGCAAGTTGGATGGCTATTTTTTCAGAGGTCAGACAATGACGAGATTACTTGGAGTGAGGGTAATTTCCATCAGATACTTTTTGCCAGTATTTTCTCTACAGGATAGCCAGTTTTCGACATCCATATTGTACTAAGATAATTTCATTGCTGCATAATAATATAAAACCCTCAACTGCTGCACCGGTTTTCCCAAGTTGGGTTTGTTTGGAAACTTTAGTCCAAAAATAAGTGTGTCAAATTTATTGTGTGCGCCAGTGTTTTCTCAGATTTTTGTTTATCTTCCGCAGTATTATTATTTGTGAAGGTTGTTGTGATTTATTTGATATTTGTCGTAGAAAATACATTGTTAATTAATTAACAATTAGAAGAATTAATTCCAGTTGTTGCAATAGGATTTCAATAGTTGAAATTTTCACACTTTACTTGTTTCAACTGTCCAAATAAGTAAAGAATACTTTAAAGAACATATCTAAAGGCATATTGGGATCTTGCTTTAATATTCTAATCTAATTATCATTTGATTTCCATTTCTTGTTTCATTGAGTTAATATCAATGTACAAGCTAATCATTTGTCATAAGTGTATTTAAATCATAAGTAAATTGGCTATTTATCTTATTGAAGCATCTTGATGAAATTGTATCTCATTGAAGCAATCTAATTGAATCTAGCATTTGCATCATCATTCTAGATTAGTGTGCATTGTTAAAATTTACCTCCAAGCATAAGCTTGGTTGTATAGAGAGATATGACCACCTTCTCCACTCTTCAATTTGAGAAGTTGACCCTTAATCAACAGTTAAAACAGGTGACCTTGCAGTTCTCTTGTGGGCAATCCCTTGTAATAATGGAGGCACTTGGGTCGTTAGAACTCTAGGGTAGGTATCGTTAATGAGGCCTTAGCCTCCTTCCCCTGGACTTCTTTCTACGACCTTGTGTAAGACTTGTTTCAAAATAATTGAGGAGAAGAATTTCATCTAGATTAAGCATTTAAATAAAAGTAACCAAGATTTTGCATTTCCCCTAGATAGGTTTTGCATTCATCTTGCACTTTTTCATTTCATTCATTGGGTTATTTTATCTAGAATTGTGAGTTCGTTCATCTATTTGCAAGTTTTATCATTCATTCTTGTACTTGTCCACTTTATGCTTTGAATGTCACCCATAATAGCCTTTGCTTGAAGTACAAGTCATATTTCCTTGCAAATTTCTTATCAAGTATCATTGCTCATATTCTAGTTGCTTATAACCTTTTGATTTGTGGTACTAACATCTTTCCTACAACATTGCTTATCTAGTAACTTGAAGTTTTATACATTGTGCAAGTGATTTAATCTTTATTGAGCTTTGTTATTAAGGCACTGATCTATATTAGCTAAAATTGTCATTTCCATATTGATCTAAGTGAGTCCATTTTGTTAACATAAACATTGTTCATTGATCCTCACACTTGCTAATTAATCATAACTCAAGTTGCCTAGGGAAGTTGTTGTCTTGCCCTTAGTCTCCTAGAACTTGTTGTTCCAACAAGTTTCCCCTTGTCTATCCACCCTTAGGGACTACCCCCCTTAGCTTGTCTAGCAAAAAGCCTAAACAAAGTGAGTAGGGATCAAAGTGATTGCCCCTACTCTAAGTGTTGCGCCTTAGATGTACACTTTAGGTGACAACAATTGGAAATCTTGTATTTCACACATCTATACAATAAAGTCCTTAAGTTTACAAAATAATGTATAAAAAAATGTTTCAAATCATTCCTATTTGACTCAAACTCGTTCAAAAAATGTCAAGGTCTTTTGAATCTTCCATTGAAACATTCAAGGAAAAAATTCAAAAATGATTTTGATATTGAACCTTGGACATATAATAGTTCCAAATCAATAAGATCATTTGTTTTACGGTAGCCTACATTAGTCCCCTTACAAAACGTTCGTTATTAGGTTAGCTATATACTTCACATGTTCCTAGCAATTCAAATGCCATCATCATGAAATGATACAAGTCACAGATAAGTGAGAATATACAACGCACTAAAACACCCTTGTTGACGATCTTTTACTTCAGAAGCATCTAGGGTCCCTTGACCAATGTGATATCTCACACCAGGTAGATATTTAACCCTTCCTCCTCTTACTAATACTACAAAATGTTCTTGTAAATAATGGTCAATACCAAGTATACAAGAAACCATTTCAAATCCAGAGATTAATCATACTCTAGCAACTTTACATAGGTAGAGTTTGGTTTTATGGGATTGATAGTGGAAAAGTTGAAAGATAAGTTGTCTTCATTGTCACCTCATATGATTTCTCATTCAATTTTTTTCAAAGTGAGATAAATTGGATTATTTTCATTATTTGAGAATCTTCATATTCCCTTCCTTCGTGCATTATGTCTCAAAGAGTAACTGGACCAATTCACTCAAACATGTTTTCCTATTCTAACTAAGCACCAATGAATCATATTTTTTTCTTTTTGGTTAAAAAATTGTGCAAAGTCTTCGAGATTTCATCTTCCTTCTCTATTCCCATCCTATAAGTATAGCGCCTGAAGAAATACTCTTTTGTACGAAACAACATTATTGCATGCTAATTCCTTCTTGATATCTCTATATATCATTCCTCCAAATCACAAATTGGATTCGAATTTGACAGGGTAATGATGTGAGCTTATCCATGTGGTTATACATTGTTCCAATTTGAACAAGAATTACTTTAATGGAAGATCATGGCTTTCATGCTTTGGTTGGGGTTGTCCAAGATCATTTCAATGACCTATGTTGAGGGTTACATATATCCATATCTATCTGAGACATGATCAAAACTATACCGAAAAGAAAGTTCTTTTTCATCTAATTAGTTGGTGATCTGGCCCGATGAGTCATTTTTCCTATAATGAATTGATGAGTTGTTGGCATCAATCCTATATCTTATTTCTATGGACCCATGGCAAAGTGAGGGCTCAATGAGAAAAGGATTGTACCATGAGAGGGCCAAGGGGTCAACCTGTTCTGAAGAGACAACATAAATTTTAGAAATGTAGTTGTACTCTTACATCAATCCAAATCAAAAAGTATTTCCATCCACCGAGGTAAATATCTACTTACTAGGCGAGAGGATAACAATGCTAGTTACAATTTTTGTTTCAGTAGGATGTCAATGTATTTATATAAAGTAGTTAACATTGCATAGGGTCTTCTCCTTGGTGCAAGAAGAACAATTTGATTCATATCATCTCTGTATAATATTTACTCAATCTTGCTCTCCTTGTTCTTCCAAACAATATTGAATCCTTTCTGCATGCACTAGCGTTAGATCAGACAAACATGTTGAACAAAATATTTTTAATTTTCATGTAAAACTTGCTTGATCAAGATAGGTAAAATATTATTGATTTCACAAGACCATATGTTAAGGTTTGAATCAGTAAGAAATACTACTTTTGATAGGATTCACTCAAAATAGTCTCCAAACTTTTCTCTCTCATTCTTTCTTTTCGTAGCAGTGTGAAAAGAAGGAAGGTATGGCTTCAATTTGTTCAGGAGAAAATAGTGGGATAGTTGTGTTGAGTCCCTCAACCCTTTTGTAAGTTAGTATTCATAAGTCAGTGCTCCTTCCAAATGAGGGTAGGGAAGGGATATAACTTAGCAATAGAGTGTCACCTTGGCATTGTGGAAGTCATAAGATCAAGCCTGATTATCCCTAAACCTAATGCAAGCCCTTCCATCAAACAAATTTTTGGTTTTCATCTTATAGCTCTCATCACTCCAGAGTATCGTGTCATTTACATGAGCTCTTTTTCATGGTATTTCGGTCAGCTAAAGAAGAAATGAAATGACCAAAATGGAGTCGAACCTTCAATTGGAAGATCTCCAAATTGTCATAATAAACAAAAAGGGTTTCCGCTCATTTCATTAAATATTGTATCTTTATATCATATATTAGTAGTGAGTCGAGTGGTTGGCATGAGCTTTCCAATTATATTAAATCAATATTATATGATATAATTCTATTCTTTGGGATGAAAAAAAGGGGAGTGGGGGTAAAATATTAAAAATTAAAAAAAGATCCGAGATAATGAAATTGGAAGAGATATAAAGTTAGCAATTTCTATACAATCCATGAACCGAATCCAATTTGATGAGATTGTTATTTCAAACCCTTTCGCATCAGGAGCACATTATAGAACTCTTTGACCTTAGAATTCTCAGTACGCTGCTTTTCTGATCAACAAGGCTCTGTGCTACAAGTAACCATCTTATATTAATCTTGTTTTAGCCAATTAAAATTTTTTACAGCTGAAATAAATTTTCGAGTTAACATCCAAGGGCTTTTGACCCCAAGACCTCTAAAATTAAATTTCCAACTTGCTAGAAATTAATTTTTATTACATTCCAAGGCTCAAACGTGATATAAATCAATCATCCTTTAGTCTCTCAACCTCCCCATCCCTAGATCCAAGATCTAAAAGTGTTTCAGCAGTTTTGGGTGGCTTCTCCAGGGGTTTACTTGCTAATTTCTACATTTTCAACAAAAATTACAGACCTATTAAAACTAGGGCAGCAAGTAATTTTACAAAGGAACCTCCCTAACCAAATGTTTAATCATTGAAACACTTTTCATTAAGTTATTTTTAGTACACCAAGATTGATTATTTATATGCCATATTTAATGCAATTTTGAGCGTCCTGGTCTGTTGTTAGTATTTCACTTGCAGATTTACAGACCTATCAGACAGGTTAGCAAGCAAAAGTGTTCAGGAACTCATCTAACAAGATATCAAATCATAGAATAGATCAATTCTGTATTTAGTATAATTTTAGTACACTAATTTGGATTGTTTATTTGCTAAATACTTTTAAATGTGTTTGTAGGTTGGTTTAGTTAAATTCATATTGTAGATTTTATATTAAGCCAACAGAACAAGACATATAAAACTACTCCCTTTAGCCATTAGACCCTATTATAAGGCACTAGTCTTGTAGTGATTGTTGAAGCTAGTTCAGGGAAGCCTCCCATAGCCTTGTGGTAGGAGTTAGGACGTAAAGAGTGGGGACTTAGGCTGAGGTGACAATGAGCTCTCGTACTATGTGTGCCAACCATAGTGGATAGTATGATCTTCAACAATCCCTTAAACGAAGCAGTAACAGATCTCAAAGTTCATAGCACACTCATGATAAACCGTTGAATCAACCTAGGATTTGGGTCCAATAAAGAAAATCATAAGGTTTTTTATGGCAGTATAAAAAGCCAAGCAATGAAGAAGGGTAGTAATCATCCTCTAGTAAGGTCAATGCAAATGGATCCTCAAGCCTTAGATCATAAGCATCGATGCCATCATTCTTATAAGTGAAAGAATGGATCCTATCATACTATTAATGGAGATTCAATGTCTTATAGGAAGGGACCTCTTATGTTCAGTAATGATCTAAATCCAATCCGAGATGGAGGCATGTAAGGCATTGAAAAGTTTCATGTTGGATTTGGTTTTGGGAGACCTACCATCTAAAACTACATTTCTTGGAGCCATGATTTACCTCTCGAACCATGAAGGAAAATACAATCTCAAAATATAGTGAAACTTGTTCTAATACCACTATTAGACTCTTAAAAATTTGAGATAAGCATGGAATTGCACTATCATTAAAATGATAAATATATTGCATGTTTATGACCGTTGGATTCATATTCGAAGGTCTCTTGGACTCTTGATGACAGTTCATATTCCTCACCATCAGCCACCAAATTAGGTGTCTAACAAATTATAGCAAAATCTAAAAGTTATCTCTAAAGTGGGGGTCTAAAACAAACTCGCATTGTCTACTAGTCGAAGGAGTCACAGGATCGAGCCAAGTCAGTTCCTCTATGTAGAGTGTACTGAGTAGTGTGTCAACGTCGAGCAGGTCGAGCTAGAGTGAGCCACAATCGTGCCTCACTATCGGCATCGTTTGTGCATCGGAGTCATGGGATCGAGCCAAGTCAGTTCCTCTGCATCAACTGTCTACATCGAGCGAGAATAAGTTGCAGTCGTGCCTCACTGTCGGCATCGTCTGCGAGTCTCACTGTCAGCATCGTCCGCGAGTCAGAGGAGTCACAGGATTGAGCCAAGCCACCACAAATATTTGCACAACGTCGAACCACCGTGCACTTTCAAGATCGATCCGCCACTTTTGCAGCACCAAACCTTTGTGCCATCGAGGAATTACATCCTCAAGCTTTTGCAACCACCATGGAACTGCAAGATCAAGCCACCACTAAACTAAAGCTACGCAAATTCCAACCAATGTCCCATCGTGACTTCCCTCAAGCCGTCGACTTGTCCTAAGCTGCCCCCTACTGCCATTGTTTTTTAAAAGGATAGTTGTCACACAGTAAAGCAGGGCTCTGAAACATGTTATAGAATTCTGACAAGATAGAGGTGTGAAAATTCCTTAAATCTGGAATTCTATTGCAGTAACTGGGATTAATTCTTCTAATTGATAAATTAGTTATTCAGTTTATTGCTACGACAACATCGAATTAGACACACTGCAACCTTCACTGAATAAACTACAGAAAAAAAATACAAGTGCAGAAACAAAAAATTTGAACAAGAGTAGATCATAGACACATCTCACATAGTTATTTTTGGACTAATGTCCCCGGAAAAACCCAATGCGGGAAAACCGGTGCAACAGCTGAGGGTTTTATTATTAAGCAGTAGTAATTTCCAAATACAATCTTTGGATGCCTCTCCCTGCAATCCAGTTATAGAGAATATCACTGGCGGAGAGATTAGTGAGGTTACCTCACACTCACAAGAAATCCTGGATGATCCAGCAATTGAATGAGATGCCCTTGATAGCCTCTGTGTTGCCTCTGTGCACTCCCAACGTCAACCCTCCTAGGTACAGTGTCACCCCTTATGCTGAATGATTTGTTGCCCAGGAACTTCAATTTTTTCCTCCCAGTCTCACATCTCGGCTCCCGGCTTCTGCAATAGATTCCTTCAGCAATTTCTGGATTCCCTCTTGGCTTTGGCGCAGCCTTTGCGTAGCCCTCCGTTGCTCTGCGTCAGCCTCTCTGGCTCTACACTGCCTCTGCTAGATCTCTCTCTGCCTTCTCTGCTGATGATTCTCCGACCGAGAAAGATTTCTCTTCGGATACTATCCCTTCCCCTCTTTGCAAAGAATCTCTTGATCGATTTTCTCCCTAAGCACTGCTCACTAAAGAATTTATATCTCTTGATCCTCTCTATGTGTTTTCCAAATGACCCTTCAAGCCCTTCTTATAATCTTCTCACTGGAACTTCAAAGGTCGAGATTAAATCTCTAATCAACGGCTAAGATTAACTTTTGACTTGATCCGCTTTTTCTAGAACATTCACACCCTTATTCTATTAATTCATTTTAATTATCTTATTTTCCCAAGTTTAGACTTAGGGTCCTTTTAAAAATAATTAATTCTTTTAATAAATACAATCCGGGTGGAATTTCCCAAAACGATTTATGGGTTCTCTAGAATACATGTGCCTAAGCCTCTCTGCAAATTTTGAGACTTAGAGCACATCTGATGCTACCCCAAATCAATACTCCCTCTTAGCGAAGAATGTGCTCTAGCAATACCCCTGCTGAGTACTGCTCTAACTCTGTAACATCTCCCTCTGCGCTGCTGATGTCTGACACTGCTACCCACCAACTCTGTGCAAACGTTGCATCTATAATACTGCTAACACTGCCACTGTCAACACTGCATCTATACTGCAACTCCCTCTCAAATTCTGCATCTGTGCTGCTGCTGACCCAGCCACTGCCAACTGCAACTGCAAAACATCCAAGACTGAACAAAGTGTTTAGTATGATGCATCTCGATACTGAAGATCTTACTGTTGCTACCTCTACATTGTCCCTCTGAAGCTATTGCTGACTTCTACACTGTGTCTTCCTGCACTGCTGCCAACTTTGCTCTACGTTGCTTAGACTCTGGCGCTGCTAACCACTGCACTGTCACTTTTTCACTCCTCTGCACCAACTGGCACTCATCCATCCTGCCACATCTGATTTGGGCTCCCGTAGCAAGATATTGATCCAAGAGGTGGACTCCTTAAGGATCCTGCCCATCCTGTAGCTCTCTGGGTCTACAGCTCCAAATCACCCCACCTCCCTCCTGGAGGTATATGAGCAATCATGGCGAACTCCTCATCGATCTTGGCAGATGCAGCTTGTGGATCATGCTTCTCATTTTTTTCTCTCTTCTTGAGAGGACACTGTGTGGCATAATGTCCCATCTCGCAGCTCGCCACACCAAAAGCATTTGATCTTGGAAAGTTCCTTCTTCCTCCTACGCTGCTCTTGTTGCCCTTTTGATGCAAGGACCACATTATCCTCCTCCTTTGGCTTCTTCCCACTGTTGTTGTTGCCCTCAAGTTGACACTTGAGTAAGTCCCTCCTCATCTCTTCTTGCTAAAGAGTTGCCCACATTGACTCCCAATCCGGAAAATTCTCTTTGCTCAGGATGTTCTGGACAAAGACCTGATAGTCATCGGACACTAAGTTGAGGGCCAATCTGACCATCTTTGTGGCCTGAGGAGCTGCTCCCACAGCTACCAATTCATCTCGGTTCTCTTGAAGTCTAAACACGAATGGATCAATGCGCTCACCTTTCTGCATCCTAGTAGTCTGCAACTTCTACTCTAGATACATCTTTTGCTGCTCGGAAGATCCCTAATATAGCTTCTCCAAGGCCTGCCACATTTCTCTAGTAATCGCTTTGCTAGCTATGTGACATATGACATCATCCCTCACTCCGTCGAGGATCAATCTCTTCACCTTTGCCTTATTCTTCTTGTATTCCTTTAGAGGATCTGCATCTACTGGTACAGCCACCACACCTTCGATGAAGGCTTTGAGATCATGCTCATCCAGCAAGCATTTGATCCTAGCCTGCCATATCACATAGTTGGAGGCTCCCTCCAACCAATCTTGGTCTCTCAGCCCACTTGTTGCCATCTCTGTCGACTGAAAAAAGATGTTGAACTATCTCCCTCTCTCTCCTCTGTGCAGTGCTAGCCTAGCTTACACACTCCTTGCTGGAGATGGTAGATTTGCGACCCAATACTGTTGCTCAACTCTCGAAAATTAGAATTCCCCGGCTAGGAATTCCCTGAGGACGAAAATTTCCTCAAAGTGTCTCCAGCTACTCTTCCTGACGCTTTTGCACCCACAATCACTGCTGCGTAGAAAATTGTGTCCCTCTGGCTGTTGATCTGCTCTACTCCCTCTGCCACTACAAACTAGAAGATCATACCTCTCTGTCGACTCACTCAGAGAGAGATTTCCTTACAGGGACTAGCCATCCTGGCTTGGACTGCGCAATCTTCTGGGAGATCGATTTGCTGCTTACATAGCTCTTTGATCCCGACTTCACCAACGCTGGATCTACGAATCTGTTCTTCTGTTCCTCCTGCACTCAACTATACAAGCTATGATACCATGTGAAAAATCCTTAAATCTGGAATCTTATTGCAGCAACTGGTATTAATTCTTCTAACTGATAAATTAATTATTTTGTTTATTGCTACGGCAACATCAAATTAAACACACTGCAACCTTCACTGAATAAACTGTAAAAAAAATACAAGTGCGGAAACAAAAAAACTAAACAAGAGTAAATCATAGACACATCTGACACAATTACTTTTGGACTAATGTCCTTGAAAAAACCCAATGCGAGAAAATTGATGCAACAGCTGAGGGTTTTATTATTAAGCAATAGTAATTTCTGAATACAATATCTGGATGCCTCTCCCGGCAATCCAGTTACAAAGAATATCATTGACAGAGAGATTAGTGAGGTTACCTCACACTATCACAAGAAATCTTGGCTGATCCAACCACTGAATGAGCTGCCCCTAACAACCTTTGTGTTTCCTCTGTACAGTCCCAGTGTCAACCCTCCTGGGTACAACATCACCCCTTCTGCTGAACGATTTGCTGCCCAGGAACTTCGATTTTTGCCTCCTGGTCTCACACCCTGGCTCCCGGCTTCTACAATCGATTCCTTCAGCAAATTTTCGGATTCCCTCTTGGCTTCTACGCAGCCCCTGCGTAGCCCTGCATGGATTTGTGTCAACCTCTCTGGCTCTACGCTGCCTCTGTTGGATCTCTCTCTGCCTTCTCTGTTGATGATTCTAAGACTGAGAAAAGTTTCTCTTCGGATATTATCCCTGCCCCTCTCTGCAAAGAATCTCTTGATCGATTTTCTCCCTGAGCACTGCTCATTGAAGAATTTCGATCTCTTGATCCTCTCTGTGTGTTTTCCAAATGACCCTTCAAGCCCTTCTTATAATCTTCTCATTGAAACTTCAACAGCCGAGATTAAATCTCTAATCAACAGCTAAGATTAAATTTTGACTTGTTCCGCTTTCGCTAGAACATTCACACCTATATTCTATTAATTCATTTTAATTATTTTATTTTCCTAAGTTTAGACTTAGGGTCCTTTTAAAAATAATTAATTCTTTTATTAAAATACAATCCGGGTGGAATTTCCCAAAACAATTTATGGGTTCTCTGGAATACATGTGCCTAAGCCTCTCTGCAAATTTTGAGACTTAGAGCACATCTGATGCTACCCCAAATCAATAAGAGGCTTCGAGGAGTTTTGAGGAGCCTTGAAAGCAAGGACTTCGTGGAGTTGTGTTGAATATCGAAGGGTGATTTTATGGCTCATGGTATAAGAATCTCCCATGGGGTACACTCGACCCTTAACTCCTTTGGGGGAGTTTTCGCAGGAAGGAACTACCTCCTACAATGGGGAGTAATTATGTAGCCCTACAAATGTGGCATTAGAGCAAGATTTCTCTTTCTGGGCTTCCCAGGTTAAGAACCTGCTTCAAAGAGTGGATCTCTTGGAAGATGAAAATAAACAACTCCACTCAAAGGTGATTAAGCTAAAACAATTGGATCTGAAATAATAGAACAGGAGAACATACAATTGTAAAAACCAATTGTGGAGTCCCCCTCGTTCCAGTCAGAGCTCTCAAACCTCAAAGAAGAGATGAGGTCACAACATGCTCTCTTTAAATAAGAGGCAGAAACGTAACAACAGGTGCTCAACTCTTAGGTGGAAGTGGTCAAGAAGAGGGAACATCCCCAGCCCCCCCCCCGCCCTCCACTCACGGTGGTTGAAGGGGTTATGCAGGTCAAGTTACATGAGGAACATCTTCGTCGGTTTCAGGAGCTAAATCTTAGAGTACATGGACTTCTAGTTCCTGTAATCCCAGTAGATCCCCTAAAAGTTAGCACCTCCTTCCTCCATGACACATTGGGCCTACATGATCTCTCCTTAGAGCGTGCATGGATGGTGTGGAAATTCCTAGATCTAGATCTGGAATCCCTACTACAACAAACTGAACTACTTCTCCTACTTGTAAATCAGATTTAACAAGCTATTTGCAGATTACTTCTGAAAATATCAAAGCAGTTACTGAAGCAGCCTTCACTTAATCAAATTACATGTGAAAACAGTAAACTGAGCAAGAGAAATAACAAACACAGGACACCGTTACTTTTGGACAAACGTCCCCGGAAAAACCCAATGCAGGAAAACGGGTGCAGCAGATCTGAGGGTTTTATTATTAAGCAACAGTTATTCTGGATATAACTTTGAATGTCTCACCAGACAATTCAATTACAGAGAAATACTGATAGAGAAAAATGGTGAGTATACCTCACTCTACAAGTCTCGGTTGATCCGGTAGCTGAACTAACGAAACCCCAGCTCCCTCTGTGCAGTAGCTGCGTAGGCCTGCGTGGGGTCAGATCTGCAACTGCGTCACCCCTTTTGCGTGATCTTTCAGCCCTTCCGAAAAATCAATCCAGGCCTCCTGGCTTAGATCTGTATTTCCGTAGCTGAAACTCGGACTTCTTGCTGAAGAGATGTGTTGCCTCTGCATGGCCCTGCGTCACCCCTTTTGGGTGCTACGTCACTCACTATGGGCTCTGCACGGCCTCCTCTTCGTCTTCCTCTGCCTCTCTGCTGATCCTTGGACCGGAGAAGATCCTCTTGCCAAAACTGTCTCTGCCCCTCAACTACGCTGAAGAATCTCTTAGATCGAAGTTTTCGTCCTAGCACTTCACCGTCAAAAAATTCTATCACTTGATCCTTTCGGTGTATCTTACAAATGACCCTTAAGTCTTCCTTTATAGTCTTCTCGTTGAGACTTCAACGGCCAAGATTAGATCTCCAATCAACCGCTAAGATTATATTAGACTTGATCTGCTTTTTTTAGAAGTTTCACCCACAATTTACATTAATACTCTTTAATTATTTTAATTTCCTAAGTTAGACTTAGGTTCCTCATTAAAAATAATTATTTTTTCTTACAAAATTGTTTCTGGGTCGAATTTCCCAAAACAATTTATGGGTTATCTGTAATACATGTGTCTAAGCCTCTCCATAAAGTTTGAGACTAAGAGCACATCCGATGCTACCCAAAATCAACACTCCCTCTTAGCGAGGAATGTGCTTTAACAGATATGCCCTATTGCACACTGCTTTGACTCTGAAGCATCTTCCTCTGCGTTGTTGATGCTATCCAACAACCACTGTGTTGTTGCTACATTGCATTGTTGCCGACCGTGCCACGATCAACACTGCATCTGTACTGCAACTCCCTCTCAAATGTTGCATCTACTGCTAGCACTGCCATTGCTAACTCTACACTGCAACTCAGCTGCTGAGAGAAGCAACTAAAAAACATTCAAAATTTTGAACATGTTCTAGATGCATCTCGATGTTGAAACACTGACTGCTGCTAGTCCCACGCTGTCCCTCTAAAGCATTGCGTTGTTGCTGCTCTGCGCTACGTCCCTCTACGCTGCTGCAACTCTGCTCTGCGCTGCTAACTACTGATCTATCATTTCTGCACTCTGCACCGACTGAAAACTCCTCCAGCCTGCTACTGCTGATCCTGGGCACCCGTAGCAAGGTATTGATCCGAGAGGTGGACTCCTCAAGGATCCTGCCCAACTGAATTTCTTGCAAACTTACAGCTCAATGTCGCCCCATCTCCCTGCTGGAGATGCATGGGCACTCATGGTGTACTCATCTTCATCGATCTTCGCAGTTGTAACCTTCGAATCGTACTTCTCGTCCTTGTCCTTTTGCCTCAAAGGACACTGGGAAGCATAGTGACCAAGTTCACCACACTTGAAGCACTTGATCTTCGAGACGTCTTACGTCTCTGTTGCTCCTGCTGCCCTTTGGATGCAAGGGCTGCATTTTCTTCCTCCTCTCGCTTCACCTTCGATCCATTGCTACTGTTGCCGTCAATTTTACACTTGACCAAGTCCCTCCTTAGCTCTTCTTGCTGAAGAGCAGCCCACATCTCTTCCCAGCCTAGCAAGGTTGCTCTATCCGCGATACTTTGGAGAAATACTTGCAAATCATCAGTGATTGCGTTCAACGCCAGTCTCACCATCGTTGTAGGAGAAGGGGTAGACCCTGCTGCTGCAAGTTCGTCATGGATCTCCTGAAGTCTAGTCAGGAACGGAATAATGTGTTCCCCTTTCCGCATCTGCGCCATCCTCAGTTGTTGCTCCAAGTACATCTCCCGTTACTCGGAAGATCCCTCATATAGCGTGGCCAAGGCTTCCCACATCTGCCTGGCAGTATCTTTGCTGGCTATATGGGACACAATATGATCTTTGACCCCATCCAAGAGTAGCCTTTTTGCCTTCGCCATATAAGCCTTCTACTTTTACAACGAATCTAGATCTGCAGGGACAGCTATTGTGCTCATCACAAAGAGCTTCAGATCATACTCATCTAAAAGACAAGTGATTCTTGCCTTCCAGATCACGTAGTTGGAGGCTCCCTCCAACCAGTCCTAATCTCAAAGCCCGTGAGCTACCATGGCTGTCAAAAATGTCGAATTTGCTCCTCTTCTTCCCCCTCTGTGCATCCCTAGACAGGCTTATGCGCTCCTTGTGGAGCTTGTAGATCTGTTGCCCAGATCCGCTGCTCAGATCTTGGAAAAACTTAAATTCCTCGGCTAGGAACTTCCTGAGGAAGAAAATTCCCTCACTATGTTGCTTCTTCCTCTTCTGACGACTTTCTGCCCGACAAAAACAAGATCTGCCTACAGAAATTGCGACCCACCAGTTCTGCACTGCTCCCTCTGCCTCGGCAAAATTCCGATCTGGAACTCTTACCTCTCTGTCGACTCACTCAGAGAGAGACTTTCGCAGAAATTTCAGCCCTCCTGGCCTAGGCTGTTCAATCCCTCTGGGGATTCGAATTGCTGCTTTTTGCAACTCTTCCGCCTCTGTCTCAGCGTTGTATCTGCTCTTCCTATTTCACAATCAACCCTCTGATACCATGTGGAAATTCCTAGATCTAGATCTAGAATCCCTACTACAACAAACTGAAATACTTCTCCTGCTTGTAAATTAGATTTAACAAGTTATTTGCAGATTACTTCTGAAAATATCAAAGCAGTTACTGAAGCAACCATCACTTAATTAAATTACATGTGAAAATAGTAAACTAAGCAAGAGAAATAACACACGCACAGGACACCGTTATTTTTTGACAAATGTCCCCGGAAAAACCCAATGCGAGAAAACCAGTGCAGCAGATCTGAGGGTTTTATTATTAAGCAGTAGTTATTTCGGATACAACTCTGAATGTCTCACCAAACGATTCAGTTACAAAAAAACACTGACAGAGAAAATGATGAGTATACCTCACTCTACAAGTCTCCGTTGATCCAGTAGTTGAACTGACGAAACCCCAGCTCCCTCTGCGCAGTAGCTGCTTAAACCTGCGTGGGGTCAAATCTGGAACTGCGTCACCCCTTCTGCAAGACATTTCAGCCCTTCCGGAAAATCGATCCAGCCCTCCAAACTTAAATATGGATTTCCCCAGTTGAAACTCAGACTTCCTACTGAAGAACTGTCTTGCCTCTACGTGGGGACTGCGTGGCCCTACGTCACCCCTTCTAGGTGTTACGTCACTCACTCTGGGTTCTGCGCAGCCTCCTCTTCATCTTCCTCTGGCTCTCTATTGTTGATCCTTGGCCCAAAGAAGATCCTCCTGCCAAAACTGTCTCTGCCCCTCAACTGCATTGAAGAATCTCTTAGATCGAAGTTTTCGTCCAAGCACTGCTTCGTCAGAAAATTCGATCACTTGATCCTTTCGGTGTATCTTACAAATGACCCTCAAGTCTTCCTTTATAGTCTTCTCGTCGAGACTTCAACGGTCGAGATTAGATCTCCAATCAACAGCTAAGATTATATTAGACTTGATCTGTTTTTTTTAGAAGTTTCACCCAGAGTTTACATTAATACTCATTAATTATTTTAATTTCCTAAGTTAGACTTAGGGTCCTCATTAAAAATAATTAATTTTTCTTATAAAATTGTTTCTAGGTGGAATTTCCCAAAGCAATATATGGGTTATCTGTAATGCATGTGTTTAAGCCTCTCCACAAAGTTTGAGACTTAGAGCACATCTGATGCTACCCAAAATCAACAGATGGAGCCCAATGCCACTCTTTTCCTCCACTTTCAGACAGTTGAGGATTGAATCAAAGCCCTTCACGAAAAGAAAAGACTGGCCACTCTCCTGCCCACTCAAAGGATCTTGCTCGATGTTGACCTCACCAAAGCACAATAGGCAGAACTCAAACAGGCCAAAGATCAAGTAACAATTGCACAAAAAGAAGGGAAATGGGCAGTTATTTGGGAACTTAAAGTTGTCATCCACAACTCGGCCCCCCCAAGTTATTCTTGACCATGGACCAAATGACAATCACGTTCAAAAGGGGGGCATGGTAATGGGGGCAAGCCCACTATCTCCATCAATTGCTGGAATTGTAATGGTACATTTTGATCTTCTCCAGGTACATTGTGTGATGTTATTGGTTCTTGTGATCTCCTTTTTCTCACGAAGACACATGCAAGGCCCATGCGATCCCCACCCCCAATCTCGAGGTATCATAGGATTTGGACATGCAGACAGGAGACACATTATGAGAGAATGAGTGTTACACAATAATTTGTCACCGTCCCTGCAATTCCCGTCCCGCACATTGGAGGGCTCATTTCGTGACTTGTGAGCAGTGACATGGCTTGAAACCACTTTCATGACATCCCTCTGAACAAGAGCTTTCATTGCCCTGAAGACATCTCCTTATGAAAAACCCTAAAAATGGCCCTTTTTGCATTGGCGCGATCAGGCAGTTCAGTACCCGCGCCAATGGGGAAAACCCTTCAAAGAGGTCGCGCCAATTGGCGCTCTGTCCCAGAATCGCACTCGCGCCAGCCAATTTAAGGAGTGTTTTTTAAAAATAAATGGCGGAAGTTTCATCTTAACCAATTCATGAACTCGTATCTATCTTGAGTTGGGAGGTTTGGCTACGGATTTCCATGTAAAGGAAGTGGTTTGCCACCTCTCATGGAAGCTTCCTTGAGGATAGGGCCAATCCCATGATTATAGGGATCCCAACTCCCCTTCCTCCATCTATAAAAGCTTGCCCATCTCCATTGCAAGCTAGTCTTCAAGTTCCCAAATTTCCAAGAGCCTTATGCCGCAAGAGCCTCCATAATTCCCTTAAGGCCAATTTCAAGCAAGGAGACTATCGTCAAGATCCAAAGAGAGAGGTTTGTCCTATCCCTGACAGGATTTTCGAGACGTGCTCTGCTGGCGACCCGCCGAAGGAGAATTCAGCGTCAGAAATATGGTTGTAATTTTCCTTTGATTGATTATTAATGAATGCCTATTGGTTATGGTTCCACTCTTGTTGTTATTTATGATGATGAGTTATGTCCTTTCTGACTGACATATAGTTGCATCTACTGGATTTTACGCTTGCGTTTGTTTTGTTTCTCGCATGTGCAGGTGTCCTATCATGGAGATCGTGGGGATCGTGATCTTCCAGAGCTAAGGAACGGGAGTGCTACCTCTTCTATAAGCAACAACGTTGGATTCCAGGTAAGCCTTCATCGCTAGTTGGCTTATTTGCAATTAGGAACCTGCACTATAGCGTGAATGATTGTTGCTAGACCCGGTCTGGTCTAGTAGGGATCGCCTCTGTCCGCAGAGGGGATTTACCTCCACAACAAATTGGCGACTCCACTGGGGATCGTTAGCTTGTTGTCGTTCATTTTATAAGCTATAGACGGAGCCTAAAGTTGGCTAGATAGCCTTCGAAACGCTTTTGCTCTGCAATTGCGAAGTAGATCAAAGCTGCTTCCGTCAATCTCCGGTTTAGTTTGTAAACTGAACCCTTTGAGCATTGTCTTGTCTTTTCAGTCGATTCTTGATCCTCCTTGCTTGATCAGATCTTTTGGGCTGGTTCTTTCTGTGAATTTGGGTCTTTGATAGCTTGATCATCATTGGTCTGCTTGTTGGATTGTTTTTTTTGTTTTTGCCTGAGAAACTCGACTGGCGCGCTTTTCAGCTTGACAGTCGCGCCCATTGGTGCAGGTTGCTTGTGTATTACCCACGCCAAGTGCTTTCTGGTGCTAGTTACAGCCTCACAGTCGCGCCAATCCTGTGAGGTACTAGGGTTTTCTCAGTTTGGAGCTTCCTAAGCCTGATCTGTGTGTTTGGTCTTGATTTTTCCACTGTTTGAGTGTTTTGGAGCCTTGATTGACTGACTGTTACCTTCATCCTTTGGTTGTTTGCCCATTTCCATCGATTTTGCATTCTAGCCCTAGGTCATCTAGGCGCTATTGTGTGTCGAGCCCTCCTTGGGAGTTTTCGGTTCCTATCAGTTTAGTCAACCTTGTGATTGCGTCTTTGCATTCGTTTGGTGTTTTTCTGTTGTCTCATCGCGTTGTTTGAGTGATTGTTCTCTTTTCCATTCAAATTCTGCCTTGTCTCGTTTGGGCCTAGATTACACGACTCATTTGGAGTCTTTGAGATTCTTTTTGTTTTGAGGGACTTTTGGTCGATTTGAGGTCTGATTGTGATTGCCATTGAGTGAAATTTGTCTGTTTTTTCTCTCTTATCATCATTTCTCGAATCGATTTTGCATTAGTTTTCATTTTTTAGCGCACTTTGCTTTGAAATATTGAAAATACAAAAAAAAAAATCTTTTGCTTTTCATTAATTAATGAGAATTAGATCTTTTTGATGTTAGTAGTGATCGGTAACTTTGAACGAAAAGATTTTTAGTTTTCATTAGCTGCATTAGAGACATCATTGGTTGTTTTCTGTTCATTTCGTTATTGTGTGAAAAGCTCTCAACTCTCTCATAAATAGCTTTCATCGAATGAAATGATATATTGTGGCATATAGAGTGCATTTAGGAGATTTTGAGACATTACATTCGCTAGGGCCTGAAAACTGAAACGTAATTGAAGATAAACTTTAAAATTTACTCAATTTACACTAAGGCAGCATTGAAATCTAACGGAACACATTTAGAGGTCTAGGCTAGAGACGTGTTCCGGCGTCTTTAAACCTAGTAGCTATCGTTCGCCTCTTGGCTTTAGACAGCGCTAGTACGAACTTGTGCTCCTCGTACCGTCGCGTATATAAAGGGAGACCCCTCTAGGTTTCTATCATTTATCCATAGGAAGCCGAGTCTGCCACCCTATACCCGTGATACACCGGACACAGCATTCGGGGAGATTGCCTGCACGTACGTTAAGTCCTTGGTTGATTTCTTTTTCATTTTGAAACCAAGGTGTATATTGCAGTTCACGGTTATTTGGTACACCCTTTGCCTAGTATTCCTGAGTAGTCATTAGATCTTTTCTGACTCTTTAAATTTGAAAGGATCACCAAGCGCTTGTCTTTTCACGCTTGCGTCAAATCTGAAAGATATAGAGTCACCTTTCATCCGTTTCTCGACTCTTAAAACATGAAACGGTGAAGTTTCTAAAGTTTCAATGTGGTAAAAAATTAATCACCCGCGATCACACACCCTGTTAGATTTTGCTTGTTGGCTGTTTGATTGTGTGTCTTGACTCTTTTTCAGCCCATGTGTGTGTTTGATCTTTTTCTCTTGTCGTTACTACCACAGTGGCGGAACCTTCGGTTTCGTATACTGGTAGCCCTTATACGGACGATTCATCAGAGGCTTCTGAATCCTCTGCTGAACCTCAGCAGCCCATTGTTTCTGAGCAACCCTTTGGGGGACCAGTTGAGTTCAATTGGCCCTTTTCCGACCCTTGGTCTGAATTAAGAGTAGGGGCAGATTTCCTTTCTCTTACATCGGGTTCGCCTTTTATAGCTGCTGTTTTTCCTCCTAGTCCTCGCCATTTATTACGAGATCTAGCGGCAGGCTCAATCATGAGTGAATCCAGCGAGGAAATCCCAACGTCTGGAGAAGACTACCAGCTTTTCCCTCGGAGATTATTTCCAAGAGACAACTCTGAACCAGTTGTTATGTCATCACCCGGTCCCTCATTACCACCAGGGTATAGATCCTTGGGTCAGATTATTGCTGCCGCAGCCTCTATGGGGGTGTCAGCTCCTTCTACGAGGCCGGTTGCTCCTTCATTGGGGATGTCTCCTCAAACACTTGTCACGTCATCCCCTCAAGTCACATCTGTACCCGCTCAGCCCACTGTCTGTGTGGCCGCATCTGCCCCCGCTGTCACGGCACCCTCCGCGAGGGCTATGTCGCCTCCTGAAGACGTTTATATAGGGACTGCTATGCCGAAGAACATTTCTCCGGAGGAGTATCGGCTGTCCCTACAACAGCCAAACCACGAGGTTGGACAAACCTCTCAAGATCCCAACCCCCCGTATTTTTCGCATTATGCACAGGATGGTACACCCGTGTATGCTTTTCCGTATCAGTATGATGAGCATGGGGACATTTTACGTTTGCCTGCTCCAGAGGCTCACCTCCATGCTCAAGGTTTACCCTATAACCAGGCTGGACATCCTTATAACTCGCAAGGGCAACCTTTTCAAGGCCAACCTTCGACTCAGCCTGGCTATCCTTATGACCTGCAGGGACAGCGTTTACAAGGCTATCCTGCAGGCCAGCAAGGGCCATCATACGGTCCGCAAGGACAGTATTACAACCCTTCCGGTCAACCTGTGCAGCCTCAGCCGGGGTACCAACCGGGGCCAGTCTATGGTCCTGGGGGGCAAGTCCAACCTTCCCAACCCATGCAACCTCAGTATCCTGTTAATCCAAACGTTGCACACCAGCCAAGACCATCTTATGGTCCTGCTGCAGGTCAAACCGGTTACCAGCCACCACCAGGCTCCATTCCTCCACCGGGGCAACCGGTCTATTCGGCACAACCTGGTGTACCTCCACCAGGCCAACCGGTCTATCCGGCACAACCTGTTGTTCCGCCTCTAGGCCAACCGGTTCATCCGGTACAACCTGGTGCTTCTCAATAGCTAGGTCAACCTGCGCAACCGGCACAACCTGTTCACCCGGGTCAACCTGTTAACCCAAGGCAGCCCCCTCACCCAGGTCAGCTTGCTCAACCAGGCCAGCCTGTCCATCCTATTAACCCTGCACGACAGCCGACTTATTCGATGCCGCAACCAAATCAACCGCTGCACCCTAACTATCAGGCTCAGCAGGGTCCCACCTACCAGCAGCCCACTCAACCTCAGGGCGGCTACTATTCTCATGGTCAATACCGACCGAATTATAGCTAGCCCCAAGGTTCTAACTATCTTCCTCAACAACCCGATTATACCTATACTCAGCAACCGAATCCAAATGCTGCTTACACAGGGCCGACTCATAATCAAGGTCCATACTCTGGTTATCAACCCCCGTACGCTGGTTACCAGCAACTGAATCAGGCTGGTTATAACACCTATACCCCCTACGGTCAGAATCCTGCTGGACAGAACCCATGGGGGCAAGGATATTCCCAACCAGCGTGGAGTACAGGTACTGGTCCTTACCCATGGCCAGGTATGCTGTCTAATCCGCCATTGCCGTTCCTGGCTACCTTGGAGTTACCGGATGTTTCAAAATCAACGAATGATCCAATTCTGCATAATCCTTATTGGCCTCCGGTTCCTACCAAGGTGCTCGGCGATTGCCCCAAGTTTGAGGGTAAAGCTGGGGAGGACCCCCAAGCTCATGTGATGACCTACCATCTTTGGTGTTCGTCCAACTCTTGGGTGGATGATTCACTTCATCTACGCCTCTTCCAGCGCACTTTGACTGGCGCTGCAGCAAAGTGGTATATTGAATTACCCCGTGGCATCTTTCAAGATTTCAATACGTTAGCCATGGCTTTTCTGACTCACTTTCAGTTACCGGTTCGCTACGAAGCCGAGACGCACCTCCTGACTTCTTTGAAGCAAGACAAAGCCACCCACATTTCTGATCACATTCATGAGTGGCGACGTCGTCGTAGACTGATCAAGTTTCATATACCTGATCAGATACTAACTCATTGGTCAACCACCTCCTTCATAAACAAAATCGCCCAAGATATTGCTATGGGAGCGTGTGTGACTGAAGAACAAGCCATAGCGCGTGCCCAATATCTAGATCTGGTATACTCACAATCCGGCACGCTGTATGATATTTTGCCTGATGCTCCACGGTCTGGAACCTCTAAAGCTCCACCTACCCCAGCGGTGGATGGTGTTATTGGTTTCGTGTCTCAGAATTCGAAGAAATCCTCGAATGGGAAGCAGAAGTCCAACTCATCCAATAATTCTGCTCCTCCTGCCCCTACCGATTCTGGCAAAACTGCGGAGGTTAACGCCGTTCAGGCCAGTCCTACGGAAAAAGCCTCCAAGGGGAAAAAGAAGGGCAAAGGTAAATCCAAATCCGACGCCCCAAAGCCAAAATCCAAACCTCGCACTGAGGATGGTTCTCAACGTAAACCAAAGTACCCCTGCCTCATTTGTGAAGGAGATCATTATACCAAGGATTGTCCACGACGATCCGAAGTTAGTCAACTTCTAAAAGGCTCCAAAGGGACTCCGGCAGTTCTTAAAGAACCATTCCCGTCTCAGCAGACCCAGATGGTTGAACAGCCTTCACCATCTGCACCATTTGGGTCCCAGGTCTTTATGATGAATGGTACGGCACCCTTTTCTATTGCTACGCGTTCAAAGGATTACAACGAATCGCGCCAGGCACCCGGGAAGGCAGTTGCAGATGGCCCACCTCCCCCACCTGTCTCCGGTTCGTTGGAAATTGAGAAGCCTACTCTTGAACCTGTTGTGAAGCCACCTTCTAAAGGTGTTCTACGAAGATTGGAGTGTAAAAACTCTGGTAAAACTTGATAAATATATATTATTAATGATGAAAGATAAGAAATAAGAGATGATTACAATGAGGGATCGCCTAGGCTTTAAATATAGCCTCAAGGTGTCCCTTGACGAAGAGGCATGATCTTTGATCATGCCCTTTCAGTTAATAAAACCTAATATAACTATATCTAACTAATAATTAATAAAATATTCATAACATTGCCCCTCTCTTAAAGATGCTTTGTCCTCAAAGCATACGTAATGATGGACAATGTTGACGAATGTCTGGTTTTCTCAAGCGATGAGCTCTTGCTTCCCACATTTTAAAAAGATCGTGGAGCATCTTCTTGAATTCAATCTTTTGGTGATGTGGATAGTGACAAGATCTGATATTGACAGGGTCAGATCCTATTCCTGGTACTGCTGGTGATTCTTCTTTGTTCCTTTTTTGATTTAGAGGTAAGTTACCAACAATTATTGTCTGATGTAACTTCTCCTCATCATCAAATGCTTCCTTCCTAACAACTGTGTCTGCTTCATCACCGAAGGCCTTAACAGTTTCTGGCGCTATATCAGTGGCTTCGGATGTGTTTGTCGCTTCACATGTTTCGTTAAATTCTCGGGATGGAACATTTTGTTGTTTATAAACATCTGTATCTTCATGGTGATGTGGGGAATCGGTTTGTTCCTGATGCTCTTCTGAGTTCCCTGAATCTGCGGAATTGTTTTGTTGATTTTGTTCCATGTTAGGAACTATTGGTTTCTGCATTAGATCTAACTTGTCCATGATGGCATTAAATTTCTGCAATATTTTGTTCTCCTTGTCCTTTGCCTCCATTTGTTTTAGCCATATTTGCCTTTTTATCTGATCAACCGTCATCATTGATAAAGACATACTGAACATGTATGAGGTGGGGAGTATTTTTCTACCGGTTCTTCCCTTTTCTTTTTTTCTTTTTTTTAATAAATTAATTAATTAATTAATAATATTTTTTTTTCTAATTAATTAATCAATATTGAATTAATTAATTAAAATTTTTTGTTTTTTAATTAATTAATTAATTAAATAATAATAATAATTTTTTTTAAATTATATAATTATATATATATAATTATTAATTGAAAATTATATAATATAAATAAATTATATAATTATCAATTTGAAACTATATAATATATAAATAAGTATATAATTACAATATATTTATATAATGACCAATTGAAACTATATGATATATGATTTATATAATTTCAAGAAATTTATATAAGCGTTGCGGGTTTAAATTGTGAATGGGCACAACCCCCCCGGACACTGGTTCACGATTTTTTAAATGAACGTAAATTATTTTTTAAAACGCACTTCTATTTTATTGTTGTGGCACCGCAAAGTCTTCCACGACAGTTAGATGACACAACTATGAGCAATTCAGCTGCCACAGTGTTGCAGCAACCTGTTGTTGTTTCGCTGTAAGCTCCAAGACGGAATAAGCGGACTATGGGCGGCGGAATGTGCAAGGTTAGAAGGTGGAAGGAGCCGCGGGGTGGAAGGCAGCAGTGATGATGGCTGCGGGTGGAGGGAAGCCGCGAGGTGGCACCACGAGAGACGGACGGACGAGATATGGAAATTGCTGAACAGAATTCTGCCGAAATCGCTGCGTGGAAGAAGAACGTCGGTCTGCCCGAGGAGGCGGAGAGGAAGAGGGACGTCGGGGGCAATTTCTTGTCTTTGATGACGAGGCTCGGGTTCCTTTGATGTTTCAATGAGAAACTACAGTCAACAGGGTAGAAGAACCTCAGTAACCCTCAGCAATCAAAATGCTACAGCACGGAACTGGCCGAAATAATGTCTATGCAGAGCTCGGTCGATTCACATAAAAGCAAAGTATAAACGCCACCGCCAACCACAATCTCTGGCACTCGAAGTCAAAATAATAATTTCGCTGTAGAGGTTTCACACCTAACCTTCGGTCAAAACGGCAAAAACGCCAGCAACACCGAAGCCAATTGCAAAAAACGAAAACAAAGAATGAAGTTTTTCTTGTGTTTTTTTTTTTTTTAACTGCTTCAAAAATTTACCGATTGGGTAAACAAAATGACTCCCGAGAGGCCCTCTGTGAGTATTAGCCAAAGAATTTTCACTGTTTTCGGACAGTTTGCCGGTTCAGACCAAGGTGAGTGTTTGGGATTGAAAGTGGATTCAGATGGAAAGGAATGTGAGGGGGTTAAGTGGGTTGTAAAAGAAATTATTTATTATTTTTTTACGTGTGGGAATCAGTTGGTGAACGTAGGGGAATTGTGTGCAATTCTGGAATTGCAATTCTGGAATTATGTAATTCCTGGGTGATCACACAGATCCCGAAGAGCGAAGGCTCTGATACCAATGGAGTGTAAAAACTCTGGTAAAACTTGATAAATATATATTATTAATGATGAAAGATAAGAGATAAGAGATGATTACAATGAGGGATCGCCTAGGCTTTAAATATAGCCTCAAGGTGTCCCTTGACGAAGAGGCATGATCTTTGATCATGCCCTTTCAGTTAATAAAACCTAATATAACTATATCTAACTAATAATTAATAAAATATTCATAACAAAGATCTTCTTACAATCCAAATGCCCGTGCCGCTCAACACTACAGTATTGTTGAGGATTTGGCACAGGCGCCTTCTGCTATGTCTGCACTCGAAGTTCTTCAAAGTTGTCATTCGCAACGGAAGGCTTTGTTGTCTGCAATCGGTGGCATTGATCCCGCTGATTCAAGTCTTCTCACCTTCGACTTAGAAAATTTCAGCCCCCGACTTCCACATCAGATCGCTCTTGTTATTCAAGTCGAGATCAACGGTCTTAACATCCATAGGGCCGTTGTGGATGAAGGTGCCTCTACCTGTGTCATGTCGTCCGCTTGCTGGAAGGCCATTGGCTCTCCGGCCCTTTCATCATCTCCCAATGCCCTAGAGGCATTCGATGGTCGGGAATCCAAACCCCTGGGTGTTCTCGAGAGTCTAGCGATTACTTTACAGGGGAAAACAGTCAATGTAGAAGTAGAAGTGGTTGACGCCAAGCTTAACTACAATATACTTCTCGGCCGCAGCTAGACTCATGCCATGCTATGCGTGCCATCCACCCTCTTTCGACTTCTTAAGTTCCCTCACGTGGGCAAAATCGTTACGGTGGATCAGTTGTCTTTCTTCACCTCCACCTCCGAGAACAACATTTCGTACGTGGATCAGATCCCAAATCCCCCTGACAGTGTAGGGCCCAGTCTCTTCAAAGACCCCGTCCTCATGGGTATTTTTCCCGTGCCACCACCGCACACCGCTCAAGTTAATATGATCTCTAGGTCTGATGACCCATGGCTCATCCCTTCGCCTGAGCAGGTGACTGAGTTTGGAGAATCGATGCCCTTAACTCCAGTAGAGATTAGTTACTGCAAAATCGTTGCTGCATCTGATCCTCCTCCTCAGCATGCTCCTTTGAGCATGGCTTTAGATGTCTACTCTCAATCCCCCTGGCTCGGTCAGGCCGATTCGCCTGATCCTCTCAAAGAGATTTTTCCTTCTAATGAAGCCATTGTTGAAACAATGTCTCTGGAGGAGCTGCCTTGGAGCGATGGACATCATCGTTCCTCCTTTATGCCCTGCCTAGGGGCAATGTCAGATTGTCTAGAGCGTTTTGCATCTCAGGTTCCTACTCCTCCTCTCCAAACGCCCATTTTGACGCACGAGGTTCTTTCGGAAGGAAACCTGAGTAATATCACTCAAACCATCCCGATCAACATCTCCGTTAAACCGAGGATCGTTGAGAACATACACGTGGGAGTGACTTGTTCTCCTGATGAGATACAAGTCTATACTGATCTTTTTAAAGAATTCAGAGATGTGTTCGCCTGGTCCTACGAGGAAATGCCTGGGATTGATCCCAGTATTGTAGTGCATGAGATTCCAACCTACCCTAGTGCGAAGCCCGTGCGCCAACGCTTACGCCCGGTGCATCCTCGCAAAGCCGCTGCAATTAAGGCAGAAGTTGAAAAACTTCTGAACGCAGGCTTTATTTATCCCATCCCCCTCACAGAATGGGTTTCCAACATTGTCCCTGTCGATAAAAAGCAAGGTACTATTAGGGTCTGTGTTGATTACCGCGACATTAATCGCGCCTATCCGAAGGATAACTATCCCACTCCGTTCATAGACCAAATCATCGACGAATGTGCCGAAAGTGAGATTTATTCCTTGATGGACGGCTTCTCCGGGTATAATCAGATCAATATTTTACCTGAGGATCAACACAAGACTGCATTCATCTATCCGTGGGGTACTTTCGCTTATAAAAAGCTCCCATTCGGCTTGAAGAACGCTAGAGCCACTTTCCAGCGTGCGATGTCTTACGCTTTCCACGACATACGCCATATCGTTCAGCCTTATTTGGACGACTTGCCAGCTCACTCAGCTAGGCGAGAGGACCATCCTGAACACCTCCGCCAGATTTTCCTTCGCTGTAGGCACTACAATATTAGGCTTAATCCTCATAAATGCGTCTTTTGCATGGATTCTGGCCATCTTTTTGGTTTCATATTCTCCAAAGACGGAATTCGCCTTGATCCTTTAAAGGTCGAGGTTATCATCAATCTCCCATCACCCTCCTCGTTATATCAGTTGCAGAGTCTGCAGGGAAAAGCGAACTTCCTTCGACGCTTTATCCCGAATTACGCAGAGGTGGCCAAAGGATTCACGCGCCTATTAAAGCAGAACGTTCCCTTTCGTTGGGATGAAATTGCTCAACAATCCTTTGAGAAGCTCAAGACGTTACTCGTTAATGCTCCTTTGCTTCGTCCTCCTAACTATCACCGTGATTTCACTTTGTATCTCGCCGCCACGTTTAGCACCATAGCTATGGTTTTGGTGCAGGATGACGATGATGGTAATGAACATGTTGTTTATTATCTATCACGGAACCTTCTCGACACAGAAACGCGTTATGCCCATGTCGAGAAGTTGGCGTTAGCCGCAGTACACGTTGTGCAGCGTTTTCACCACTACATCCTGTTGTGTACGATAATAGTGGTTTCGGATTGCAACCCCATGACATATATTCTCTCTCGACAATTACTCGGGGGCAAATACTCCAAATGGATCGTTATCCTGCAGGGGTTTGACTTAGAGTTCACTACTGCTAAGTCAACCAAATCACTCGTTTTCGCGGATCTTATATGCTCATTCCCAACAGACTCCACTCCTTCACATTCCGAGGATCATATCCCGAACGAAACTCTTTTCCTTATCAGTACTCGCGACCCTTGGTACAGCGACATAATTGTATATCTTCAGACCTCCACATTTCGGTCTAAGTTGACTAAAAATGCCCGACGTCGGATTCGGCATCAGTCTCAACCCTACCGCATCGTAGGAGATACCTTATACCGCATTGGAGTAGATTCGGTGCTCCGTCGGTGCCTAACCTTGGAAGAGGCTGAAAGGGTCCTAAATGAGTGGCGCTTGTGGTGGACATATGTCCGGATATGCCACTGCCCAAAAAATTCTGCGAGCAGGTTACTTATGGCCGTCAATATTCAAAGACTGTATCATCGCAGTCCGTAAATGTCACGCGTGCCAGGTCTTTCAGCGCAAGATGCGCGTGCCGCCTCTCCCTTTGCATCTTGTTTTTACCGTCGGCCCTTTTGCGAAATGGGGCATGGATTTTATGACGTGTAACCCTCATTCGGCCGGGGGGCACGCGTATATAATCGTCGTTGTCGACTACTTCACCAAGTGGGCCGAAGCGATGCCTACATTAGCTGCCGACGGTAAGACAGCTGCCCAATTCATCTTCAACCACATCATCGCACGTTTCGAGGTCCCTCAGGCCATCGTTACCGACCATGGTACTCATTTCCGAGATTATATGATGGCCGAGCTGACTTCAAGATTGGGCTTACGCCACGATAGTTCAACGCCATATTACCCTCAGGCAAATGGCCAGGGTGAAGCAGTGAACAAGGTTCTGGTCACTATGCTTCAACAAACAGTTGGTATTCACAAATCCAATTGGCACCTCCAACTGTTCTCAGCTCTATGGGCCTACCAGACGTCTGCAAAGAGTGCAACTGGATTCACACCATTTCAATTGGTGTATGGTCTGGAAGCAACTCTTCCGGTTGAATGCGAGATTCCTTCTTTGAAATTAGTTGTGGAACTTCTACCCGACACTTCTGCTGAGGAAGAGCGTCTTTTGTATCTGGAACGGTTAGATGAAACCCGCCGTTTGGCTGCTTTAGTCATTGAAGCACAAAAGAAGCGGGTCAAAGCTCACTTTGATCAATTAGTTTCTCCACGTTCCTTTGTCGACCTCGTCCTCCTATATGATCAAGCACATGACAAGCTTGGGGCCGGTAAGCTCCAACCCATGTGGCATGGGCCCTATATAGTTAAACGAGTATTGAAGAATGGGGCTTATGAGCTTATAGATTATGAAGGAGTTTCGCTGGCGCAGCCCAGGAATGGGCTGTACCTCAAAAAATACTACGCCTGAAGTGATTTTTGGTGTGGTGTGTGTACATAGGTGTGTATTTTTCATTTGTGTGCATGCGTGGTGTGGTGTGCGATGTAAACATCTTTCTGTTGATCGGGTCTTCCTGATTGTGCAAATGTCCATCAATCCGTTTGTTGGTTTCGCGGATGGTGCCTCCCGCAGTACCAGGAATCTGTCTTCGACAGCCTGGGTAATCTACGATCCTGCTGGTGAGTTGGTCAACCTGCAAGGTGTGTGTCTGGGACGTGCTACAAATAACATCGCGGAATATAGTGCTGTGTTAGAATTATTAACTGAGGTTGTAAACCTTGGTATCCGTGAATTACTTGTGTATCTAGACTCACAACTTGTAGTGTCACAACTTAACGATCATTATTCAGTCAGAAACCCATCCATTTTACGTTTGTATCTGCGTATTCGTTTACTGGAAAGAAATTTTGACTATATTACATATCAACATATACCCAGACATATGAATACATTAACAAATGCAGTAGTTAATTTGGTGTTAGATAGACATTTGCGCAATTTGTAAAACAACATCACATGTAAAAAGAAAGATCCATCCAGAAATAGATATGTATATATATAGATATCGAAATGTTTACATAGTGTGCGTCGCATAAAATCAAAAAATATACATGTTCGTCTTAATACATCCAGAGACGACATGTCTCTCAAAAAAATGCATGAAATAAGCCCTAGGTGTTTAATCTGCGTGGTGCTCATGATAACAAGTCACCGCACGCACTAGGCGTCTCAGAAGACGGTGGAGGCGATTAGGCACTCCCACCGTATGTCTCTAGTATGCTAGTGGAACATCTGCCAGCCGGGCATAATCTGGAATCCCTCGGGCGATTCCCTCGAGGTTCTAGATCAATTCTCCTCCCTCGGCACCCTCAGCCTGAGGGTCAGCTACGGGTTGCGTTCTCCGTGAAATGGGAGACATACCGGCTGGTCTCTCTGGGCCGACATCAACATATACATAACTGTTGTCAGAACGGACATGTATTAACAAAAAATCATAAATGCATAAAACCAAAAAGACGATCTTACCCAACTCCTCATCCCAATCATCTCCCTCCGGGAGTGGAAGATCTGGATCACCAGTGAAATCGGTCCCCGCATATGGCCAGTCTTCGACTACGATCAACTGACGCCGTAGCCACCCAAAAAACTCCGGCCTCCAGGACATATGTTGGCCCCCTCCCGCTCTGGGCATCAGTGTTGCCCAGCGAGCCATTCTTGGCTCTCGTGGTACCGGCTCAGCTACTATGGCCCCTTGGCCCTAGAAGATTGGTAGTCATTCCAGAATGAACGATACCAGGATAGAACCGTAGCCAAACTGCTTCAGTTTGGCTTGCTTGCATTTTGTCAGCTGCCTCTTCATGTTGACTGTCACTGTTGTGGCCCAATCAAACAGTGTAGGACTTATACACTCAGAGGCTAGAAGGAGTTGGGCCTTGGTGGCTTCATGCGGGGCCTGCGCTCCTGCAGCCCGCGTAATGGTGTGTAGCACTACTCTGAGTGCTAGATCCTCGACAGTGTGAATGTCTACCTTTCCGCTTCCAAATCCGGTTTGTGCCCTTGGGCACACCCTCGCCATTACCTGCTCCATCTTTTCACCTGATGGTCTACTCCCTGTCAATATGGGCACTGGACCTCTGCGCGATAGTCCAGTTATGACGTATACGTCAGAAACCTCCAGTTCCAATACTTGATCCCGCAACTTGAACACTTGTTCATTTTCATCCCAAATACTGATCAAATACTGTAGAAGCTCAAGTTGAGCTCGTAAGCAAAGTGTCAGGAAGAATTTTTTAAGCCCACAGTTTTTGAGGGCATTCATACAAGTTTCATTCTTCATGGCTAATTCGTCCTCTTCCCCATGCTCCCTCTCTTTCCATTCGATGACCATTTTGCTCGGTTGCCTGCATCAAAATGGTCAAAAACCCTTGATTAGATCTCTGTTATGCTTGGAAATCCATTTGAATCACTCACAAATCGGAAATTTAAAGCGGAAAACTAAATTGCGCCATTGGAGCGACTGTTTTCCTAACAGTCGCGCCAGTTGACGCGGGCCCTTTATATACAAAAGGCCATTGGCGCGGGTCCGTGTCCGATACCCGCGCCAATGGGCGGATCCCTAAAAATTACAAAAATCCTCTACAAAAATCTAATGAGCAATGGAAAACTATAAAAAATGGATTAAAATGGAGTACAGGGAAGCGCCTCTTACCTGGAACAAACGGGAATCTGAATAGTAGCCCAGATCAGTCGCAATCGCCGTCAGAAGTTTGCACACCAAACGGACCACTGTTGCTCTCCAATGAGGTAAATAGTAAAAGTAATTTTGTTTTTACCATTTGAGACTTATTTACAACTTTTTGAAATTTCATTAGGTTTTAAAAGTCATTTTTTTAATATTTTAATGTATTTTGTCAAAAATGGATTTTCAACTTGCCTTTGTGTGCAGCAACAGGATTTTTGCACGACTTAAACGGTGAAACGAGTTATATTTTATACTTTTTCGGACTCGGTAAAAACACGAAAAAGTCACTTTGGACTCTGGAGTCATCTTTCAGCTCTTTTCTGACTCTCTAAACATGAAAAGATTACCGAGGCCCTTGTCGTTTCAATCTCGTTAAAGTGGCTGCGAAACGACATCTACCCAGTATACGTTTACCCCTTTTTCGGGCTGGGATAGATTATTTACGAAAAAGGAATACCCTAGCCTATCGTGACTAGGAGGTTTTCTCAGACATAGTTTTCTACCTTTTCGGATTTGAGGAACTATTTACGAAAAGGGACCATTGGAATTTACTTTTCAGCTGTCTTTTCAAACTCTCTAAACATGAAAAGACGTCGAGTTCTTCCTTTGTCAGACTCATTAAACCCTACTGACATCGGATTCAGTCGTAATGACGCTACTCGAGTCTCTCCTTCCTAGGGCTCGTTAAATGTACTAGGATGGACTTATATCACAAGCATATGCTATCCCCCTCAAGCTTGTTATAAAAAATAATTGGGGTACTCGCCAGAAATGGCGGGGAAAAAATGGAACCAGCATCATTGTCGTGTCGGTAGTATGCCGCTCTTGAACATGGCACTTGTCTGCATTCGTGTCGGGTTGGGGACATCTCATCTCGTTTTCCACTTGCCTCCGTGGGTTTGGATAATCCCTTTTGACCTCTCATCTGCTCTTTGCCTCGTCACTATGACCTCTGATCTTTTGATGTCAAATACTGCCAAGTCCACTGTCGTGTCGTTCATATGTTCAAGAGAAGTTGACCTCTGCAAATATCAACCTCCCTCTGATTCTCATTTGATCGTGATTCACAAAAACATTATGTTTCTCTGTCTCGTGTCGATGATGTGGGAAACACTATGGCCCACCTTCAATCAAGGTCACTTCCTGTCGACTCCAGCTCATTATCTGGGAAGCTGATCTAGGGACTCCCTTCTGGTGCCTTGGAGCCTGCATGCCTCAATGGCAGGTTCTTCGCATTCGACGCGAGGTTTTCATCATTGGCCTTCGATTGAGTGATTCTACGGGTGTTCGACGCCAGCTCATTGATTCACATGCCGTAGATTGTACCTGTAGTACCTTGAGGGCCATTGTCATTATTGGTGGTACCTCTCGCGTCTGTTAACAACTTTCATCATTGGCTGGTAATCAGACGATGTTCTTGCATGTTCGACTTCAGCTCATTTATTCGCATGCTTGAACTTGTACTTTGTTCGGGTCGAGATGGAGCGCAAGACCCTGGATTGTGTCTGTTGTAATCCAGGCTGCGATTTTGTGGATTATTATGATTAGTTACATGACACATTCATCGGATGGCTGCGACCATACCTGAGTCTATTTATCGATCCTCACTGGATGGCTGCGTCCATGCCTTGGATCTAGATTATTGTATACTCTGTTATGGATGGCTGCGCCCATACCACATATATATCATGTACCTGAGATATCAGTTGTATTTCTCCATGCGGGTTTTTCGACGGCGGAGTTTTCAGTTGGACACGTTCTCATAAAGCATTTCACCCCTCTCTCTCTCTCAGGCCTCATGCTTTAGGGGGCATCTATTACACAGTAATTTGTCACCATCCCTGCAATCCCCGTCCCGCACATTGGAGGGCTCATTTCGTGACCTGTAAGCAGTGACATGGCTTGAAACCACTTTCATGACATCCCTTTGAACAAGAGCTTTCATTTCCCTGAAGACATCTCCTTGTGAAAAATACTAAAAATGGCCCTTTTTGCATTGGCGCGAGCAGGCAGTTCAGTACCCGCGCCAATGGGGAAAATCCTTCAAAGAGGTCGCGCCAATTGGTGCTCTGTCCCAGAGTCGCACTCGCGCCAGCCAATTTAAGGAGTGTTTTTTAAAAATAAATGGCGGAAGTTTCGTCTTAACCAATTCATGAACTGGTATCTATCTTGAGTTGGGAGGTTTGGCTACGGATTTCCATGTAGAGGAAGTGATTTGCCACCTCTCATGGAAGCTTCCTTGAGGATAGGGCCAATCCCATGATTATAGGGACCCCAACTCCCCTTCCTCCATCTATAAAAGCTTGCCCATCTCCATTGCAAGCTAGTCTTCAAGTTCCCAAATTCCCAAGAGCCTTATGCTGCAAGAGCCTCCATAATTCCCTTAAGGCCAATTTCAAGCAAGGAGACTATCGTCAAGATCCGAAGAGAGAGGTTTGTCCCATCCTTGACAGGATTTTCGAGACGTGTTCTGCTGGCGACCCGCCGAAGGAGAATTCAACGTCAGAACTATGGTTGTAATTTTCCTTTGATTGATTATTAATGAACGACTATTGGTTATGGTTCCACTCTTGTTATTGTTTATAATGATGAGTCATGTCCTTTCTGACTGACATATAGTTGCATCTACTGGATTTTACGCTTGCGTTTGTTTTGTTTCTCGCATGTGCAGGTGTCCTATCACAGCGATCGTGGGGATCGTGATCTGCCAGAGCTAAGGAACGAGAGCGCTACCTCTTCTACAAGCAATAGCGTTGGATTCCAGGTAAGCCTTCATCGCTAGTTGGTTTAGTTGCAATTAGGAACCTGCACTATAGCGTGAATGATTGTTGCTAGACCCGGTCTGAGCTAGTAGGGATCGCCTCTGTCCGCAGAGGGGATTTACCTCCACAACAGAGAGGTTCTAGAAGAGTTGCTTGCCTTGTACGGGACTCCCTTTGTAGTCGAGTTACCATGTTGTCTTCAAACAAACACACTAGATTCTTGTAGGTCTAGCTACATCAAGACCGCTACCAGCTTCGCGACAGTTACATTGCAGTCTGTTACTTTCCCCTTGCCTCATCACCTTTTGCGACTCATAAGGAATTCTAAGGAGATTCATTCCTCGATCTCTACAAAGACATATCTCATTACTCTTCTCAAGGGGATGTAATTATTTTGTGTGACTTCAACGCCTGAACGAGGATTAAACATGTATCTCTTCATGACAGAGCTAAGGACGCTCTTTGCCTCCAGGAGATAGAACCAAATTCAGTGGGTCTTAACAAATGCTCACAGGATGAGTATGGGCCCCTCACAAGTTATGGCGGGAATCTCTTATAGTTGGGTGAATCTAATGGGTTATTGATTCTAAACGGGCTCCCCTACTTCCCTGGCTTAGGAGATTTCACTTGTTTCCCCACAGTGGGGGGCCAAGTGTTGTGGATTATGTCTTGACCACCCATGCTCTCCTCCCACATATCCAACATCTCTTTGTTTCCCACCTCCCTCTAGCAAATCATGCCCTCCTCACTTTCCTCCTCTCTACTCCTCTTCCTGCTACCTCCATCACCTTCCAAACCACCTCACTACCCCCTATATCACTTTTTGTCTCGATAGAGATTATGCCCCTTTATACACTACCTGTCTCAAGGAATTGTTGCCCCCATCTCCCATTTTAGAGCCTTGAAAACTGCCACAACCAAGTATGAGTTACTCTCCATAGCCCTTATGAAAGTCGCCCAGGGCTCTTACCCCCATTCAACTCACAAGAACACTCGTAAGCCCACTCTTAGCTATTGTCCCATGCACCGATGATACGATGAAGACTGCAAAGCTCTCCAAAAGCAACTTCGCTTTGCCCTCACACATGATCCCTCTGCCTCACCTTCTCTCCAGATAGCCTACCATAAACTCCTTCACCATAACAAGCATATATTTCTCTCCCAAAGTAGACAAGAGCTTTGTGAGGCCCTCCATTGCTACCATAAGGCATTTTGTTGTACCCTTTTCCCCAAGCATCGAACCATCCCACCTGAATTGGATTCCATATCCATGTTTTCACACACTATCTCCCTCTATGACATTCCCAAGCAACCTCGAATCTGCATCTCCTCCCCCCCCCCCCCCCTCATGCCACCTTTTTTCAAAATTGGACATTAAGGGCGCAGCCAAAGCTCTGAACTCTAGCAAAGTTATTGACGAAGAAAGCCTTCAGGCAAAATTCCTAGAGCATGGCAGTAAGTCCCTCGAGTCCTATCTCGCCGATCTTTTTAACCAAGTGCTTTGCTCTGGCTTTCCCCCTGCCTGGAACAGACACATCATCCATCCTATCCACAATTCGGCTAGCATTTTGGATCCAAATAACTACCGAACTATTATGGTGGGTCATACATTCTCCAAGCTTTACACCACTATTTTGCATCAGTGGCTTTCTAAAGAGCTAGAGTGATGAAGTCTCAGAGCTAGGGGACAAGCAGGTTTTTGTCCAAACTACCAGATGATTGACCACATATTTACACTCCAAGAATCACTAAGGAGGCCCATCACCATTCTGCGAGAGTCTACAACTGCTTTGTCAACTTTCGAAAAGCGCTCGACACAATGCTGAGGGAGACACTATTTGAAAGACTATGACAATAAAATTTCCAAGTCTCTTTTAGCAGCCATCATGAGACTGTACGAGTCTGTTATCGGAGGGTGTAAAGATGGCACATGGCCTTTCAAATTTCATTCAAAATACCACTTGTGTTAAGCAGGGATGCCCTCTCTCACCTACCCTCTTTGGAATTTCTATTGACGAGTTGGAGTCTTTCCTCCAAGAGCATATTCGGGAGGGGGATGGTTGCCTTCTTCATTAGGTGTTGATCTCTCTACTCCTTTTTGCTGACGACTTGGTTTCATTGACCTCTACCCCTGAGGGCCTACACAGACAACCGAATGCCCTAGCCAATTGTTGGGACCTTCAACAGCTGAAGGTCAACCTAGGTAAAACCAAGGTTATGATCTTCAACGCATCGAAGAGCTCTCTTATAGGCTTACATTTTTATTTTCAGGGAGAAGAGATTGAGATCATCACATATTATATTTACCTGGGAGCGCAGTTGTTAAAATTGGCAACTAGGGCCAAATTCCACCTTGGGACAGCTCATTTGATGGAGATGATGATTGCATTAAATTCCTCTTTTCGAGAGAAGCAAAATTGATATAAAGACCATCAAATTTGGACAAGAGGAAGTGCATTTTGGAATTTATGCCCACACATGTGCAAATTGTTCAGGTCGGCCATATCAACATGTAGGCTCATGAAGCCCAATGGACATGACTCTTCACCCACAACAAATTGTATAAATACAAATGACCTCTCACCTCATCTGGCATCATCATCACTCACAGATTCGCTCTCCTTCTCTCATTGGTTCGTACACCATTGGGCATTCTTCTACATCACACGTGTGGATCAAGAAGGATGAATTTCATAAGCAAAATTTCAGAGTCGACTGTAGTTTGACCAGCATTAACTTTGACCTTCCAAGGAGAGTTTGACTTTGATTTTTAGGATGATTATCTGTTTGGGCAGGCTGCATCTTTTGGCATAGAAACCGAGGTATTCTGAGCACTTTAACCACAGACCAAAATTGCAGGTTGACCGCAGATTTCAGGACAACAGTTTGACCAAGTTTGACTATTGACTTTGTCACTGTTTTGGGCTGACTTTGACCTCCTGATCAGGCCGAGTTTGACTAGGGAAGAACGAGTTGTTTTGAGGACATTCTATTGCTACTTTGACCAGCGTTGACTTTCTGGTTAGGGTTGAAGTTTGACTGCAGTTAACTACAGAAATTGACAGGGTTGTTTTGACTTTGAATTGGGCAAGTCAATTTGACTTTTGTACTCTCTATCTCTACTAAACATTTTGATTAATAATAAGAAGAATTGATCAAAGGGTTTTCCCCACATTGGAGTTTTTCCCTAACATCCGCCAAATCTGGTGTCCTCTTGTCTTGGCTTGTCTTTTGCATTTTGTTTCATGTTCTATCTAGTTTTATTATCAATGTAATTAATGGTTAATGTGATTTCTACTGGAGATCTAAATTGGAAATTATCATTAGGTTGCTAAAGGAACATTGAAGTAATTGTGCTAAGCATAGAACATAAAATTGTTAATTAAATTAAAAGTAGTTCACAGGGCCTTATTTTGGTGTGAGACAAGCCCTCTAGCCCCAACTCCACACATGATATGGCTCTCTTGCCCTCAACAGGAGACAGTGCTTCTAGAGTCAATTTTAGGACATCTTGTCCAAACTCCACCACATGGACACAATTATTCAACCTATAGTTCGTTATGGCTCCGAGATCTAAGCGCCAAGTTTGGTTCAGACGGATTAGGCTCAGTCGAAGAGAGTCTAGAACTTTCTTCTTAGATGCATCATATGATGCAAAAATACAGTTCCATAGTCTATTATCCAGGCAAAGTTCGAGCCCATCGATTCCCCCCTTGAGGTCATCTTCTACCTAGTCTCTTTCCTCCACAAAGTTAGATCTCTCTGGGACTCTATGGTGGGGAGAGAGCTTTACCGCTACCTAGCACTTTGCTCCTTAAAGGCCCTCACTTCATATCAACCAATAGATCGTGCTCGAGGGTGGTTCTCTGAGGCATCCCGACTCATCCAGTCTATGGCCATTTCCATTTCCCATGAGCACCATCGCCAATTCAAATTCTCTCTTGATGCACCTCCGCCAATTCAAATTCTCTCTTGATGCACCAAGCCATCTTTTGTCGACTAAACAGATATTGAATCAGTCAATCAAGGAGGATATCTATCGATTATCCACTCAGGTCACATGGATTTCACCTCCAAAGGGCCTTGGTACGAAGATACCTTTATGTTTGACGCATTTCTTAGAGCTACAGGATGGCCTCATCATCCAGCCCCCTTCCTCATGTCCGCATTGGATACAGTCAGTCAAGATACCCCTGGGGCAACTTCGTGTGGACCTCGAATTTTCTTAGAGTCGAGACGAACCATCATATTCCTTAGTCAGACAAAATTTTCCAGGTGTGCCATCTACAAGAGCCGAAGACTGAGTGGCACCTCATCTTCTTGTGCCCTATTTATTATGAGACCAGGGGACATTTCCATTGTCTCTACAAGGATTCCGAGGGCTCCCTCTCTACTTTTTCCCAATACCAGGACCATAGATACCTAACCCTCTTTATCAGGGAGATATTTACCTACGAAACTCAACTCTCACACACCTCGACTCACCTTGGAATTTCTAGAACTATACCTCTTACTTCCAGGATGTTTCATCTGATCGAAACAATAAGCAGCATGCAGAGTCTCAATATGCCGCAGATGGGGGAAGAGCGAGACCTCAGGGTTCAATACAACCCCCCTTTACGAGATGGACAAGTATATTTGAGACCACCCGTAGATGCAATACCATGCTTCAGTCGGCCTATCCTCAAAGAGTCAAAGGGAATGGTTCAAGACAGAGACGATGTAGGGCGCCTCTCGCTCGCCATACCTCCTCCCAATCATAGAACAATGGACAGAGAATACTCAATAACTTCTTCCTTCCATTCTTGGATGTTAGGAGTAACCCTCACTCCTATACTCCCCCCAGGATCATACAATTGGATTTCCCGATAGTTCAGGAGGACCAGGACAAGGAGTTGCCTTCCTCGCCTCCCTTGCCATCAGCCATCAAATACAGAAGATGCTGACCTCATTGGCCTCATCTTCAACTTCCCTTCGTTTCTTTGGAGTTACACAGTCCAGCAATAGACATACCTCGTACTTCTCATTTTTGTTCATTTCATGCGATTTTATACATTCTCTAATTGTACCTTTATTTCATTTCAGTCTTATTTTAGTCGTATTTCAGTTTTTTTAGCCTTGGAGTTATAACGGAGTCACATTTGCACTCCCACATGCCTTGTATTTACACTAGATATATCTTTTAATCCCATTGACCGACTCTTGTGGTCACCCGAGGTCATTAATAAAATTATCTTATCTTATCTTTCAACATTTATTGACTTGGATGTTTTAGGCCTAGAGTTAGAAAGAGTTTGAAATAATTTGAATAATACAATGTGTCATTTTGGGTACATTTTTCAGCCACTTTCTAGGGCTGATGTATAGGGTTTTAGATGTTGTTATATAATCTTTTATTGCAAAAATTTGTTGTAGTTTCATCTCTATGTTACTCTCATAATAGCCCTTTATTTTTGGATTTAGCATCATCAATTCTAGGGCTCTTTGTTGTTGCTGCTATAAACTGGCATATTGCTGCAATTTCTTATTTTACAAATTAGTTTACTACAGAATTGTGTAATTTCTTGATTGTGTGTGTTTAGGGACCTTCCTTGTCTAAATAGATTCAACTGATCTTGTAATGTACTAAAACAAAATACTAAATCAATCTACAATTTTTGGAAACCAAATTCAATCGCACAATCACACAACAAGTAAGAGAAAGAAATCATCAATCGCACAACACAAGATGTATCAGGGGAAAGCAACTGCTCAAAACCCCGTTATTTGTATATTGCACAAAGTCAAGATCATGAAACAATACAATGTTATTTCCCTTCTTGAGAAACCTCTGCACTTTGTTGACTGTCTCACTCTGATCTAGGCAAATCGGTCCAATAATTAACCAATTCTCAGCCCTTTTCTGACCAGCCTTGCTTATGCATTCTTGGAGGAATTGTGGCCCTATTAATTAGGAAATTCCCAAGAATTGATTGCGCAATTCTTCCAAGGCAACCTAACGACCTCATGCATGACCTGTAAAATTTTCTAATTATACCACTAATAGTTATCTTCCCTTTAACCCCAATATCAACTGGGCCTTCCTTAGAACTGACATGCAACAACTATTTATGGTGAATTATCAGTTAACTGATTGACCACTACTTGTGAATTAAATCCTATTTAATTCACTGGACCTATCACTAGCTCATCTCTCAGTTAGTTAAACTGATTTTAACTCAATCAATTGAGTTAACTAATTACAACTCACAATAACTGTAACTGGACCCCCTAAAATCATGGGAGAACTCTACCTGCCTCCACTTTAACCCTCAACTCGAATATACTAAGCTAACTAAGTCTTCCTGACTCAGATAACTAATACAAGTTGTCATGTGATGGAATTACAATTTTAACTTCCAGTTTAATTAAGGGAAAATTAAATGAAAAGCCCCCTTGGGGTGCCATTTCTTGTTGCCACTTCAACACCTTGAGCTCATATTAGTTGACCTAAGCCTTTAGAACAACCATAAGACCCATATTAGTTGACCTATGCCTTTAGAACAACCATAAGACCCTTTGAACTCAAATTTGTAAATTACATTCTGAAACCACCATAAACCCTAATTGATTGATCCTCTTGATTAGTGGTAGTGGAAGTAGAACCCCTAAGGGGACTCTTGACTTGGTTTGGTAGGGCCACTAGATCCCGTAGATCTACTAGGGAAGCCTCCTATGTGTTGGATTCTATCCATCACTAAAGTGAGGAGAGAAAATGCTAAGGTGACAATAGTGACTCTCTAGTGTTACCCATTGTCTTAGTCAACTAGTGAAGCTTTGCACTAGGGTGCAAAATTTTGTTGTCGCAAGGTTAAAAGTGCTAGGGTGTTCCGTTAAGGGAGTCATACATAAAAATGTATCATCAACCATCCAATGATCGTAGGGGCTTCTCTACTAGTATGAAAGGTAAAGCAATCACCAATACAACCAAAGCACCAATGTCATCAAGCCTTCAATGACTAAATCACCAATAACCTCATCAAATGTGATCACAACCCTTGGGGGTCATCCAAAGAGCAACCCATAAACCTGCCTTTGTGATGAGAATCGCAATAGAGAAAAAAATCACGGGTGCATACCTTGTGCAAAATGAGGGATAACAAGTTGGACCCATTGTCCCAGCCTTTGCACCCTATAAATTTGGAGGAATGAATGTAGGATACATGAACATTTGACCAAGAGGTTATTGTAAATAACATATATTTTGAATTCTAACTATATTGGCTGTGTAATCTTAAATCCCAATGGATTTAAGCAGATATTTCACTTTCCAGGTTAAGCCATTTCTAGTTGCTACATATAGTGTATTTGAGGAGAGGTGTTTTGGAGCATAGTTACAAGGTTCCAAAAGTTTGGTAGTTTCAGGTAGGCAAAGTTCAGAAAAGTTTGGGATCTTGACAAAAGTTTGAAAGGTTTGGAAATATGAAACATATAAAATGATACATATCATTCACAAATACAAATAATCACATAAAATACATAATATAAAACATATACACAAAATAAAAATTACATACAAAAAAAAAAAATTAATTAGTCTTCTAAAATGACTTTTAGATTTTTTTTCCTTGTATTTTTTGGTACATTTAGAGGATTGTTCTGGACCAATTCTGCTGATTCAAAAGAATTAGAGTCCTACCGTATCTTAGCCAGGTCCAACCTAACCTGGAAATTATGATTTAGAGAGTGGTGGGCTGGGTCACCAGGATCACTATGAGTGAAATTTTGAGCGGCTCAACCACAACAATCGAAAATTCAGCGGCCAGCGCGGACCGTCCAATCCACAGTGAAAACGTGGGTGCCTAATAAGCACAGAGTTACTTTCAAGCCCTAACGTTTGCCACATTTTATTTTGAGCTGAACCACAACAATCGAAAATTCAGCGGCCAGCGTGGACTACCCAATCTACAGTGAATACGTGGGTGCCTAATAAGCACAAAGTTGCTTTCAAGCCCTAAACTTTGCCAGCTCAAAATAAAATGTGCTTTGAGTGAAAGTTCGCTGAACGGATTAAATCGATCCACTTCAATTAAATTATAATTAAAAGCAAGTATAATTATAGCTAACATTAAAAACCCTTTAAAGATTTCACCGTTGGGTATCTGAACACTGAAATGGCGTCTATCGATCCATATATACATAATAGATGCGAATTTATATAAAACACGCAAACGCTCCTCCAGTTCAACCAGGGTACAACTGGGATTTGCTTCACATTGTGTATTTTCGTGGGTTTATGCAGTAATTCTATCTGATTGCTTTATGTTACCTATCATCCTCCACTGTTTTATAATCCTGCAACAAACCCACTTTCTTCCTTCCAAATTCTCACATAAAGCAGACAGTACTAGAAATATATAAATTCCAGGGCTTAAAAGAAAAAATGAAATTACCAACATGTTAAAGAACTTAAACCATATTGAAAACATGTCATTGGTACATAATAAGCACATTAGTACTCACACTAAATCAAAAATACGAAGCTCTGGGCCAACAGCAACCACCGCGGACTTGTTCAGAGGATGTAGAGCAATGAGCGCAGGCGCCACCTCCTTAATGGTGCAATCTTCAGGAGCGTCGACGAAGTCTTCTTCCAGAGGAGCTGTAAACTTCAGTGTTTATGAAGTATGGTGAGAAAAACGCTGTAAAGCGCTGGTAGGGATCGTGGAGGATGATTATGGAAATGATGTATATCCACTGAATATATATATAGCTTAGCCACGCGACCTTGGTCGGAAGTAAATTTTCCTGCAAACTATAGTGTCAATCAAAATCCACATTTAAAAATGGGTAAACAAGGGTATCGAAATTTGTAAATTTTTACGAGAATAGAAGTTCAAACTCGGCCGTTTATACGCAGTTTAAGATTGAGGATTTTTTATATTTTCTAAATATATTTATCTGTAATAGGATTGGTTGGGGTTTTATTATTTAGTAATTTTTATTTTTATTAGTTATTAATTTTTTGTTTTATTTATTTACAAAAATATATGTTTATTCAAAGTTTAATGAGAGAAATTCTTTTGTTATTTATTATTATTATATTGAAGAATTTTTATATATTTTAAATATATTTATTTGTAATAGGATTGGTTGGGGTTTTATTATTTAGTAATTTTTATTTTTATTAGTTATTAATTTTTTGTTTTTTTTTTAAATGTATGTTTATTCAAAGTTTAACAATGAGAAATTTTTTGTTATTTATTATTATTATTATTATTATTTAAATATATTTATTTGTAGTTTATTTTGCAATTTCATAGAGTGGTGATAGAAAGCTTGAGAAATCAAATTTAGCAAGACAAGGTCCAAACTAAAGCAAAGATGGTTCGCTCTCAATGGGATACATGCAATAAAGATGTAATAATAGTCAAAAATTGATGTAACCATCTAGAAGAGTCTCTCAAATTCATAAGAGAAGCTCTCAACAAAAAGTCAGAATAAGGGTCCACCTCTCACGATCAAGGGACCCTCCTCTCCATCAAAAATTTCATACTTTTGTCTAGGATTCGAGCAGTCAATCTAGTTTAAATATGAAAGTTAAATGTATTTTGCTCTTAGATCAGTTAAATGTAATAGCCTCTGCTTCAAAGAGGAGGAAAAAAAATAGCAGCACTAGCATTACTTCATGAGTACTCATGAAGTAATGCTTCCCAGGCAGACAAAACTATTATGTATCAAAATCGGGGAAATTTTGTAAAAACGAATTTCTTCTCCTCTTTCTTTTCAAATAATATAATACAACCAAATTTGTTCGAATATATATATATATGATTGGTTGAGGTCTTTTCTTTTCTTATTTTGTAAATTCCGTAGTACCTAACCATTTCTATTATAAGAGCAAGTTGCAAAAATAACTACATTAGTGTCAAGGTGCCGCAACCTGCCCGAAGGAAACCATGTCTGTTGGCCACCTTAAAGAGTTAAATGCAAACCAAAATTGAAATTGTTTCTGTCTTCTAGTTGCCTCTAGTTTATCACGACAATGTCCAAAGAAATTACATATTAAACTAAACAGATAAAAACTATTTAAAGGCATTCAAAAATGAAGCAAAACAGAAATCTGATTATCCATCAAATGATTCTTTTGGAGCTTTTGCAGAAACAGCAGAGACCTCTGCTTGAAGCAATCTGAGTTGTTGCTCAATGTTACCAATTCGAGCATTTTGTTGGTGTTGAACCTTCGTTGTCTCCCGCATTTCTTGCTTCATAGCCTGGAGTTCGAAAAGCACTGAAGAATGCGATTTAACCTCCTTTTCGTCTAGGCTCATCAAAGCTTTAGCCAGGACACATTTAATTTTCCAATAGGTCTTCACACTGTTGAAATAGGGAGACTCTCCCCCTTGTACTTGCCGGGTCCAGGATGAATTCCATTCTAGCTTGTTGCTCACTGATATCCATATCATCTTTCTCAGAATCTTGTTCCCATGTCTCAATTGAACTCTTAATATCTTCAGGAGTTGTTTCCTCATAAATCGTAGCCATAGTTTCCAAGGTCTCTGAATTTGTTTTCCTTCCTCTTTTTCTAGAAGGAATATCAGTTGCTGTAGAAGAACCTGCTCTTGTTTGAGGCATACTATCTGGAGACAGGGGAGGACCAGTGAAATAGATACCATTAATAGTGAAACTATAGCTGTGAAAACAGTAGAATTTCCTCTGAAGTAGAATAAGAGGAAAACGATGCAGAGGACGAGGAGAATTGACTGTATAATTGGGAATCATGGAATGAAAGTAGGTTGTAATATCATGGAAACAAATGAGAGGATTTGACACATACCTTATCAACTGTATAAGAGGAAACTTAGCAAGATAAACAGAAGTCAGGGTATTTGAACATACACCCAATGCCTGAGACATTAGATTGACCCGAATAACAGCTGTAATAAAAAGATACATAGATACCTTTGCTATGCCCGAAACAATTGCGGAAATTAAAGTATGAGTAACAGCTTCAGGAAAGAACAGCGAACAGAGAGTCCCGTTTAACCTACAGACAGTCCCATTTATCCAAGAGACAGTCCCATTTAACCTATAATATACCATTATTTGAATACTAAGATGGTTTGGATTGTGAAAACAGGGGATAATACGAGCTTTCCACTGTGATTTCAAAGACATGCAAAACTACAAAACCCCAAGAACAGAGTAGAGCAAACTTTTTAACCATACAAACAGTAGCGAACTCATAGAACTTATCCAGAGAAGAATCCCAAAAGACATTTGAGGAAAAGGCCATCACATACCCTGGACACCTTGGTGGAATGTCGGAGTGCAGGTTCGAAGTTCCGTGCTGGTCATGAACTCCTTCCACAGAGCAAAGCAAAGTAAACAGAATGCAGAGAGATAGAAAGAAAAGCTTATGAGGGAAGGTTGCTATATTCGGGGAACGAGCCATGCAATTAATGCATGCTCGCCAACTATTCATTGAAATGATACCCATCCATCGTGGGATGGTAAGACCGTGCATAGGAGTATAATTAACCATAAAGGCTCGAAGGATGTGAAGAGGATGGCGATGGCCTTCATAAATCAATTATCTAACACCCCGATCGGGGATCTACTTGATTATCTTGCTGAAGAATTAGTTGCAGAGAATGAAGTTCAATATTCCAATTTCTGTTGGAAGGAGTAATATCTAGAGGACGATTAACATTATTACATCCCCAATTAGCAAGGTAGTCTGCTGCCTGATTACGTTTCCTACTTATATGAGAGGAAACTATATATTGAATTTGGTTAACCAGCAAGCTTATTTCATGAATTAAGGTTGATGTTCGCCAACTCTTACTGATTTTTTCCCACTTCATTCCTTTCTGAAGTTTCGCTAAAACGGCAATAACCATAGCAGAATCTCCTTCAATGATTAAGCGTTGGTAATTCTCCCTTATGGATATAATCAGACCCTGTTTAAGTGCATTCAGCTCTGCTTCGTTATTGGTAGCATGTCCCATGTCCATGGCATGCACTCGACAAGCTGCTCCTTGGGAGTTCCGAAAGATTCCTCCAATACCAGCAAGTTTTGGGTTGTTGAAGCTCCATCAAATTAAGTTTGAGAAAACCAATTTGTGGAGATGTCCATTTATCTTGAACTTCTTGTCTAGGAGGCCGAAATTTCCAAAGAGTAGGAGATAGCATGTGAGAATGCAGATTTATGCTTCTGAGAATTTGTGCTTTGATCCCTTCTACTTTCCAGTCATCCTCCATCCACTTTTCCATAAGGATTGTTTCTCGGATATTATCAATGATTTTTTCCCAAATATTAGGAAGGTTTTGTTCCTCTCCTCGGAATATCCGATGGTTTCGTTCCTTCCAAAGACCCCAAAGTAAGAAGCCTATTGATAATTGCCAAGCATGATTTAATACACCACATTTATAACCTCCTTTGCACCAAGCTAACAAAGTTGTATTAATGCTGAGAGGGTCTCTATCCGTTTGTTTGAAAGTTTGATCCAATTTGCTCCAAATAGCCTCAGCAAATGGGCATAAATTAAGGAGATGTTCAATTGTTTCAGCATATTGATGACACATATAACAAAAACATGGTCCTATCATACCTCTCTTTTGTAAATTATCCCAAGTTAAAATTTTCCTATGACTGAGGAGCCAGAGGAAATATGCTACTTTAGGCCAATGATGCATAGACCATATTTTCTTCCAGATGGAGCGCCCAGGAGGATTATTATTTTGGCTCTGAATGTTGTAGGCTTCTTTGATAGTGAAGGTTCCTTAGTTTGGTATCCCCAGTGTAAGGTATCACTTCCTATTTGGATAGCGATTTTCCTTGCTTTCAACTCCTTATCGAGCTTGTTCCATTGGATGGTTTATGGTGCTCCTGGCCAATCTGTTCTCACCTTCCATTTCCGCCATTGACTTACCTGATGAGGAGTCCAATAATGACTAATTATCTGATTATTTGGTAGATTTGTAAATATGAAGAGTTCTGCAAGATCAAGTTGAGAAAAAAGTTTCTCACGCTACTGCCAAGAATCTTCCCAAAAAAGTGTTGTGCATCCTTCCTTTATTTCCCAGAAACTATGTTGATGGATAATTAATCTGTTTGCTGCAGCAAGGTTCCAAATGATAGATCCTTTGGGAACAGTATCGATTTTTAGCTTACCAGCAACTAATTGAGGCATAACATATTTCTTTTCCCAAATTAACTTCCATAAATCATGACCGCCTTGGAGCCATCGCCACCACAATTTAGCGCCCATTACTTGGTTTAATATAAAGGGGTCACGTAGACCAAGGCCTCCTGCTGATTTAGATTTAATTAATTTCTCCCAGGACATAAGAACCCACTTTCTGTTTTCTTGAACGCCTTGCCAAAGAAATTTCTTAAACATAGTAACCAACTGAGTAGCAACACTCTTGGGAACAGCTCGACCAAAAAGTTGGTATATTGGTATAGCTTGGAGAACAGATTTTAATAAAACCAATCAACTGGGTGCATTCAAAGCACGAAAAGTCCAATTCTGAAGTTTCTTCTCCATTTTCGTGATCAATTCTCTCCAATCTGCTATTCGTAAAGGAGTTTTATTTAATGGTACTCCTAGATACTTCATAGGAAAGGAACCAATTTGAAAGCCCAAAAGTCGTGACAAGAAGACTTTCGTTTCATAATTAACATTAAAGAAGTAGACATTTGATTTATCTTTATTAACTAGCGTACCTGAAGCATCCATAAAGTCTTCAAGGATTTGTAAAATGGCTCTGATCTCTCTTACCAATGCTTGACAAAATAACAGTATATCATCAACAAATTGTTGATGAGTCAGAGCAAGATGCGGTCCCCATAACTTTAATCCTTTGATTTTACCATCTGCAAGTTGAGATTTAATTAATCTACCTAAGCCTTCTATTGCTATAATAAAAAGTAACGGAGACAAAGGATCTCCCTACCTAAGACCCCTAGAGCTGTTAAACAGCTGAGATGGAATACCGTTGAGCAGGATTGAGAAGTTTGGAGTAGATATGAAAGAATGAATCCACTGAACCCATCGCTGATCAAAACCATAAGCTGATAACATTGCATCTAGATAGGACCAATTTATTCTATCATATGCTTTTACAAGATCGAGTTTTACCAGCATTCCTTTAGTTTTTGTTGATGGCAAGGAATGTATAGCTTCTTGAGCTGTAACTATTCCATCAAGAATTTGCCTCCCAGTTACAAATCCTGTTTGTTCCGTAGATATAAGAAGAGGAAGTAATGGTTAAGCCGATTAACCATAATAGTTGAGAGGATTTTATAAATCACATTACAGAGAGCAATTGGACGAAAACCAACCGGTTTGTCCGCATTTTCCTGTTTTGGAATGAGAGTAAGAAAAGTAGCATTAAGGGTAGGATAAACTTTGCGATGCTTCCTGGATTCCTCAACCACCTCCCTAATATCATTACCCATGAATTTCCAAGTAGCTTTAAAGAATTCTGCTGTAAAACCATCCGGGCCTGGAGATTTATTACTAGGCAGATGCATCACTGCTTCTTCAACTTCTTCCAGACTAACTTCCCTCAAGAGCGCTAAGTTCTGATCTTTGGTGATGACTTGAGGAATATGTTGAGTTATTTTGGCAATTGCTTCAGCTCTAGGTGGATCTGGTTGAGGTCTTATTATTGGTTGTTTAGTAACATATATTTCTATTAGTTATTAATTTTTTGTTTTTAGTTTATTTCATTTTTATCATTTTTTTTTCATTTTTCTAATATTTATATTTTCACGACTTTTGGTGTTTGTCTCCATATTTTCAATTCAAAATGACTTATTAAAATATTAAAAACATATTTTAATAAATTTAATTATAAAAATTTATATATAACACACATATATTAAATTGTATATTTGTTAATATAAACAATTTTAATTTTTGGTGATGATATTTAACAATACAATATTTTATTAGTTGTTTTATTTTTGTGATGAATTTATTTATTTAATTTTTTTTTTAATGAATGCAAGATTTTATATTAATAATAACACATTTTTACATAAGTAAATCTTTGACTTTATAGAAGAAAGATTAAACGGAGCAAGAGCAATAAATAAATAAAGAAAGACAAGATGATCGAGGTGAAAATCTAAGAAAGGAAAAGACAGAAAAAGATAAGTACTGGGATTCGAGCATACAGTTCCAATACAGTTGGCTGGCCTATGAATAAAAAGAGGGAAGAAAGGGACCACAACTGGCCCAGTAAAAAGGGCAGCAAACTCTAAAGGTAAATAATGAAGGTTATCTCCTGGAATTGTAGGGGTATTGCATCTAGAAAGAGAACAATCGAAGTGAAGTCATTAATTCAAAAGGAGAAGCCAAATATTGCTATGCCCCAAGAGACTAAATTAGGGGAGATAGACATATCTATTATTCATTTGATCCTTTGGGGGTCCAGTAAAATAAAATCAATAAGTTCGAGGGGAGCTTCACGCGGACTATGCACAATGTGGAACCCCTCAAAACTTCAACGGGTGAGTACTCTAAAAAACACTCATTGGATTGCAATTTTATTCAAGAATCTATAATTAAACCAAAATTTCATTATCATAAATATATACATGCCAGTCCATAGTAGAGAAAAACAAGACTGTTGGAAGTCTCTTCAAGAGTTAAAAGACACTGAATATGGGGTCAACTGCATCTTTGGAGGATATTTCAATACCACCCTTGGGAAAAATGAAAAAAGAGGAGGCTCCATAGTAAGAGATGCCTTCCAAGAAGACATGGAAGACCTTATCCTAAACCTCAGCCTCTTTGATGTTAAACCCCAAAAATTACTCTATACCTGGAACAATAAACGCATAGGTCCTGGTCATATTGCGACGAGGCTTGATAGGTTTCTAGCCTCGGATGTATTACTCTTGCAAAACCTCAGCATAACATCCTCCATCCTCCCTTGGTGCAGCTCTGATCATCGTCCCATTTTTCTAGTGGCTTTTCCTTCTGTAAAGCTTGGTCCCATCCCTTTTAAATACTCTCGTATTTCGCTCGATACTTACAACTTTTCTCCTTTGGTATCAAACTCCTGGGCTGAATGGATTGATGGCAACCACACATCTATTTGGGAAGGCAAGATTAAAAGGCTAAAAAAATACATCAAGACTTGGCTAAAAAATAGTAAAAATGACGAGAAAATGGATATTATTGAAACATAAAATCAGCTGGCCTCCCTCCAATGACAAATGGAATTTACTCCAATCAGTTCTTCAAACCTGGTAAAAGAGGCGAAAACCTTTAAATCCATGCACAATCATCTGAGGAGAGAGGAAGAATATTGGTGCCTAAATTCTAGAAATGACTGGCTAAAGGTGGGAGATAAAAATACAAAGTTTTTCCCTAAGAAGGCGAAATACAAAGAAAGCAAAAACAATTGTTGAGATTCAACAAGATGATGAGCCTAGTGAAAATTAAGCACCTTCACTAGGTGGGGCCCGCAGGCTATTTTTAGGTGTATGTCTATTTTTAGAATGGTGAGCATATTCTAAAATTGGTAGGATGTTGATTCTAGATGGTTGAGCAAATTCTATCTTTGGATGAATTCCTATTTTTAGAGATATGGGAAAAGTCTATTTATAGATCGCATATCTAAAAATAGAATGCATGTCGATTATTATTAGCCCTTAATAATAATCAAACAGTAAATAATAACTTATCCTCTTGGAGCACTTGATTTCAGTGAACATATTTGGCACATCAGTGAGCTGAAGGAATTATGCAATTCCTAGGGTTGGTTGGTGACTCATGCATGGAGGACTTTATTATAACTGATTGTGGCTAGTTGTAACAGAGTTGGAAGAGTAGTTATGGGAGTTGTTATTTAGTTTAACTCAGTTAAGTGAGTTAAACTCATTTGTGCTAGTTGTCACTCATGATACATGTAATATTCCCAAAAGGGGAAAGCAGGAATATAGTGCAAAATGCTTGAACAATATTGCAGATCAACATTTAAAATGTAAGAGGCCAATATGGAGACCTTTCATATGTTATTACAGCAGCAAAATACACATGAATAATGGGCCATAAGATGCATAACAGGAAAGTACAAGCCTCCAATAAAGAAATCCCTCAATATGAGGTGTTGCAACCATATATAAAAGCTGGAAAACCCTTACAACGTTATTTTATTGGCTCTGCTACAGCAAAATATTATAAATCAGATCTAGGGCTGATATGTGCCTCAAAATATAGATCTATATCAGATCTGAGCAATATGCAAGCTCCTCTAAAGAACCCCCTTGGGGTTTTCAGCAAAACACCAAGTACAAGATGTAGATCTGAGATCTATGACTGCAAATCTACTGAAAAATACAGATCTGGAAAGTGTGGTTGATCTGATATGATCAATAAAATAGCCTCCTTCAATAGATCCTCAAAGTGAAGGGCAGATCCCCAACACTAGAAAATCATATCTCCAAATGGTGTGCCAAACCACCCTACAACTCCTCCTATAGAAATAACGTAGATTTGGAAGTAAACTGCGTTGTAGGGATCAAAATAAGGTTGGCCTGATGCCAAGATCTGAAAATGAGCTCCAAAGCCTTCAATATTGTCCTCCCAATGAAGTGGAAACCTCCTCCACTGAAAGGAGCACTGAAATGGCCTAGATCTAAAAGATATAGCCTCCACTTGTTGTAGCTTGCAAAAACAACCAAACCCTAAACAGGATCTGTGTTGTATTTGAAATAAGAAGCTTGGCCCTAAGCCATATAGTGGACAATTCAATACAAACTCTCCCAAGAGCTACTCAATGGAAAGAGGTGGGATTCCCGATCAGGAACACCCAATGCTAAACAACATTCAATCTCAGCTAAACAACAAGAGAAAGATATATGTCTAAACAGACCATATATTCAGAAAATATCATATACATCAACCCTTCTAATGTTGCCATCCTCTTCCTTTTATAATATAAGAGCTTGCAAACCCTAAACCACATCTAATGAGAATACTCCTTTCACACACAACATCTCCATCTAAAATTGCATTGTCTTTCATTGATGGCCACTCCTCCATGACAACGATGTAGATTTGGTCAAGGTTGACCCAGTCAAAATGTTCCAGCCCCTTTCACACCTAAGGGTGCTCAATTAAGCTACCAAGATTTGTCTTTTTCATATTTGGCATTGATTTATTCATTATTAAGGAGTATTATGGACCTCCTTTGCTCTTTTATTCTTCAAACAAAGCAATAAAACAAAAATGAATATTCCAACTAGCTCATGGCTAATTGGGAATATTACAGTCCTCTCTTCCCAAATGTTGCTTGTCCTTAAGCTGCTGACAAGGTGAGTGTTGTAGCTCTCTATCATTGGTGACACCATCATGTGATAAGCTTCCTCCATAAGCTAGGTGTTCACCAATCCATCCTTCCATGAATTGCTCCTCCAAAGTTCTCATGAGATGCAAGTAATCCATCCCATAAGGAGACAATAGTTCACATGAAACAAACATGCCTTGCCCAATGTTCTCCCTAAAACATGTAGCATAATATACATGGAGAATCTCCATCCCATAGGGCACATACATACCTCCCATCCTCCCTCCATACATTCCCATATAAAGTACAAGTATATCATCAATGTATGGGATCAAAATTACACACATACAAACAAAAATGTATGCATATGGAGGTGGGTCATAGTCCCACACATGGAACCAGCGCAGTGCATCTCCTAAGTGCATCAGATCATGATGTGGTAAGTGGTTTCCCCACAACTTACTTGTTGTCCAAGTTATCTCACTATGGCTGAAAGTGTGAGATATATTTGGTGCCTTAGGATTGCACCCATAATGAAACAAAATCTCCCTTTGATCTCCAAGGGAGTGGCCATGTTCAGAAATATTTATGGCCCAAAGTTGGCCATGAAGTTTATATGGAATTATACTCCTCCTTGGAGCTATGGCCTACAAATACATGGCAAAAGAATACATACAACCATAAAATGAACCATTATTTACATAAGTATGTTCTTCACCAACAATTCTCCTCCTACAAATGGAGTGGTGCATAGATCTATCTCCTCTCTCAAAAGAAGTAAGAGATGGATGAATTAACTCCTTTATAGATTTATGTTGTTGTCCCAACTCCACATGGTTCATGCATCTCTGAAAATGCTGATATTTTTCTCCTTCGAAGCCCTTCCAAGTGTAGCTCCTCATGATAATGTTGTAGAATTTCATGGAATATGTGTGGCTGAAAAAGAACTCTTCATAAGCTCTTTGTAGCAACTTCTCCTTGAGCTTGGAGGTTCTAGATAAGAAGATCCTACCATGATGATAGCTGATCTCATCTTGCACTGAATAGCCCTCTTCTTGAAGTAGACCATCAAGTATCATACCAGTTAAAAGATCCTTGGAATACTCAACCAACAGTTGGGATTTCCAATATGGATCAATCTCCCATAGTGACAGCGCTGATGATCTATCAACATAAATGTCTGTCATATGGCTACTTTCCTCCTTGACATCTCCTATGCCAAAGGTATATGTTGGAAGGTCATTCCTTCCATGCTTCTCCTCCCACAACGCAGAATCTAAAATGGAAGTGGGTAATGATGATGTTGGGAGAATGTCTCCCTCCTCCTTGAGCCTACCAAAGACTCCTAGCGCTGTAGCTTTGCCTTCTAATGCCCCCATCCCTCCTGGATCTATGCTTGGAGCATCATGTTGTGATATATCTCTCACCAAATCTAAATCAGGTGGTCTCCCAGGTGGTTTGCCACTACATAATAGTGTCCCATGCAACAATCTCATAAGCATAATGGATGGGATTGTAAGGCCCTTGCTTCCACTGCGCAAATCCATATCTGATTTTTGTGTGGAAGTGGTATGTGAGGGATATGTTTGCATGCCCTTAATCATTTGATTTTTTCCACTCTTCTTATCCACCCATTCCATTTGTAAAGTCTCCCAATCAGTGGTGACTCTCCCCAAAGTAATCAACCATTGCACACCTAATATGACATTGGTGTCAGGTATGTCAACCACAAAGAAATGGTTAGTCAATGTATATGTTTCCATGGTGACCAATAAGGATGGGACATAATGCATGCATTGCATTGTTCTATCTCCTAGGACCAAAACAGAGAATCCCTCAAAAGCATCAGTGGGTATTGCCCTCCTTTGCACTAGTTGGGCATCAATAAAGTTGTGGGTAGCCCTACTATCAACCAAAAAAATAACCCTCTGATTCAAGATGGAACCTTGAAATCTTAAGGTCAAGTACTTAGGTACTCATCTTAATGATGCAAGAGCCCCTCCAATAGGAGAAAATGCTCCATTCCCATCTCCTGATGGTGTTGGCTCATCCCCTGTAGTGTCAGCGCTGTGACCTCTTCTTGGTTCATCTTCTTCTTCCTCCTCATCGTCTGAGAAGACCTCTATGTAATGTGATTTTCCAGCTGCACATCTATGTCCAGGTGCCCATGATTCTTGGCAAGTGAAGCAAAGCTTCTTCCTCATCAAGTCTCTCCAGACATCATCATCAAGAGGTTTTTTGTACTAACTCTCCCTTGAAGGAGGAGCCTTTTCTTCCTTTCCCTTGGATGGAAAAAAGGGCTTGTGCTGAAAAGTTTCCTTTGCTTTTGGAAAGGCATCTTGAAGGTCTCTTGCCATTTCAATGGCATCTTGTAGGGTAGTGGGCTTGGTAGACTTAACCAACCCATGAAGAGGTTCATCTAGACCATCGATGAACATGTACACCCTTCTTGCTACAGAAAGATCAGGAACCATAACATAGTGTTTTAAAAATTCATAAATGTAAGTTTCTGGATTACCTGATTGCTTTAACTTTGCAAGCTTCATAAATGTTGCTTCAGGATCTCTTCTGTCAAATCTTTCCACCAGCCTTCTAGTAAACTCTGAATAAGAAGTCACATTGGCATGACCCAATGTAGACAAACCATGGAACCACCAATCATGTGCTTCACCTTCAAGGTGCAGCGCTGCAATCTTAATGCCTTCCATCTCTGGAACCTTGTTCAACTTAAAGCAGATGTCAAGTTTTTCTACCCATGACTTGGCAGTGCACTTGGATGACCCATCAAAGTTGGGTAAAAAGAATCTACCCATAGTGTGGTGTTGATCATGATTCTGAGTGAATCCACCACTTCTATGATGATGCCTTGGTCTTCTATTGTCCTTTATTTGACAAAACTCCTGAAAACTCAAGTGGTATTTGAATCTATGATTTTTAGACTCATATTCCTCAAAATAGTCTTCAAGGGATTCATGCTCTTGAAACCCTTCATTTCCCACAGCCAAAAATGTAGGCATAGTAGAGCATTGGGAAATTTGTGGTTGTTGCACTAGTTGATCACTCCAATGGTGAGACATTCCAGAGCCTTCTCCATGATGAAATCCTTTAGGGGATTCCTTGAATCTGTCCATTCTCATCTCCTTGATCTCTCTAGCAATGTCTTGCATGGCTCTAAGAAGGATCTTGGGGAACTCCTTCTCTTCATCTTCTCCTCCAGATACAGGGGTTTTACCCTTGTCTTCATTTGTATAATCAAATTTTATGTGCCTTGTCTTTTGATACCTCTTTTCTCTGTCAGTAAGAGACTCTCCTTCTTTAGAAGACATATTGGCTTTTTAGATTTCATAGGATGTGCCAAGATGATGCTCTGATACCACTCTAATATTCCCAAATGGGAAAAGTAGGAATATAATGCAAAATGTTTGAACAATAATGCAGATCAACATTTAAAATGTAAGAGGCCAATATGGAGACCTTTCATATGTTATTACAACAGAAAAATACACATGAATAATGGGCCATAAGATGCATAACAAGAAAGTACAAGCCTCCAATGAAGAAATCCCTCAATATGAGGTGCTGCAACCATATATAAAAGTTGGAAAACCCTTACAATGTTATTTTATTGGCTCCACTACAACAAAATATTATACATCGGATCTAGGGCTATTATGTGTCTCAAAAGATAGATCTATATCAGATCTGAGCACTATACAAGCTCCTCTAAAGAACCCCCTTGGGGTTTTCAGCAAAACACCAAGTACAAGATGTAGATCTGAGATCTAAGACTGCAAATCTACTGAAAAATATAGATATGGAAACTGTGGTTTATCTGATATGATCAATAAAATAGCCTCCTCCAATAGATCCTCAAAATGAAGGGTAGATCCCCAACACTAGAAAATCAGCTCTCCAAATGGTGTGCCAAACCACCCTGCAACTCCTTCTACAGAAATAACGCAGATCTAGAAGTAAAATGCGCTGTAGGGATCAAAATAAGGTTGGCCTGATGCCAAGATCTAAAAATGAGCTCCAAAGCCTTCAATATTGTCCTCCCAACGAGCTGGAAACCTCCTCCACTGAAAAGGATCACTGAAATGGCCTAGATCTCAAAGATCTAGCCTCCACTTGCTGCAGCTTGCAAAAACAACCAAACCTTCAACAGGATCTATGTTGTAGTTGAAAGAAGAAGCTTAGCCCTAAGCTAGATAGTGGACAATGCAATACAAACTCTCCCAAGAGCTACGCAATGGGAAGAGGTGGGATTCCCGATCAGGAACATCCAATGCTAAACATCATTTAATCTCAGCTAAACAACAAGAGAAATATATATGTCTAAACATACCATATATTCAGAAAATATCATATACATCAACCCTTCTAATGTTTCCATCCTCTTACTTTTATAAGATAAGAGCTTTCAAACCCTAAACCACATCCAATGAGATTACTCCTTTCACACACAACATCTCCATCTAAAACTGCGTTGTCTTTCATTGATGGCCACTCCTCCATGACAACGTTGTAGATTTGGTCAAGGTTGATCCAGTCAAAATGTTCCAGCCCCTTTCACACCTAACGGTGCTCAATTAAGCTTCCAAGATTTGTCGTTTTCATATTTGGCATTGATTTATTCATTATTAAGGAGTATTATGGACCTCCCTTGCTCTTTTATTCTTCAAACAAAGCAATAAAACAAAAATGAATATTCCAACTAGCTCATGGCTAATTGGGAATATTACAATACACTAGTGAGAGTTTGGTGAATTAATTATTGAATTAATTCACAAGTAATGACTCACATGCAACTGAAGAAATACAACAGTTAACTACTTGCATGTCAGTTCCAGTGGAGACCCAGTGGAAAGATAGGTGAAAGGGTGTGATGGACTATCATTTGTGACTATAGTGATGCATTCAATGCATCTACATAGACATTGGACATGCCAATGAGGATTGCGCAGTCAAGGAAGGGCAAGATCAAATTCATTCAGTGATATTCTTCAGCAGGGATTGCGTAGTGGAGGCAAGCTATCGGGAGGCAAGAAATTGGTGCATATATATGCAAATTTCTGCATGACGGTGTGTGACGATTGTATATTGTACTGAGAGCTCTATGATCTAAGCTTTGTATGATATTGTTACACGTTCCATTGATATACATAATATATGATAGTTGGGGTTTTTAGCTTTAAGCTTTCCTCGTAAAACATCTTGTTATGTGCGATTGTTTTTTCTTCATGTGTTTGCAATTGGCGATATAATTTCTGCAAAGAATTAAGTGGAAGGATTTTGTATTTAACATAAGATTAAATTGTTAGATTAGGAGAATCCGAAAATACATTATTGTGTTTATAAATTTCTACAGGGTATCGAAGCAGTGTTAATCACTGAAGATTGCAATATTGAAGCAGTGCTAAGTTTTATGTGGTGGAACAATTCGAGTTTGCTGAAAAGATTTCTTGGTGTGACAGTTGAGTAAACATTGAAATGGCTTTCTATGAGTTGCGGTTGGAGTATGCACTCAAGGGCAACTCGAACTACATAGCCTGGAAGGACAAGATGGAGGCAGTGCTTGAAGATAATGGTCTGAAGGAGTTCATCGATAGTGATGTTCCTAAGTCCACTTCGACGGATGCTGCATTACTTAACGCATGGCAAAAGAAAGTAGCGAAGACGAGAGGGATTATGTTGGAAGGTGTGAAAGACCATATTGTGTCAAACCTTCACAGGAAAGCCACTCCATTTGTAATGTGGAAGTCTTTGACAGATATTTTCCAAAGTAGCATCGACCATAGGAAGTTGGCGTTGAAAGATAAACTCAGAAAATCAAAATGGAGAAGGGCGATAGTATTCCAAAGTATCTCACGAAGTTTGTCTAGTGTAGGGATGAGCTGGTGAGTGTCAGAATTATAGTTTCAGATGATGACTTGGTGAGCTTGGCTCTCCTTGGGCTTCCAAAGAGTTGGCACAACTATGAAGACTCTGTCAATGGATAGGAGAAACTGCTGGATTGGGAGCGACTTTGGTCAAATCTAGTGCAAGAGGAGATTAGGCAGAATACTAGGGATGGCTCTTCATCAAAGCATGATGATGAAGAGGATTGTGCTTTGGCTGCCAAAGAAAGGGAAGGGAAGGGGAAGAAATTCCACTCAAAATCTGAGGCTAAAGGCAAGAAGCTTGGTTTGTCCAAGGTGAAGTGTTTTCACTGTCACGAACATGGGCATCTTGTCACTAATTGCCCATAGAAAAAGAATAACAAGAAGGCTGCTGGAGCTGCAGCTGGTAAGGCCCTTGCCTCACAATTTGAACTTGATTTCACTTTGATCGCATGCTTGGTTTCAAGCGCAAGGGGATCAGTGTGGTATCTTGATAGTGGTGCTTCCTTCCACATGATGGGAGATAAGGAGTTGTTCAGAGACTTGGAGGAGAAAGATCTCTAAATGCATAGAGAGATGGGTGACGATGGATGATACAGTGCGACCGGAATTGGTACCATTACCTTTGAGAGGGAGTCAGGTAAACCATTTATGTTGAAAGATGTTATGCATGTTTCAGGTCTAAAGAAGAACTTGGTCTCAGTTGTGATCTTGGAGGACATAGGTTATGACGTTGTTTTTAGCAATGGAAAAGCTTTCCTACGACATAAAAAAACGGGTCAAACCAAGAGGATAGGGATTTGAGTCAAGAATCTCTACAAGCTGGAGGTAGATGGCTGCATTGCAATGGTGGGAAAAGCAGAAGAAGTGGTGAGCTGGGTTGAGGGCGAATTATGGCACAGGAGATTGGGCCATCTTCACCATGGCGCCCTAAAGATTTTGCAGCAGATTTCTACTGGACTTCCCAAGGGTACACTTGCATAGTTATATCAGGGCAAGGGATGTACTATGGGTAAGCTTGTGAAGACCACCTTTCATGAGAAGGAGAATCGTGCTTCGGTGATCCTGGAGAGAATTCACACAGACGTGTGTGGACCTTTCTCAGTTGCTTCAACAACAAAACACAGGTATTATGTTATTTTTGTTGATGACTATTCTCGTAGATGATGGATATTCTTCATGCAGAAGAAGGATTAAACATTCTCAAAGTTCTATGAGTTTAAAGCATTGGTGGAGAAGGAGTCGGGGAATCAAGTGAAGGCTCTGCGGAGCGACAATGGTGGTGAATATATCTCGAACGAATTCAAAGACTTCTGTAGCAAAGAAAGAATTCGAAGAGAACTCATAGCGCCTTATAACCCACAGCAGAATGGGGTCGCAGAGAGGAAGAACAGAATGATCGTGGGTGCTGCATGACCAGGGCCTACCAATGCACTTATGGGCAGAAGCATGCAACACTACGGTTTATGTGCAAAACCATTGTCCTCATAGAGTACCTGGCATGAGTACACCTGAAGAAGCTTTTACTGGTAAGAAGCCGGATGTTTCTCATTTAAAGATTTTTGGCTCATCTGTTTATGTTCATGTGACCAAGAATGCTAGGAAGACGCTGAAGCTGGCTTTAGAAGTTGGGATATTTGTGGGGTACACAGAAACACCTCATAATTATCATGTATATTTGCCAAACAATCGGATGACTGTGGTGTGACGGGATATAAAATTCAATCAGGAGAAATCCATGAAGTTGTCGCTTGAGAGGGAGCTACACTTGCATGCAGAGGAGGAGCTACTTATTCCCAAAGATGAGCCTCTAGATGTGGATCAGCCACAAGAGGAGATTCATGGAGTGGAGGAGTCCACTCATGCAGAACCAAACATCAGAACAGGCAGAAAGCATACCACAGAAGCTGAGAGGCTGAAGCTTGATGCGACAGAGAATGTAGGAGTCCCTACTTCACAGCGCAGACAGAGACAGTCACTTGACTGATTCACTGGATACGTGGCTCTCATGAGCAAGTGTATCGTGATAGAGCCATCTTCCTTTGAGGAAGCAACGTAGGAGCCCACATGGGTAGATGCCATGGTGGAGGAGTATGACTCCATTGTGAAAAACAATGCTTGGGCGATTGTTCCAAGGCTGGTTGGTAAATCAGTGGTAGGTTCGAGATGGATCTACAAGGTTAAGCAAGTTGTTGATGGGAGTGTTGAGAAGTATAAGGCAATATTTGTTGCCCGGGGCTTCTCACAGATCGAGGGGATTGATTATGAAGAAACCTTTGCACCTGTCGCTCGGTATTCTTCCATAAGGACCATCCTTGCTCTCTCAGCACAGATGGGTTGGCACATTCATCAGATGGATGTGAAGACTGCGTTCCTTGATGGGATCATTGAGGAAGAAGTGTACATTGAGCAGCCTGAAGGATTTGGGATCTTCAGTAGCGAGTCGCATGTGTGCAGTCTCAAAAGAGCGTTGTATGGGCTGAAGCAAGCATCTCGTGCTTGGTACACTCAGATCGACAGCTATTTCACCGGACTTGGCTTCAGCAAGAGTGAGGCAGATGCAAACCTATACCAAATTGTGGTTGAGGGTAAGCTTTTAATCATTGTTCTTTATGTTGATGATTTAATACTAACTGGTGATGAGCAGTTGATACACTCATGCAAGGAGGATCTTGAAAAGGAGTTTGAGATGAAGGATATGGGCCTCCTTCATTATTTCCTTGGATTGGACATATGGCAGCGAGAAGGTGAACTGTTTGTGTCTCAAGGCAAGTATGCTTGGGAGATACTTGGTAAGTTTTACATGGAGGACTGCAAACCCATGGATACTCCTCTTCCAGGAAATTGGAGGAAATAGGATGCTACATCAGCAAAGGTAGCGGATGCCACTGTTTATCGACAGTTGGTGGGTTCTCTCATGTATTTAGTTAATACAAGACCGAACATATGCTAGGCGGTGAACCAGCTTAGTCAAGCGATGGTTAAGCCTACCAAGCTCTTTTGGAAGGTGGGCAAGCATGTCCTGAGATATCTCAGGGGCACATCTGAGTATGGCTTATGGTACAGACAGACGAATGAGATGAATTTTCATGGCTTCACTGATGTAGATTGGGCAGGCAGCCCGATGGAAAGAAAGAGCACATCAGGAGGGGTTTTCAGTATCAGATCTACAACAGTTTATTGGTACAGCAGGGAACAAAGATCCGTGCCACTCAGTTCAGCGGAAACAAAATACATTGCAGCAAGTCAAGCTGCATGTGAGGCTATCTGGATGAGGAAGATCCTGGTAGGTTTGTTTGGTTCTCATTTAGATCCTACAACGATTCATTGTGATAATTAGAGTTGCATTAAACTCTCGATTAATCCTGTGTTTCGTGATAGATCTAAGCATATAGATATCTGGTATCATCATATTAGAGATTGTCTGCAGTGGAAGATCATGTTACTTTAGTACATTCCAACAGAAGATTAGGATGTAGATATTTTGACGAAGGCACTCACCAGGAGCAAATTCGAATACCATAGAGGCAAGATCAGGGTGAAGGATAATCCCTATCTTGGTGAGAGGGAGTGTTGAGATTCAACAAGATGACGAGCCTAGTGAAAATTAAGCACATTCACTAGGTGGGTCCAACAGAATATTTTTAGGTGTATGTCTATTTTTAGAATGGTGAGCATATTCTAAAATTGGCAGGATGCTGATTCTAGATGGTTGAGCAAATTCTATCTTTGGATGAATTTCTATTTTTAGAGATATGGGAAAATTCTATCTATAGATCACATATCTAAAAATAGAATGCATGTCGATTATTATTAGCCCTTAATAAAAATCAGACAATAAATAATAACTTATTCTCTTGGAGCACTTGATTTCAGTGAACAGATTTGGCACATCAATGAGCTGAAGGAATTACACAATTCCTAGCGTTGGTTGGTGACTCATGCATGGAGGACTTCGTTATAATGATTGTGGCGAGTTGTAACAGAGTTGGAAGAGTAGTTATGGGAGATGTTATTTAATTTAACTCAGTTAAGTGAGTTAAACTCAATTTTGCTAGTTGTCACTCATGATACACTAGTGAGAGTTCAGTGAATTAATTGTTTAATTTATTCACAAGTAGTGACTCACATGCAACTGAAGAAATACAACAGTTAACTATTTGCATGTCAATTATAGTGGAGACCCAGTGGAGAGATAGGTGAAAGGGTGTGATGGACTATTGGTTGTGACTATAGTGATGCATTCAATGCATCTACACAGACATTGGAGATGCCAATGAGGATTGCACAGTCAAGGAAGGGCAAGATCGAATTCATTCAGTGATCTTCTTCAGCAGGGATGGCGCAGTGGAGGCAGGCTGTCAGGAGGCAAGAAATTGGTGCATAGATATGCAAATTTCTGCATGACAGTGTGTGACGATTTTATATTGTACTAAGAGCTCGATGAGCTGAGCTTTGTATGAGATTGTTACATGTTCCATTGATATACATAATATATGATAGTTGGGCTTTTTAGCTTTAATATTTCCTGGTAAAACATCTTATTATGTGTGATTGATTTTTCTTCATGTGTTTGAAATTGGCGATTTAATTTCCGCAAAGAATTAAGTGGAAGGATTATGTATTTAACATAAGATTAAAATGTTAGATAAGGAGAATCTGGAAATACATTATTGTGTTTATAAATATCTACAACAATATTGTGCAAATTCATCATGAGGGAAAGGTGTTAACGAATTTTGAAGAAATAAAAAGGGCAGTTGTGGTTCACTTCAATAGTTTGTATCAAGCGGATCAGGGGGGTGATCATGCTTGCATTGAATTTTTTCTAAATGTTGTAGAAGAGTCAGTCACTCCAGATATGAACAGGACCCTCATCTCTCCCCCATCCACTAAGGAAATTAGGAAGATAGTCTTCTCCCTTTCCCTCGAAAAATCCCCTCGCCTGGATGGCTTCTCTACTAGCTTTTACCAATCCTTTTGGGACGCATCCACCCATAATTTTGCAGAATGATAGGTTATTCTTTGAAAAATCTCATCATAGGGGGAAACATTAATTCCTCCTTTTTAGCCCTCATCCCCAAAGAATATAACCCTTCCTCCTTTGCTCACTTTAGACCAATTTATCTCTGCAATGTTTCCTACAAGGTCATCTCAAAAATCTTGACAACCAGATTTAAATCCCGCCTTCCAAACTTGATCTCAATTAACCAAGGGGGGCTTTGTGTGTGGCCGCCAAATATTTGACAACATTATTTTAATCCAAGAAGAAATTGACTCAAGTATGAGAAGAGGAGATCAAGCTATGGTAATCAAGTTAGATATGAAAACACTTTTGATAGGGTTCACCATGGATTCCTTTAGAAAGTTATGGGGAAAATGGGATTTGATCCGAAGTTCATGAGATGGATAGATTTGTGTATATCCTCCCCTTGGATTTATCCTTTGATAAATGGTAGGGCAGTGGGGTTCTTCAAGGCTTCTAGAGGGCTGAGTCAAGGGTGTAGAAATTATATAACTAATATGTTATATGTCCAAGATTCTCCTGATCACACACTATTTTAACTTCATGCACAATACAAAATCTATTCCACCATTGATCATCACATGCATAAATTAAATCAATTGCATGCACACACGAAACCATAAAAATTCACACACATTAACACAGTGATTTATGGGAAAGCCTGAAGCTGAAAACCCCAACTATCTGTATATAATATATGTCATAGAGATCATGTAACAATCCTCATACAAAGCTGATCAATATCAAGCTCTCAGTACAATACAATCGCTACAATGGCTCTGAATGAACTCGAATCCACCTGGCTTGCACTACGCAATCCTCATTGGCATCTCTACTGAGTGTTGGATGCAATAAATGCATCACTATAGTCACAACTGATAGTCATCTTGCCCTTTCACCTATCTCTCCACTGGTCTCCACTGAAACTGTCCATGCACTGTAGTTAACTGATGTATTCTTCATTTGATTAATGAGTTAATATTTAGTGAATTAATTATTAATTAATTCACACCACTCTCACTAGTGTATCAATCAGTTAGACTAGATACAACTAGCTCAACTGTGTCTAACTGAGTTAAACTGAACACAACTCCACCAATTACTTCTACAACTCCACCAAACTCTGTCACATGAGTTCTAACTGAAGTCCTCCATGCAATAGCTCTAGTAAACCCTTAGGAATAGCATAATTCCTTCTGTCAGCTCCTGTGCCACATCTGTGCACTTAACTGAAGTGCTCCAAGAGAATAAGATAATGTTTAGAGTCCAAATATTATTAAGAGCTAATAATATTCGACATATCTATTTTTAGACCGGCAATCTAAAAATAGATTCCGCCCAATATTTCTAAAAATAGAAGTCCATATATTTTTTCCAACTTGACCAACCATCCACAAATAGCATCCTGCAACTCATAGAATATGATCGACATGTATAAAAATAGACATAGTCTAAAAATAGACTTGCGCCAAAAATAGCCTGCGGGCCCACTTAGTGAAGGCGACTCTTTTCACTAAGCTCATCATCTTGTTGAATATCAACACTCCCTCTCAACAAGATAGGGATTATCTGCCACCCCAATCCTGTCTCTATGGTATTCGAATTTGCTCCTGGTGAGCGCCTTCGTCAGAATATCTGCATCTTGATCCTCCGTAGGAATGTAAGAAAGCAACATGATCTTCCGCTGCACACAATCTATGATATGATGGTACCATATGTCAATGTGTTTAGATCTATCATGAAATACTGGATTAACCAAGAGTTTAATGCAACTCTGATTATCACAATATATCACAATAGGATCTAAGTGTGAACCGAACAACCCGACCAGGATCTTCCTCATCCATATAGCCTCGCATGCAGCCAAACTTGCTGCCATGTACTTGGCCTCCGCTGAACTGAGTGCCACAAATCTTTGTTTCCTACTATACCAAGAAACTGTTGTAGACCCGACACTGAAATCCCTCCAGATATGCTCTTTCTGTCCGTTGGGCTCCCTGCCCAATCTGCATCCGTGAATCCATGCAGCTTCATCTCATCCGACTCTCTGTAGCATAATCCATATCCTGATGTGCCTCTGAGATATCTCAATACATGCTTGCTTGCCTTCCAAAAGAGCTTGGTAGGCTTAACCATAGCTTGTGAAAGCTGGTCAACAGCGTAGCATATGTCCGGTCCTGTATTGACTAGATACATGAGCGAACTAACCAACTGTCGATAAACAGTGGCATCCACTACCTCTACCGATGTGGCATCCTCTTTCCTCCAACCACTAGGAAGAGGAGTGTCGATAGGCTTGAAGCCTTGCATGTTGAACTTCTCCAGTATCTCCCAAGCATACCTGCCTTGAGACACAAACAGTCCATCCTTCCGTTGCCAAATTTCCAATCCCAGGAAATAATGAAGGAGGCCTAAGTCCTTCATCTCAAACTCATTTGCAAGATCTGCCTTGCATGAGTGTATCAACAGTTCATCACCTGTTAGTATCAAATCATCTACATAAAGTACAATGATCAGCAACTTACCCTCCACCATAATCTGGTATAGGTTCGGATCCGCCTCACTCTTGGTGAAACCAAGTGCGGTGAAATAACTGTCTATCTGTGTGTACCAAGCACGAGGTGCTTATTTCAGCCCATACATTGCTCTTTTGAGCCTGCACACATGCGACTCGCTGCTGAAGATTTCAAATCCTTCAGGCTGCTCCATGTACACCTACTCCTCAATGACTCCATTGAGGAACGTAGTCTTCACATCCATCTGATGAATGTGCCAACCCATCTGCGCTGAGAGAGCAAGGATGGTCCGTATGGAAGAATACCTTGCGACAGGTGCAAAGGTTTCTTCATAGTTGATCCCATCGATCTGTGAGAAGCCCTGGGCAACAAATCTTTCCTTGTACTTCTCAATGCTCCCGTCAGCAGCTTGCTTCACTTTGTAGATCCATCTCGAACCTACCACTGATTTCCCTTCCGGCCTTGGGACAATCTCCCATGCACTGTTTCTGACAATCGAATCATACTCTTCCACCATGGCATCTACCCATGCAGGGTCCTCCACAACTTCCCCGAAAGAGGATGGTTCTATCATGATACACTTGCTCATCAGAGTCATGTATCCAGTATATCGGTCAAGTGACTGTCTCTGTCTGCGCTGTGATGTAGGTGCTCCTACATTCTACGCTGCATCAAGATTTAGTCGCTCAGCTTCTGTAGTGCGCTTCTGCCCTCTGATGTTTGGCGCTGCATGAGTGGTTTCTTCCACTCCATTAACCTCCTCTTGTGGTTGATCCACATCCTGAGGCTCATCCTTAGGAACTAATAGCTCCTCATATGCATGCAAGTGTAGCTCCCTCTCAAGCGACAACTTCATGGCTTTCTCCTCATGAAATTTGATATCCCATCGCACAACAGTCTTCCGATTGTCTGGCAAATACACACGATAGTTGTGGGGTGTTTCTTTTTACCCCACAAATATCCCAACCTCTGCGGTTGGCTCCAGCTTCTTCCTAGCATCCTTCGTCACATGAATGTAAATAGGTGAGCCAAAAATATTCAAATGAGAAATATCAGGCTTCTTACCAGAAAACACCTCTTCGGGTGTACTCATGCCAAGTACTCAATGAGGACAACGGTTTTGCACATAAATCGCAATGTTGCATGCTTCAGCCCACAAGTGTATGGGAAGGCCCTGATCATGCAACATCACCTGTGCAGCACCCACGATCGTTCTGTTCTTTCGCTCCGCGACCCCATTCTGCTGTGGGTTATGAGGCGTTATGAGCTCTCTTCGAATTCCTTCTACGTTGCAAAAGTCTTTGAATTTACCAAAGATGAATTCACCACCATTATCGCTCCTAAGAGCCTCCACCTGCTTCCTCGAATCTTTCTCAACCAGTGCCTTAAACTCACAAAACTTTGAGAATGTCTTGCTCTTCTTCTGCATGAAGAAGATCCAGCACTTACGAGAAAAGTCATCAAAAAACATCACATAATACCTGTGCTTTGTTGTCGAAGCTACTGATAAAGCTTCACACACGTCTGTGTGAATTCTCTCAAGGATCGTCGTGGCACGACTATCCTTCTCATGAAAGGTGGCTTTCACAAATTTTCCCAAAGTACATCCCATGCACTGATCTGACTGCGCAAGTGTACCCTTGGGAAGCCCGGTAGAAATCTGCTGCAAAATTTTCAAAGCGCCATGGTGAATATGGCCCAATCTCCTATGCCACAATTCGCCCTCATCCCGGCTCACCACTCCTTCTGCTTTGCCTGCCATTGTTGCGCAGCCATCTACTTGCAATTGATAAAGGTTCTTAACTCGAACACCTATCCTCCAGGTTTCACCAGTTGTCTTACTGTACAAGAAAGCCTTTCCCTCGCTAAAAACAACATCATAGCCCTTGTCTTCCAAGATCGCCACAGAGAATAGATTCTTATTCAATCCTGGAACATGCATGACATTCTTAAAGATGAAAGTTTTTCCAGACTCCCTCTCAAAGGAAATGGTCCCGATACCAGTCGCACTGTATCTACCATCATCGCCCATCTCGAGTTGCACTCCAAGATCCTTCTCATCCAGATCAGTAAACAAATATTTGTCTCCGGTCATATGGAAAGACGCACCACTGTCAAGAAACCACACTGATCCCATCACACTTGACACCAAGCATCCGTTTAGTGAAAAATCCAGCTCAAACTGCGAGGCTAAGGCCTCTCCAGCTGCAGATCCAGCAGCCTACTTATTTTTCTTCTTATGTGGACAATTAGTGGCGTAATGTCCGTGTTGGTGAAAGTGAAAGCACTTCACCTTGGACAAGTCCTGCTTCTTGCCTTTCACACCGGATTGAGAAGGATTTTTCTTTCCCTTCCCCTTCCTTGCTTTGGCAGCCAAAGCGCAATTTTCTTCATCTTCATTCTTCGAAGAAGATCCATCCTTGGTACCCCACCTTATCTCCTCCTGCACAAGACCCAACAAGTCGCTCCCATCCTGGCAATTTCTCCCGACCATTGACAGAGTCTTCATAACTATGCCAACTCTTTGGAAGCCCAAGGAGAGCCAAGCTCACCAAGTCTTCTTCATCAACAATAACCCCTGTTGGAGTTCCCATGTTTTGGCAAGTTTGGCAATACCAAAAGATGAGACAACATCAGAACCACTTTTAGACCTCAGAATCTAGCCCTCCTGGGTCCAGAGAGGGATCTCTCTTTATAGGAAAATATTTTATGTCTTTGAAGCTCTGTGTTAAGATATTAGGCTTGTTATAGGCACGGGTTTGTTTGTTTTATTTTTGTTTGGTTGTTGGGAATCAGGAAAGAAAGGTTCAATATAAGACAAGGATGAGCGAAGAGGATTTTAGGCAAAGAGAGATAACTCAGGGAACACTCGAGACCATTGGGAAATGGAGTCAGGAGAGGGTTTACTTGCTATTCAATATGCAGGCTTTTAGTTGGGCTAGTCATCTAAAGCATTGGATCTTAAAGATGATAGTGTGGCATGAAATAGCAAGAAAGAGGGTGAAAGGCAAGGAAACCTCCAAGGTGACCTTTCAGGAATTAGATCCAGGGACAGGACATGCCGTTGGACAACCTGTGATCCAAAACCTAAAAGGTTAGCTCTTCAAACAAGGAAACATTAAAGATTTAAGCACAAAGGTGAAAACCTGAGATCAGAGAGAGGCTTTGAACTCTCAATGCTTTGGCCTTCAGCCTAAGGGAACTTAGAAAGGTTCAATTAATTGAAAAGGACCCTAGTGAGACAGAGACAGAGTTCTAAACTCCCAATATCCCAAATCATTCAATTAAAGCCTAACAAGAACATCTAAGAACATATTCATTAATTCATACATCATCTAGCAGTATATATTAGCCACTACACTGTTTAAATTAGCTTGAAATCAATCCTCAGATAACACATACAACATAAAACATAGAAGGCAGGGAGAGTAGAAACATAGGGTACCAAGCAAGGGTAAATCCTATGCCAAATTTCTGATGCATGCCAGAAGAAATGAAATGTGATGAACTACCAAGGAAAATAAGGACAAAGATAGAAAAACATCACTGCTGCTTTAAATCAGGATCCAAAGAAATGTGCTTGTCATATTAAAGAGCAACACCAGTCATGTACAACATTGCCAACAGCTTGATCTTCAATCTGAAAACATCTTCCTCAGCTTATCTTACAACTTTACACAGAGAACTATGTCTCAAGAGAAACAACTTACAATTTACAAATATCCGGTCAACAACCTTACAATGGTTCCTCATGAGTTTTTTATATCTGAAAGAGAGGCAGATGAGGTAGATGAAACATTAAATGGAACATTAAAACCGAGAATGAAGAGGGGCTCAAGGCCCATTCTGTTTTGATGTCTATGCATTAATCTTCAGTACTCTTTTAGGAGAAAGAGTGGTCTTCGACAGGCTGAAATTTACTCCAGGTATGTTCTTGATGTACTCTCGACTGTAGTACTCTCGTGAATAAACAAAAGGCAGATAAAAGACTTAAGGTCTGCCATACTGCATAATCAATGCTTGGGTAGCATTGGAACTATTGTCAGGGAGGAAATCTTCTCATGGACACAATGTATATTAAAACAGTATGAGTACTGTGTCCTTTCTCGGGAGGAGACATTCTGCTGATGTGAAACCTTGATGATATTTTTTTTTGCGCATTGGGCCTTATTAGGCCTTCTGTGTGAGTCATGAGGTCTTCAATCTGGTATTTTTGCCTTTAAAACACTGAATTAAGGCCTAAAATCTTCAATAATGTGCATTAGAACTCCTTAACTCTGTATTGATACTCTCTGCTGCTTCATGACTGTCTCTGCCTGTGAGATCTGAGCCTTGATGGCATTGGGAAGGTTTCGCACAGTTAAAACCCTGTACTTTTAATGAACATTACGCTCTAACACCCTCCCAGGATTTTCTCTATACTTCCAGGCTCTGAAAGAAAAAACTTCATCTAAGCTCTGCGCCACTATAATAGTGACTATGAACAATGGCGGCGTTCACCGCCTATACCCTGCAAAACACACACACTTGTTAAGAAACCCTTGCATGGGAAGGATGGCTATGGACGGCTGGGAGAATGGCAACACAACATAGATGAGAGTGATGGATGCAAAGGTTACTGTGGGAAAAATGCAGTGAAACAGCGGAAAATGTATGTGGAAGTCGGCGAAATGACACTCTAATGTAAAAAACATTAAAATCTAAATGTTAGGGCGAAATGATCTAATGTTTCAATGCGAAATATGGGTTTCAGACCTTGGAATGTAATACACGGAAATGCATGAAAATGCGATGAAAAACAAATGGAATAAGTTTGAATGGTGGGACCCATTCATGGGTGGAGGGCGATTCAATCAGGACCGGACCGTCGGATCTCAGGAGGAGATCGACGGCTGCGATCCAATCGCATCCGAGCAGAGTGGGGCCGAAACTCCGATGGAGAAACATGAACGAACGAGGCGATGCAATGAGGACCGTCGATCTTGTTTGAACAAACGGACACAATTGGATCGGAAGATCGCAATCAGGGGAGGCAACAGGGGACGCATTGAGAACTTGCAAATGCGATTTAGAGCAACGCGCGATTGAGTGCCAGTCGTCCGATCTGGGACTAGATCGACAGCGGGGATTTACTCGGCGGGGAGACGGACGGGGAAGCGAGGGCCGTCGGATTAAAAGGGAAATCGACGGCGGAGATTACAATCGGAGGATCGCAATCGCAAAGGGCGGAGGGTGGCACCGTTTAAAAATTGTGATTGTGATTAGAGCGAGTTTGCATGGGCCGTCAGAGCTTAATAAGATCAACGGTGGAAGACACTCCCGAGACCCATAGAACAAAGTGTCATCACATCTGAGTTTTTATTTTAACGCATGAATGCACTCTCGACCGCTTATTCGATTGCGATAAGCACTTTATGCTTTGGTGCCTGGTCTTGGCGCTGGGTTACGTGGGGAAGTGGTTTTTGGGGCTGGGCCGAAGAGGGATGACCTGCGTATAGTAAAAAATGGGTTTTTTTGGTCTATTTTCAGTGCATTTTAAGGCCAGAAAGGGGTGACGGTAGAGAGGAAAAAGGGGTCATTAAGCCAAACAAGGGGTGTTTGTAATGTTTAAAGGGGATTGGAGATGATTTAGAGGGTTTCAGGAAGGGATTTGGGGGAAAAAGGGAGACTTTGAAAAAGGGGAAAAAGGGTTAAAATGGGACATTCTGCAAGGATACAAGGGGCAAATGAAGGCCTTTTGAGCACAATTTTTTACAATCAGTGAGGCTTTTTGGATGGAAACAATAGTGAGGATCTTTTTAAAGGCAATGGACACACAGAGGCTTCAAGGATGAGATATTTTCATGGGAAATGTATCTCTTTAAGGCTCATAAAATAATTTAGCCACCTGTTTGCTTGACAAAAATTTCATAGGTGGCTAACAGTGGCTCCACATGGTGATGGCTTGTTCTTGAAGGAGTCAAGAATTCAAAAAATAAATCTTTGAAGCAGGCCAGATGCTTGATCTTTGAGCCATCTTTCTTCTTGGATTTCAGCTGTTACAAACATAATAAATCAGCTGAAACATTCCCAAACAATCTACCTACCCATCCTACAGTCCTAACATTTTTTCTTCAAGGTGCATTTGAATTTGCAGACCTTCTTCATCATTTTTTATTGAAAACAGAAAACACACTAATTTAATTCTACCCTTATCACTCCATGAGACCAGGTTAAACTATTGGCCTCACATGTTTCTCTACCTAATCTAATATCTGCGGGGATTAAACTGTCCAACAGATTTCTTCTCTACATTCTACAACAAAAATTTTAAAACAGTTAAAATAGGATTAGACAGTATAGTTTGCTGTGGATCCAAGGCATAAAGACAGTTGCACATGGACTGAAAATGCGGAAAATTGAAACAAAATCTTGAAGGCTTGAAATCTGAAACTTTGAAGCATCCTTCTTTCTTAGTGACTCAAGTTTTGAGCTTGTTAGAGTCACCCTATTCTTCATTTCAACTCTGGTTTTGGGCTTGTTAGAGATGATTCTTCTTTCTTATTTGCCGGCTTCAGATTTTGGGCATGTTAGAACCAGCTATCTTCACTTCCTTTGGCTCAGGTTTTTGTCGTGTTAGAGCCAATCTTCGCACTTCAGAGGTTCATGTTTTGAGCATGTCTGAACCTTTCTTCCTTTATGTTTTTTGAAACATTTTTTTTTTCTTGAAAACATAACACAGCAATGGTATTTACAATGGGAATGAAAACTGGAAATCAGAAATCAACAGTAGTAGTGTTTGAGCATCCTGCCATTGACAGGACCCCAAACAGCTCTGTACCATCTAATTCTTGCAGAAAAAAGGCATTTGGACCAACAGTGGCCTGGATGATGTATGGACCCTGCCACAAAATGTCAAACTTGCTGTGCTTTCCTTTGTCTTCTCTCCTTGAGTCCCACTTCAAAAATTTATCTCCAATTTTGAAGTTAGAAGCCTTGGTTCTATTGTTAAACAAATTTTTCATATTTTCCTGCACTTTCAGAGCTCTGTTATAAACATCTTTTCTAGTTTGTTGGAGATGAATCGTTTGATTTATCCTCCTTACCATACTATCTTCTTCTGTATGAATCTCTTGGACTAGTTTAATCACCGGTACCCCAAGGCTGGTAGGAAACACTGCCTCTGTTCTAGAGACAAGATGGTATGGTGACATGCCAATGGATTTCTTTGTTGTAAGTCTGTCAGCCCACAAAGCATGCAATATTTTGTTATGCCATGACTTCTTATTCTCTTCGAGCAGTTTTTTGATGATAGTCACCAAGCTCTTGTTTGATGATTCAGCTAACCCATTACCTTGTGGGTAATAAGCAGTTGAATGACCGAGCGCTATCTGATACCTGTGACAAAAATAAATCATTTTCTTGGATCCAAAAGTAGTAGTGTTATTAGTGATTATTTTTCTTGGGCAGCCGAACCGAGAGAGGATGTGGTCTTGTAGGAACCTAATGATGACAGAATCTGTGGCATTCCTAGAAGGTATGGCCTTTATCCATTTTGTGAAGTAGTCCGTGGCTGTAAGGATCCACTTGTGTTGAGTAGAAGAAGCAGGGTGTATTTCCCCAATGAAATCTAGGCCCCATTGTAAAAAGGGACCTTCAACAAAAATGGGTTGTAAAGGTAATGGATGGAGCTTTCTTTTGCCCTTGAAAATCTGGCATTTATGGCAGGCCATTATCATTTTATGGATGCCATTGAAAAGTGTAGGCCAATAATAGCTGACTCTGAGTATTTTGTTAGCAGTGGCTTTCCAGTTCAAGTGGCCTCCACACTCTCCTGCATGGAACTCATGTTTAATCCTCTCTGCTTCAGTTTCAGGTAAACATTTAAGCAATAGGCCATTTGTATTTTTCTAGTATAAACATTCATTCAGTATGAAATAGTTTCTGGCTTTAAGCTTTAGGAATCTGGCCTTAGTTTTCGATAGTCCAGGAGGGGCATTGAGGTTTGTGAGCACATACATGATATCAGAATACCAAGGAGAGTTTTGAAATTGTTCCTCAACCGTAGAATCAGGCAGTCCTTCCTGCTTACCCAAGGCATCTACCATGTTAATGTCAAGGGCTTGTAGATTTGATTCGGCCATTAATCGAGCTAAGCCCTGACCTTTGATCAGTTTTGTGGGTTTGATTTCCAGGTCATACTCCAATATTATAGCAATCCATTCGCCCCTCTTTCCATCAGGATCTTGGGACAAAATGTCTTTAACCACTATGTTAGGTACGCAGGCTATGGTGTGAGAATGCAGTATATACACCCGGAAGTCTTTCAAGGCCTTTACCAAGGCATGGGCCTACTTTTCCATTATGTTATATTTCAAGGGTGCATCTCTCAGAGCCTTGCTGAAGAAAGCAATAGACTGCTCCATTCCCTCCAAATTTTTCTGTAAGAGAACTGCAGCCACTGTATGCTCGGAGCCAAATGAAAAGATCAGGAAATCTTTTGAGAAATCTGGGCTGATTAAGACAGGGGCCCAGGTGAGTGCAAGTTTAACTGACTCAAAATATTTTTTAGCCTCAACAGTCCACTTAACCCCTACACCTTTCTTCAGCATGTTAGTCATATTCCTGAGGTGTTCAACTAAGTTGGGAATAAACCTCCTTAGGAAGTTAATTTTCCCAATAAAGGACTGTAACTATTTAATGTTCCTTGGGTGTGTGATCTGTAGTATTCCCTCAACTCTCTGTGGGTCTATCTTAATTCCCTTTTCAGATATGATATGGTCGAGAAGCTTTCCTTCCTTAAGCCCGAATACGGTCTTTTTGGGATTTAATGACAGACCAAACTTCCTACATTTTTCAAAAACCTTTCACAGATGTTTTAGGTGCTTCTCATCAGTCTTGGAATAGACTGTTATGTCATCCAGATAGATGACAATGAAGTGTCCTATTTCGTCTGAAAAAGCTATGTCCATCGTTCGTTGGAAGGTCGCACCAGCGTTCATCAGTCCAAAAGGCATTTTTACGTACATAAAAGTGCCCCATGGAGTGGTGAAAGCGGTCTTAATTTGGTCTTCTGGGAGTACTAACACTTGGTTATAGCCTGAAAAACCATCTAACAGAGAGATCCTCTTTGAGCCAACTACCCTCTGAAGAATGTGTTCCATCCTTGGCAAAGGGTAATTGTCTTTAAGTGAACTCTGTTAAGGTTCTTGAAATCAATGCACAGTCTGATCTCACCCGTCTTTTTTCTCACAGCTACTAGGTTCGAGGCCCAATCAGAGAACCTCACAGGAACTATTATGCCTGCCTCATACATCCTTTTTTTTTCCTTTTCTACTGCAGGCAATTGTCTTGGGTTAATTCTGCGAAGTTTCTCGCTGAAAGGTTTCTGATTTTCTTTCAAAGGTATTTTGTGTTGTATAATGTTTGTGTCGTATGCCTTTAAGTCCTCGCAGCTCCAGGTGAACACGTCAATGAATTCTTTAAATAAGTCGATGTATTTCCTTTTCATGTCTGCGGGCAAGGACTTAGCCAATTTTATCATCTTAGGCTTGTCTTCAGTGCCTATATTGCATTCCTCAACGTCAGAGTCTGAGTGTTCTATGGTGGGCTTTTTCGTTACATCATCGAAGTCAAAAAGATCCTCTAAAGGTGCCAGACCTCGAGGTATGTTTTTATCTTTCGCCTGCAACACTTCTACTTCCTCTTTATCTGCGTTTTTATATCCTTTGATTGGATTTCCAATTCCTTTGGTTAACATGTTTATTTCAATGTTACAGAGTGATTCTTCTTCGTCGGAGGGCTCTTCATTTAGGCAGCTATCATCGGATTTCGAGTCTGAATTAGAGAATTCAAACTCGTTCCTGCCAATTAGGAAATCCTCAATCTGCTTATCGCCCTCAAAGACTTGCCAATATTTTTCGTTATCCGGCATTGCAGGTCTGAATTTGGTCTGGATGATGATTTTCTTGTCGCTGGGAGTCTTATGGTACGAACTAGCTATGCAGGCTAATCTATTTGCAATTACGTTATGACTCCTAGGAACAAACACCAGTTCATATTCTACAAAGGTTTTCAATAAATCCGTAGCGTCATTCCTGTACGCTCTCAACCTAGGGTGTTTCGCTGTATACTCTTCGTTCACTTGTTTTATGATCAACTCAGAGTCTCCATGCACAGTTATCCTACGAGCTCCTAGTTTTTTCAATAGGTTAAAGTCTAGGATGAGAGCTTCATATTCCGCAATATTGTTTGTACATTTGAAGTTCAGATTAAAGGCATGGCTCTCTACATAGTCACTCTCTATGTTATGTAACCACACCCCTGCTCCTGCAGTCTTTCTAGTATAGGACCCATCGAAATTCATTTCCCATAAAGGTTCGCTCTCGGGCTTAACATCATTTTCCTCCCTAACGTTGGCTTCTCTGCTATGTTGAGGTGTGGGGTCTGCACCGTGGTGTGGTGGATTTTGCTCTCCCTGATGTGTATGGAGTTCAGAGAGGTGACTAGTTGGTTGATTGCATTCTGTTTCTTGTTCACTCTGAGTTTCTGTTTTAGTGCACTGTCCAAAGGCTTCTTCTTTGTTTTCCTCTAAGTCCAGAGTGGCCATTATGTTAAAATCTATGGGCTCTGTTTCATTGTTTGTATCTCTGTTTTCTAATTCTAGCTCTCCTAAAGACTTATTGTTGCAAAGGATAAAGGAGTCCAGATCTGTGTGTACAGAGTACAGAGGTGAATTTTCAGGTTTTTCAGGGCCGCTGACCAAGAATTTCATTTGTACCTCTCTATACAGTCTCCTAAGCTGGCTAAAGATAGGGATTGTGGCATAGGCCCCATCCATCTGCATTGTGCCTTGCAGCTTGGCTCCCCATGACCTAGATAGTAACATGCCATACTTAGGTGGTACATTTGCCACCACAACATCCATAACCATACATTTGGCAGGAATCTAGGTAAGGTTTATACACAGGTCTTTGATTAGGCCCAGGCATTTTACTCTGCTAGCTTCTCCATAACTACCTTAGGCATTAGGTTGTGTGATGCCCCAGAGTCATGCATCGCGTTGTGAAGGATCCTGTCATGAATATTGAGACTAATGTAAAAAGGAGGTACTACTCCTTCCTGAAACTTCCCTTCTATCTTTGGACCAAATAGAAGGGCTGGTTGATCATCACTCAAATTGACAATGTCACTGTTTTCACCTAGATTTAAAGCTTTCAAAATTTGGCCTTTATATACATACTGAGTGGCCAGCTCAGAGAGTGGGACAGATATTTTAATTTTTGTAATCTCACTCTCCAAATTGAAGGGAGATTGACTCTTTGTAATACTTAACTCTGTTTTGTTAGCCACTACTTTAGTGGCAGAATCAGTGTGCTGATTCTCTCTATGTACAATGTTTGTGGCAGTTTTATCAGGAACACTAACTGTAGTGCTAGTGTTGCTAGTTGGTTGACTTGGCTTATCAGTATTCTAGCTGTCTTTTTCTTTGTTCTTCCCAGAACTCTTAGCTGCTAATTTGTTACTTTCAGCATTTGCTTTAGAGGTTTTTTCAGGCCTTTTCTTAATGGTAAACTCAGAAGCCCTTGGTTTGGAAGTGTCTAGGCTCTTTTTGCTTCTAAGTTCATACTGTTCTCTGACCTGCATGATGGCATTTTCAAATCCTAGCCTGTAATCCTCAGATTCTAACCTTTCCTCATCCCAATATGAGGATGAGGGCTGATCTTCCTCTGAGGAGCAGTTGTGGATCGAGTTATCCGTCTCAAACATATTTATTGTGTTTTCCTCGGACTCTTCTATAATTCCCTCATCTTCGTCAAGAAATTTCTCTTGAAATGGGGGAATAACTTGCTAATCCGAGTCTCTTTGTCTGTTGGGAGCGGTATTATTTATCCTAAAGTTCTGGTTCTGGTTATGATTTTGGTTTCTATTCTCATTACTAACTGTGACAACCATTTTTTCCATCATTTGCTGTAGATTTTCCATGTTTTTAGATAGACGGTTATAATTGGGGTCAGATGTGGAAGCTACAGTGTCACCTCTATATGTTACCCTTTTCTTAGCCCTCATTCTTGCTTTCTTCTCAATCAGGTTAGCCTCAATACTCACTGCTCCTTTTTGCATGTCTTCCAATGTGTTGTAATCTCTCTCCCTAAGCTGGTAGGCCATGTCAGCATCAAAGCCTTCAGGGTATTTCACTAAAGCCATACCTTGGGGAGGTTTCATATGTGGAGGAAGAGCGTTATAAATGCTATTAAACCTTGTAGAGTAGTCATGGACACTCTCTCCTACGTTTCTCTTAAGGTTCTTGTACTCTGCTAAAATTTGGAGAGGGTTGGTCTTAACTTCCCATTTGTTTATGAAGGTCTGATATAAAGCAGGAAGGTCTTGGATACTATTAGGGGGTAGGCCTTTAAACCATTTCTTCACATCACTTCCCAATCTCTGGGAAAATATTCTCATTTTGACCGTATCATCATCTATCTCCATGTAGTCAAAAGAATCTTCCATCCTGTCTACATGGTGCTGAGCTGTGGTAAACTCTTTTGTAGTGAAGTGTGGGATATTTGATTGATAATCGTTGGGTAAAGGCACTAGAGGCTGAGGCAACACCAGAGGTGCATACCAGGCGGCCATAGTGGTGTTCTGATGAGGTAAAGGGTTGGCTTGAGAAGCTGGTATATGGATGACAGGGATACTAGGACCAGCAGAAGTCTGTTGAGCAGATTTAGGGTGGCAGAGCCCCAAGTTTTGAATGAAATGAATATCGGGGGGTAGACGGGGGAGTCTCTCTATCCCTAATGTGTTGACCACTGTGAGATGGTGAACCAGGAAGCTCAAGGTCTGGCTAGTCTAGAACACTGAATGACCTAGTTCTTGGTAAGTTTCTTTGTGTGTCTAAGTCAAAGAGAGAGCCTGATAGAGCTGTGAGGTCTTCTGGTGCAGAGTTAGCTCTAAGGATATGTCTGGAAATAGTTGGCCTTTCAGGTGTGGGAGGTTTCCTGAGAATGCTCTCTGGGTTGTCAACTATTTCAGGTGAATTTGGGTCGAGATAAGCTCTTGTGTGACTGGCTCTTGAAGGCAGAATGTTGCCTTCGAACAAAGCAGCTCAACCCTACTTGTTACTTCTAATATGACTGATGTTGTTATGGGGGCTGGTCTCCTAGTGGATTCTTATGTGAACCAAGATAATCAGCAGGCCTACTGATCACCAGTGGAGTCTTTTAACTGTTGAAGAACTATGGAGTCGCCAGGTGGAAGGTTTGGAATGTGTCGAGGAGTTATACTGTCCACCACAGTGATTAACCACCAAACTAAGGCTACTACGGTCTTCTTTGAGTCTATGAAGCATTTAAGGGTGTGTTTTACTCAAAATCCCCAGCTGAGTCACCATTATGTTGGAGTTCCCATGTTTTGGCAAGTTTGGCAATACCAAAAGATGAGACAACATTAGAACCACTTTCAGACCTCAGGATCTAGCCCTCCTGGGTCCAGACAGGGATATCTCTATATAGGCAAATATTTTATGTCTTTGAAGCTCTGTGTTAAGATATTAGGCTATTTATAGGCACGGGTTTGTTTGTTTGATTTTTGTTTGGTTGTTGGGAATCAGGAAAGAAAGGTTCAATATAAGACAAGGATGAGCGAAGAGGATTTTAGGCAAAGAGAGATAACTCAGGGAACACTCGAGACCATTGGGAAATGGAGTCAGGAAAGGGTTTACTTGCTATTCAATATGCAGGCTTTTAGTTGGGTTAGTCATCTGAAGAATTGGATCTTAAAGATGATAGTTTGGCATGAAATGGAAAGAAAGAGGGTGAAAGGCAAGGAATCCTCCAAGGTGACCTTTCAAGAATCAGATCCAGGGACAGGACATGCCATTGGACAACCTGTGATCCAAAACCTAAAAGGTTAGCTCGTCGGACAAGGAAACATTAAAGATTTAAGCACAAAGGTGAAAACCTGAGATCAGAGAGAGTCTTTGAACTCTCAATGCTTTGGCCTTCAGCCTAAGGGAACTTAGAAAGGTTCAATTAATTGAAAAGGACCCTAGTGAGATAGAGACAGAGTTCTAAACTCCTAGTATCCCAATTCATTCAATTAAAGCCTAACAAGAACATCTAAGAACATATTCATTAATTCATACATCAACTAGCAATATATATTAGCCACTACACTGTTTAAATTAGCTTGAAATCAATCCTCAGATAACACATGCAGCAGAAAACATAGAAGGCAGGGAGAGCAGAAACATAGGGTACCAAGCAAGGGTAAATCCTATGCCAAATTTCTGATGCGTGCCAGAAGAAATGAAATGTGATGAATTACCAAGGAGAACAAGGACAAAGATAGAAAAACATCACCGCTGCTTTAAATCAGGATCCAAAGAAATGTGCTTGTCATATTAAAGAGCAACACTAGTCATGTACAACATTGCCAACAACTTGATCTTTAGTTTGAAAACATCTTCCTCAGCCTATCTTACAACTTTACATAGAGAACTATGTCTCAAGAGAAACAACTTACAATTCACAGATATCCGGTCAACAACCTTACAATGTTTCCTCATGAGTTTTTTATATCTGAAAGAGAGGCAGAGGAGGTAGATGAAACATTAAATGGAACATTAAAATAGAGAATGAAGAGGGGCTCGAGGCCCATTCTGTTTTGATGTCTATGCATTAATCTTCAGTACTCTTTTGGGAGAAAGAGTGGTCTTCGACAGGCTGAAATTTACTCCAGGTATGTTCTTGATGTACTCTCGGCTGTAGTACTCTGGTGAATAAACAAAAGGAAGATAAAAGACTTCAGGTCTGCCATACTGCGTAATCAATGCTCGGGTAGCATTAGGACTGTTGTCAGGGAGGAAATTTTCTCATGGACACAATGTAGATTAAAACAGTATGAGTACTGTGTCCTTTCTCGGGAGGAGACATCCCGCTGATGTGAAACCTTGATGATATTGTTTTCTGCGCATTGGGCCTTATTAGGCCTTCTGTGTGAGTCATGAGGTCTTCAATCTGGTATTTTTCCTTTAAAACACTGAATTAAGGCCTAACATATTTAATAATGTGCATTAGAACTCCTTAACTCTGTACTGATACTCTCTGCCGCTTCATGACTGTCTTTGCCTGTGAGATTTGAGCCTTGATGGCGCTGGGAAGGTTTCGCACAGTTAAAACCCTGTACTTTTAATGAACATTACACTTTAACACCCTCCAAGGCTTTTCTCTGTACTTTCAGGCTCTGAAAGAAAAAACTTCATCTGAGCCCTGCGCCATTGTAATAGTGACTATGAGCAATGGTGACGTTCACCACCTGTACCCTGCAAAACACACACACTTGTTAAGAAACCCTTGCATGGGAAGGATGGCTATGGAGGGCTGGGAGAATGACAACACGACATATATGAGAGTGATGGACACAAAGGTTACTGTGGGAAAAATGCAGTGAAACAACAGGAAATGTATGTGGAAGTCAGCGAAATGACACTCGAATGTAAAACATTAAAATCTAATCGTTAGGGCAGAATGATCTAATGTTTCAATGCGAAATATAGGTTTCAGACCTTGGAATGCAATACACGGAAAATTCATGAAAATGCGATGAAAAACATATGGAATGAGTTTGAATGGTGGGACCCGGTCATGGGTGGAGGGCGATTCAATCAGGACCGTCAGATCTCAGGAGGAGATCGACGGCTACGATCCAATCGCATCTGAGTAGAGCGGGGCCAAAACTCCGATGGAGAAACATGAACGAACGAGGCGATGCAATGAGGACCGTCGATCTTGTTTGAACAAACGGACACAATTGGATCGGAAGATCGCAATCAGGGGAGGCAACAGGGGACGCATTGAGAACTTGCAAATGCGATTTAGAGCAACGCGCGATTGAGTGCCAGTCGTCCGATCTGGGACTAGATCGACAGCGGGGATTTACTCGGCGGGGAGACGGACGGGGAAGCGAGGGCCGTCGGATTAAAAGGGAAATCGACGGCGGAGATTACAATCGGAGGATCGCAATCGCAAAGGGCGGAGGGTGGCACCGTTTAAAAATTGTGATTGTGATTAGAGCGAGTTTGCATGGGCCGTCAGAGCTTAATAAGATCAACGGTGGAAGACACTCCCGAGACCCATAGAACAAAGTGTCATCACATCTGAGTTTTTATTTTAACGCATGAATGCACTCTCGACCGCTTATTCGATTGCGATAAGCACTTTATGCTTTGGTGCCTGGTCTTGGCGCTGGGTTACGTGGGGAAGTGGTTTTTGGGGCTGGGCCGAAGAGGGATGACCTGCGTATAGTAAAAAATGGGTTTTTTTGGTCTATTTTCAGTGCATTTTAAGGCCAGAAAGGGGTGACGGTAGAGAGGAAAAAGGGGTCATTAAGCCAAACAAGGGGTGTTTGTAATGTTTAAAGGGGATTGGAGATGATTTAGAGGGTTTCAGGAAGGGATTTGGGGGAAAAAGGGAGACTTTGAAAAAGGGGAAAAAGGGTTAAAATGGGACATTCTGCAAGGATACAAGGGGCAAATGAAGGCCTTTTGAGCACAATTTTTTACAATCAGTGAGGCTTTTTGGATGGAAACAATAGTGAGGATCTTTTTAAAGGCAATGGACACACAGAGGCTTCAAGGATGAGATATTTTCATGGGAAATGTATCTCTTTAAGACTTATAAAAAAATTTAGCCACCTGTTTGCTTGACAAAAGTTTCATAGGTGGCTAACAACCCCCACACTTCTGTACCTATCCGCACCCCAACTAATATGTTATATGTCTAATATTCTCCTGATCACACACTATTTTAACTTCATGCACAATAGAGAATCTATTCCACCATTGATCATCACATGCGGAAATTAAATCATTTGCATGCACACATGAAACCATAAAAATTCACACACATTAACACAGTGATTTATGGGAAAGCCTGAATCTAAAAACCCCAACTATATGTATATAATATATGTCATAGAGATCATTTAAAAATCCTCATACAAAGCTAATCAATATCAAGCTCTCAGTACAATACAGTCGCTACACACTAATCAGGTCGGATCTACCAAATCCATGCACCGATCTCTACCACCTGCTAGCCTACCTCTACTACGAAATCCTTGCTGAAGAATGGCTCTGAATGAACTCGAATTTCCCCAGCCTTGCTCATGCAATCCTCATTGGCATCTCCATTGAGTGTTGGATGCAATCCATGCATCACTATACCAACCGATAGTCATCTTCGCCCCTTTCACCTATCTCTCCATTGGTCTCCACCGAAACCGTCCATGCACTATCGTAGTTAACTCGATGTATTCTTCACATTAATATTAATATTTAGTGAATTCAGTTAATTAACTAATTAATTCACACCACTCTCACTAGTGTATCAATCAGTTAGACTAGATACAACTAGCTCAACTGTGTCTAACTGAGTTAAACTGAACACAACTCCATTAACTACTTCTACTAACTCCACCAAACTCCGTCACATGAGTTCCAATCAAGTCCTATAATAGCTCTAGTAAAAACCCTCGTAAAGAAGATAGTTCATGACTTCCTGGCTGCATTTCTCATTTAACTGGTGCTCAAGAGAAGGATAATTTTAAGAGTTTCAAAAATGTTATTAAGATCTTGTTAATATTTTCGGCAGCCTATTTTGACTGTAATCAAAATGATTCACCAAGTGGTCAAAATAGAAAGTTTCATCGGCTTTTTTCCAACTTGACCAACCATCCACCAATAGCATCCTGCAACTCATAGAATATGATCGACATGTCTAAAAATAGACATAGTCTAAAAATAGACTTGCGCCAAAAATAACCTACGGGCCCACTTAGTGAAGGCAACTCTTTTCACTAAGCTCACCATCTTGTTCAATCTCAACAAAGGGTGCCCCCTCTCCCCTTTCCTGTATATCATAGTGGGAGAGGCTCTTAGCCAGCGTTTGGAACTGGATTGTCTCTCGCTGCAGCTTCTAGGGATCAGATTTAGTGAAGAAGTAAAAATCATTAACCATGGTCAATATGCAAATGATACGGTTTTTTTAGGTGGAGCGTCTCAGGTAATTTCCAGACGATTTAAAATGAATCTAGACAGATTCCAACAAGCATCTAGAGGGGCCATGAATGAAAAAAAGAGTCAGGTATTCACTTGGAACATCTCTCCCAAAAAAGAGAAATGTATAGAAGAAATCCTAGGCTTTAAAGCTATATGTGAATGGAAAGACTTTAAATACCTTGGGTCCCCACATTCCTCAAAAGATCAACTTCAAATGCATGGCATAAGATTATGGACAAAATAAAAACAAAGATCATAAACTGGGGCGAATTTGGATAAATATCGCTGGGAGAATGATTTTGGTAAAGTTTGTTTTATCTTCTCTCCCCCTATATTAGTTCTCGGTGCTTCAGGCACCCAAATTTGTTCTTAAGTATATTGGTATATACATTAGGAAATTCCTATGGGAAGGAGGGAAGCAAGAGAACAAAAAAGTCCATCTTGTAAATTGGAAAACAATTAGAATGCCTAAGTTGCATGGGGGTCTAGGAATTTGGGATCCGGAGCTGGCCAACATTGCAATGGGAACTAAGTTATGGTGGATATTAGAAAAAAGTAGAGAAAAGTTGTGGGTTCAAGTCATTAGGGCCAAATATATGGACATATGGGAGGATTTGGAAGACAACACAACAACCTCTTGTGGCTCCCCTATATGGAAGCTCTTAAAGCCCTCCTCTAGGCTTATAAAAGACCATTTAGAAAGAATTCTAGGAAATAAAGATACGATAATAGTTTGAAGGAAAAAATCCTGGATAATAGTCCTATTGGAGAAGGCCCTGTTGTCTCGCTGCTGCAAGTTCATTTGGTCCAAAATGGGGTGGAATTCCTTTCCCAAGTTTCTGACTGGGCACTCTTGGTAATTGGGTAGGGTAGAGGATGGACAATATTCTATAAAATCTTATTCAAGAGAAAGGGATTTGTTCGAGAAAACTCAGAGGCAGTGCACCGGTAGCACAATCAGTAAAGGACATGTGGGGATGGAAGAAGGCTAACTATACAGTCAAAGTAGTGTATTTGCAGCTCTTATTTGAGGAACAAACTCCCCCAAAATCCACCATCTGTAATAAGATATGGACTCCAAAATCCATCCCTAAGGTAAGTTATTTCTCCTGGTTGCTAGCCCAAAAACGCATATTAACTGTTGAAAAACTCCAAAAGCATGTGTACATGGGGCCGTCAAGGTGCCCTCTGTGTGAAACCTAGGAAGAAAGAATTCCCCATTTATTCCTTCACTGCAATTATTCCAAGTTGGTATGGTTGGTAGCTCTTGTTTCGGAGTGCTAGATGGCCTCCTGACCTCATGAGATTCTTTGACTTGTGGGCCAAGTTCTACTTGGGATCCCTTCATTTCAAAGCTTCATTCAAAGTCATTTGGACAACTCCCCCCAAATATATGTGCTGGAATATCTAACTAGCAAGAAATAAAGTCATTTTTAAAGCGAATCATCCCCCTCCTCAAATCATAGCTATGAATGCCCTCTACACTTGTTTTGAGCTCCATAAACCCATTGTTGGCCCCTTGTTGGACCACTTGGAGCATGTTTGGATCCATCCACGGGCCCTGAACAAATGTCCCTTTCCTTCAAAAAAGAGCCAAAAGCCTAATCCAGTCTGGCTCCTTCGCATGTCTCATGAAGATTTGGTAAAGTGGAACAAAAAGAACAGAAATGGACTTTAAAATTTGATAGGGCTCCCAAACGCAACTGTGGGGTGGTAGGAGAGGGAGGGCTTCTTATAACCCCTGATGGGAAAATTGAAGAATGGTATGCGTAGGGTCTTGGCAAGAAAACGAATAACCAAGCTGAGGCATATGGCCTCCTCTTTGGTCTCATCCTTGCTCAGCAAAAAAAGATAAGAGTCTTGAAAATTATGCGAGACTCCCTTCTTATAATAAAAAGCACGGTTAACAACAAGGAGGCTAAATATTGAACCAAATCTTGAAATGAATCAGGTGTAACTGCAAGAACTTTGAAAGAGTCAACTTTTATCACATTCTAAGAAATTTGAACAGAGAGGCTTATACCCAAGCAAACATAGCCTGTCATATTGAAGAAAGCAGGAGCCTTATCAATGGGATCGAAGGGCTCCAGGTCATCCCATAGGTGCTATGATGGGCATAATTGAGTCGATGCACAGGACCCATTCAGATTGCAAGGACAAAAGAACAAATAATAGGATATTAATAGATTATAGGGATATTGGAGGCCACTAGATCGGGATGCAAATATGTTTTACGGTGAATTTCTTCCATGAGCCTTTTCTCCTCCCTAGCATGTTTTACCCCTTTTGTCCCCCTCCTCCCTCACTCCCTCATCACATACCATTTTCTCACCCTGCCCCACCTTCTCCACTCCTCTTCACCATCATTTTTTCCCATTCATCATTGTACTCTCGACGGTTGGCATCCCTCTCTGATTGCATGCTGACACCACTATAAGATATTGTTTGTTGTGCGTTTCCGTTAAAAAGGTCCAGGACAAAGATGACGAGATGACGAGGATAGGTGGAGCTACAATGGTGTGTGGCGTGGGAAGAAATTGGTTCTATCCAAGCTCTTTGGCTTGTCACACAAACCATTCTTTTCCAAATGTGTTTAAGCCTATGGGTGCGAGATGGAAATAATGTTGGATCACTAGATCAGTTTGATCAAGTGTGCGACCATTAATTCGCAGCAGTCTCCAGCCGATCCTGGGAGGGTTGCGATCATGGGGATAAGCAGGGCACCGAGAGGTAAGTATCTGCCTATAAGTCTCCTCCATAACAGAGGTAGAGTAGGTACTTTATTCTTGGGAGAATGGCAGGTCAGCTTGGTGAGTTTCCTCAGGTGGTGCTTTGAGATTCAAGAGGTTGTCAGTAAGTGGTGAATTTTTGCCCTTATCACCTCATGGGTTGATTTTAAGGTAGGGTGAGCACAGTCTTTGGGTGCTTGCATCTGTGGCTAGTTGAGGAAAATTTAGGGAATTGGAATTGGGATAGAGGGAGAGTAAGGAACAATCAGGGCTTGGAAGCTACACTGGAGCTGCTTAGTGGGGGGGTTAAGTTCTGTGTGAATCCCTATATGAATAATCCTAGAAAAATTAGTGGTCAGCCTAAGCTGATTCACCAGGGAAATGAGTGGTACTCTGAGATGGCTGGTTGGGACGAGGCATTGGGAATTTTTTATTGCAGTCAGTCCCCTGAAGCGGCGACAATGAATGATAGAGTTAGCGTAGGACTAAAAATGCAGAGGATTCCAAGGCAGAGGTAGGGGGGGAATAAAAAAAAATTGACACAAATAGCAGCACAGAGATGGAGATGGAGACTTGGGGAATAAGACGTAAATTCTTAGGGAGGGAATCAAGTGTATCTTTCCCTTGACGACTGTTGCCCCACACAACTGCACTCAATGTGAACGTGAGCACTTGGAATTATGGGATTTCCTGGAGGATTTGAAAAGAAGTCTTCAATTGCAACAAGAGGAAGACTTGGAACGTATGGGAGAAATAAGTAGAAAAGAACAGGAAAATTAGCTACCTGGAGGACGAAATATTTCCTCTACACGACCAAATTGAAGACTTGAAGATCCAGCTAGCATGGAAACCCATCATCTCGGATGAGGAGCTGAGCCACCTGAACTTGAACCGTCTAGCCAACCCTGATGACTAACTGTCTTTTAGTTTTCTATGAGTAAATTTTCATGTATATTTTTGCTCAGCCTGTACTGTAGGATATACAACATAGTGTTGAAAAATCAACAAGAAATGTGTGTCTAATTTAATTTTCCCTTAATTCAATTGGACAATTAATTGTAATCTTATCTCATAATCACTTGTAATAGTTAACTGAGTGGGATAGACTCATTTAGCTCATGAAATTTGAGTTGAGGGTGGTTGGTGAGGCATGTAGAGTGATTCAATTTTTTTTGAGTCCAAGTTGCAGTTAATGTATTAGTTTAAGTCATGAGAGATCAATTAACTCAATTAAGTGAGTTAAAGTCAGTCTAACTAGTTGTAACTGATTATTGAACTAGTGAGAGGTCAAGTGAATTAAATCATATTTAATTCACATGCAGTGATCTGTCAAGTGACTGATGATTTACTATTAATAATTGCATGAATGTCAGTTTTGATGAAGACCCAATTGAGGCAGAGGTTAAAGGGATGTTATCTATCAGTTGTATTATTAAAAAATTGTTGGCTCACAATTAGACAACCATAGGATTTCCCATGATGTATTGCGCAGTTTTGGAAGGTTGAATTTCCTAATTAATAGGGATCAATTGTTCTTAGAATTGTGCAAGCAAGGCAGGCTGAGCAGAGGCAGGAAATTGGCTAAGTGTTGGTCGATTTTGTTCGAATCAGTGTGAGATAGTTCATAGAGTGCAACAAAATCTTGTGAGAAGAGTGCGTTGTAATTGTTTCATGATTCCTTGGTTTTATACAATACATATAGAGGGGTTTTGAGAAGATTGCTTTCCCCATAGAATTTCATGCGTTGTGGATTTTATTATTTCTCTTACTTGGTGTGATTGTGTGATCGTGATTAATTTCCACAAATTAATTGTAGAAGGATTCAATATCTTGCTCTAGAACATTGCATGATTGGATTTAATCCATTGGTATACATATTGTTTGTATAATTTCTACACATAGCAACATCAATATCAAAGCTTCCTATTGTAATTTTGAAAAACATTTGGGCCAGTGCAACTATGGATGTAGCCAGTCAGCCCAATTTGGGAAAAAATTGAACATGTAATCTCTCGGTCTTATCCGCGACCCGAGCACGAATTTATATTAAAATAAAATTACTCTTTTGTGTTAAAAAAAATCTTTGACTTTATTTCTTATTATTTTTTAGTTAGTTAAGCTATATTTAAGCTAAGCGGTAGGTACTAGCTATTATGTAGCCCTTGTTCACAGCCAAGTCACACAATAAATGTTGAATATTTTGATTTGGTAAAATTATATAAAAATTAAAAAATTAAAAATAAAAAAATTATTATTTAAAATATTTTGATTTCAAAAAAACGGTTTGTATTTTAAAATATTTAATATTTAATTTATTTTTTTTTTTATATCCATGTAACACATGATCTCACATCAACAAAAATTTTACTATGCTAAAAAAAAAAAAAATCTTTTAACACATGGCGAAGGTGTAAGAACTCGTTTCATTTAACCTTGTTTAGATTATTCATGATTTATGGCCATGGTTATGCTCACATAACATTGGAAAGCTCTCGAATTATCCCCCTTACCCTAAGTTTTTGTTTATTGGTCGTTAATTGCATTAATAATAATGATGGATGGTTCTCAAAACCCTCCAATGTACCCACCTCCTCTTAGAGTGTATGCAAACAAAACTGCGACATGACACCTATCCCACAATGGATCTTCAGAGTGATGATCCAACAACTCGAATTGGCTTGAGTAGGGTTAAGATAACGAGCTTCCAGGTAGCGGTAATTGAATGTCATTTTCTCCTGGGCATAACTGGTGAAGCGACTCTGCAACCCTATTCGATCTTGGTGTCAGTGTGGAGGAAAACACAAGTTCTTCGAAACTTTTACATTGGGTAAGATTTAGATGGTTTTTTATCCTATCCTCTCTCTCATTGGAGTTCAACCCTTCACGTCCAAGTTCTAAAACTTACAGGGGTTTTTCCTATTATCACTAAGTTGGTACAGATGGGCCGCTCCACCAAAAAACCTAGAGTAACTCTTTCAAACCAAATTTTGACTGAAAATTAGCCTCTTCAGCCTGAGAGGGCTCTCTCACAATAACTATGATTTGTTCAATTATGATTCAATCAGATAGCTAACTCTGTGATATTGTATTGAATGTGTTTGTTTGCAGGTGAACAATGTAAAGGGTTTACTACTATTGGGCTTATGGAGTCAGCGTTAGGAAATCCAATGACTATGGGTCTCCTTGTGGAAGCTGAGGCATGTAGATGTTTCAATGATAGGACAACACACACAGAGAAATATACAATAGCTTAATGTTCAAAGGAAGTCAGAGCATGAAGAACATGAATTCTGAGTAATTGAAACATCAAAATATTCAAAGCAAAATATTCAGATATATAGGACAAATTCTTATTGAAACACCAAAAGAATCTCAGGTGAAGAAGAAAAACATAGTCACTGTATATTACTGATCATCAAAACTTTACAAACTGGTAGTGTAGAATAACATTCTCCAACCCTGTATTCTTCGAATTATTGCCTATTAATAGGCTTTAGTCACTTACATTGGATCTGCCCACATGGCTAGATCATCGAACCGTTTTTTTTGACACCTCACTTAACAATAAACTAGATCCCTAGAAATAAAACAGACACCTAATGACTTTAGACTTAGAAGTCTATCAGGACTCTACCTCCTATTTATTACATTCACTAACTATAGAACTGGATAATTACATCAATAATAGCCAAGTGCTCGATTGGCACTAACCATAATCAAGACATAAATACCCCCACTAGATTTAGAAACCAATCACCCTACTTTTAAGGAAACTATTATCATGATATTTGATCATTGTCTTTATGTTGAGATGGAGAAAAAGAAAACTTTGTCGAGGAACAAATTTTTGCTGGAGTGTTACACTGATACTCTTTAAACCCTCCACGTGGCTGGCTGACCTTCACAGAACCTTCAAAACATCAAAATGCTACCAAATGTTACTCATTGCAGAAACAGAGTAAAACATGCAATTTTGTAGCAACTCCACTTCACCTATCTATGCCAACTTTGAGCCTTCTTCTCTGATTTGGATGTGTTGGTTAGATAAAATGAGCTAAATACAAATTTTCTCCCTCTTTGATTTCGCCCAAAACTATGATTTTAGAGAAAAAGTCACCTACAGGATTTCGTAGCGAAATCTGGGCTTCAAGCTTGGGGTTCACTACGAAATTGCCTAAATGGCAGAAAAACACAAAATTTTCTCTTTTCTTTAAAATTTCACTTTTAAATCTGAAAATGCTGATTTCTAAGTGCAACATCAAAAAGATGATAGGTCTATTCCTCAAGCTTTGGGAAATTCTTCTTTGGTAGTAGGAGGCTGCATCTCTTCAAGCTCATTTATCACTTTGATTTTAAGTCCTATTTTCTTCAGTTCTAACTGTATCATTTCCATTTGATCCTCTAACTCTTTGACCTGCTTTTAAGCTTCTTCCTTTCAGATTGTAACCATAAGTTTATTTTTTTGATGTTTTTCACTACCCTGCTAAAAGGAAGTGTCATTTTCAGCAACTTCGTGGCGTTGGTTAGTGATTCATCATATTGGTTTAGCTGATCATTTAATTCTTCTTTGAAATATTCCATCAGATTTTTGTCTACCTTGGCCTCCTGTAATTCTAACTTGATCTCAATGCCCTCTTCTCTGGCCTCTCTTAACTGCTCCTTTAATACCAGCACTTCAGTTTTTTCTACCATCTTCTCTTTTCCATTCCTTTGCACAAAAACATCCTCTACCACTAGAGACAAGTCAATAAAATCTTCTATGATAGGCTGCTTGCCTTTGTCAATATCCTCTGTCTTCTTATTTTCCATGACACCCTTTGCAAGTTGCAGCCTAGTAAGTTGTTTCCTTTGCTGAAATAAGAAACCTACATCTTCTCCTAAAAAATCAAGCATTTTAACAATCTTACCTTTCTTTTTCTTCTTGTCACCTTCAATGTCTTCAACTCTGACAACTGGAGTCTCCTCAATATCCATAGCTTGAAGGATGTCTTAAAGGTTTCCATTTCCAATTGTTTGACTTTTGGTTATCCTCATGTGACCATGCTTACTGATATTTTGTTTGTTGCTTGTAGGTGAAGGCCGTGGGATTTCTGCCTCTTGTATGGGTTTTTTTTCAACATCCATTGGATCTAGGATAGGCGCTCTATATTTTCTTCATTTACACCTTCCGTCCCAGCTGGATATTTATCATTTTTATTTGATGGAGTAGCTTTTGGCTTTGGGGTTTTCTTAGGTGTCACTGAATCAACTTCATAACCACCGAGGAAAAGAAAAGTAGCCCAATCTCTGTTTAATTTCTTCAATTCCTCCAGCACCAGGAGTTTAATCAAACCATGGTGGAAGATTGATGTCTAAATGTCTTCAGCCCTAGCTTGAACCTTGTCAAACATTTTCCCTAAGCTCATAAACAAGAAGAAGGGAAGGTCAAGAGACTGCTTACTAATGAAGTGAAATAGAAGCCTGAAATGGTACAGGTAAATCATATGAAATCTCCCCTCACAAGTAAAGTACTTTTGGATCACAAACAACAATTTAGAATAATTATCATTCATATAACTCCTTGGAATCCCAAATTCCATGTCAGCTCTAATGTGATCTGGTTTTACAAATTCTTAACAACTCTACATCTTGAATTTAATGGCTTTGAACCATTCTTCACCCTCTCTTGGTATCTTTGTGGCTTGAGAAATGGTCTCAGGTGACACTGTAAAATTTAGAACCCCCACCTTTGAAGCTGTGCCTATGAAATTTACTGTAATATCCTTTGATATTTGAGCATGAAATTCTTGGAGTTTATCACAGAATTTCAAGCACCCGACATTGCTCATTGCTTCTACAAAACTGGGGTATTCATTGAGTATCTTGAGGTCCATGTGTTCGTATCTCACACAATATCCTCCCTTTTTTACTTTCTTCTTCATAGCCATCTTCTTTTATAACGACGTTGCCTTTTGAACTGTGACACCTGCAAAGAGAAGAGTTGAAAAACAAGGTACTTGCGGTGGGACTAAGCTTCTCAAAGATGATAATGGACTGATGCATGCAAAAATCGAACAACATATGACAAAGAGGTGCTTTGGGAATAAGTTTTAAAGATGGAATTTGAAAATGGAGAGCAAGATGGCAAATGTGAGAGTGAAAGATAATGATGGGGGTATTTATGCTTTTGCATGCTTGGATGATCATGATAACAGATTAGATGACCTCACCTTTATCCCTAACCATTAGAAAATTGACCACTCATCATCCTCTGTTTTGGTGCAGAAAAACATGATTCCGCAACTTATTCAGTTATAAACCTGGCAGATTCAATACTGGTCATGTGATTCCATAGCGAAATCTGCCAGTTTGCAGTTATATTCGCTGCAAAACCATAAAAAAGCAAACAGGTGGCCATTACCTTGATTTGAAACCATGCATGTGAACCTAAGGTCGAGCTAGATAGATATGACTAAGTTGACATGACTAATGGAGCGTTTTAGACTTAAGATAAAACTTATTTCATGAACTTATCATCAATTTCATGGACCAACCTCATGAGACAAAATGAAACCTAGGCGAGTGACCCTATCAATCAAAATTAAAAATTTGTGTGATAACAGTGGCTCCACTGGGGATGATGTGCCCCTGTGGTACAACAAATAAATTGTAGTTCCAGTGCCTTCCTTCAAGAAAAACAAAATATTTCTGAAATTAATGAAGACTTCTTCAAACTCTTATGGCCTTCTCCTCGGGCTCAAGCTTGATGATGAACTCATATTTATTAGCAAAACATCATAACAACAAATGAAATATGTACAATGGATTGAATTTCAGTAAAAGGAATTAGGAGGAATATTGCTTTAGAAACTTGTCATTGACAGGTCCTCCTCCACAGAGCTGTCCATCCATCTCCTTAAGCAGAAAAATTTTGTTGCCATGATATGCAGCTATTACAAATGGCCCCTTCCATATGTTTTCAAACTTTCCATGCTTTCCCTTTTCTTCTATTCTGGCTTCCCATTTCAGAACTACATCTTGGATTTGAAAATTTTCTTCTTTAGTTTTTCTGTCAAAGGTTTTCTTCACTCTGTTTTGTGATTGTTGATGGCTGTCATACACCTCTTCCCTCTTCTCCTGTAAAGCTATAAGTTGGTTTATCCTCCTTTGGATAGCATTTGGCTCCTCTTCAAGTCCTTGCAGCAATTTCATTACCGGAACCCCCAAAGAAGTGGGAAAAATAGCTTTAGCTCCATATACCAATTCATAAGGAGATGTACCAATGGATCGATTTGTGAAAACTCTATCAGTCCATAGAGCAAACTTCGGCTTTAGATGCCATGATATCTTGTTTTCCTGCAGTACCTTTTTGATGATCCTCACTATGCTTTTATTGGATGATTATGCTAGGCCATTACCCGAGATGATGTCTTTATGTTGAGCTGGAGCAAAAGACAACTTTGTCGAGGAGAAAATTTATGCTGGAGTGTTCCAATGATACTCTTTAAACCCTCCATGTGGCTAACTGACCTTCACTGAACCTTCAAAATATAAAAATGCTACCAAATGTTACTCGTTGCAGAAACTGAGTAAAACAAACAATTTCGTAGCAACTCCACTTCACCTATCTATTCCAACTTTTAGCCTTCTTCTCTGATTTGGATGTGTTAGTTATATAAAATTAGCTAAATACAATTTTTTACCCTCTTTGGTTTCGCCCAAAACTGTGATTTTTGACAAAAAGTCACCTAAAGGGATTTCATAGCGAAATCTGGACTTCAAGCCTGGGGTTGGCTACGAAATTGCCTAATTGGCAGAAAAACACAAAATTTTCCCTTTTCTTCAAAACTTCACTTTTAAATCTGAAAATGATGAGTTCTGAGTGCTGGAAAAACATAAAAAAGATTATAGGTCTATTCCTAAAGCTTTGGGAACTTCTTCTTTGGCAGTAGGAGGTTGCATCTCTTCAAGCTCATTTATCTCTTTGATTTTAAGTCCTCTTTTCTTCAGTTATGACTATATCATTTCCATTTGATCCTCTAAGTCTTTGACCTAGCTTTTAAGCTTCTTCCTTTCAGATTGTAATCACAAGTTTCTCTTTCTGGTGTTTTTCATTACCCTTCTCAAAGGAAGTGTCATTTTCAACAACTTCTTGGCATTGGTTAATGATTCATCATATTGGTTTATCTGATCATTTATTTCTTCTTTGAAATCTTCCATCAGCTTTCTGTCTACCTTGGCCTCCTGTAATTCTAACTTGATCTCAATGACCTCTTCTATGGCCTCTCTTAACTGCTCCTTTAATGCTTGCACTTCAGTTTTTTCCACCATCGTCTCTTTTCCTTTCCTTTGCACAAAAACCTCCTCTACTTCTGGAGACAAGTCAATAGTATCTTCTATGATAGGTTTATTGCCTTTGTCAATATCCTTTGTCTTCTTATTTTCCATGACACCATTTTCAAGTTGCAACCTAGTAAGTGGTTTCTTTGGCTGAAATAAGAAACTTGCATCTTCTCCTGCAAATTTAAGCTTTTTAACATTCTTACCTTTCTTTTTCTTCTTGTCACCTTCAATGTATTCAACTCTGAAAATTGGAGTCTCCTCAATATCTATAGCTTGAAGGATGTCTTCAAGGTTTCCCTTTCCAATTGTTTGACTTCTATTTATTCTCCTGTGACCATGCTTACTGATATTTTGTTTTTTGCTTGTAGGTGAAGGCTGTGGGATTTTTGCCTCTTGTATGGGTTATGTTTCAACAACCATTGGCTCTAGGATAGGCTCTATATTTTCTTCATTTACACCTTCTGTCCCAGCTGGAGATTTATCCTTTTTATTTGATGGAGTAGCTTTTGGCTTTGGTGTTTTCTTAGGTGTCACTGAATCAACTTCATAACCATTAAGGAAAAGGAAAGTAGCCCAATCTCTATTTAATTTCTTCAATTCCTCTAGCACCAAAAGTTTAATCAAACCATGGTGGAATATTGATGTCTCACTGCCTTCAGCCCTAGCTTGAACCTTGTCAGACATTTTCCCTAAGATCCTAAACAAGAAGAAGGGAAGGTCAAGAGACTGCTTACTAGTGAAGTGCAATAGAAGCCTGAAATGGTACGGGTAAACCAAATGAATTCTCCCCTCACAAGTAAAGTACTTTTGGATCACAAACAACAGTTTGGAATAATTCTCCTTCATATAACTCCTTGGAATCCCAGATGCCATGTCAACTCCAATGTGCTATGGTTTTACAAATTCTTAACAACTCTGCATCTTGAATTTAATGGCTTTGAACTATTCTTCACCCTCTCTTGGTACCTCTGTGGCTTGAGAAATGGTCTCAGGTGACACTGTAAAATTCAGAACCCCCGCCTTTGAAGTTGTGCCTGTGAACTTTACTACAAAATCCTTTGATATTTGAGCATGGAATCCTTGGAGTTTCTAACAAAAATTCAGGCACCCGACATTGCTCAATGCTTCTACAAAAATGGGGTCTTTATTGAGTAGCTTGAGATCCATGGGTTCGTATCTCACACAAGAGACTCCCTTGTTTACTTTCTTCTTCATAGCCATCTTCTTTTATAACGATGTTGCCTTTTGAACTGTGACACCTGCAAAGAGAAAAGTTGAACAACAAGCTGCTTGTGGTGGGACTAAGCTTCTCAGAGATGATAATGGATTGATGCATGCAAAACTCAAACAACAGATGACAAATAGGTGCTTTGGGAATAAGTTTTAAAGATGGAATTTGAAAATGGAGAGCATGATGACAAATGTGGGAGTGAAATATAATGATGGGGGTATTTATGATTTTGCATGCTTGGATGATCATGATAACAGATTAGATGACCTCATCTTTATCCCTAACCATTATAAAATTGACAACTCATCGTCCTTTGTTTCGATGCAAAAAAACATGATTCCGCAACATATTCAGCTATAAACCTGGAAAATTTGCTACGTACTGGTCAGGTGATTCTGTAGCGAAATCTTCCAGTTTGCAGTTATATTCATTGCAAAACCATGAAAAAGTATATAGGTGGTCATTACCTTGATTTGAAACCATGCTTTTGAACCTAAGGTGGAACTTGATAGATATGACTAAGATGACATGACTAATGAAGTGTTTTAGACTTAGGATAAAGACTTATTTCATGAACTTCTCATCAATTTCATGGACCAACCTTATGAGACAAAATGAAACCTAGGTGTGTGACCCTATCAATCAAAATTAAAAATTTATGTGTGATACCATTTCCTATGCTTCAACACAATGAACTGTTGCCATGCTCTAGCTCCTTTTTCTCAGGAAACAGTCGGTTCCACGGCTTGCGTCTTCCAAGGTTCGATGTTCGTAAGGCTCCTCTACTAGTATTTGACAGTGGCATGGGTTCTTCCCAGGTTTTCCAGACTCACCGATTTGAGTCGCTCGCTCCATGGAAATTTCAAGTAACAAATATCTTATTTCATACGCACTTGTTGTAGCTTAATTTTTATTTCTCTTGGTGTTCTATAAGCCCTAACTTGTTTACATCATTCTCCTACAGAGGTCAGCGAGCAAGCTCTCTATGTGATTCCAAAGGCGGGCTGCTCGAGGATATCAATCTCCAGGTGCTTCTTCTGGTTCAGGCTGGAAACCTGGCACTAGCCTATGGATCACTCTGTTTATTTATTTTTAAAAGAATTATGGTCTTCAATGTTGCACATCAGAAACCCTCGCATTCTCTGAAAGGGGACCATATATGTATTTAATTGATAGCTTAGAGGTTATAAAGTGGACCCTATGGTTTGAGACCCACAACCTTAATTAAATTTTGAGTTGTATTTGTTAACTGGCTGGGTTTGGTTTATGATTACAACCAACTGTTTATTAGAAAAATCTAAATGACAATCCCTTGTGTGCAAGTTCTGTTAATTTATGAAACTCATCTCACAGTTATGACTCAGTTATTTGAATGCGTCAAGATTATTGTAATTTTCTAAGTGATGGTTATATTGTTAGTTTTTCTCATTAAGATATTTCTTGTATTTATCATAATGAAACATTTTACTTTTGTTGTGCTTGATTTGGATGTTATGGATGTTATTTTACTGCTTCTGCTTCTCATGCATAATGTTTAGAAAAATAAGAAACCCTTGGTTAATTATTTCATTCTATGGAGAATTCCCTTCCCGGTCAAGGTCTAACCTACCTGGCCAAGTTATACAGCGTTATACTCTTAAGATACTAGTCGGGAGATAGGTTGTTCTACTAACACTCCTATTGATTTCTTAGCATTAAAACCGACTAGTCACTATACTCTTTACATTTTCTAGTGTTGTAGTTTCGTTGAGTTTGAACGAGGTTAATTTCCCAGGCTCCTTCTACCCCAGGGCCTGAACCTGGTTAACTATGTTTCGGGTGACCATTCCAAATAATTTGAGAATGTTATTATTTATCAACCCTAGTTTTTCAGTGCAAAGAATAAACATTGCCAGTAATCTCGTTATCTAATCACATAATCGAGTATGTATGTATATATATATATATATATATATATATATATATATATATATATGTCTATGTTGCCAAGAAACGTGGGGACGGGGATGGGGACAGGTGCGTCATTTTTTGAGATAGGGTGCATGGGTTCGTCGGGGGTATATATATATATATATATATATATTATAAATTATAATCTACGTGAATTTGTATATTTCAAACTTTAAATATGAAAAATAAAATATTTATGATTTAAACTTTAAATATTTAAACATGCACATCATTGAACATTGAACATTTACATTGAAATTTTAAAATTTCTAGTTTGATATCAACTGAAAATTGGAGTTTACGCATACTTGAAAATTTGGTCCCAAGCCAATTTCACCCAAAACTTTGGTAGGGAAAGAGAAGGCAAAAAGTTACATTGTTGGCAAAAAATGTAAAAAAAAACACACACTTAAAAGAGTGATTAGAAACAGAAGTGATGTCGGTTGGCCATGAGAGAATGTGGAGATTACAGTAGAAAAACAAGAGTTAGGAATTGTAGTATATGGCAGTGGACTGTTTGTTGTGGTTGCTTCAAGATTGTCACATACTCTTCATAAGGAAGCTTTCCCATCTTTGACATCATGGGTCGATTTACTATTTAGAATTAATTTTAATTTACTAATTTTGTTACGCAAATAGTGAAGTTTGAACACACAGAAATTTGAATTAATTCATGTCGCACGATGAATCTTCAAGAGCTACTTATGAATCTTCAAGCATGGATTACATCTCTGTGGGAACCTCGAGTCACCTGAACACACACTAGCGAATGCCCCAAACACACCAGGGAATGCTTTTCATCTCAATAATCAAACTGAATGGTTGTTGTCTCAAACGGAATGTCGTCATTCGAATAGTGAAGCAATTTTAGGTTTTACGGGTTATGTATTCACCTTTTTACTTTCCACCATTTTTTTTATATTTAAATTTTTATTTCAAAAATTGTTCAACAAAGAACCCTAAAGAACCCAATTTTGGGGTTCAAAGTACCCATTATCGAGGTTCCAAGTACCCTAATCGTCAAAAGCACCCAATTTTTTTAACAAAGAACCTGGTTCTTAGTAGAGAAAACCCGGTTCTTATGGGTTCGTTTCAGAAGAACTCGTACCCGAATCCGGTTCTTGGGTTCGAGAACCCCACCCCTGGGTTCGGGAACCCATGCAACATAGATATATATCTTTCCCATTGTTGGTTGTTTCATATAATTTCCTAGGTTTCAAAGTGAACAACATCTAAAGGATAGAATGGCAAACCCATCCGAACTAGAGTTATCATCGTGGATGAAATAAGGATTATCTGAGTTTCCTTCACATGTCTTACTCGTAATATTTCCTTATTCATAATATTTATAGCTCTTAGACTTACATGCACTGATCCAGGTGGATATTGGTGGCCACCCACCTATTCCACCTAAACGACCAATAAGTTTCATCCATTTCCTTATTTATAGCAACATTTACTATTTTTAGCAGTTTTTCGGGTCCTGAACTTTTGGAGCAGTTTTGACCCACTAAACAACATTTTTTTGAGGTCTATTACAAGTCCATAGCATGTGACAAACCCTGTAGTACTCGGAGAGATATTTCCGATGATATATCGTACATGCAAAACGAAGATAATATAACTAAGTTACGATCCCAGGAAGTTGGCTGCCCAGATAACCCCAACGGGGCCCATAAACTCTTGACGTTCCATCTCCTAGGGTTAGGGTTTTGGTTGTTTAGGGTTTCCCCATGTTATTCAATAATAAAAAGGCTCTTGAGCCTGATTGTAATGCAGTTTAGAGGCATGTAGCCGCCACATCTCTTCTCCGAGATAAGCTACCATCGCTCGAGCTAGTTTATTTTCCATTATGTCTGTAAGCATTCTTCAATATTTTATATTAATGAAATGAAGTGTTATTCCTGCTGCATCTTTGCATTTATGTTTATTTCTGTATTTTATTGCATTCCTGCGTAAGTTTAGATCAGTGGTATCAGAGTGGTCTACTCTTTCTTGATCTTTCTTTGCATGTCCCCAACGAGCTCAGGGTATAAGGAATCAGGGCTCGATGTGGTTGAACCTTTGCAAGATCAGCCTTGCAAACCCCCGACGGCCTCCCATGGCGGAAGAAAAGAAAGACAAGGGATATCGGTATGCTGCCAAGATTGAGCATAAATTCAAATAGAAGAAGCAAGACTTTGGATTTGTGACTCAGAAGCAAAGGAAAGGCTCCCCCAAACTGCAGAACAAAGGACAAGGCCAAGGCGGGGCGACCCAGGACAACCCGCTAAAGCCAGAAGCGAAAAACAACACCGCGAAGCCAAACAAGGACACGGGAAAGTGGTGTGAGTTCCATAAGAGCTCCACTCACAATAAAAGTGAGTGTCGGGCCAAGCAGTCACTAGTGGCTGAGCTGAAGGCTTCTGAATCAAATGCATGTTCTGACTCTGAGTCAGAACCCAACAAGGGGAATGGAAAAGGGAAGCAGATTATCAATGCGGAGCCCAACGCCACTGTTGCCACCACCAAGATACATAAATAGGAACCCCAAGTTCCAGAGTAGGCGCAACGCCTCTTCCATTCCTAGATGTGGGCGAAGGGTTCCCTGTTGTAGTTCATTGTCGACAGTGGGAGCCAAAAGAGCCTCATTTCAGTAGAGGTTGTGAAGCAGTTGGGCTTACCAACCACAACACACACACAATCATACACCATCGGGGGGCTTCACCAAGGACAGGATCTCTGTGTTAACCAACAATGTCACCTTCCCTACATTATCAAGCCCTTCATGGATAAGCTATTATGTGACATTGCTCCTCTTGATGTTTGTGATGTATTATTAGGCCAACCATACTTGTGGAAGCAACAAGTTCTGTATTAGTCTAGGCCTCGCCCTGTTATTGTTACTTTGGGTAATAAGTTGTACAGGATACCAAAGGTATCACCGCCTACCACCATATCTTTGATCACTGCAAAACAATGCAGTAAGATTATTTACAAAACCGAGAAATTTGTTTTCCTAATGATCTACCCTTAGGGCAAGAAGAAGACCATTGCCACGACCTCTAGACAAGACTCCTTTGCACGACAATAACATACGGACAAGGTCATGGAGGAGTACGGGGACATATTCACCTCACCTGCAGGGGTACCTCTGCATTTTCAGGTCAAGCACTCCATCGATCTGACTCTAGGCACGCCACTACCCAATGGACCAATCTATTGACGCTCCGTTCTAGAAAACGACAAAATCAAGAGGCAGCTTTAGAAGCTGCTGCAGAAAGGTCACATCCGGCCGATTTCATCGCCCTGTGGGAGCTCGATCGTGTTGGTTCAGAAAAAGGATGGGACTTGGAGACTTGTACTGACTAACAGACGTTGAACAAGATCACTGTTTGGAATAGGTATCTAATCTCGCGGATTGATGAACTTCTGGACCAACTCAAGGGGGCCAAATATTTCACCAATATTGACTTGAAGTTAGGGTATCACTAGGTACCAATCAAACCCTCCAATGTGTGGAAGATTTCCTTCAAATTCAATGAGGGCCTTTTTGAGTGGTTGGTCATGCCGTTTGGGTTGAGAAATGCCCCCGAAACTTTGATGACGTTGATGGATGACATCTTGCGACCATTTACCAACTCCTTCATGGTGGTGTATTTGGATGACATCTTGATCTTCATCCAGAGTTGGGAAGAGTACCTCTAGCACATTCAATAGGTCCTCCAAACACTACGACAACACAAATTGTGTGTCAATTTGGAGAAATGCACTTTTGGCATGACCCAGGTTCAATATCTGGGATACATCATTAATGAGCGGGGGGTGCATGTGGACCCAACCAAGATTCAGGTCATTCAGGATTAGCCAAACTCAACCACTCTAACGAAGTTCTGCAACTTTCTGGGTCTTGCCACTTTATACCGCATGTTGGTGTTGGGGTTCTCTCATATCACTTGGCCTTTGAGTCAAGTCACCAAAGGGGGAGCAAAAGCCAAATTCTTTTGGTATGAATCTCAACAGAAGGCCTTCACAGAGTTGAAGCATTGCCCATGTTCTGCACCAATGCTCACATTACCATACTTGCATCAACCATTTGAGATCGAGACAGATGCCTCTGACTATGCTATTGGGGTAGTTATTACTGAGCAAGGGAATCCAATGGCTTATCAAAGTTAGACACTTTCAAACATAGTCTGGAAGTATCCCACCTATGAAAAAGAGATGTATTCCATTTTACAAGCTTGCTGACAGTGAAAGCATTACATTTTGGGGAAGGAAACAATCATCCACATAGATCACTGACCCCTGTAGTTCATATAGGCATGAGGGAATTTCTAGAACAATCACCATCCATAAACCTGCAACAATTTCATTTGAACATTAAGTAAAAAAGGGTAGCACCAATCATGTGGCAGACTTCCTCAGCCAGCCGCCTATCGTAGCGCTAACCACTGTGCTTGACTATTATGTGCACGAGACTTTGGGTTGGCCACATCTCTACAAAAGCGATCCAGAATTCGACAACACATACTAGATGCTCCTTGAAGGTAAGAAAGTTCAAAATTTTCACCTCCAGGATGCATTGTTATGCTACCTGGGGCACCTCTGTGTTCCTGCAAGCGAGTGTGCCAAGATGATTTGGGAAGCGCACTACAGTCGGGTCGCTTGAAATTTTTGGGTTGAGAAAACAGTGGCAGTATTGCAGAAGTGTTTCTATTAGCTGAACCTTCGACAGGGTATCAGGAAGTACATCAGATCTTGCACTTCTTGCACCATTGCGAAACCAACCATCAAAAGGAAAGGCCTATATAATCCACTGCCTACCCCTAGTCGACCTTGGGAATCCATCTCCATGGATTACATGTCGGGCCTTCCTTCTACAAAGCATGGCAACAACTTTATTTTTGTGGTCATCGACATATTCTCTAAGATGGTCATTATGTTGGTCTACAAGAATAATATCATTGCAGAAGCCACTCTAAATTGTTCTTTGAAAGAGTGTGGGTACACTTTGGGATCCTACAATCCATTATCTCATATCTGGACAAAAATATCCTCAGTACATTTTGGTAAAGTCTTTGGTCGATGTTAGACATGAAGCTCACTAAGTTCGAAACGTTCCACCCCCAAACTGATGGCCAAACAAAGGTTGTCAATAGAATCATCATACACATCCTACGCATGCACATGGGATGAAAGCCTCCATGCACATGGGATGAAAGCCTCCCTTATGTATGGTAGAGCTACAACCGGGATCTCCACAGCTCAAGTGGCCATAACCCATTTCAGGTGGGTTTGGGATTCCAATCACTATGTCCCATTGATGTGTCCATGCCATTTGTGGCTACTCGGGCAGATTCGATTCATGTCTAGTCCAAAGGTAATAAGGCATACAAATTCATTGAGCACATTCATCACATTCTCTAATAGGTCTAAGACATATTGGAAAATGCCAATGCTAAGTATAAGCAATGACATGATCAACATTGGGTACCACACAAGTTCCAAGTGGGAGACAAAGTTTGGTCACACTTGCAGAAGTAGTGCCTTGTTGGACCCCACCGCAAGCTTCTTCTGCTCCAACATGGGCCATAAATCATCACCAAGTCTATAGGGGACAATGCCTTCAAGCTTATAGTACACCATTCCTTGGTCTGCACCCTATGTTCAATGTGGACCACCTGCAGCTCTACTTTCCACCATTGTTGGACACATCCGACATTGCAGAAAAACTCACATCGACGGAGTTGAACCCAGAATGCATAGAACAAGCCACAACTAATCAGATCATGGACACACAGAGCAAGAACACTCGCCAATAGAGTATCTAGCTATATAGAGTTGTCAAATCAGGCCAACTCCTTCACTAGGGCAAGTGGTTCACCAGGGACCAGGTTCAACAAGAATTTCCTCACCTCATGGAGGCTCTACACGCAATGGGGACATTGCTTCCTAAGGGAGGGGGGGAATTATCCCGATGGATATTGGTTTCCACTAACCTATTCCACCAAGACCCCCAATCAGTTTCCTTATTTATAGTAGCATTTACTATTTCTAGCAGTATTTTCGGGTCTTGAACTTCCATAGCAGTTTTGACCCCCTAAATGACGTTTTTTTGAGGTTCATTGCAGGCCCATAATGATGTGGAAAATATTGTAGTACTCAGAGATATCTATTTGATGATATATCGCACGCGCCAAACAAAGATAATATGACCAAGTTATGACCTCGGGAAGTTGGTTGCCCAACAAACCCCAACAGGGCCCATAAAATCCTGGCTTTCCATCCCCTGGGGTTAGGGTTTTGGTTGTTTAGGGTTTCCCCATGTTCAATAATAAAAATATGCTTGAGCCTCATTGTAATGTAGTTCAGAGGCATGTAGTTGCCACATGTCTTCTTAGAGATAAGCTATCATTGCCCAAGCTAGTTTATTTTCCATTATGTTTGTAAGCATTCTTCAGTATTTGATATTAATGAAATGAGGTGTTATTCCTGCTGCATCTTTGTGTTTATGTTTATTTCTGTATTTTATTGCGTTCCTGCGTAAGTCTGGATTACACACATCTCTGATTAATCTGTTTATCCAACATCAAAATGCATCTTTGACTGTACAATCACCCTTACAGGGTTGTTAATCACATTCACTAACATTTTATTTTTGCAAAATAAATTAACTTGAAAATCCTTCTAGTAACCATCACAAAACATCACATCAATAAGAAATTCAACATTGGTACTTTTCATTCGAGATTTACTACTTATTTGTGAGTCCACAACTGACCAGAATAATCGATTCAGGATGAAATTGCTCCTCCCTATCAATGGAACTGGCAATTACGTCATTACCCCCTAGCTTTCATTTTCAATAAAGTTGGTGTTTGCACCCTTCACAAGTTAACTCCTCACACCTGTAGACTATCTTGGTCCAGTCTACAACATCAGATTTTATGTCTGATTAGAGTGTTTCCACTAGCCCAGAGCCAACTCAAGACAACACTCCCAACAGTAGTTAACTTTCAATATCTCTTTCTCAAGGTGGTACTACCTCCTTCAGGTGACTAACCACTCCTTGTCCCTTCCAATATCTCTTATCTCCAGGGCAATGAAAGGAGATAACTCCCCCCCCACACCCCAACTATTTGGAAGTTACACAAATTCGTTATAGAGACTTCCTCCGTATTTCGTCTTCTCAACAACCTTTAATTAAAATTAACACATAACAATACTAGTTATCAAGGTCCTTTTTTTTACAAAATTGTTTTCCTTAAATCAGCAACTAAAATTAAATAACAGTAACTATAAAAATTACTTCAACGACTGAGGGTATTACATCTTCCCCTCCTTTTGAGGAACATCATCCCTGGTGTTCAATCCTGCCCTTGAAACATGCCTCAATATGCTTGTTGCATGAAATTCTCGTCTTCCCAGGTGGCCTCTTCCAGGCTAAAGTGCTTCCACTACACTTTAACCTAGGTGATAGCTCGCTTTCACAACATTATTTCTCTCTTCTCGAGAAAACGCATGGGTTCTACCAGAATTTCTTTGTCTAGTTTGACTTGAACATAAACATGATCCATTATTTGTTTATATTCAAATAGAGTTAACAAAATCCCATTTACATATAAAAAAATGACCTTTTATGTTACATCTATGTCCTTCCAGTTAGTAATATTCCTAGAGTTATATATATGTATTTTTTTATTAAGGATACGTGAAACACATTGTGAACTCTCATATGACTTGGTAGCGCCAGTTGGTATGCAACTTGCCCCACCCTTTCTAAATTTTGAAAGGGTCCACAATACCGGGGTGGTAACTTTGCACAACTCCCCCATTTTAAAGTGCTTTTCCTTGGTTTGATCCATACATACACATGGTGCCCAACGTGAAACTCTCTAAAAAATCTCCTTTTGTCAGCATATGGTTTTTTTTTTTGGGGCTGCTTCATTTAGTAGGTTTTACACCTTTTCCCGTACAATACCTCCAAGGGGCTCATTTTCCGGTATTCATGATAACTATTATTGTAGGCAAATTCAACCAAGTGGAGGTATTCCTCCCATCTGGTTGGTCGTTGCATTACATACATCTGTAACATTTTCTCAAGTACTTGATTTACCCGTTTTGTTTGTCCATCTATTTGTGGGTGGTAAGCCATGCTAAACTGAATCTGAGTACTTAGGATGGTAAAAAGAGCTCTCCAAAATGCAGAATTAAACTTCACGTCTTGATATGAAATTATTACCCTTGGAATACTATGCAATCTGAATATTTATCTCATGAATACTTTAACCATTTGAACAATTTGGTAGGTGGACTTTATAGGAATAAAATGGGTTGTCTTGCTTAGTTTATCCACCACCACCATAATGGAGTCATTTTGTTTCTTGGATTTGGGGAGGCCAGTTATAAAATTCATTATAATAGTATCCCATTTCCACTCAGGAATAGGTAACGGATGAGGTAACCCTGCTAGGTGTTGATGCTTGACTTTAACTTGTTGGCATTCCAACCATTTTGATAAGTAATGAGTGATATCTCTTATCATACCATGCCAAAAATATCCTTTTATTAACACAGAGAACAACTTTTGATGTTTGGGATGGGTTACGTGAGGGCTTCGGTGAAATTCATCCAGTATTATTTGTTTAATCACCGTCTGATTATGTACATAAATCTTTCCCCTATAAATCAGTAAGTTATTGGCATCTATGTTGTAATTACTTTGTTTCCCATCTTTCTACATTTGTTCTACTTCTTGCCTTAATAATTTATATTTTGGGTGCTTAGAGGCAACTTCTCTTATCTGCTCAAAAAAATTAATCTATACTTGACTGTAAGAAATTTCATATACACAATGCATTTTTCTACTTAATGCATCAACAACATGGTTTTCTTTGTCTTTCAGGTGTTTGAAAACAAAATCAAACTCACTTAAAAATGTAGTCCACCTAGCTTGACGTGCATTCAAGTTGGGTTTTTAAAAAAAACTCGTTAAACTAATATGATCAATCATCAAAATAAATCTTTCCCCTAATAGGTAACGTCGCCATACCTTAAGAGCATGCACTATGACTGTTAGTTCCAGGTCATAAGTGGAATATCTTTGCTCATAGTCCTTTAGCTTAAGTGACTCATATACTACAATCTTACCTTCCTGCATAAGCACCCCTCCAACTCCTTCTTTACATGCATCTGTGCATACAATAAATTCTTTCACAGGATCAACAACTTTTAATATTGGGTTGTAGTTAACAAATGCTTCAAATGATCAAAACTAGCTTGGAAATATGTTGTCCATTTAAACATATTTACCTTCTTTTATAAATAGGTTATGGGGCAGGCAATTCTGGAAAATCCTTTAATAAACCGTCGATAGTAACCAACCAGCCCCATGAACGACCGTATATCTGCCACGTTCTTGGGAACATGCCATTGCAAAATAGTGTTGATCTTTTCGGGATCCACTACTATGCCTTATGTTGATATGACGTGCCCCATATATAGAATATGATCCTTATAGAAATCACGTTTACTATATTTAGCATAAATTTTATTCGCTCTTAACGTCTGCAACACTATCCGTAAATGCTCCTTCTGTTCCTCCACACTTTTTGAGCAAATTAATATGTCATCAATATAGATCAGGACAAATATATCTAAATAGGGGTGGAAAATTCCATGCATTAAGCTTTAAAAGGTTACGGGGGAATTAGTGAGCTTGAAAGGTAGAACAACAAATTCATAATGGTCCTAACAGGTTCTAAATGTTTTTTTACAAATTTCCTCATCTTTGATCCTTACATGATGATAACTCGATTGAAAATCAATTTTAGAGAACATAGTGGCCCCCTTTATCTGATCAAATAGGTCATCAATTCTGGGTAAAGTGTGCCTATTCTTAACAATTAATTTATTCAACTGTCAGTAATTGATGCATAACCTTTGGGTGCCATATTCTTTTCTTACAACTAACACTAGAGCTCTCCACGGTGACACACTCGGGCGAATGTAATTTTTTCAAGTAATTACTACAACTGCATTTTGAGTTCGGTTAATTCCAGTATACTCATTTGATAGGGAGCTTTGGAAATTGGAGTAGCACCTGGAATTAATTCTGTTGTAAAATCAATTTCTCTTTTTGGAGGTAGCCCCAGAATCTCTTCTAGAAAAACATATGCAAATTCCTGGATTACTGGTATGTTTTCTAGCATGCTTAATCTATCTTTAGAATTGTTGTAGCGAACTTGCACAACATAAATTTGACAGCCCTTCCAAATGCACTTTCCCAATTAATTATCTGTAATGGGTTGTAACTTAATATTCCTCTTAACACCCTGAATCTCCTCTCTAATACCTTCGTCACTAAGAAAACTAATAGTTTTGTCTCTGCAGTTCACCAGCGATCAATGCTATCCAACTAATCCATCCCAATTAACACGTCGTAAGACCCCATGGGAATCACATTTAAAGTCTCTTTAATTTGATGTCCTGTGATCTCAACGGAACAATCTTCTACTTTAGCAGTGACTTATTTTTTCTCTTGTGGGAAATTGCACCATTCATTGGCTACTGAATTTAATGACTTGTAAATGACTCAACTTTAGGATTGATATAACTCAGGCTTGCTCCTCGATCTATCAAAATAGAAATAGAATGGTTAGCGATCTTACCTTCAAATTCCACCATCGCGGGTTGGTACTCGACCTGGTGATCATCTAGGGATGCATTAATTTTTGGTATGCTCCTTGCCATATCGCTCACTGTAGAGGCTTCTTAAATGTGCGTTGTCGTATTTGCATGAACACTGTGGGTGAGATTTTTATAATAATGAGGTTCTCCACAACCCCAACATTGTAAGGGTGGTTTTTGTAGCTATGTAGGTTTGGGTTTATGGGATGCTGCACCACATATGCCTTCACCGTACACACTAGATTTGTATTGATTCTTCCCTAGGCGCCCATTTTGTTGTTTCTGAGGGGTGAATTTTCCCCCAAACACTGATCCAGATTCATGCAGGAACACAACAGAATACAGAAATAGACATAAACATAGAGATGTAGTGAAAATAAAACTCCATTTTATTAAAAAAAAATGACTGAAATTTGCTTACAAACATAATGGAAATAAATGAGCTAGGGCACTGGTATCATATCTCTGAGAAGAAACGTGACGGCTACAGGCATCTGAGCTGTGTTACAATGAGGGTCGAAGGCCTATTTATTGTTGAGAAACAATGGAGAACCTTAAACATCCAAAAACCTAACCCTAGGAGATGAAGTGCCAAAATTGTGGGTCCCGTTTAGGTAAATTGGTGTTTCAACTTTTCGGCACTAGTACATTTGGTCAAAATTCCGACACTTTTGATGTATTTTCGGAAATTTCCCCATTTTTTCTCAAATTTTTAAATCCCGCCAACAACCATCGCTATACCGACATATAGGGACAACGTCGGTATTACGACGTTTAGGAACGTCATCGGTACACCGACGGTTAGGGACACAACGTCGGAAATGCGACATTTCTAAGAAATGGTTTGGGACAAATGTCAGTATTGCGATGGGTTGCGGGCAACCGTTGGTATTGCGACGGTTTGGGGATAAACGTCGCAATAGTGACGTATAAAGACGCTTGTCGGAAATGAAACGTTTCTAAGAAATGGTTCGGGACAAACGTCGGTATTGCGACGGGTTGTGGGCAACTTCCAGTATTGCGACGGTTTGGGGATAAACGCCGCAATAGCGATGTACAGAGACGCTTGTTGGAAATGCGACATTTCTAAGAAATGGTTCAGGACAAACGTCGGTATTGCGACGGTGTGTTTGGGCAAGCATCGGGATTGCGACAGTCATTATTAACACAGAAATTTAAAATTCAAAACTTATCATGTCTTTATATTATATATCTAATTCATATCTTTTATATCTAATTCTTGCTATATCTATCATATAATTATAAATATAGTTCAATTTTAAATTTAAGATAAATAATATATTTATTAATCTATGAGTGAGATAATTGAGTTACAAACGATAGTTCCTACTCTCAAAATTGGAAAGTTGGTATGCGCTTGAGAGAGTATACTCCAACAAATTTTTAAAATAATACAAAGTTCAGTTGTAAGAAAGAGTTTTGATTTAATCATATTTACCGAAGGTGTGTTTAAGGGGAAGGTACTCTAAGATTTTTGTCGTCTCTCCAAATCCAATGGGAAAATGACACCTATTCGCTACGCCATCTTTTCTAGGTTATTGGAAGATATTTAAATGTTGTATGATTTATTTGTAAGAATAAATATACGTTACTGGTGTTTATCGGTTTACGTTAACGAAGTTATTGATGAATTTATTTGGAGGGTTTTTCAATACATTCCACCTAATTCCATTGTGAATTTTGACGGTTTACAATGAATTTTTATTTACTTATGCACTTAACAATTATCTTAATAATTTGATATTTTTATTTATATTAAATTTATATTTTAAGATTAAAATAAATTTAATTATTTTTTATTTGTTAAATTAATTGTGATTTTTTAGATCAATTTTTTAATTTAAAAAAATATGACATAATTGTACCAAGGATCACATTCATCTTGGGCCACATCAACCTTCAACAATGAGATTTTTTTTTTTTTTTTTTTTTTTTTTTGTATTTTTATTCTAAATTCCTAAACTTAATCAACTTACAAATTAAAATCCTAACAATCTAATAACCCTCATGAAATTTCACAAATATAATAGACTAAATCAAACATAAAATAAATTTAATTATTATTATTTATATAAAAATATTTTTTTTTGTGAATTTGGTAGGACCTTTCTATTTTCTATTTATATTTGCAAAGCAGGTTACAAAATTATAAATTCTGTCTATGGCCTCAACCTGCCCGTAGGAAAACAGGTCTGTTGGCCATCTCAGTGCATGAAAAGCAAACCAAAATTGGAATAGTTTCATCCGTCTATGTCTATCATGAGCTATCTGTTCTAGTTCATATTTTTCTACATGCTGAAAATAAAAACTGATTTTATACAAAACTGTAAATTGCATAAAACATCATTTTAAATGGAACCACTAGGTATCTGAAGAGGAGACTGGAGCAAGGGCTTTTGCATTAGACCCTGGCATGTCCACTTGCTGAAGTTGCTGGAGCTGCTTTTCCATACGACCCACTCTATCATCAAGTCTGCTAATGCGATCGGCTGCCTGATACAAGGTGATTTTAATATGATAAAGTTGGTTTTGCATATCCTGGAGCATGTCCACAAGGCTGTTTTCTATCTTTGGAGGATCTTTCTGTGCCTGGCCAGGGGGGAAACTCTGCATAGCCTTTGCAAGAAGACACTTTAGTATCCAGTATGTGTGGATAGTCTGGTTAAATAACGTGAGTCGGCCTCGGGTATTGCCTGGGTCAGTTATGAAATCCAAAATTTCTGTTTCAGCTTCATTGTCTTCAGGATCTGTTTGAATGTCCCTTTCCCAGCCACGAATTTTCTGGCGAATCGTGGCTGAATTCCCCATGACATACGTTGCTGCAAGATTCTCTAGAATCTCCAAATTCGATTTCTTACCATGTTTCTTTGGAGTTGGCTCAGAGTGGACTTGTTGTTTGCCTTTTGCACTTTGGGAGGAGGACCGACGCTTCCCCATGACGAACAAGAACCTAAATATCAACATTGACATGCAGCAATACACAGTAAGGGAGAAGTCAGCATTAAGAGACCACCAAATATCCATCCCGTTAGCATCAATGGTGTTTTTACTAATCAAGCCGAGTAGCACCAACCTAAGGGACCAAGAATTTCCACAGTAGATTAAGGTGATGTGACTACCTATGACGCAGTAAACAAAGGGCCCTGTTTCCCACCTCGGCTTCCCGAACCTCTGTACGCAGGTATCCGGGAGCGAATGCAGTGGAACAAAGCGTAGAAATTTATTAAAGGAAAGACTCCCAAAGCAGATATTCTCAATAAAACCCCTACGGAGAAAGCATGGTAAATTCGTCCACAGGGAAGAGTGCATACATAAAAGCCACAGTATGTCCCATTGGATTTGAAAATTACGTCTACGTAAGTGAATCATATAGCGATTATCAAAATTAACCATACAACAACTATTACAATGACCCAAGTAACATCTACGGCAGTCTGTAGCCCTGGTTATTACCCGAGCTCGACGACTAACCCTTCCTACTAAAGACCGCCCCGTTATCTTCAGGGTACGAAACAAAATTGGCTTGACTTTGGGCTCGGAGCTATAAGGATTGTCAACACAGTAATTAAAATTAGTTAGCAGGTTGCAGGGGTCTCGGAAGCAAGGGTTAACCGGCTGCAATTTAGGAGAAAAACTAAAAACCATTAAGATAAACAAGTCCACTGTTTTAATCACCTAGGGACCGGAAACCACAACGACTATAACCATTAGAGCAAGGAGAAAATTGTGTACATACCACCACCTTGTCGAGTAAATAGTGCCTGAATCCCTCCACTGATGCCTCCAAGCGCTTGCATGCAAGGAGCAATGCGTGCACAAATGAAGGCGAGGAGGTGGCCGACTTACCGTTTGTAAAACATTCCTCCGGCGGTCTGACAGCACAGGCTGTCCACCCTGCATACTCATTAAAGATCAGATTTCCGCGTACTGCTGACAGATAAGACTCGAATGCGCCATTATGATGTTGGATGGTTTGGAGGACGCACAATCCGCCAGCTCGCTGCCCCTCTTAAATGCTTTCGGACAAGTGTGCACCCCGATCGGGGGGTATTTATATAAAAATATATAGTGGTATAAATATTTTAAATATATTTTGTAAGCCACCATAAGTGGTCATTCGAGATGTTCAATGATATGTGGTTCTTTGTAAAAGTCCAAGGATGGCACATAAAATATATGCCCTCGTCATCATAATAATCTTAAGGACAATGATGGTGGAAGAGACATAGATGTTGCAAGAATATGCTCTGACTATGTGCATACCTCAACATCATTTAATTATACTTGAGCTGGGGAGCATGTTACAATTTTATATAAACAATTGTTTTGTAGTATGACATGAGAAATGTATCCTCTATGATCCTTTGTTTTACCTCCCTACTGCAATTGAAATATCTCCCATAAATCCTTCTTGTTTGAGTTGCAAAAGTCGACAAGCAAATATGTTTACTACATTTGTGAGTTTTTTTATGTATTTGCATAAGGAGATGGACTTGCACTAAGCTTCTATGACAAGGCTTGTCCCAAAGTTTAAGTGTTGTAGAAAACTTATTTAGACAGTATTGTATCCCTCAATGTTTAACTCATTTGCAACAAATTCCATTTGTAGGCAATAATTTTTCCCTACAATATTTTGTTACGAATCGTAGATTGGTAGATTGATGATTCCTTCACAATTTGTAGCTGCATAACTTAACCCATCATTTCCCATCATAATTTAAGCAAGCCTTTACATTAAAAAAAATAGGAATAAGATGTAAAACATAACTTAAGAGGAATTACTTCCGACCATTATTTTTGTAGGAGTACAATTATAAATGTGTAGACATCTCAGTTTATCGGTTCCTACCAAGTCAAGACTATAGGATTAGATTTGCCTATTAACCACTATAATTTTAGCATTAACCAATGCATGTTATAATGTTTTATGCAAATTTTTGTAGAGCATAATTTCTAAATATTGTTAATTTTTCATTCAATACATTTACATATACTAAAATTTAAAGATAATAAAAATTTAAGCTTTTTGTCTTCGGTGATCCTTTCCCCTGCTTCGGGGCTATGCTAGTTATATATCTATGGTTAAAGTTGGTATGCAATTGAGAGAGAATCCTCCTCAAAATTTTAAAATAATAAAAGGTTCAATTCTAATAGAGTTTCGATTTCATCATATTTAATTATTTGACTTGATCATATTTTATTATATATTTATGGTCAAAGTTGGTATGCACTTGACAAAGTATGCTTCAACATTTTTTTAAAATAATAAAATTATAGAGAGTTTTGATTATATTTAATTATATATCTATGATAATTTATATACTTATTACTAGAGCGGCATGCAATAAATAAATGTCTCTAGGGTTTGTTTCATAAATAAATATAAAATATAGTTAAGTATTAATTTTGTATTTTTGGAATAGTAAGTTGACAAGAAAAGTTTTTTCATAATTATTGTTAAGGCTAGATTAATTGTTCTTGTGAACTATGAGCAAAGGTTTAATTAAACTAAGTACATGTGCAAGTTGTTTTCTGTCGTATTAAAAAAAAACAGTTTCTAAAAATTTAACATAGCAATGGGAAGTTGCCCTCTGTGAGGTTCTTAGTTTAGATGCCCCACCTCTTAGTTTAGCTGACAAATATTCATAATAGTTATTGCATATTGCATCTAATCTCATGTCTACTTGTGTCCAAAATGCTTAAAATATTTTTTTATAAGATTAGATACTAGCATATAGGGAGGTCAAAGGAGTACTTCATGAGAAAGCCTTAAGAAAATGAACGTGCAAATATAAAGAACCCATAAGATCAATCCGACATATACTAGGCTCTAGCAAGGCAATAACCTGTAATTGTGTCATATACTAGGCTCTAGCAAGACAATAATTTGTAATTGCTTCCATAACTATTTATTGTCTTTTGCTTCCTTGTGGGAGTAGTAAACATTTTGAGGTTAAAGAGTGAAAACTAAATTCATTAGTGTTTTTTTTTTTCCCCGAATAAGACTAATTCTATTAAGAGATCATATGTTACAAGATGAGATTACAATAAAGAGAGGCAAGAAACAGGCCAACCAGAAATGATAAACTATCAACCTCAGTCCCGAAGAGTGAGCATGAAACAAGCAAAAGAGCCATGAAACATGACTAGAAAACAAAGAAGATAGAAACTGTGTTCTACCCAGAATGGGTTGAAACCTCCATGCAATTTTTTTTTTCCTTTCTTTTTGTTGACTTTGACCCATCCAGTATGGTGTGGATGGGCAAGAACCACTTGTAGATTGTTGTTGACTGTGGGAGGAGTCTCCTTATCCGTATCGGAAGAGGAGGACTCATGAGTGCGTTTCTGAGAGATCACCGTGGCTGGGGGTCCTTGAGGGACAGCGAAGGTCGAATCTTTCGTCTGCTTTGCATGCTCCATATCTACATCAATATCCTCCTCATATGAACTCAAGGACTCAATGTCATCCATGGGAGGCAGATAACATGGTGTCCATCTTTTGGATTTTGATTTGAGATTGTTTTCCTTTTTTTGGGCAAGGAACGTGGGGCAGGAATTCTGAAGGTGCCCTGTTTGGTGACAGTGGTAGCAGTGGAAGACAATGTTCTCATAATCCAAAATCTGTGTCCATAGGAAATCGCCAATCTTGAGATTAATTTGATCCGACAGCCCTTTACTTATGTCTATTTCAACACATATTCTGCCATATGTGTATAGTCCTTGGTACTCCCAAAGGGGATCTGTTATCAAATAACGACCCAAGGTGTTTCCTATTCCTTGGAAGACAGAAAGGTGCCATATATGGGCTGGTAAATTGGGAAGCCTGACCCAGACAAGAATCTTGGTGATGACTACCATAGAGGGGTCAAAATCTGGGAACCAGGGGGTGAGGAATAGCCCTGTTGTTCTCCAAAACCACATACTTTTTGTTAAGGCCTTTTGTAATCCTTGCTGTGATCGAACACTACAATGAAGAAACCCTTTGAGCAGAAGATGACCGTGCAATTGTCGGTCCAGTTGGCATAGATCCACTCGTAGAGATCCTTTGTGTGAGGCCAAAGTCCATTGAATCTACAGATGATGACGACTTCTGCATATTTTTGTAGCTGATCTTCCAGATCTGGATGGGAAATATCTATGGAGGGAACTTCCTCCATCTTATGAACTAGAAAAAGCTTGGGGGCTGCAGGGGATTGAGCAGCTTTCTTGGGCTATGCATGGACAACATCCTTGTAGGAGAAAGCTAGTGCAGATGATGAATGCCCCACAGTCCCCCCTCTCAAATGAAGGGATAAGACTAAAGTAGCATTTCTTTCACTGTTATAAAATGAAAGGGGAAAAGAGGCATCAAGTTGATTACCTCCATATAGAAGTCTCTGAAGCGCTGAGGGAATCCCCAGCCTGTGCTCAAGGGCGTGCAGGAGATTATGTACTCTATCCATTGAGCGTACCCAAAGCATCATGGATCTGCCCGTGAGGAACAAGATCTAAATTTGAAAGGAAGGGGAGGGTAGATCTAAGAAACCCTGATTGCCAAGAAGCATTGCAGAGGCCAGATTGATGTTTCATGCCTGATATTTGCTTTCTGAATCCCTTTCTGTTTTCCTGCCGCAATCCCATGAGCGAGGGCTGCTCATATTTGGTCGCTCCAAGGTATCGCGCTGGATCCTTGAGATGTTGAGCCATAGAGACCAATTGGAGCACTCAAAGCCTGGCTTGTTGTAAATCCCTGCGGGGAGGCTCCAGACATCTTTTAGGAGTAGCTATATTTTTAAATAATTCCCAAATTTTCCTTGAATCTATGCCTTTAAATGCAGAATGACTATGATATTTTACAAATGAGGTCATATTATAAAATTGGGCAAAAATTGACCTAGTTATGATGCTACTAAATTTTTTCATAGGAAAAATATTACTATGTTTTGACTACACATCATCCACACATGCGAGTGGGCATGTTTTAGAGTTCACTTCTTCTCTTTCACTAGTCCACTTATTATGTGTTTGAGTTGGTTGAAGTGGTTATTTTAGGACATATTTTTTTATTGGCTCAAAATGGTTTTAGACCATGCAACTGAGAATGCTTCTTGTTTTAGCTCATATTTTGCCTTGAGAAAATTGTATTGGCACATGATATTAGACTATCACATGGTTTTCTACTAATAGTTTTGCGAGGCATCATATATATACCAGGAGGGCTTCTCTCTCATTTATAATTGTTAGAATAAACTGGAAGAACTTATTTTCCTAGCTAAATCTCTTGTGTGAGACTTGTCTTAATTTTGAGTAAATGTTATAGAGAAATGATAGAGGGTTTTTTATATTGCCAGATTCTAGGAAGAAAATAACTACTACAACACTCAAACAAATGCATTAGAGGTAATGTATATTTCTTGTCTCTCATTTTTATTGAAATTATAATATTTAATTGTTTTACAAGGCATATATACTTATATTTATAATTACATAACTATAAATAATGCAAAATATTTATAATTACATAACTATATGGTAAATAGTAAAATTTTGACTACACAAGGTTCCTCATCAGTCTTCCCCCGCAGCCAGACCTGCATCTATCTGCGATTTGAATCGGACCCTGCTCTATTCTGCTTCCTTGCAGCCAGACCATCTATATTCTGCGATTTGAATCAGACCATCTATCTGCGATTTGAATCACCAGAGTCATCTATCTGCTATTTGAATCACCACAGAGTCATCAACAGACTTCCCATACAGCTCTTTGTCAACATTAACCCCACCCATTCAAGTGTTGAGACATTGATTTTCTAGGGTTGCATCAGAGGAGACATTAATCTGATAGGGTCACGTCAAAGGAAACATTAATCTTCTAAGGCCACATTGAAAGGCTAAGTGGAAAAATGGTAATGTGGTTTCTTCATGCTTCAAAATTGTTCGGCTTGGCTTCAAAACTCCTGTGCATGTACTCCTGTGTTTCATGTCTATTTTATTTTTTATGGGTTGATGTATAATTCCTTCATTTGCTACTATCGTTTATTTGATATAGTTTTGTTGCATGCAAAATGTTTGAAGAAACTCTTGACTTAATTTCTACACATGTAGTAGTGTTCACTTCTTGTCATAGCATGTTAGTTACAAGCTCATATACGAAGACTAAAGCTATTCTTTGTGACATAAAAAAATAAGGAAAACAAGATACATGCATCTACTTTAGATATGCCTTATAACTCTGAATTTAAGTTTTGTTTGAGTCTGTCACCAAAGTGTTTGACAAAATATTTGAGTGAAATCTGTCACATGGATGTCAGGCTTGATGGAATTTCTTATCACAAGGATTTGGTATTGATTGCAGTCAATGAAGAAAAGTTTAGAATTGATATTTTTTGTGGATATTAAGAAAAGGCATACCAAAACCTCCTCACTTACATAGAATAAAATGTCCTTGAGCTCACTTTTCCTTGCAGGGGATGAAACACTAACTGATTTAGTTGTAGGGTCATATAGAAAAGCCCTTGAAATGGTGAAAGTCAAGCCAGAGGATGCTGACTTGGTTTTGATGTTTACTTCAAATGAATGGATTTGATATTTTTGATGTTTACATATATAGGTTTGATTTGGTATTTATTTGAGTCGATGAAGAAAACTTTAGAATTGATATTTTTTTGTGGATATTAAGAAAAGGCCTACCAAAACTTCCTCACCTACATAGAATAAAATAGGAGTGCTGGCATAAACTAGAAATTTGTAGCGTGTATGTAAAGATCCACAATATCCACTTTTGTATCTGCTCTTGCTGATGTGAAAGATATGCCAGAAGAAGGTACAAAGTGAACAATTTCCAGCAAAGTGTATCCATGTGGAAAGATTGCACGTCATTATAATCTACAACATAAGGTCAGCTCAGAAACAAATCTTGGACATTATATCAGTTCAACAATCATTCTACAAATGACCGCCCCCCCCCCCCCCCCCAGCCAATGATGTTCCTTAGTCAAGCTTTCTGGAGTAAGGTAAAACAAAACTTCCTTAAGTGGTAGTCATGGCCACTTGCACACCCAATCATAGAATAGTTGGGTCTAAAAGCAACTATGGAAAGTTTTGGATGGAATCTTGAGAAGAGGATGGAATAAGTTTTTTAATTATGTACATACAGTTGAACTGGTGCATTGACTTCCATATTCTGGTGCTTCTTATACCCTAAAGCCCGACAAATGGGACATCCCTTGCAAGAATGGAAAAATAACTGGTGTAAAGACCTCAAAACTCTTAAGCTTCACACATTAAATTATCCAGAGTAATGCAGATATGTTGGTATTTCCAATGCCTCAGAGATGGTTGTATGTTTCCTTGTAGCTGCATAAATGCTTCCTTGTTCAATTTGTTTGCATCTTTTATTTGCATCAAGAGGAACTCTTTTACTTCTTCTCTGTACTGGTTATTTCTCCACACAGGAAACAATTAACTTTCTGCTGGTAATATACTAGAAAATGAGACTCAACACCTGTGCCAAAAACATGACGTGAGCAATTTATTTGGTTCCCACCTTTGCTTTTTACTGAAATGTAACAATTTCTTAATTCTTGCGTTCAAGTGGAGAATGTCTAAATCTAGAAAGGCGTAAAAGGTTGAACTCATTGTGACAATGAAGGAAGAGATGAATCAAGACCAAACAATTGGTTAATAATTGTCATTTTAAACTTGATCAATGACTACTCGTGCATAAATAGTGAGGCATTATTTAGTGACAGCCATTAAATTAAGATTCTCTTGGGCTGTTGCATTATTGATAATGGTGGAATAAAAAGTTCAACTTATAGGACCTATTTCAACAATAATGATTGCCCCAAATTTCCATCCATAGCCCTATGCACCTTGTTTGAATTAAGGAAAATGGGCAGCCTACAAAGTTTGTGATTGCACGATCAAGATAACCATAGTGCCCTTCATTTACATAGTTGGTTGTGACACGTTTCTACAAGATTGTTGTGATCTTCTATTGGCTAGAAGATATAAGGGCATTCAACATGCCATTTATGATGTATATCAAAATACCTATGGATTGCACAAAGGTAAACAAGGTTTCCCTCTTCCAATCTTCATAGGCCTATTTTCCATTTTTCATCAGTGTTGTAATTATGCCAAGAAACATGAAGTTTTCTAAAAGTTGGGTGGGGGAGATTCCCATTATGTAGTGTTTTTTTCTTTATGAGACATTGGGTGTAAATGTTAGTTTCATAAAATAAAAAGTTATTGTAGATGCATCTTAACTTCAAAACTATGAAACACAATCTAAGGTTTTTGATCCATCTCAACACTTAATTGATTTGGGGTTTAAGATGAATCTACGCTAGTAATATTTTCCATAACTACAAAGTAATATTCTTTTGTATAATGAGATAAGTCACAGATCAATAATCTTCCCATGTATCATCTCTTAAAGAAATGCAAGATTGATCAACATCCACTTTGGATATTCCAATGGTTCGATCATCTTAGTAGATCTTAATTTATGATAGACTTTGTACTTCATTTCAGTAAAAAATTATATCATAAACAAGGAGAAATTAATGGCACAATTGCAATAGGATTAAAACACACCAAGAGACTCAAAATTTAACCTTGGAAAAACTTGCAAGAATGATGTTAAATTGATACAAAACTTGTTCCTTGATTGGTCACATAATGATACAATTATAGAGGATTAAATCGCTACAGAACTTCAAAGTACTATGGTTTGGACTTCAAACTTATACAAAAAACCCCTTACTTCCTCTATTTTGGATCTATTTCTTTGGTGATATTTTCTTGGTTATGGAAGCTGTGCCCCCTCATGAATTTGAGCCCCTCATCAATCTCCCCCCATGAATTTGAACCTCTCATTAATCTCTTCTTTCTCTATATAACATCTTTGGTATTTCTTCATTGACGCCCAAGAATCCACCTAAATATCTAAGAAAATTGTACTCCGTTGGTGTAACTCCTTGCTTGGTGTCATTTTCCACATGCCGTCTAATGTTCACGATAAGGGGAGGACATATCGTACAAAACTTGACTTGGTTTCCTTTTTATTCCTTTGTTCGATGGAGGTTTCAAAGCTCTTGCTTAGTGGTTATGTATTTTGGTTATGAGAAACCTTGTTGAGCATGATTCCTTATTGAGCGTAGGCTAATCAGAAAAGGATATAAATTTTTTCTTTTGGTGGACTATTTCCCGTTCTTGGAGAATTATCTCCCATTAATTAGTTGTCCTACCAAATCCTTTTCTCAATGCTTGGATTTTTAGCTTTCATCTACTTTCGCATAACACAACACTCATTTTCTTATTAAGGATAGGTTGTTGTGCAAGGAAAATAGTGTTTCTTGGCTATAGGGTTTTCTCCTGGTCATCATATTTTTCCATCCAAGTTTTTCCAACTCTTGTATTTTTCTCTCTATTAGGGTGCTCATAAACCACATCCAAAGGTGAAGGTAGTAAATATCCAAAGCAAGATTTGGAAGGTGACTTGTTTGTGGAAGTGTGAATTACCATATTGTACGAATTTATTAAAGATGAATGTAGATTAAGTTCTCATTTTGGGGTCTTAGATGGCTTTCATAAGATGTAAAGCAATTGTGTGAAGAGACAAGAAGTATTGAGTCTCTTGCAACACTCTAAAGTGCTAGATCTTCCTTGGAGAACAACTTGGGAGCTATTTTCAAAAAATTTAAAGGCCTCCACTACTTAATCAACCATACAAATGAAGTAAACAATATTATTTGGTATGGAAGATGAAGTGTGCATTATGAGGTCCTCTCCTTGCAGTTATTGTGTTGTTAACCACTTTTCAGTTGGTAATCACACTTTAGGTGTGGTTGAGGATAAAATAAGGAAAAAGTAGTGATGGACCTAAGATAATTTATCCAATGAGAGATGAAAACCAAAAAAATGGAGAGAGTATGCTTGTGAGGGGAAACCTCTAGCTATTGGAGGAGATATATGGTCCAAGTAGCACAAGAGTTTGAGAAGTAGATTAGATTGATTTGTGATGCAAATTTGATAGAATCTCAATGCTCTAGAAATGTTTAAGAGAGGCCTAAAATGAACCTATAAAAATTTGAATAAAAAATTACGTGGCCTTCATCTCATGGCTTTATATTGCTCATGTTATTTTTCCATTGTTGATCCAAAATGGGTAATGTAGATGGCTGCTAGTAGAAGTTTCTTTGTTTAAGCTTTCAGTGCCATCCATTCTTTTGTATTCTTTCTAAATTACATGGCTTGTAGGGTTAGATGCACGTCTATTAGATGCCTTTGAGTTCTAATATATCTCAAATGGATGGTAGTGATTGGTTGGGAATGCCCAACATGCATTCTCAGCAAATGGATGAACAGTGAAAATAAGAGAAGTAGCTGACTATGAAAAGGACAAAAATCAGGATGTAACCTGATCTACTCAAGTATTATCGGTTGGAAATGTAAAATAAGAGAGATTCCTGCCATCAAAAGGGAGCTTAAATCCAAGTAAGCAAGAATTGGATGCATGTAGGAGATAAATTATATGGATAAATTAATTTCCTTTTGAAGATGGGGGAAAGGCTGAAAAGAGTGACCAATTTCAACTATCCCAATTTCAGAAATGTGTTCCGGTGATAACCAGGGGTGTAGAGTTCCCATGGAGACTTCTAGGGACGTGATTTCTGAAATAATACTTCAAGAGTCTATGAATCTTGTAAGGCTCCACTATAATAGTTGAAAATTACCATAACTTCTCTTGATATCATATGTTTTAAATGAAAAACTCACGACTCCAAAGGGTGAGGCTTGGTCAGCTGTATGGTCTGTACTCTTGTTAAGTTCTCTTAGCACATGAAAGGCATGAACATATTGTTTTCCTTGAACATAAGCTCAACCATCTCTTACCCCATGTCCTTCATTTTCTCCTCTATAATACCCACATCTTTAACCCTTTTTTATTTGGAAATTTGAATCCATATATGAGTCCTAACCCTTTCCTTTTCTAATTCAAAGAATAGTTGGACTACAAAGTAAGTAGGGAGTATATTTCATGCCTCAATATAGGCATAGTAATATCCATGATATAGCTAGTGGTCTTGCTCCTATAATTTGGGATCCTATTCCTGTAGCCCCACAGTCCCATTTTGTAGGTGTTTTGTCTCTTCCTTAGCTGCACAATTTTTTTCTTTGGCTCTACAGGTCCTTCCTATAGCTTAATGGATGTTCCTGAAATATTGGTTTCCTTGATACATATCCTTCTTTGTTAGATATGTCATTGTTTTCACTTGATTTTATTGGAGGTTATTTGCACTTATTGTCTATTTTCTTTCTTATATTCCTCCTTTTGACAACTGACTAATTCATCAATAGTGATGGGTGTTGGAGAAGGAGGTTGAGGCTTCCCTTATCTGATCTTGTTACTCTTTATGGTCTTAAAGTATGTGAGGGATTTCTCTTATTTCCTTCCTTGATGTTTGGTTGGGGTACTTAAGCCTACTAGCGTAGAAACAATTTCCTCCTCTATGTTCCCCTCTATAGTGCTTTCTTTCTCCTCCATCGTCCTTTTATTTGGTGGCCTGGATGTTTGATTATAATATCAATATTAAGCATAACTATTGATTTTTAAAAAAAATCTTAACGACAGTTGGTATTATGCTGGCATACATGTTTAGACTATTCGTTTCCTGGAGGCCTCTTGCAATTATAGGTACCTTGAATTCATTTTTGTTGGGGATAGCTAATGGAGATCCTTTATCATTTTCCAAATAATAGGAATATAATTACATCTTTAATTGGGCAGGCATAATTCCTTGTGCGCTTTTGGTGCTTGGAATCTTCTTTATCCCTGAATCACCAAGATGGCTGGTGAGTTAGTAGCACATCCAATCATGTACACTGAAGTGATATGAAATTTTCTTTAGGTGTCCCTATTACTTATTTACTATCATCCATTATCAGTAAGGTCTCATTCTTTATGGTCATGTACATGCAGACACATATTGGTAATAAAATTTTTGAAGATTCATTACAGGCTCTTCGAGGCTCTGATGCCAATGTTTCTCTAGAAGCAGTTGAAATCAGGGTATTTTTCTGCACCAAATGTGCTCATTCAGTTGTTTACACTTTTCCTTCTTTTTTTATGGTTTCTCAATCTTTAATTCATTTCTCATACATCATTCATTTTCTTTTGCATTTCCATTTTCAAAAGTCTGTGTGTTTTTCTTGTTTCTTTCAGTTTTTTGGCCATTGCAAATGGTCTGTGTATTGCACAATACATATCACAAGAATTAATCCTTTTCTTATACTGGGAAAATTGTCTTCTAACTAATCTGATCATAATTATATTTGGGTAAGAGATCTGTGTTGTAGGTAGCATGAGGTGTCCAGAATCCAGATTCTTTTTAGCTTGTGCAGTATCAGCTTGCCTACATGCCTACTCATCAAAGAACATTTTAAGAACTCAGAGAGCATTCTATTTTTTGATCTCAAATATTTTCCTCTTTTAAGATTTTGTAAATATACTCTAAAGTGTTCTTGTTTTTTTCTGTTACGAATCACTAGCACTATGCCCCAAGGACAATAAACTCACATATTATAAGTGGTCTTTGATATGTTAGAAAATTATATATTATGGAACAATGCAACACATAAAATATGCAGAAAATACAAGCACACAAAACACATAAAACCAGAGAGACACAGATATACGTGGTTCACCCAGTTTGGGCTACGTCCACCGGGAACAGCAGTCCTTCCTTTCTATTATCCAACAAAATGAAGAGACAAAACCTACAACGGATCCCATTGTGTATCTCTGTTCTCTCTCATGGTCCCTAATTATTTCACCTTTCGAGAGAATACACATGTAATACACAGCCGCAATACAGTACCCTCATACAAAGAGAGGGGTTGCCTTCTAGGGAAAAAAACCCTAAACTAAACATAACTTCTACCGTCAGATCATCTGCCTAATGAACGACCCAGATTGACTAGAAATTACTATACTTTTACAAGGCAATTTTACATTTGTTTTTAGCTTCAGGGGCGCTGCCCCCGAAACCCCTCGCTAGGGGGGGCTCCATAAAGTACCGCCCACGGCAGCAATTAATTACGGGTGGAATTGCCGCCCCATTTAAGGTACAGGGGTCCAATGCTGTGATACAAAGTAAACAAGATAATCAGGCTCCACACCCAATAATCTCCCACTTGGAGACTGATTGTAGCAACTCCACCGCTACTTCATTTGCTGGACAATGACTCCTCTTTGGACCTGGCTGTTTCTCATCTTCATCGTCATCCTTGAAGACCAATTGAAACTGAGCACATTCTTAGTTTCTCCCTCGTTACAAATTTTGTTAGCATATCTGCAGGATTCTGGCTAGTGTGTATCTTTTCCAGCTTCAACTCTCCATCTTCCAATACTGACCATATGAAATGGTACTTGAGATGTATGTGTTTAGTCCTGGAATGAAATGTTGAGTTATTTGCAAGATGAATGGCACTTTGGCTATCACTGTATAACGTGCCCATATCATGCTTCTTACCCAATTCATCCATAAACCTTTGTAACCAAATCATTTCTTTACTAGCCTCTGTAGCAGCAACATACTCTGCTTCTGTTGTTGAAAGTGCAACAACACTTTGGATTTTTTAAACCCAACTGACAGCTGTTCCACCTACAGTAAATACATATCCTGTAGTGCTCCTCCTGTTATCTCTGTCACCTGCCATATCTGCATCAACATATCCCCGTAGAGCAATGTTTGAACCACCAAAGCATAATGCTTGATTTGTGGTACCTCTCAAATATCTGAGAATCCATTTTACTGCCATCCAATGTTCTTTTCCTGGATTATTCATGTACCTGCTTACAACTCCCACTGCATGTGCAATATCAGGCCTTGTGCAGACCATTGCATACATTAAGCTTCCAGCTGCTGATGCATATGGAACTTTAGACATATAATCCATGTCTTCTTGGGTCTTTGGGCACATCTCCTTACTAAGTTTGAAATGGCTAGCAAAAGGTGTACTAACTGGTTTTGCATTGTGCATATTAAATCTTTTCAACACCTTTTGTATGTACTCATTCTAAGACAGTGTTAATTTTTTATTTTTCCTATCTTTGGTTATTCTCATACCAAGGATCTGTTTTGCAGTTCCCAAATCCTTCATTGCAAATGAATTTTCCAATTTTTGTTTGAGCACATTTATTTCCTGCATGTTAGACCCTACAACAAGCATGTCATCTACATACAATAACAATATAATATAGCTGCCATCATTTTGCTTTTTCAGATAAACACAATGATCAGAGTGACATCTAGTATAACCTTGTTCAGACATAAACTTGTCAAATTTTAGATAGCACTGCCTTGGAGCCTGTTTTAAGCCATACAAGCTCTTCTTTAACCTGCACACCAATTTTTCTTTCCCTTTGAACTCATACCTTCTGGTTGCTGCATGTATATCTCTTCCTCCAAATCTCCATGGAGAAATGTTGTCTTTACATCTAACTGTTCAAGGTGTAAATCTTCCGCTGCTACAAGGCTTAAAATAGTTCTGATTGAAGTCGTCTTAACAACAGGAGAAAATATTTCATCAAAATCAATACCTTTCTTCTGTGCAAACCCCTTCACCACAAGTCTAGCTTAGTACCTCTGTTTTCCTCCATCTTCTTCCCTCAACCTGTAAACCCATTTATTTTGCAATGTAGTTTTACTTGCAGGCAACCTGACTAAGTCCCAAGTCTGGTTATGCATTAAGGAGTCCATCTCTTCTTCCATGGCTAGCTCCCACTTCTTCCTGCTTTCAACCTGCATTGCTTCTTCATAACATTCGGGTTCACCATAATTAGTCAACAATAAATAATATAATGAAGGAGAGTATTGTTTAGGGGGTCTACTTATCCTGGTAGATCTGCTAACACCACTTTCAGGTGTTTGAGGTGCCTGTTGCTGCTGTGGTGGTTGCTGCTGCTGTGGTTGTTGATTGTTATTATTTTCAAGCACTTTTACTTTTTTAGTTATCTCATCAAGAACCGTGTATTCCTTGCTTTCTTTTTCCTGTTTCTTTTCCTGCAACTGATTCTTATACAAGACCTTTTCATTGAATATTACATCTCTGCTCCTAATGATTTTTTGATTTTCATAATCATATAAGTGATAATCAAAATCATTAACACCATATCCAATAAAGGTACATTTCTTTGATTTTTCCTCAAGATTTGTTCTATTTTCTTTATTAATATGGACAAAAGCCTCACAACCAAAAGGCTTTAAAAAAGAGTAGTTTACCTTTTTACCTGTCCATGCTTCCTCTAGAATACCACCATCCAAGGAACTTGAAGGCCCTCTGTTTATTAGATAAACAACAGTATCTACAGCATCTGCCCAAAATTGTAAAGGCAAACCTGCATGCAATCTCATGCACCTTGCACGCTCCATGATTGTTCTGTTCATCCTTTCTGACACACCATTTTCTTGTGGTGTTCTTGGAACTATCTTCTCTCTACGAATTCCATGCTCTGAACAATACCTATCAAAATCTTTGCTGCAATATTCACCTCCATTGTCTGATCTGAGACACTTCAACTTCTTTCCTGTCTCAATCTCAACCAAAGCTTTCCATTTCTTGAAAGTATCAAATACATTAGATTTATTTTGAATACAATAAATCCAAGTTTTTCTAGTTGCATCATCAATAAACATAACATAATAGCGAGAGCCACCGAGAGATGATACCTGAGCAGGTCCCCATACATCTGTATGCACAAGCTCCAATTTTTCGCTCTTCTTTTCTTTCCCAACTCTGAGAAATCTGACTCTCTTTTGTTTTCCATAAATTCAATTTTCACAGAAATCCAAATCAACATTCTTCAAACCTGGCAACAAATTTCTTGAGTGAAGAATCTTCATTCCCTTCTCACTCATGTGTCCGAGCATATGATGCCATAATGCTGCATCTGCTCCTTTGGAAGTTAAAGCATTAACAGAGTTAGAAATACCATTGCATAAATACAATGTACCAACCTTTTCGCCTTTTGCTATTACCAGGGCACCTTTGGTGACCTTCCAAGTTTTATCTGTGAAAGTTGTCACACAACCTTCACTGCCTAACTGCCCTGTTGAAATCAGATTTTTCTTCAGATCTGGAACATGCCTTACCTCCTTTAGCAGCCATTGGTTTCCATTCTGTTGTTTTACAAGAACTTTACCCATTCCAACAATTTTACAGGGTTTATCATCACCCAAACGAACTTGTTCAAAATCTCCTTGAACATAGTCATGAAAATATTTCTTATCAGGTGTGGCATGGAATGAAGCCCCTGAATCTACAACCCAAGAATCAGTAACATTTTCGAAAGAAAGAATCGAAGCATCTTGTAACACATCACCTGTCACATTTGCTTCATGATTGTTTTCTTGCTGTGTGTCTCCTTCTTTTCCCTTCCGAGATCTACAGTCTTTCTTTAGGTGTCCTTTCTTTCCGCAATTCCAGCACACTATCCCCGATTTGGACTTGGATCTGCCTTTCCTTGATTTACTGCGATATCCCGAGCTCTTTCCTCTTTCCATTCTTCTTCCCCTAGATTCTGCACTCAAAGCATTACCCGATGTCTCACCAGAGCTTTTCCGTCGCATTTCCTTGCTAAGGATAGCACCAACAACATCATCAAACTTTAAAGTACTAGATCCAGAGACAGAGTTACTAATGGCCATTACTAAACCATTCCAACTCTCTGGCAATGAGCACAAGAATAACAGAGCTCTAAATTCATCATCAAAGTTTACCCCTACAGAACTTAACTGACTGGTAACTGTATTAAAATCATTTAAATGGTCTGCAACAGATCCACCTTCCGACATCTTCATATTAAATAATTGTTTCATAAGAAATACCTTTTTTGAGGCCGAGGGTTTTTCATATAGTTTCACCAACGTCTGCATCAAACCCTCTGTTTTTGTTTCCTTCGAAATATTGAAGGCGACTGATGCCGCAAGGCACAATCGTACTGTTCCGAGTGCCTTTCTATCGAGAATGTTCCATTCCGCGTCTGTCATAGCCGTCGGCTTCTTTGTTTTTCCGCTTAATGGTAAGTACAGATATTTTTGATACATATAATCTTCCATCTGCATATTCCACAACGGGAAGTTTTGGCCGTTAAATTTCTCGACCCTAAACTTACCATCTTCCGCCATTGCTCCCACTCGAACCAGGAACCCTTCTTTCCTGCGAGTTTATTAGCCAAATATACCTTTGGCTATGATACCAGTTGTCAGAAAATTATATATTATGGAACAATGCAACACATAAAATATGCAGAAAATACAAGCACACAAAACACATAAAACCAGAGAAACACAGATATACGTGGTTCACCCAGTTTGGGCTATGTCCACCCCGAATAGCCAGCCCTTCCTTTGTATTATCCAACAAAATGAAGAGACAAAACCTACAGCAGATCCGTTGTAATATCCTTTGTTCTCTCTCATAGTCTCCCTATCTATTTCCCGCTCAGAGAATAAACATGTAATACATAGTCGCAGTACAGTACCCTCATACAAAGAGAGGGCTTGCCTTCTAGGGAAAAAAACCCTAAACTAAACATAACTTCTACCGTCAGATCATTCGCCTAATGAACGGCCCAGATTGACTAGAAATTACTATACTTGTATTACAAGGCAATTTTACATCTGTTTTTAGCTTCGGGGGCGCTGCCCCCGAAACCCCCCGCTAGAGGGGGGGCTCCATAAAGTCACTGCTGCGCCCCCCCTGAACCCCCCACGACAGCAATTAATTACGGGCAGCGTTGCCGCCCCATTTAAGGTACATGGGTCCAATGCTGTGATACAAAGTAAACAAGATAACCAGGCTCCACACCCAACATGATATGTATCAAACAACCATTTCTTAGAATAATTGAATCTCTATGTTTCCAGGACTCTTCAATGAAAGCCAATTTGTTGTTGCCCTTTATTCGAATCTTGCAAAAGACTCCTAGACTCTAATGAGTCACACTAAGGAGGATATACTCCTTTCCAAACCCATAACTTCTTGAAACCTGTTGAAATTTTAACTTTGAAGTGCTAAGGATATCCTACCTAATAGAAGAAATAAACAAACCACCATCAGTGTCATTGTATGTTGGTTTTTTGCTAGCTTGCAAGGAATATGGCCCTTGAAGATGTGGTTCAACCTATTGATGAATGCCTAGTTGCCAAGGTCATGTTTGAGCATTCTATGATTGCCTCCTTTGTGACTCACATCAATGACACATGGCTCGGGTTCGAGTTCGAGAACGACTAAGTTTGATTTGAATTTGAATTTTCTGATAAGGTTTGGATGAGGGTCACCATTAAATTCGAATATATATATCTTAATATAAAATTTTCTCAAATTTAAGATATAACGCAATATAATATCCATATATGAAATTTTCAATGTCTATAATACAAATGAAAATTTCCCCTCTTTTTATATATATATATATATATAACATAAAATTTAATATATAACATATTATAATATTAATATATTAATTTATAATATATATGAAATAAATAATTTATAAAACTATTTTAATGAGATAAGATATTCAAATTAAAAGAGATAAAATTTAATTAAATTTTATCTCTTTAAATTTGAATATCTTATCTTCATTTGAATATGTTAGTATTATTATAAAATATGTATCTGAAGCAAATTATAAAACTATCCTAATGTGATTCAAATTAAAAAAGGGATAAAGTTAACTTCCTAACCTACCAAAGTGTCATTCCTGTCTTCGTCGGTGCATAACCTAGTAAAGTGTCATTCATCTCTCTGTGAGTGCAGCTCCATCAATGGTCTCTTAGCATACATTTTACATACATTTCTTATTTGAGGCACAACGACCCTGATATGGTATAATAAATGTCTGTGCATGTTTTCATTCTCAGGGTACTACTGACTGCTGTAAACATCATGGGATCTCCTTCCTCTTCCCCATAATATGTAGAGGGAGGGGGATTCCATTGCTAAGACAATAGCAGCTGGTAACTCAACAGGAGCCAGCCAGACTAGAGTTAGAGACCTAATGATGAGCTCTACCTTGAAATAGTAAATTATAACTTATAACTGATTAACCAAGTTAACCAGGATATATATATATATATATATATATATATATATATATATATAAGAGAGAGAAAGAGAGAGAGAGTTTTAATTGATTAAGCTAGCCCACCACTAGATTAGGGAGTCAAGCAGCAGTAAGAAGTACCCTGAGGATACATTTATCATTTTTAAAAGAAAATTCCATAATCCTCAGGGTACTACTTACTAGTACTTGACTCCCTAATTGTGGCTTTTTTTTCTTTTAGTCCTATACTGTCACTGTATCCACTTATGGAGGACCTGGGACCAGGATTTGATTGGGGTACATTTCCATTTGGAAGCACTAGAGGATCTGCTTAAGATCTGTTTTTGGCTTGCCAAAAATGTCAAGCCGGTGGATCCTTCAAAAGAAAAACTGTTTTGTTAAAAACACATTGAAAAACATAAAATAAAGAATAAAAAGGGCATTTTGTGTGTTCCTAAAACCCTAACTCTTCCCTATAAAATAGTAAGGTTCCACCGAGTTTCAAGGATGGGGGAGCATGGGGGTGGGGAGAATCGAGATGCACATGGGAGATGTATTTGAGCACCCCCAAAATTTGGAGAAATTCACGGGGGATGGGGGGACGTCAGGTCTCCATCTTTAAAATTATAAAAATAAAAATAAGAATGATAAAATCCTTACAACAACAATTTATCTCTTGCAAATTCATTATTATGCAGTCCAATGGAAACACTATAATCTTGCCAATCCTAAAATCCTGACAACTGTTAAGTCTGTTGAATTCTGAATGGGATATGAAATTCTACTTATTCATATGAAGTTTGATGAGTTTGGAACCACTCAAACATGCTGAAATAATTAATGGTAATGTTAAAAATATAAGTAAAATGATAGTAAAGGTAAGATAAAGAAAGATAAAGGAGAATTCCCACTGGGTAGAGAAGGTAATATAAATAAATAACAAGGAGAATGTCAACTTTTAAAATTATTTACCAGGGTCACAAACTCCTCAAAGCTCGATCTCTTATCTCTGTTTTGTGTTAAAGGGTTGTTGGACAAAAAATCGGAGGGGATTTTCAAAATTTGGGGTGATGTGTTTTCCTGAGTTTCTCCAAAAGGGGGATGTGGGGGGCACCCACAGGTTTTCTAACTGGTGGCCATTACACAAGGAGTTCCTTAACAGTGCACCCATTCACGGACTGTTCTACACCCCATGGGTGATAAAGTCTGTTTGAATTGGTGGACTTCTAGGTTTGGTTATAGCTTTGATGAATTATCTATTTATCACTGTGATGGCCACATCTTGCTAGCTAATGATTGATCTTGTCTCACTCCTTGACCTATGACAGTCTCCTTGTTGGGCAGTGGAAGGCATGACCTACTTGCTTGGCAGCTTGCTCATTGTTTGATACTCTGGAATTGTAAATTGGTTGAATGTGAACAACTTTGATGTCTTAATCCACCAAACAGATCCAACATAATTGTGTTAGGTTAAAATTTGTTGACATATGAACTGGTTTTGGAAATAATCACCATACACAACAATGTAGGTACTAGGTACAAATTGTTCTACCTATGGTGCGATTACCTCTCATTGATTATTTCCTTTCTGTTTTTTCTTGCCTTACTTTTCTGTACATATCTACTTTCTATTTTTTTTGCTTGTATCACTCACATACTTGAAATTTATGGAAAGTTAAGAAATATGGAGAACCTTTGGGATCTGCCTCAATTTAAATCTCCAACTTTTGGACCTTTTTTCATAACATATTGGCTTCTGCTTACTTATCTTTAAGTTATATGAGAAGGTTTGGTTCGGACTTATGAAAGTGTAATCTGCAGAAATAAACAAGGATCATAGTTGTAATTTGTCTTCTGGCTTGAAATGTTTTTCAGCTTGAGAAAGTAATTGAAACTGAAAAGCAAGTTGCTCGAGATTTGCTTCAAGTGAAAAATAAAGACAGGGAATTGCTTGCGTTGAAGAAGAAAAAGATGCAAGAAGAGCTCGTAAAGCAAGTTGATGCATGGCTTATTAATGTTTAGCAACAGGTTTGCATATACAGATAAACTTAGCAGAGTGAAATTTTCTATTAGGTGTTTGCACTGTTGAACTACTTGGTAGATTACTTACCCAATTAGTTGCTTTATGTTGGAATGTAGAAAATTCATTAAGTGGAACATAGAAATATGTATGTTGTCTTATGAATTTCATCTTTCTTGGAAGAAGCAGTTGTTCCTTCCAAGCATTGAACTACTTTATGGTGGTCATCTGCATGCTTGTTCAAGAAAGGAAATATGCTTTTCTTGCCTTCCTTCTATATTAAAAGTGAAGGACTACATGCACTGAGTTGAAATATTGTGTTTGATAAATCTAGTTGAAAAGCTAAACACCTCTGTCCAATATGAATATGGTTGCAGCTGGCAGACATAGAACTAACAAGCAAGCAAAAGGCTGTATTTGAGAGTTTAAAGACAGGAAGCATTGCTATTGAGGCTCTCCAAAGTGAGATCAACTTGGATGATGTTCAAAAAATTATGGATGACACAGATGAGGCCAAAGTATACCAAGATGTGAGTCTTTCTTTTCTCTTTCTATGTACTAGTCTTTTTCTTCACCTTTGTGCTTGATTTTTAGATGTTGTCGAAGTCTCATATTCTTGTATTTGTAAATTTCGTAGAGCAATGCAGATTGATTTTATATTCATTTATTTTGAACAACAACATAAATGGAATCCTATGGATTTACAAAAATAATAACATTATCTTATTTCTTATCTCACCATAGCCTTAGCCATACTCGTTTAGTAAATGGAGTCGCTCTGTTCAAGGACTTTGGTTTCTGGTTCTTCACTGAATTCAAATACTCTATTATGATTTCTGTGAATATTAAGCTTATCTGATTATGTGGGATTACCAAGGCAGAATGCCATAGCACAAATCAGAATAAAACCTGCCATAGTGGCAATTCTTGGGCTGCTCAATCCAAATTTGCAAAATTAGATCACCTAACTGTAACATGAGAAAATGAAAATATTTCAATATATTCTTACTATAGTTTAGGTGGTTTGGGAGCTGAAGTTTGTCATATATATGTTGCATGCTACTCAGGGTTGGGGAGGCTGTTGTTTTCACTTATTTGCTTCATTGTATCTTTTATGTCTTCATCTTGTTTGGTGTCCCTATTTCACTGATGACTCACTATTATTGTGGACTGGAGTACAATTATTTGTTGGTGCATTGGAGGGGACATGTAGGATCTTGTTGAAGTCTTCTTCTTTGTCGATATTTTTCTGCCCTGCTTCGATGCTAAAAATATTGGAATCTGCTTCCCTACCCCGTATCTATAGTCTCTCAGTTCCTCGGTGAGCTCATTGCTTCTAACAGTCAAAGAAAATCCTTTTCAAAGTCTGCTTCCTATACTTTCCCAAGGTTGGTGTTGGAATCCCAATGCTGTAGTATTTCAAGGGGGTCTCTTACTAAGGGCCCAAGGGACAACTGGTAGTGAAGGTCAATGGTATTTCACCCCATCAAATTGATCAAAGCATGGGATTTTGCATTGGTGTACAGTGGATGGGATGAAAATATAAATCATCATATTTTGATGACCATCAAATAGTAATTAAAAGGAAACATTTTTTTTTTTTTTTTTTTTTTTTTTTTTAAAACCTGTGTGATTATTTTCGTCGATATTGCGACGTTCCACAACCAACGGTATTCCGACATCAATCCTCCAAAGGTTTTTGTGTTTGTTTCCATCAGTACTGCAATGTGCAATGACTGTCGGTAATGCGACGTTCCACAACCGTTGGTATTTCGATGTAAATCCTCCAAAGGTTTTTGTGTTTGTTTCTGTCGGTACTACGACGTGCAATGACTGTCGGTAATGCGACGTTCCACAATCATTGGTCTATCGACGTAAATCCTCCAAAGGTTTTTGTGTTTGTTTCCGTCAGTCATGCGACGTTCAACGATCGTTCGTCTTCCGACGTTTGGAGGCAAGGACCAACAATGTTTGAGGGCGTCAGAATAGCAACACTTTATCCCATCGGAACTGCGACGCTTCAATAAACGTCGGAAGTGCAACACCAATTTAAAACGTCGGAGATAGTGTCGCTATACCGACGGTTAAGTGAAGTGTCGGAAGTTAGACGTGACGAGAAACCACATTTTGGCACACCTCAAAACGTCTCTCTTGGGCCTTCTATGTGTTGCAAGAGCGACATTTTGGTCGTCGGAATTTGGGGCAAATGTGCTAGTGCGGTGACATAACTTTGGCATCCGATCTCTGTTTGACGCGCTCAATACCTCGTTAGAAATATCTATCCAAGGACTACAACTTTTGAGTGAGAAACATCGGTCTATAAATTCATGTTGCTCCCGATTTTCCCAAAAACATTGTTTAGGGCCTCAAAACGGCTCTGAAAGTTTAGGACCCAAAAAACTGCTAAAAATAGTAAGTTGTGCTGAAACTTAAAAATGGAAAGAACTGATGGTGGGGGTTCAAATGGAATAGGTGGGTGGACACCAATATCCACCTCGATCATTAGGGCCTCAAAATGGCTCCGTAAGTTTAGGACCCAAAAACCTGTTAAAAATAGTAAGTTGTGCTGAAAGTGAAAAACTGAAAGAACCGATGGTGGGGGTTCAAATGGAATAGGTGGGTGACCACCAATATCCACTTGGATCATTCGTATCAATCTATCATATCAAATTGGGACAGCAGGTTCCTCGACACATTTTTGTCCATCACTTGGTCAATGTTGGACACCAAGCTCACCAATATCCACCTGGATCATTCCTCCCCCCTTAGGAAGCAATGGTCCCCATTGCCTTGATATCCTCCAGGAGATGAGGCAAATTCTACTGAACTGGGCATTAGATTTGTCGAAGATGTCATGGACCTGCGGGCGGACATGCTAGATGTAGATGTGCCATCGGTGGGCAGCCGTTGAAGGATCTAGGTAAAGTTATCCATCATCGCGTTCCTCTGTTTCTCGAGCCTCCTCCAGCAATATTTTGATAGGATATCCTGTTCCCTCATCTTTATTTCCTTCCACCATGGGGGGTCATTGGGGTTTGCGAGGCTGATCTTGTAACAGTTCAACCAGATCGATCACTAACTCCTTATACCCTGGCCGCATTGGGGACATGCAAAGAAAAGTAGAGAAAGAGAAGACCGCTCTGATACCACTAATCCAAATTTATGAAGGAATGCAATAGAATACAGAAATAAACATAAATAGAGAGATGCAGTGGAAATAAAACTTCATTTTATTAAAAACAAATGACTGAAATATGCTTACAGACATAATGGGAATAAACGTGCTAGGGCACTAGTAGCGTATCTCTGAGAAGAGATGTGACGGCTACATGTCTCTGAGCTATGTTACAATGAGGGTCGAAGGCCTATTTATTGTTGAGAAATAATGGAAAACCCTAAACATCCAAAAACCTAACCCTAGGAGATGAAGTGCCAAAATTGTGGGTCCCGTTTGGGTAAATTGGTGTTTCAACTTCTCGGGGACGTAACTTTGGCATCCGATCTTAGTTTGACACGCTCAACACCTCGTTAGAAAGATATATCCAAGGAATACAACTTTTAAGAGAGAAAATTCGGTCTATAGACCCATTTTGCTCCTGGTTTTCCCAAAAAATGTTGTTTAGGGCCTCAAATGACTCCGGAAGTTCAGGACCAGAAAAACTGCTAAAAATAGTAAGTTGTGCCGAAACTTAAAAATGGAAAGAACTGATGGTGGGGTTTCAAATGGAATAGATGGGTGGCCACCAATATCCACCTGGATCATTAGGGCCTCAAAACGGCTCCGGAAATTCAACACCTGAAAACCTGCTAAAAATAGTAAGTTGTGTTGAAAGTGAAAAACTGAAAGAACCGATGGTGGGGGTTCAAATGGAATAGGTGGGTGGTCACCAATATTCACCTGGATCATTACTATCATTCTATCATCTCAGATCAGGACAACAGGTTCTTCGGCACATTTTGGTCCAACCCCTGGTCAATGCTGGACACTAAGCTCACCAATATCCACCTGGAGCATACCTTCATATTCCAAACATTCAAGAAATTTTTTTCTTCTTTCTTGCTCGTCCAACTCTTACCTCTTTCCATTTTTGACTTCATTTTATGATAGAAAGTTCAAGCTTTACGAATTACTTTATCGATCGTTTTCAAATTATCAAACTCCAATTTCTGTAATATTCCCAATTAGCCATGAGCTAGTTGGAATATTCATTTTTTTTTGCTGCTTTGTTTAAATAATAAGGTGACAAAGGAGGTCCTTAATTCTCCTTGATAATGAATAAATCAATGCCAAATGTGAAAAGGATAAATCTTGGCAGCTTAATCAAGCACCCTTAGTTGTAAAAGGGGCTGGAACATTTTGACTAGGCCAACCTTGACCAAATCTACAACGTTGTCATGGAGGAGTGGCCATCAACGAAAGACAACATAGTTTTAGATGGAGATGCTGTGTGTGAAAGGAGTATTCTCATTGGATGTGGTTTAGGGTTTGCAAGCTCTTATCTTATAAAAGGAAGAGGATGGCAGCATTAGAAGGTTGTTGATGTATATGATATTTTCTGAATATATGGTTTGTTTAGACATGTATCTTTCTCTTGTTGTTTAGCTAAGATTGAATGTTGTTTAGCATTGGGTTGGTTAGCATTGATGGTTTAGACGAACCTATTCATGGGTTGGTTAAGTCTACCAAGCCCACTATCCTACAAGATGCCATTGAAAGGGCTAGAGATCTTAAAGATGCCTTTCCAAAAGCAAAGGCAACTTTTCAGCACAAGCCCTCTTTTTCATCAAAGGGTAAATAAGAAAAGGCTCCTCCTTCAAAGGAGAGCCAATATAAAAAACCTCTTGAGGAGGAAGAAGCTTTGCTTCACTTTCCAAGAATGATGGGCACCTCAACATAGATGTGTAGCTGGAAAAGCACATTACATAGAGGTCTTCTCAGCTAATGAGGAGGAGGAAGAAGAAGAACATGAGAGGGGTCACATCGCTGGAATTGCAGGAGATGATATACCACCACAGATGAGGATGGAGCAATGGCTCCAATCAGAGGGACTCTTGCATCATTAAGAGTGGTACCTAACTTTCATGAAATTTCCACACATGAAATAGAACTAAAATTGTGCAATGGAAGCAGGGACATGAGGATCCCATCTATTATGCATATGAGAATGGTCCATGAGACATCACTATCTTGTGGGAAACCCCTTGGGAGACCACCTGATTCAGATTTGGCGAGAGATGTCTCACATCTTGATGCTCCATTCATAGATCCTGGAGGGATAGGAGCATTAGAAGGCCATAACACAATGCTGAGAGTCTTGGGTGTTGAAAAGTGTAACTAGGTCGGTTTTCATATTGACTATGTAATTATGGATTTATGTAAAGTAGAAGACAAAGATAATAAAATGAATTTTGTACTTGATTCATGGGTTTCATGAGCAAGATTTTATTATAGGTTAGTAGACTTCTTCTTGATGTCTATCTAGGTTTTTGTCTTCTAGATATAAATGTAATAAGTGTCATATGTATAAAGTATCTAGGAAAGAGAATGCTCTAAGACCTTGTCAAAGAAGCTATGGAAGAATGGCTTGGAACAACACCACAATCAACGCTGGAAAATATGTTCTTTAGGTCGGCCATCAAACAACAAGTAAAGTCGGCTTACAACATGACATAGGTTGGCTTATTAACTGGCAGGAACAACTATAAATACCCTAGAATTTGCTGCGCAGAAGACACAGATTTACGGATTTTCTTTGTGATTTTTACAGAGGAAAAGTGCGGATTTTCTGTGATTTTTACAGAGGAAAAAGTGCGGATTTTTTAGGACATGTACAGAGGTTTCAATGCGGACTTTTCTGAGTTGATTATAGCGTGAAGAAGTCTGGACAAGTGCATACTCAATTGTGATAAAGGTGCGGATCTATGGTGCTGATTATATGCAGTCAACCTGAGATGCATGCAGAGAAGTCTAAAGATAAAGTCTGTAATGTAATATGAACTAAAAGACAGGGTCAAGCCTGATATATTCGAACCATAAAGGAGACAAGGAAGAGAGTGCAGATCACTGTAAAAATATGCGGATCAAAATGAAGGAACTATAGTAAAATGGAGTATGGTCAAATCTGAAATAAGGTATGTTTTCTATAAACATTCAATTGTCATGTTGTGTGAATGACTAGGTGGATGATCATACTGTGATAAAATTTTAAGGGCTATTACAGTATGGAAAAGGAGGAAGGTAAATCTTTCCTATTGAGTTCATAAAAGAAAGGTCAGTACAGATTGGTGAAGGAAAGAAGGATCATCGCTGAAAGAAGACTTAGAAGCATTAACAAGGTCTTGGAGACATTCCTAGATCAAGGGTCTGAGTCTTGGTCATGGTACTTGTCATTTGAAGATCCATAAGAAGAATTATTTTCAGGTTTTCCTCTCTAAGAGGGAGAGGTTTTTCCCTGGCTCTAGGAGCCTAATTCTTGTGTCTCGTGTATTTTGATAATTGACTTGATGAAAGACTAAATAAGCTAAGGAAGAAAAGACATAAGTAACTCACAAGTAATTATCAAGAAGAGAATTTTGTATTAATCGCTAGCCCTCCAAATTCTCAACATTGGGTAGGCTCAAAGAGGAGGAAGATATTCTTCCACTATCATCATTACCCACTCTCTCATCTCATACTACGCTGAGAGGAAATGATGCAAGATTGGAGGATGAAACCATCATGAGGCAAGGAGACCATTCCTTGGCTATAGGGACTTAGAAGATAATCTCACTTGGAGATAAATGTTCCATACATAATAGAATATGGTGGCCACACATGCATGCTTTGACTAAACACAGGAAGTGTTGGATAGATGATAGCTGTTGAGTCCCAAACTTACATCTTTTCTATACACCTTTCTAGACTTTTTCCATTTACCTGGACCTCCTAAGTCATCAACATCATTGCATATTAATCATAAAAGAGCATTTAAAGTGGTTTTTAACTATGTTTTGTGTCTGCTGTTTGAATTAGATTTTTGCTCATTGAGCTGTGGAATCTTGTCACTTTCCGCAGCCACTTCAACTTTCCGCAGCCATTTTGTTAAAGTCTATATTGCAGGTGTCTTCAAGCAAATCAAGCCACATGGGCAAGTTGGAAATGACACGGATATGGACCGAGTCCTATTGGCTCAGTGGAATTCACCAAAGAAGGCTGTGGTCAAAGGTAGTCAAGCGGTGGTCAACCTAAGAGTCCTACGGTGACAGAACTCTGTTTTTCACCACGTGAAGACTTGCGTGGCCGTTCCTAAATCTCAGGGGACATATCAACACATGTGAACTGCTCCATAAGCTGAATCCAACGGCCACTCTCCATATATTTAATCTTCACGACAACCATAATGCTAGATTTCTGGACGTGGTTGTTCACGTGTCTTTTATCAGCGCAGATTGTAGGAAAGTAGTTATGTCATCCTTTGTTATAAATAATGCGTTCTCATACGCATAGTAGCTAGCTTTTGTAATGTAATTTTGGCTGTAAAGAAAGCCCACTGTGCCGTGACATTATTTCCTTGTTATGACTGCGTTTTGAATACATGAGAAGACTCTGGTCATAAGCATAATTCGTGGTTGATAGCTATTGCCCGAGGATTGTGCAGAGGGTCCCTGCACATGCCGAGGTTTTGTTTATTGCTGTATAGTTTCATGCTTTATTTCCTTACGTTCATTATGCCATAGTTATTCATGTGTATATATTACATCTCTTATGGTACTAACATTTTATTTTTTTCCATAATTTTTCATGCTTTATACTGCTGTTAACTGATCAGTGTCTTTGTTCCAGATTACAATAGGCAGCCCAGGCATTTGCACATAGTTTTACAATGACTAATTACATGGAATCAGTCTTATCCTTCTGCTGATTTATTTTTCTTAGCTTTTAATTCCAACACTGTTTTGTTTATTTCAGTTTTGTACATTTGCTTTATTAGTTAGATTAGATATTAAATTTCTCATGTCATTATCAGTTACCTCCGAAAGCCATAGCGAGACTAATGGTGAGGGATTGAAGTATGAGTGTGTAATTTGATATTAGTTTATTTTTCTGCAAATTAGATATTAGATTGCTCAAGTTGTTTATGATTACCTCCGAAAGCCATAGCGAGACTAATGGTGAGGGGTGAGAATATGAGTTGATGTAATTTGATTTTAGCTTTACTTTGCTTGCAATTCTTGGATTTCTTTGAGCACAGTTTCTTTTGTATTTAGACAGCAGCAAGGGTAATGGGTTTCATGGTCAATAGTTCACTGTTTGTTTGACTAGCATAGTGGCACATTTTCATTTTCTTTTAGGAATTAATTTTGTCATTGCATGTTTTAAAACCATTTTGAAGTTTGAAGTTTGGGAAATCATTATAAAGGACATCATTGCCTTGAAAATTTATATCCATACTTGTCTTTTAGAATTTCCATCTCACATTAGGAAACCAACCAAGATAAAAACCCCCAAGATAAATAAAAAACCCAAAAACGACAAAAAGTAAGAAATAGGTTATCTTGCACATATAGTGCGCCACACTTCGTCAGCTTACGAATCCCGGATTGAAAAATTAATGTAGCAATTTAGGACACACTCAATTGACCAAAAATTTTGGCGCCGTTGCTGGGGAAGTGTAACTAGGTAGCCAATTTCTTAAAAAAAAAACAATAAAAAGAAGGGAAAAATTGATAACTTCTTGAAGTATGCTCTCCTCTTGCACCTAGTGTGATCTGGAGGATCAGAAAAGAGAGTTATTGGTTCAATAATTTCTTAAGTATGCTCTCTTCTTGCACTTAGTGTGACCTGGAAGATCAGAAAGAGAATTATTAGCCCAACTTAAAAAATAAAAATGACATGCATAGAGCAAGAGATTCTAGGGGAAGGTTTATAGCTAGAGCCAAGAGTTCGATTTTCACAACTCCATCTTCTTCAAGGCATATACAAGATTCACCACCATCTACCCCTAGCCTTAAGATTCCTGGAATTCAAGGAGCAGCTGAATTAGAGGATTCTCCTACACCATCTACCAAATCTCATTTAGAAGAAGACCCTTTCTTTACTTCTACAGGAGAGCATATTGTAATTAAAGAAGTAGAATCACCTGAAGAAGAAAAGGAAGAAACTCCCTCTCATCCTCCCTTGATAGAAGAACCAGAGGACTCTGAGGGCTCTGAAGAAACTATCATAACAGAGGAAGTAGTAGATGGATTTGGAGGTAGAGGAGGAGGAAATATTGGAGGCAACAATGGTGGAGGTGGAGGTAATAATGAAAGAAATAGGGAAGGAGACAACTCGTTTGGATTCCCTATAGTTGATGAGGAAACTGATGAGGAAACTCATACAGCGATGAAAAACATCTCACCATATGTCCTCCCCAACTTTTATGGATTGCGAAGTGAGGATCCTGAAACATTTCTGTTTGAGTTTAAAGTCGTGTGCTGAACCTATGACTATATGGAAGACTCTCAAAAAATCAAACTGTTTCCTTAAACATTGAAGGGAGATGCTTTGAAATGGTTCATGGGATTAGTCACCCAATCTATTAGGACTTGGAATGATATGAAACAAACATTTTTGGATAGATACCTGGACTATTGCATGCCCACCAATCACAAGGATGAGGTATTTAAAATGGTGCAAAAAGAAGATGAAAATTTGGAGGATTTACTTGAAAGATTTCAATACAACTTAAAAAGAGCAAAGATGAGCAACTTAGATGAGGAAACTTTGAAAGCCCTTCTATTAAAATCCATCAGAGATGAATGGATAGATATTTTAAACATGATGGGGAAAGGAGACATTTCTCAACTTCCACTTCGTGAAATAGTAAAAGTATGTGTCCATCTCTCAAGGGGAAAAACTAAAACGGGAAAAGTGCCTAGAGATCCTTCTCTTATTAGGGCAAACAAATCTGCAACTGGATCAGTAAGTAGGGCAGAGATTGGAAATATGATTGATGAATTCAAAACTGATATCTTAGGGAGCCTTAGTGAACAACTAGACACCCTTAAAATTCAAAACAAGCAGAAAGAAGAAACTGATGCTCTAGCCATCTTTTGTCCGAAATTTAGGAAGAAACATGCTTTAAGGGAATGTCCCTTGGATGCAAAAGTTGTAGAAACATGTATGATTTGCTCAGAGAATCATGAGACCAAGGATTGTCCTTCAATTCCTGGACTCAAAGTTGTCTTTCAAGAAGATCCAAATTCAGTAGAATCTCTCTGTTTTGTTGCAAGAAGACCTTGGCAGGGGCAACAAACTCAAGGGTTTAACAACCCTATGAATTTTCAACCCCACCAAATTGGAATCCTTGGCAACAACCTTGGCCCCAACCTCAAAATCCATATCAGTCATGGGTACAAGGTATGCAAAATCCTTATGGGAGATTTGCTCAATTTTATCAATATCCTCCATCTTTTCAAAATCAACAAGCTTCACAACTTCCAAACCCAAATCTACAACTTCCATTGCCATTTCCACAACAACAACCTTCTCAACAAAATCCAAATCCTCAACTCATGCTTCCATTCCAACAAAAGACAAATCAACTTCCAGCTCAGCCATTGCCAAATCCTAACAATAAAAATCCTCAAAATACTTACATGATAGAAGGACAACAATTTCCTACCTGTATGATTGTTCCTCTCAATGATGTACAACTTAGGTCTGGTAGAGTTTTAGAAAAACCTTCTATAGATGTCCAAGAGCAAGATACCTCTAAGGAGGACTCTCTTAAAGTCAATAAGGGTTCTGAGGAAGCATCTCTTCAAAACTCAAACATCCAAAAAGAGAAAGAAAATTTAACCCCCACAACTCCTATAGTTGAGCAACCTGCATCTTCATCCACACCTCCTTTCCTTGAAAGATTACAAATTGATAAAGGGGAGGAAAAACAAATCTTGTTGCCTAACTATGATTTTCTAGATGAATTAAAGAATGTTTGTATCAAGATTCCCTTGCTACAAGCCATTAGAGAGATTCCTATTCTAGCAAAAACAATAAAGGAGTTGAGTCTCAAAAGACCAGGAAGGAAACCAAGAGATACAAGAAGAATCCACTTGGTAGGAAAAATTGCAGATATCATGATGGGAAAAATTACCATGCAGAAGTATGTAGATCCAGGTAGTCCAATTGTTAAGACACATATAAATGGGATAGAAATTCCAAACACATTGATTGACTTAGGGGCTGCTATCAACATTATGAGTAGACAGACTATGGACCAGCTAAAACTTCCTAACCTTCTTTTTACACCTACTTTACTGCAACTTGCAGATCGATCAATTATTAAACCAGATGGTGTATTAGAAGATATTTCGGTCTCCTTAGATTCTTGGGAATATCCAGTAGATTTTATGATTTTGACTCCCAAGAGTAATCTAGGAGGGCATCCACTTATCTTAGGAAGACCTTGGCTAGCCACAGCTGATGCTTTCATTAGTTGTAGATCTGGGGATATGTACATTTCTAATGGTAATTTGACAAAGAAATTAAATTTGTATCCTCCAACAAAAGAAATCACAGAAGTAGGAGACAATGAATGGGTCGATGATGAGGACACTATACAACCTGTCTTTACCATTTCTGAAATCAGTGAGGATAGTCAAATTCTGAACAGATTGGAAAATTTTGAGACATCTTCAGAATATGACCCCACACAATTTCAGTTGGAATTTGACATTGAATATTTATCATCAAGACAAATGTCTCTTTACTCTATGGAAGAGTTCGGTAGTTCTACCATTGAGATTTTTCCAGGAAAAACATTGAATATCAACAAAAATTTGGAAAAGTCACAACAGGAAGAACTAACCAAAATCTTGCAAAAAAATTCTACTGCATTTGCATGGGAGTATACTGATATGAAAGGTATTGATCCTAAGACTTTCATCCATCATATCTATATTGAGGAAAACAGTAGACCAATCAGACAACCTCAGAGAAGGATGAATCCAAACCTTAGGGAGATAGTGAAAGAAGAGCTCCAAAAACTACTAAATGTAAACTTCATTTATCCAATTTCAGATAGCCGATGGGTTTCTCCTTTGGTTATAGTACCTAAAAAGAATGGTAAATGGAGGGTATGCATTGATTACAGGGAATTGAACAAAGCAACTCTGAAGGATCACTTTCCTTTTCCCTTTATCGATCAGGTATTAGATACATTAGCAGACAAAAAGTACTTTTCATTTTTGGATGGTTTTAGTGGCTATAATCAAATTCAGGTAGCACCTGAAGATCAAGATAAGACCACATTTACCTGTCCATGGGGGACTTTTGCCTATCGAGTGCTTCCTTTTGGGTTATGTAATGCACCCACAACATTCCAAAGAGCAGTACTAGGAATTTTTTCTGATCTAGTCCATGATTGTGTAGAGGTTTATATGGATGATTTTACAATTTATGGTAATTCATTTGAAGAGGCATTAGAAAATTTGGAAAAATTCCTTATAATATGTAAAGAAACAAACCTTTCATTAAGCCATGAAAAATGCTTTATGATGTTTACTGAAGGTATTTTTTTGGGGCATCATATTTCAGGAGATGGGATTAAGGTTGATAGATCAAAAGTTGAAGTCATCTCCAAGTTGCCTATTCCAAATTGTTAAAGAGATGTTAGAAGTTTTCTAGGATTTACTGGTTACTATAGAAGATTTATAGAAAACTTCACTAAAATAGCATCTCCACTCTTCAAATTGCTTACAAAAGACTGTGAATTTAAATGGGATCCTGATTGTCAATCAGCTTTTGAAACTTTGAAAACAAAAATATCTGAAGCACCTATCTTGAGAGGACCAAATTGGAAACTCCTTTTTCATATTTCTACGGATGCTTCAGATACAGCTCTTGGAGCTGTGTTGGGTCAAAAAGATTTAATTCCTTATGCCATTTATTACACCAGTAAAAATTTGACTCCCACAGAGTTGAACTATACTGTGACTGAAAAAGAGTTTTTAGCTGTTGTTCATGCAATTAATAAGTTTAGACATTACATAACAGGCTATGAAACTTTTATTCATGCTGACCATTCTGCAATTAGATATTTAATGAACAAACCTGTTACTAATGGCAGAGTGACAAGATGGCTTTTACTTTTGCAAGAATTCAATATTACTATGTTGGATAGACCAGGAAAACAAAATACAGTAGCTGATTTCTTGTCTAGGATTCAGAATACTAAAGAAGATTCTCCTGTAGAGGATAAGTTTCCTGATGAATACTTATTTGCAGTAACTACTAAGACCCCTTGGTATGCAGATATTGCTAACTATTTGGTTACAGGGAAACTGCCTCCACATTTATTTCCAAGTGAAAGAAGAAAGATTATTCAGGAGAGTTCAAAATATTCATGGATTTCTAACGAATTATTTAAAACAGGGCCAGATCTTGTGATCAGAAGATGTGTCAGGGAGGATGAAATGCCTGATATCCTCAAGGCATGTCATGATGAACCATGCGACGGACACTTTGCTGACAAAAGGACAGCCTATAAAATCCTCTCTTTAGGATATTATTGGCCTTCCCTCTTCAAAGATGCAAAATAATATGTCAAAAGGTGTGACAGCTGCCAAAGAGTAGGGAAACCTACCCTTTCAAATGAAATTCCATTGCAACCACAGGTACTCATCGAACCCTTTGAAAAATGGGCTTTAGATTTCATTGGACCTATTAATCCACCATCTAAGCAAAATAAGTATATATTGGTTTTTACTGATTATGTTACTAAATGGGTGGAAGCCAAAGCATTAGTATCTGCTACTGAAAATTCAGTTGTTAATTTTCTTTATGAGGATATTTTTACTCGCTTTGGTGTTCCAAGAGAAATTGTGACAGATCAGGGAAGCCAATTCACATCCAACCTGGTGGAGAAGCTGATGGAAGAATACAAAATCAAGCACAGAAGATATACTCCTTACCATCCGCAAGAAAATGGTCAAGTGGAGTCTACAAACAAAGTTCTCGAAAGTATCATCACCAAAACTGTTCATCTACACAGAAGAGATTGGGCAGAAAGGCTTCCTGAAGCCTTGTGGGCCTACAGAACTACATGGAGAAATACAACATGACATTCTCCCTATGAACTTGTTTATGGGAAAGAAGTCCTACTCCCCATTGAGTTCCAAGTCAAAACCTTCAAGATGGCAGTTCAGTTGGGGATGGATCTATCAGAAGCCCAAAAGCATAGAATGGAGCAGTTGAATGAGCTAGATGAGATCAGACAAGAGGCAATTCTAAGAAGTGATCTAGTTCAATATCAAAGAGCTAAATGGCATGACAAATACATCAAAGAAAAGAAGTTTCAAGAAAGAGATTGGGCATTGCTATTTGATTCCAAGTTTAAAGATTTTAAAGAAAAATTTCAGACTCATTGGATTGGGCCATATGAGATTGACAAGATCTTTAGCAATGGAGCGGTAAGAATCAAGACCATTGATGAATCTCAAACTCCTCTTATTGTGAATGGCCACAGATTAAAGATCTATCATAAGCCACTCTGAAAAGAGGAATTTGTCAAAATGTTTCAAGATAGTTCTGCAATAAGGCTGGTGAAGAAGAATCCTTCTTCTCCACCAGCCTAGCCTTTGTTCTTTTCAGTTTAAAAATAAAAATAAAAAAATTGTATAATCCTGAAAACCAATCACTGATTGGCAGTCTTATACAGAAAATATAGGGTGAAAATCAGGAACACCTGACACCCTATATTTTCCAAAAAATTCCCTCTCTCTCTCATTTCACAAGTTTTATGACAACCCACTCCATTTCATTCCACTTCATTCCACTCCACTTCATTTCATTTCACTCCATTTCATCTATTTCATTTCATTTCACCAATAAAATTTTTCTTTCATGACCATTTTCATTCAGTCAGTTATCATCTATCCATCTCCATTCACCCAAATAATTGTTGTGTCAGTTTCCGCAGCTGACACTAGTTTCCGCAGCCAGAAGCAGTTTCTGCAACCACCACTCTGTTTTTCAAAAATTTACAGTTAGATGTTAGTTCAACAATCATGAAATCAAATACAGGTATGAGGACATATTATGAAGACATGAGGCATTCAAAAGCATCAACGAGGAGCAACTGATTGAAGACTAATGAAAAATGGCAAGAATTCCAAGGTATGAGTAGAAATTTATTTCAAATGGCATTCAAGCACATTTTTACATAGTTATAAACCATAGCTCCATTATATGCAATGATTGCGTTGACAACTCCATAACCGTTCCACGATCTCTATACGATTCCCCCACAATCCTTGCATTCATTTTTAAACGGCCTCATAATCAAGCCTCCAGTCTTCGCTCGTGTTCGGCTATACTTTGATACTCCTCCTGTAATTATGGAACATGGTTGATTTGACTACGGCTTCTCTCAACCGCACGAAATCCGTAGCCGTTTCATAAACGTGCTTGCGTCTACTCTGCAGCCACCCAATTTTAAATATTGCCGGATGCAATTTACTCCCCCTACTGTTCTATTGACCTCACGGCTGCATTTCCACCATGCTCACATAAGCCTTCACCCCATTTTTTTCTCTGTTTCGCTTCATTCCGTGTACCTATTCTCTGATATCCGCTTACAGTCACTGGTCTCCTTCATAAACCCTGTTCATTTCCGCTAATTCAGTCGTCTTACCTCCGCTAAACCCTCCTCACGCAGATGAGTTTTAAAGAATAGAAGGAAGGATGGGTCGGTTGTTGAGGGCAGAACCAGAGGGACCCAAATTTATGGAAGGATACCCGCAAGTCAAAGACATATTGAAAAAGGCAAAATGGCTTCGGTTTATTCAAAAGTTTAAAGGCTACAATAAGGAGGTAACAAAAACTTTTGCGAGGTCTTTCAACGGTCTGGAGGTAGAAATTGGGGACCTCAAATTTACAGTGACTGAGGCATCCATAGCAGCTGCTACAGAACTCCCTCAAGAAGGTGAACGCTGGTTCAAGAACAAGAGCATTGGCGAGGAAGCTTGGAGAGTGATCCTATGTAACCCAGGTATGGATGTCACCATTTTCAAAAAGGGAATTCCTGTTCATGCTTTAAAAGAAGAGTGGGTCAGTTTACTGTTGGTTATTCAAAAGTTTATCACCTGTGAGGGACGTTTTGGATCAATGTACATGTATCATACCCGACTGTTGATGAATTTCCTAGACAACCAGACCCTCAATCTGCCATACTTTTTACTAAATAGTTTGAAAAATATGTCTGTAACCGTCCAAAAGCATCTGGGGGACATAGAATCACATTTGTATCACCATGGTCTCGTGAAAATCTTGATAGAAAAACAATTAAAAGAGAAAAAGGACACCTGGGAGCAGTTTTTAATTAGAAATTTCTTTGAAGAACCCCAAGAAACCCCTGAAGGCGGTACATCAAAAAGAAGTAGAAGAAAGAGAACAGGTGATAAAACTCAAAGCACTCCTACTAACACAGTTGAAAGAACTAGTAGAGAAGAAAGACTGTCTAAAAGGAGGAAGGAAAAGACTGAGGGTAAAAAGCCAACAAAATCAAAAGAGAAAAGAAGCATTGAGGCTGTGCATAAAGTCCCTTCCTCAGAAGAAGACCATCAAGTATTGTCTGAGAGACTAGTTCACCTTCAGGAACAGTCAGCTATGGCCAAAAAGAAAGGAAAAGAAAAACAGAAGGAAAAAGACAGTAGTCCACAGTATGTAAGAAGAAGCACCAGGCTTAAAGGAAAGTGGAGGAAAGCACAAACAAAAGGACCCCATTTTATTTATTTGGGAGAAGGGACACCTGAACAAACTCCAGCTGGCCGTAGTCCACCTCATTCTAAGCCAAACGTTGAAACTAGTCCTCAGGACGTTGACATGAGTCCTTTTCGGCCAGATTTTGAAGTCAATTCTCCTCCACAACATTTTGGGGACAGCCCAAGGAAAACGACACCCGAGATAGATCCAAAGCAGCAAGAGGTGTATGATTACATAGAATCCTTAGAAAGAATAGCCACGGGTCCCAGCACTTTATCCACTCAACCTCACACAACACAAGAAGCTCTAGTCCAATCGTTGAAACAAGAAGTCTTTGAGTTGGAGGTTTTAAATAGACATATTAAAAATGAAAATGAAGCATTAAAGGAGCAAAGCAGATTGGACAAGATCATTCATGACAACACTATGCTACATCTGGGACTGTGGCACAAAAAGAATAGGAAATTGAAGAAGAAATGCAAGAAGATAAGCAGAGCACTGATTAATCTCAAATTCAGATGCTTGATGAAGAAGCCTAGGATGTTAGCAGCACCAAGAAAGAGGAGAAGAGGACTGGATGTACTGGCAGAGGTATTAGGGCATATGAATTGAAGGAGGATGATTAAAATTTTGGTTGCATGGGGACATGCAACACCTTCACAGTGGGGGTATGTTGAGTCCCAAACTTGCATCTTTTCTATACACCTTTCTAGACTTTTTCCATTTAGCTGGACCTCCTAAGTCATCAACATCATTGCATATTAATCATAAAAGAGCATTTAAAGTGGTTTTTAACTATGTTTTGTGTCTGCTGTTTGAATTAGATTTTTGCTCATTGAGCTGCGGAATCTTGTCACTTTCCGCAGCCGCTTCAACTTTCCGCAACCATTTTGTTAAAGTCTATATTGCAGGTGTCTTCAGGCAAATCAAGCCACATGGGCAAGTTGGAAATGACATGGATATGGACCGAGTCCTATTGGCTCAATCAAATTCACCAAAGAAGGCCGTGGTCAAAGGTAGTCAAGCGATGGTCAACCTAAGAGTCCTACGGTGATAGAACTTTGTTTTTCATCACGTGAAGACTTGTGTGGCCATTCCTAAATCTCAGGGGACATATCAACACCTGTGAACTGCTCCATAAGCCGAATCCAATGGCCACTCTCCATAGATTTAATCTTCACGGCAGCCGTAATGCTAGATTTCTGGATGTGGTTGTTCACGTGTCTTTTATCAGTGCAGATTGTAGGAAAGTAGTTATGTCATCCTCTGTTATAAATAATGCGTTCTCATACGCATAGTAGCTAGCTTTTGTAATGTAATTTTGGATGTAAAGAAATCCCACTGTGCCGTGACATTATTTCCTTGTTATGACTGCGTTTTGAATACATGAGAAGACTCTGTTCATAAGCATAATTCGTGGTTGATAGTTGTTGCCCGAGGATTGTGCAGAGGGCCCCTGCACACGTCGAGGTTTTGTTTATTGCTGTATAGTTTCATGCTTTATTTCCTTCCGTTCATTATGCCATAGTTATTCATGTGTATATATTACATTTCTTATGGTGGTAACGTTTTATTTCTGTCCATAATTTTTCATGCTTTATACTGCTGTTAACTGATCAGTGTCTTTGTTCCAGATTACAATAGGCAGCCCGAGCATTTGCACATACTTTTACAATGACTAATGACATGGAATCAGTCTTGTCCTTCTGCTGATTTATTTTTCTTAGCTTTTAATTCCAGCACTATTTTATTTATTTCAGTTTTGTACATTTGCTTTATTAGTTAGATTAGATATTAAATTGCTCATGTCATTATCAGTTACCTCCGAAAGCCATAGCGATACTAATGGTGAGGGATTGAAGTATGAGTGTGTAATTTGATATTAGTTTATTTTTCTGCAAATTAGATATCAGATTGCTCAAGTTGTTTATGATTACCTCCGAAAGCCATAGCGAGACTAATGGTGAGAGGTCAGAATATGAGTTGATGTAATTTGATTTTAGCTTTACTTTGCTTGCAATTCTTGGATTTCTTTGAGCACAGTTTCTTTTGTATTTAGACAACAGCAAGGATAATGGGTTTCATGATCAATAGTTCATTGTTTGTTTGACTAGTATAGTGGCACATTTTCATTTTCTTTTAGGAATTAATTTTGTCATTGCATGTTTTAAAACCCTTTTGAAGTTTGAAGTTTGGGAAATAATTATAAAGGACATCATTTCCTTGAACATTTATATCCATACTTGTCTTTTAGAATTTCCATCTCACATTAGGAAACCAACCAAGATAAATAAAAAACCCAAAAACGAAAAAAAGTAAGAGATAGGTTATCTTGCACATATAGTGCGCCACACTTCGTCAGCTTACGAATCCCGGATTGACAAATTAATGTAGCAATTTAGGACACACTAAATTGACCAAACAATAGCCTCCCATGGGAGACTAATTTCCAAGAGCTTCAATATTCACTTGAGCATGTGCATATGCAAGAAGAGCAACAAGGAGGGGATGGAAACCTTCCAACATATACCTTTGGCATGGGAGATGTCAAGGAGAAGAGAAGCCATATGACATACATTCATTTTGTTAGATCATCATCGTTGTCACTACGGGAGATTGATCCATATTGGAAATCCCAATTGTTGGTGGATTATTTCAAGGCTCTTTTCAATTGCATGATACTTGATGACCAGCTATATGAAGAGGGCTATTCAATCCAAGGAGGAGTCATCTATTATCATGGTAGGATATTGTTATCTAGAGCCTCCAAGCTCAAGAAGAAGTTACTACAAAGAGATTATGAAGAGTTATTTATCAGCCACACTTATTCCATGAAGGCTTACAACACTATCATGAGGAGCTACACTTGGGAAGGCTTTTAAGGAGAACTAGATTAGCATTTTCAAAGATTCATGAACCATGTGGAGTTGGAACAACAACATAACTCTATAAAGGAGTTAATTCAGCCATCTCTTTCTTCTTTTGGGAGAGGATATAGATCCATGCACCACTCCATTTGTATGAGGATAATTTTTGGTGAAGAACATACTCGTGTAAATAATGTTTCATTTTATGATTGTATGTATTCTTTTACCATGTATATGCAGGCCATAGCTCCAAGAAGGAGTACTATACCATATAAAATTCATGGCCAACTTTGGGCCACAAACATTTCTGAACATGGCCACTCTCTTGGAGATCAAAGGGAGACTTTGTATCATTGTGGGTGCATTCCTAAGGCACCAAATATATCTCACACTTTCAGCCATAGTGAGATGACTTGGAAAACAAGTAAGTGGTGGGGAAAACACTTACCACATCATGATCTGATGCATTCAGGAGATTTACTACGCTGGTTCCACATGTGGGACTATGACCCACCTCAATATGCACAAATTTCTGTTTGTATGTCCTTGATTATGATCCCATATTTTGATGATGTACTTATAATTTTTATGGGAATGTTTGGAGGAAGGATGGGAGGTATGTATGTGCCCTATGGGAGAGATATTCTCCATGTTCATTATGCTACATGTTTTAGGGAGAACATTGGGCCAACCATGTTTGTTTCATGTGAACTATTGTCTCCTTATGGGATGGATTATTTTCATCTCATGAGAACTTTGGAGGACCAATTCATGGAGGGATGGATTGGTGAACACTTATCTTATGAGGGAAGCTTATCACATGTTGGTGTCACCAATGGAGGAGGAGAAGAGTTGCAACACTCACCTTGTCAGTTTCTTGAGGACAAGAAAAATTTGGGAAGGGAGGACTGTAATATTTCCAATTAGCCATGAGCTAGTTGGAATATTCATTTTTGTTTTGCTGCTTTGTTTAAAGAATAAGATGACAAAGGAGGTCCTTAATTCTCCTTGATAATGAATAAATCAATGCCAAATGTGAAAAGGATAAATCTTAGCAGCTTAATCAAGCACCCTTAGGTGTGAAAGGGGCTGGAACATTTTGACTGGGTCAACCTTGACCAAATCTACAATGTTGTAATGGAGGAGTGGCCATCAACGAAATACAACGTAGTTTTAGATGGAGATGTTGTGTGTGAAAGGAGTATTCTCATTGGATTTGGTTTAGGGTTTGCAAGATCTTATCTTATAAAGGGAAGATGATGGCATCATTAGAAGGTTGTTGATGTATATGATATTTTTTTGAATATATGGTCTGTTTAGACATATATATTTCTCTTTCTGTTTAGCTGAGATTGAATGTTGTTTAGCATTGGGTGTTCCTGATCTGGAATCCCACCTCTTCCCATTGAGTAGCTCTCGGGAGACTTTGTATTGCGTTGTCCACTATGTGGCTTAGGGCCAAGCTTCCTCTTTCAACTACAACGCAGATCCTGTTGAGGGTTTGGTTGTTTTTGCAAGCTGCAGCAAGTGGAGGCTAGATCTTTCAGATCTAGGCCATTTCAGTGCTCATTTTTAGCGGAGGAGGTTTCTACTTCATTGGGAGGACAATATTGGAGGTCATTGAGCTCATTTTCAGATCTTGGCATCAAACCAACCATATTTTGATCCCTACAGCGCAGTTTACTTCCAGATCTGCGTTATTTCTGTAGGAGGAGTTGCAAGGTGGTTCAACACACCATTTGGAGAGTTGATTTTCTAGTGAAGGGGATCTGCCTTTCACTTTGAATATCTATTGGAGGAGGCTATTATATTTATCATATCAGATCAACCACACTTTCCAGATTTGTATTTTTCAGTAGATCTGCAGTCTTAGATCTTAGATCTACATATTGTACTTGGTGTTTTGTTGAAAACCCCAAGGGGGTTCTTTAGAGGAGCTTGTATAGTGCATGGATCTGATATAGATCTATCTTTTGAGGAACATATTTTCTCTAGATCTGATGTATAATCTACTACTATTGCAGAGCCAATAAAATAACGCTGTACGAGTTTTCCAGCTTTTATATATGGTTGCAGCACCTCATATTGAGGGATTTTCTTCATTGGAGACATGTATTTCTTGTTATGCATCTTATGGCCCATTTCTTATGTACATTTTGCTGCTGTAATAACATATGAAAGGTCTCCATATTGGCCTCTTGCTGTTTAAATGTTGATCTGCAATATTGTTCAAGCATTCTACACTAAATTCCTGCTTTTCCCATTTGGGAATACTACAATTTCTCTCTCATGAATGTTGGGATACTGCTAACAAATCGTTTCGCCTTAGCTATCTCCTCTTGAATATATGGAACATAACTTAGCAGGGATGGAAATTTGGTTACATATTCATCTACAGATTACTACCTAAGTTTCAAATCATGAAATTATTTGGCCTTCTCATCATAAAAACTCTCTGTCAAATACTTATCCTTGAAGTGTTTTTGAAAATTGACCCATGTTACCTCTTTCTCGTCAATGTTATTCACAGTCTTCACCTCTTCCCACCATAAGGTGGCTTTACCTTGTAGTTGATAAATTTCCAGTCTATATTTTAAGTTATCATCGTACTGATAGATTTGGAGGTACTTATTCATATTGATCAACCAGGCTTCAACAACCTCTTCCATTTCCCCATCAAACAAAGGTGGTTTAATTTTCTTGAATTCTCCCTGCAGTTCGATCTTTTGTCTCTTGGCCCCCTTTCCACCAGAAACATTTTCAGGCCCTTCTTCATGCCCAATTCAGTCTCCCTCGATCTCTTAACGATTTTCCTCCTGAGGATGTACCTCAATTCTATTTCCCCCATCAGGGCTAGGATTGGGATTCCTTTGGTTTTGTGTCTTTGAAAGGCTCTTCAATATTTTTCTTGTTCCAATATCAATCTCTCATTATCAACACACAAATTCATCGTATATGTCTCTAGTTGTTCCACTGTCTCTAACAACACTGCATTCGAGCTTTTAGGTTCTCCTCCCAACTACACCCACATTTCTGGGTTGGCTTCTGACAAGGGTACAAACCCTGACCCTAGTGAGGGTCTTCCAGGTTGAGGAATTCCAACTCCTCTCCCCATGTTGCCTTAATTACCTATATTTGTGGAACATTTACATTTTTGTCATTCACAAGTGCCCAAAAGAGGCCACAATGTTGCAACTTAAGCTCTGATACCACTTATAACACATCACCCCACATCAACAACAAATTTACCATGTCAAAAAAATACTTTTAACACATGGAAATGGTTTAATAACTCATTGTATTTAACCTTTTTTAGATTATTCATGATTTATGGCCATGGTTCCACTCACATAACATTGGAAGGTTCTCGAATTATCCCCCTTAACCTAATTTTTTGTTTTTTTATCATTAATTTCATTAATAATAATGATGGATGGTTCTCGAAACCCTCCAATGTAACCCCCCTCTAGGTGTATGCAAACATAACTACCACATGACGCCTATCCCATGGTGGATCTTCAGAGTGGTGATCCAAAAACTCGAATTGGCTTGAGTATAGTTAGGGTAACGACCTTCCAGGTAGTGGCATTCAAATTTCATTTTCTCCTGGGCACACTTGGGGAAGTGGCTCTGCAACCCCTACTCGATCTTGGTGTTAGTGGGTAGGAAAACACAATTTCTTCACAAATTTTACGTTGGGTAATATTTAGATGGTTTCTTATCCTATCCTCTCTCTCTGGAGTTCAGACCTTCATGTCAAAGTTCTAAAATTTACAGGGGTTTTTCGTATGCTTTAGAACAATGGACTGCTGCCATGCTGTAACTCCTTTTTCTCAAGAGACAACTAGTTCCAAGGCTTGCGGCTCCTAGGGTTCAAAGTTCGTAAGGCTTCTCTACCAGTATTCAAAAGGGGCATGGGTTCTTCCCGGGGTGTCTAGAGTCATCGATTTGAGTCGCTCGCTCCATGAAAGTTTCAGCTAACAAATATATTATTTCATACAGACTTGTTGTAGCTTAATTTTCATTTCTCTTGGTGTTCTATAAGCATTAAATTTCTTACAAAATTCTCTTCCGGAGGTGGGGGATCAAGCTCATTGTGTGATTCCAAAGGTGTTGAAAATGCAACAAGATGATGGAGCTTAGTGAAAAGAATTCGCCTTCACTAAGTGGGCCCACAGGCTAATTTTTGCGCAAAGTCTATTTTTAGACTATGTCTATTTTTAGACATATGGATCATGGTCTATGAGTTGCAGGATGCTATTTGTGGATGATTGGTCGAGTTGGTAAAAATAGATGGACCTCTATTTTTAGACATATGGGCGGAGTCTATTTTTAGACTGCCAGTCTAAAAATAGAATAGTCGAATATTATTAGCTCTTAATAATATTTGGACTATAAACATTATCTTATCCTCTTGCAGCACTTCAGTTCGAGCTACGGATGTGGCACATGCAGCTGATAGAAGGAAATACGCTTTTACTAGGTTTTAGTTGAGCTATTGCATGATGGAATTCAGTTAGAACTCAAGTGATTGAGTTTGGTGGAGTTGATTGAGGAGTTGATGGAGTTGTGTTCATTTTAACTTAGTTGAACTAGTTCTATTTAGTCTAACTGATTAATACACTAGTGATGAGTGGTGTGAATTAATTATTAATTAATTCACTAATTATTAACTCATAAATAAACTAAAGAATACATCAGTTAACTCAGTGCATGGACAGTTCAGTGGAGACAAGTGTTAGAGGTGGGTGAAAGGGTGAGTCTACTATCAGTTGTGACTATACCGGTGCATGAGTTTGCACCACACATTGATTGAGATTGCCAATGAGGATTGCGTAGTACAAGCCAAGGGAATTTGAACTTGGTTCTCACCTATTCTCATCTTGGATTGCGTAGTAGAGGCAGGCAGACAGTGGAGGAGATTTGAACCTGTGACTTGTTCAGATCTGAGCTAGTTTGTGTGTAACTATTGGAGATAGTACTGAGTACCTGTGAGGAGTATTGTACTATGATTGTTACATGTTCTCTATCATTATAATATACAGATAGTTGGGGGTTTTCAGCTGCATGCTTTCCCCATTACATACTGTGTTATATGTGTGATTTCTTAATGTGTTCATGTGCGCATGCGACTGCTTTTATTTCCGCAAATTGATGATCAATGGTAGAGGAGGTTATGTATTATGCATGAAGCTCAAATAGTGTATAATCAGGATAATATCTGTGAATAATTCATCTATTATTCAAATTTATACATGGTATCAGAGCAAGATTGATCATCGGATCTATTATTCAGAAAGTGATTACATTTTATTTCTTCAGGCAGAATCTGTAATCGGGCTAGGTAGCCTCTGGATTCATCCTTCTTTGGAAGGTGAGATATCTGGTAAATGCCCATACAGTCGATCTCTGTATGAGAAATACCTTGTTCTCACGAATTTTAGATCAGAAGCAGTTGAGTTTTGAGTTGGTGGAATTCGAATTTGCAGCAGTGTTTTCTTGGTGTCGAAGTTGAAATGTCTTTCAATGGATTGCGATTGGAGTATGCCCTTGAAGGCAGCTTGAATTATATTGCATGGAAAGACATGATGGAGGTGGTGTTAGATGACAATGGGTTGAAGGAGTTCATAGATGCTGAAGTCCCAAAGCCTACTGATGCTGCTCAAGTTGATGCTTGGCAAAAGAAGACAGAATAATGTCAAAGGATTCTGTTGGAGGGCGTGAAGGATCACATTGTATCCAGTCTGCATGGTAAAGCTTCTCCATACTTGATGTGGAAAGCGTTGACAGATTTATTCCAAAGCAAGAGCGACCAAAGGAAGTTGGCGCTCAAGGACAAACTCAGAAACATTAAGTGTGAGAAAGGAGACAGTATGCCCAAGTATCTCACGAATTTCACCCAATGCAGGGATGAGCTGGGAAGTGTGGGGGTGAATGTAGATGACGAGGAATTGGTGAGCTTGGCTCTCCTTGGTCTTCCGAAGAGTTGGCATTCCTATCAAGATTCTGTCAATGGTCGGGAGAAATTGCCGGGATGGGAGAGACTTTGGTCTGATCTTGTGCAAGAGGAGATAAGGCGGAATACCAGGGACGAATCTTCATCAAAGGCATCTGATGAAGCAAATTTCACTTTGGCTGCCAAAGAAAATAAGGGGAAGAGCAAGAAAGCTTCTCAGTCTGGTGCGAAAGGCAAGAAGCAGGACATGTCCAAGGTGAAGTGCTTTCACTGTCACCAGCATGGACATTATGCCACAAATTGTCTGCAGAAGAAGAAAAATAAGCATGCTGCTGGATCTGCAGCAGGAGAGGCCTTAGCCTCGCAGTTTGAGCTGGATTTTTCGCTGATCGCATGCTTGGTCTCAAGTGTGATGGGATCAGTGTGGTTCTTGGACAGTGGTGCATCTTTTCACATGACAGGAGATCGAGATTTGTTTTACGATCTGGATGAGAAAGATCTTGGAGTGCACATCGAGATGGGCGATGATGGTAGATACAGTGCGACCGGTATCGGTACCATTTCCTTTGAGAGGGAGTCTGGTAAACCCTTCAGAGTGAAGGAAGTGATGCATGTTCCAGGATTGAAGAAGAATCTTATCTCTGTGGCGATGTTAGAAGACAAGGGATATGATGTTGTCTTTAGCGAGGGAAAGGCTTTCCTGCGCAGTAAGACAACTGGAGAAACTTGGAAGATAGGGGTTCGAGTTAGGAACCTTTATCAATTGCAAGTAGATGGCTATGCAGCAATGGCATGCAAGGTAGAAGGAGTGGTGAGCCGGGATGATGGCGAGCTGTGGCACCGGAGATTGGGCCACCTTCACCATGGAGCTTTGAAGATACTGCAACATATTTCTACTGGGCTTCCTAAGGGTACTCTTGCGCAGTCAGATCAGTGCAAGGGATGTACCTTAGGAAAATTTGTGAAAGCCACCTTTCACGAGAAGGATAGTTGCGCCACGACGATCCTTGAGAGAATTTACACAGACGTGTGTGGACCTTTCTCAGTAGCTTCGACAGCAAAGCACAGGTACTATGTGATCTTTTTTGATGATTTCTCTCGAAAGTGCTGGATCTTCTTCATGCATAAGAAGAGCGATACATACTCAAAGTTCTGTGAGTTCAAAGCATTGGTCGAGAAGGAATCGGGGAAGAAGGTGAAGGCTCTTAGGAGCGACAATGGTGGTGAATTCATCTCTGGCGAATTCAAGGACTTTTGCAGCGCAGAAGGGATTCGAAGAGAGCTCATAGCACCTCATAACCCATAGCAGAATGGGGTTCTTGGTGGAAGAGCAACGTGAATGATGGCGGTGCACATGGGTGATGTTGCATAGTCGGGGCTTCCCCTCACTTATGAGCGGAGGCATGCAGCTCTGCGGTCATATGTGTGCAGAACCGTTGTCCTCACAAGGTTCTTGGCATGAGTACACCAGAGGAGGCTTATTCTGGCAAGAGGCCTGATATTTCCCATTTGCGGATTTTCGGATCTCCTGTCTACATGCATGTGGCGAAGGATGCGAGAAGGAAGCTGGATCCAACTGCTGAAGTTGGAATATTTGTGGGGTACACTGATACACCTCACAACTATCGGGTGTATGTGCCAGACAGTCGCAAGACTGTTGTGCGACGGGATATAAAATTTCAGGAGGAGAAAGCCATGCGGTGTTCGCTTGAGAGGGAGCTACACTTGCATGCAGATGAGGAGCTGTTAGTTCCTAAGGAGGAGCTTCCGGATGTGGATCAGCCACAAGAGGAGGTTCAGGAGGTGGAAGAAACCACCCAGGTAGCGCCAACCATCAGAGGGCGCATGCGCACTACAGAAGCTGAGCGACTGGCTCGGGATGCAGAGAAGGTTGTAGGACCACCTACAGCACAGCGCAGACAGAGACAGTCACCGGATCGGTACACTGGATACATGGCTCTTGTGAGTCAATGTGTTGTGACAGAGCCATCCTCTTTTGAAGAAGCTGTGGAGGAACCCGCATGGGTTGATGCCATGATCGAAGAATATGATTCGATCGTCAGGAACAGTGCATGGGAGATTGTCCCAAGACCGGAGGGGAAATTAGTGGTAGGTTCGAGATGGATCTACAAAGTGAAGCAGGCGGCTGACGGGAGTGTGGAAAAGTACAAGGCAAGATTTGTTGCCCGAGGCTTTTCACAGATAGATGGGATCGACTATGAGGAGACCTTTGCACCTGTCGCAAGGTATTCTTCCATACAGATGATTCTTGCTCTCTCATCACAGATGGGGTGGCACATCCATCAGATGGATGTGAAGACTACGTTCCTCAACGGAGTCATTGAGGAGGAGGTGTACATAGAGCAGTTCGAAGGTTTCAAGATCTTCAACAGCGAGTCACATGTGTGCAGGCTCAAGAGAGCGCTGTATGGGTTGAAACAAGCACCTCGTGCTTGGTACACACGGATAGACAATTATTTCACTGGACTTGGATTCTCCAAGAGTGAGGTGGATCCTAACCTATACCAAATTGTGGTGGAGGGGAAGTTGCTGATAATTGTACTTTATGTAGATGATTTGATTTTGACGGGTGATGAGTTATTGATACTTTCATGCAAGGAGGATCTTGCTAGAGAGTTTGAGATGAAGGACTTGGGCCTCCTTCATTATTTCCTGGGATTGGAAATTTTGCAGCGCAGTGATGGACTATTTGTTTCTCAGGGTAAGTATGCCCGGGAGATACTGGAGAAGTTCAACATGCATGGCTGCAAGCCTGTTGATACTCCTCTTCCTGGAGGTTGGAGGAAGGAGGATGCTACTTCGGCGGAGGTAGTGGATGCCACTGTTTATCAACAGTTGGTGGGGTCGCTTATGTATCTGGTCAATACATGACCCGATATATGCTATGCTGTTAACCAGCTTTCCACAAGCTATGGTTAAGCCAACCAATCTCTTCTGGAATGCAGGCAAGCATTTATTTCGTTATCTTAGAGGCACATCGAGATATGGATTGTGGTACAGATAGGAGGATGAGGTGAAGCTGTGTGGCTTCACGGATGCGGGTGGCGAGGCAACGAATGAAAGAGCACATCGGAGGATCCTTCTTATAAGGGTTCGAAACGATTTCTTGATACCGACGAGAAACGAGAGATCATGCTTTCAGTTCAACAGGCCCAGAAGTATATGGCAGCGAGTTTGGCTGCATGCGAGGCTATATGGATGAGGAAGATCTTGGTCGGGTTGTTCGGTTCACACTTAGATCCTACTGTGATTTATTGTGATAATCAGAGTTGCATTAAACTCTTAGTTAATCTGGTATTTCATGATAGATCTAAACACATTGATATCCGGTATCATCATATCAAAGATTGTGTGCAACGGAAGATCATGTTACTTACATACATTCCTACGGAGGATCGGGATGTTGATATCTTGACGAAGGCGCTCACCAGGAGCAAATTCGAATACCACAGAGGCAGGATCGGGGTGGCAGATAATCCCTATCTTGTTGAGAGGGAGTGTTGAGATTGCAACAAGATGATGGGGCTTAGTGAAAAAGTCTTCAACCAAAGTGAACCCGCCAATTAATTTTAGCGCAAAGTCTATTTTAGACATGTGGATCATGGTCTATGAGTTGTAGGATGCTATTTGTGGATGGTTTAGTCAGTTGGGAAAAATAGATGGACTTCTATTTTTAGACATACTGGGCGGAATCTATTTTTAGATTTCCAGTCTAAAAATAGATATGTCGAATATTATTAGCTCTTAATAATATTTGGACTATAAACATTATCTTATCTTCTTGGACCACTTTAGTTTGAGCTACTGATGTGGCACATGCAGCTGATAGAAGGAATTACGCTATTCCTAGGGTTTAGTTGAGCTATTGCATGATGGACTTCAGTTAGAACTCAGGTGATTGAGTTTGGTGGAGTTGATTGAGGAGTTAATGGAGTTGTGTTGGTTTGACTTGGTTGAACTGGTTATATTTAAGTCTATTTAAGAAAAATACACTAGTGATGAGTGGTGTGAATTAATTATTAATTAATTCACTAAATTATATATAAATCAACTAAAGAATACATCAGAGTTAATAGATTGCATGGACAGGTTAGGTGGAGGCCAGTGTTAGAGGTGGGTGAAAGGGTGAGTCTACTATCGATTGGTGACTATGCAGTGCATGAGTTTGCATACACATTGGGTCAGAGATCCAATGAGAAGTTGCGTAGAGGAAGCCAAGAAATTCGAACTTGGATCTCATTCATTCTCATCTTGGATTGTGCAGTAGAGGCAGGCAAACAGTGGAGGAGATTTGAACTTGTGACTTGTTCAGATCTGAGCTAGTTTGTGTGTAACTATTGGAGATAGTACTGAGTACTTGTGAGGAGTATTGTACTATGATTGTTACATGTTCTCTATCATTATAATATACAGATAGTTGGGGGTTTTCAGCTGCATGCTTTCCCCATTACATACTGTGTTATATGTGTGATTGCTTAATGTGTTCATGTGCGCATGCAACTGCTTTTATTTCCGAAAATTGATGATCAATGGTAGAGGAGGTTATGTATTATGCATGAAGCTCAAATAGTGTATAATCAGGATAATCTCTGTGAATAATTCATCTATTATTCAAATTTCTACAAAAGGCGGTCTGCTCGAGGATATTAATTTCCAGGTGATCCTTCCACTTAAGGTTTTCAACCAAGCGCTAGCCTATGGCTCGCTCTGTTATTTATTTTTTAAATAATTTTGGTCCTTAGTGCTGCACATTAGAAACCATCGCATTGTCTAAGACGTGAACCATATATGTATTTAATTATTGGCTTATAGGTTATTAGTTGAACGTTGAACCCTAGGGTTTGAGACCCGCAAATTTAATTAAATTTTGGGTTGTCTTTGTTAACAGGTTGGGTTTGTCCCGTGCTTACGACCAACTGTTTATTAACAAAATATGAATGATGATCCCTTGTATCCAAGTTTTGTTAATTTATGAAACTCATCTCACAATTCTGACTCAGTTATTTGAACACGTCAAGATTCTTATAATTTTCTAAGTTCTGGTTATATTGTTAGTTTTTCTCGCTCATATATTTCTTGTATTTATCATAAGGAAAAAACTACTTTTTTTGTACTTTGATTTGGACGTTATGGATTTTCTTTCACTACTTCTGCTTCTCATGGATAATGTTTAGAAAAATATAAAACCCTTGGTTAATTATTTCGTTATGTGGAGAATACCCTTCCCAGTCAAGGTCTAATGTACCTGGCCGAGTTATACATGATTATATTCTTAAGATACCAGTCCGGAGATATGACATTCTACTAACACTCCTATTGACTTCCTAGTATTAAATCTTACTAGTCACTATGTTCTTTACATTTTCCAGTGTTTCAGTTTCGCTGAGTTTGCATGGGGTTGATTTTCCCAAACTACTTCAACCCTAGGGTCTGAACCAGGTTAACTATGTTTCAGGTTACGATTCCAAATAATTTTGAAAATGTTATATTTATAAAACCCAGTTTTCTAGTTTGAAGAATAAAACTTTCTAGTAATCTCATTATCTAATCACATAATCGAGTATATATACATATATATATTTCCCATTGTTGGTTGTTTCATATAATTTCCTAGGCCTCAAAGTGAACAACATCTAAAGTTTCGAATGACAGACCCATTTAGACCAAAGTTATCATTGTAGATGAAATAAGGATTATATGAGTTTCCTTCACAGGTCTTAATCATAATATTTCGTTATTCATAATATTTCTAAATTTTAGTCTTACATGCACATCTCTAATTAATTTGTTTACCCAATATCAGAGTGCATATTTGACTATACAATCACCCTTACAGGGTTGTTAAATCACATTCACTAGCATTTTGTTTCCGCAAAATAAATTAACTTGAAAATCCTTCTATTAACCAACATAAAACATTACATCAATAAGGAGTTCAACAAAGGTAATTTTCAGTCGAGAGTTACTACTTATCTGTGAGGTTAAAACCGTCAAGAATAACATATTTAGGATGAGACTTCTCCTCCCTACTAATGGAACAAGAAGCTTATGTCCAGATTCCCCCCTAGCTTTCACTTCTAGTACAATTGGTGTTTGTACCCTTCACGAGTTAGTTCCTTAGACCTCTAGAATATCCTGTTCTAATCTGGAACATCAGATTTTCTATCTGGTTGGAGTGTTTCCACTGGCCCAGAGCCATCTCAAGACAACACTCTCAATAGTAGTAAACTTTCAATCTCTTTCTCAAGGCGGTACTGCTTCATTTAGGTGGTTAACCCCTCCTTGTCCCTTCCAAGATATCTTATCTCTAAGGTAATGAAAGGAGATAACTTCACCACCACCCCGCCCAACTGCTTGGAAGTTACAAAAATTCTTCATAGAGTCGTCCTCCATATTATGACTGGGGGTGTTACAATCTGGAATTAAGATAAATTGTATTTTAAAAGATTTAGTTTTTCTAAATCGAGAATTAAGATGAATCTTCGTATTTGTAATAAAGTGAACTCTAAATTTGATTAATAATGTTATTTATATATTTATAATGAGGTCATGTTTTTTTTTCCAAGGAAAAAAGCGAAATTTTTATTAAGAATGTATAAAAAGTTACAAAGTACGTGCAGTAAAGCATTCGATAGGTAAAAGAACCTCCATAATATCCCAATAAATAAGTGCAGTAACAAAAAGTGTTAGAGGAGTCACTACCATGACAGTTTAGTTACAAAATACACAAGTATACGAGGCCTCTCCAAGAAAGGAGAAAACAACCCGCTAGAAAACAAAATAGTCCTGTATGCAAAAATTCTAGTAAACATTTCATCAAAAGTGTTTAAATTTTTTACCATTTGTGCACTAAAAATAAAATTGCCCATATGGAGGCCACCAGATATACATATTTCTACAAAAAATAAACATTATAATCAATCCAACAGAAAAAGAACCTGTAGGTAACCTATATAGATACCAATGTCATATTGCGTTTGAAAAACATATGCAAAAATAGGAACAGAAACCTGGAATCGAGAGTGAGGTGGATTTATATAGCAAAAGGTCTAGTGTCTGACACATGGACATTGTCACCTTCAGAATCCACTATGTGCTAGCAATACATATCTTGTTGTAGGTCCTCCTTAGAAAGGAGGCCGGCCGCTAAGTTTCGTTCCCTGTAGATATGGCACATAGATATAAAATCAAATGACATCTTTAAAAGTAGAATTTCTTCAATGATAGGTGTCAATAAAAAAATTAGACATTGTTGAACCAATTTATAACATTCTCGGAGTCCCCAAAATTTTTAACATTGTCAATTCCCGAATCAATGAGCGAGTAGAGAAGCAGTTTTAAGGAGAGTAGTTCAACAAAGTTTTTTGTGCCAGTGCCTATGCCCACAAATGCTTTAAAAGTTATTTTTTCATCTAAATGGATCACCAATCCAACACCACATCAATTTTGATCATTTGCGGCGCCATCAAAATATGCCCATGGAATATCCTTATTGATCTGTTCATTTGTGATAGTTCTGATAGTCCTGGAGACATATTTTTTGGGAAGAAGTATCTAAGAATGGAAGCACATTTAGCCGCAATGGATTAGATCCTTGAATATATATGTGTTCCTTGCGAGCCAAAGATCCCAAGTGATGATTAAATGGATATTATTTTTGTTGATATCTAGAGCCTCATTCCACCAGGAGAGCCAAGCAGCTTCAACAAAAGGTTCATGCTAGGAATTCAAGATGCCTAAAAGGGAGAGGGTGGCCTCCCAAACTTTTAAGGAAAAACCAAATGATAGGAAAATATGGTTGATGGAATCCTCCAATTCCTTGCACAAGATACACCATCCTGACGCCTGTTTACTCCTTTTCCTTAAGCTATCCAAAGTAGGAGATTTGTTCTTAAGCACACACCAAAAAAAGTGTTTTTCTTTTGCTAGACTATTCAACTTCCATAGGAATTTATGCCACCACTCTTGTTGCTCTTTGTCCCTCTGGTTCATAAAGAATTTATAGCCATATTTAGGAGCATATTTTTCAATTGTTGCATGTACCCAAAGTAGAGAGTCTAACCTGTCATAAATCCTAACATTGGATCTTCTCAGCTCCTGGGTATAAGTTCTCTATTCTATACCCCAAAGAGGCTCTAGGTGCAAATCATCTTCTGAATTCCAGCCCCGAGTCCAAAAATAAACTGTCTTAGGTTTTGCAATCTATGAGATGTAATGATATCCTATTGAGTGAAGGTGGTCCAATAGCCCCCCGAGAGAGCAAAGTGTTGATTTCAGCCCACCCACGAGTCCCCACCTAATACAACCTTCTCCCCATTTACAAATTTCCATGCCATACCATTTTCAACCAGTTTGAAGGAGAGTGTGGCAGCTTTCCAAATCACAAACACATTTGAGATCTCTTTCCTAGGGTTTCAAATCCATTCCTCCAAAGGAGTAGGATCAATATATTTACGTTTAACCACCAAAGTCCATAGGTTATCTTCAATAATAATCCTCCAACCAGATTTTGTTGTTAAAGACATAGCAAAAGTTTGAAGCTCCTTGATCTGCCACCCTCCCCTCTCCTTCGGCGTAGCAATTTTGTCCCATGCAACCCATGGAATTACACACTCATCCTTTGATCCAGCCCAGAGGAAACGACTTCAAATTTTCCTAACTTTTGTTAAAATACCTTTTGGGACCTAGGTGAGTGCAATCCAGCAGACTGGGATGACCGAAAACATCGATTTAATGAGAACCGGTCTACCAGCCCTAGACAACCATTTGAAACTCCGTAAACTAATTCGTTTCTCAATCTTTGCTAGTAATCAATTCCAATCTAGATTTTTACAGGAGTCACGTTTTCATAAGAAACCCAAGTATTTAGGTTGTCCCCCATAGGAGTCACTTTAAAAGGGAGGGAGACTACAATTATATCAAGATCCCCCTCTGAAAGACCATCATAAAAAATGGAGGATTTTGTGCATTTATACTCATTCTTGTAGCCTTGAGAAAGAGATCCAAGGCACATTTCAATTGGTAAACTTCATCCCTAGAACCACTGCTGAACAGAATAATGTCATCCACAAAAATTAAGTGGGATATGAACAAATTGGTAGCAACTTCGATACCTTTTAGATCACCATTTCTATTAGCTGGATGTAGTATCTGGCTAAGCCCTTCTGCTACTAATAAGAAAAGGAGAGGGGACAAAAGGCATACTTGTCTTAGCCCTCTCTGACTGTGGAAAAAAGGAGAAGCAACCCCATTTATTAGAACAACAAAGGACACATTTGTTATACACCCCATAATCTATTTTATAAAACAATTGCAAAAGCCCAAATGGGCCAGCAGAAGGCCCATATATAACCAATTGATCATGTCATATGCTTTTGACAAATCTATTTTCACAATCAATCCTTTCTTTTTTGTTTTTTTCATACCGTGCATTATTTCCTAGGCTGCTCCAATGGCTTCATGAATTTGTCTGCCATCCAAAAAACCAAACTATTCTTTAGAGATATTGCATGATAGGATAGGCTTCAGATGAATAGAAATAATCTTGGAAATAATTTTTTAAATATAGTTGCAAAGGGAAATAGACTTGAATTCATCAAAGGAGATAGGCGCATCCGATTTTGGTATAAGGCAATAAAAATAGAGTTTAAAGGTTCATGAATGCCCCCCATATTCCTTGATTACTCCACCACCCCCACCAATTCATCCCCAATTAGGTCAAAAATGTGTTGGTAGAACTCCACTGTCCACCCATTTGGCCAGGGCTCTTATCTTTTTGCATATATTTTAAACACTTTCCACTATGATTTTTGTAACTAGAGACATAAGCATCTCATTTTCTTCCTCCTCAGCATATCTGGGAAAGTGTTGGGCCACCTGGATGACTTCAGCAATAGAGGCCCCATCCAGAGCCTTAGATATATATTTTAAAGTGATCTCTTCCCAATAAGGCCGTTTCTCTAAAGGATTTTTCCATTCCTCCATCCGACCTTCTCATTTCCCAATTGGTATTTTAATTTTTCCTCCCCTTTGCATAATTATGGAAAAAAATTGTGTTTTCATTCCCTGCCTCAAGCCATATCGCACAGATTTTTTGTCTCCACTGTTATTAAATTTCAATTAAGAAATTTCTCATTTTTTCCTCCAAACCTCTTATCCTTTCCCTGTTCTCCTTAGATTCATAGCTGCCAGCTTAAGGACTTTCCATTGCTTCCAAAGCCTCCTCAATGCTATTCAATTCAAAATCCTCCCTCAACCTTTTCTCTTATGCCCATTTGATAGTTTTAGATTTAAGAGATTTGAGATTAGCCATAAAATCCTGAGCATCTGAAAGGCTTTGAGACCCATCCATCGAAACCCAGGTTTATTTTACCAGGACATTGAAACTTAGATCTCTTAACCACCCCAGATTGAATTTGAAAGACAACCCTGGCTTTTTATTAGGGCCAGAGAGCTCCAGAAGGATAGGGAAATGTTCATATTCCCCCTATTTTCCACCCATTGCCTACAACCAATGGTGAGATTGACGAAGTCCTCTTTGACTAGAAAACAATCCAATATTTTGGCCACTCTGGCTTCACCAACCCTCCTATTCCTCCAAGTAGGGACCAAATTTATAAGGTTTAAGTCGATAAGGCCACTGTCTCTAATTTTCTTTTGAAAAAAATCAGCAAGAGGATCTGCTTGGGCATGAGGCCCCCATGATTCAGACATTCCGAGGGATAAATTTAGATCTCCACCCACCACCTGATTCCTAGCCATAAAATATTTTGTAAATAAGTTATTCCAGAACCAGAATCTCTCCACAACAGTGCCATATATGTTTATTAGGGTGAAAGAGGAACAAAGCTCAATGGAGTAAACCTCCACTCCCAAAACTGAATCAGAGCTCCAGGAGCTAGTTAATTGAAATACACTGTCATGAAGACCTATGGTAAGACCACCAAATATTCCTCTTGCATCCACCATCACCACAGACCAACCAGGCAATAATTTCTCAAGGGAAGTGTTAGTATGAAATCTACTGGGGGATCAATGTACCAGACTGGGATCTCCAGGGTCAAGTTAGGAAGGGATAATGTAGCCATAATAGGTACCCAAAATACTCCAGGAGGGGGATCTAGGAACGGTATCTGACCGGAGGGGTAATGGCCACGTGGGACAACTCCAAGCTGGTTAAGGCCAGGAGGAACCGTGCCGAGAGGATAGAGAGGCTCATGGATACTAGTTGCAGATTAGGGGCCTTGAGGAGGGTTCCTGAAGGCTGAGTTGAGGCGATAGAAGCAGGTTGCGGAGGGTGGGGCTGCTGAATAATCGAAGCGGGCTGCTTGAGGTCGGCCCGGGACGATTGCATCATGCAAACATTCGACGAGCTGGGACCAAAGACAGGAGGAGGAAGACCAGGGAAAGAACCAAGAAAAGAGGAGTCTTTGTAGACTTCAGGTGAGACGCTGGTCAAAGGTTTGACAGTTTGCTTATTGGCCATCGAAGAGATGATGGACTCAGGGATGGTCTGAGACTTCGGTTTGTAATATGTCAACTGGTTAATGGTGACTATCTTTCCCTTATGAGGAAAGGACATCTTGCGGTGGACCACAGATGGGACAAAAAACATCGCATAGGTGTAGCTACGACCCAATATAATGTTGTAATCTAATGGGGCATCAATGACTTCTATGTCAACATAAATAGTCTTGCTCACAAGAGTAATAGGACAATTGCGGAACATGCCAGTGGGCTTGGAAGAGTGGCCATCCCACGCTCGGAGGGTGATAGTGGAAGGGGCCAACTAAGGTGATCAGAGTTGCTTCCAAACTGAAGCGAACATCACACATGTGGATGCCCCCTCATCAATGATACAGCGGGAGACGTTGGCATTCCGGATCTTGACGGGGATTTGGAAGGCGACAAAAGGAGGATGGGGAGGATGTTATGACCAGTCAACATCGAAGACGATCAAACGATCATTTGAAAGATCTAAAACACCCATAGAAGTTAGTAGAGCTTTTCGTTGTGAAGGGCACGACTGGAGGAGTTCCATCATTGAGATGGCAGTAGGGGATTGCGCCAAATCATCTACTATACTATACGAATGGGAAGCTTTGTCAGAAGCAGCGTTTCGGCGTAATGGTCCCTTTGGGATCTTGGTATGAACCTCCTCCTTAGGCTGAGGGATCAGTAAAGGACCATTGGTTGTCGAAAGAGGCTCTGTAGAACTTGAATAAGGGGGCTCGGAGGCAGACGTAGTGGGAGGATTTTTGTACTGACGAGACTGAGTCTAAAGGTTGAGGTCAACAGTAATGGGTTGGTCAGAATTCATCATGAGAATATGGTAATCAGAGGTACCAGATGGAGGAGGTTGAGTGCTTCCTGACCTTCAAGTGGTTGGGTAGCCATGAATCCTTGATAATGGAAAGGATTGGTAAACACAGCCGGCTGGATGGGTGCAACACGGGGAGGAACCGAAGGGGAGGCTTGATGTCCTCGCAATGCTGCTTGAGTCTCCCACATCTGACGCATCTGTTGTAAAAGAGGACAATCATGGGTGTAATGACCATAAACACCACAACAAGAACAAGCCTTATTCGTGCGAATAAGGCTGTCCTACTTGGGCTAAGTGCCCTGTTGCTAGTTAGCAGTGCTAGGCGCATTCACTTGGGGATTAGGTCCTGGATTACCGAGGGAAGATTGATTTTGGGTGCCTTTCCTGTTATTTTTGGAAGTAGGAGGATTAGTCGCGCCCTGATGTGCATATACCTGCCCCTGGGGGGCTGGTGGCTACTGTTGTGGGGGTTGAGAAGGCAAGGGAGGCGGGGGTGCTAATGCTAGAGGAGCTGGAGCACCAGGCTGCAGATACTGATAATAAGGAGGTTGGGCAACATTGTGGTAAACATGAGGTTGGGCAAAAGGAGGAGGCATGCCGTATCCTGGATACATGCCACAAGGAGGGAGAAAAGTGCTGGAGGAGCTGACCCCTCCTTGAGGGAAACCATAACCCATGGGAGGATGAGCATATGGATGAGAAAGGGCTCCAACGATACTGTCAGCGGCATGATATTCCCCCGGTGCGTTGGCACCACCGGGTCTAGGGAGATCAGGTAGGATGGTATAAACATAACGAGACTGTGCGTAGATTAGGTCATATTTTAACGCAATTTGGAGAGCAGCTTCTTCGATTTGAGGGAAATGCGATTCGACATCTTTGCCGATAGTAGGCAAAAGAGATCTAAGGAACTAGTCCATGTAGACACGATCTTCAAAGGTAGGGGCTCGACATAGGCTCTTTCTTCTCTGCCATTCCTGGACATGATCAGATAGGCGGGTCACAGACGATTGATGGAAAGAGGTAAAAAGTTAGGTACCAGTGGCAAGGGTCACAAAGGTGGTATGAGAGGAGGAGGTCTTATCAACATACCATTTGGAGGCTTCTCCAGTAAGCGTATGTTGGAACAACCAAATACGGACAGAGTCATCAGTAATGGAGTTAGACGAACACCACATGTGGAAAGATCGAACATAGTTTTTAGGATCTTCTCCAGCAAGACCTTAAAACTTGGGGATGTCAGAAGGGAGCTTGGTTGGCATATTAGGCCAACCAGCGTTGTGGCGTATAGGGTTATTGATCGACTGGTTAAAATTGGAAAGACTGAGGCCTGCCATATAGGGAGCAAGGGAGCAATCAGGATAGTTCTTGTTGCGGTCCCACTAGTAGTATTCCCAGCATTAGTGCCGAGGCTACCACCAACGTTAGGTCCTGAACCAGACATGGTGAAGGTGATAGGTGGAGAACCGGGAATGGAACCAGAAGGGAAACCCAATGAACCAGAAGAGGAGTCAGAATGAGAACTCGGTGGAGGACTAACTCGAATCCTACGTGGAGGAGTAAGTCGTCCTAACGAAAACTGAGGATGAAGGCTAAGGAGTCTCCGAGATAAACACCTTGGGGGCGCAAGGGTGAGAGAACAAACACGGATCACAAAGGGAAGATAGACCAATAAGGGAAAGGAGGTGCAGGATCAAATGATTACAATGTCGAAACAAGGGTAGAGAGGTGCAGGATCAATTGATTACAATGTTAATGTCTTTGCCTGGCAGTGTTAACCAGGCAATTCTTCACTTAGGGTATGTGTGTTAAGTGTGTTAATTTTATTTTTTAAACCTAGACATTTGTAGAGAAAAAGAAAAAGTGTGTTGTACAACTGTAAATAAATCTGTAGATAATAGTAAATGAAACTGAATATAACATAAAATAAATGGCTAATTATGCATTAATCTAAACCCAAGGAGGCGGGCCTCTCAAAAAATAGTCTGTGGGTGGGAAAAAATCTAGTCAAAATGCACCAAAATAGCCATTGGATCTAAAGTCGGGAGGGAAAATGATCTAAAGGTCAGATCTCCTGGAAATAGGTGGAGACAATAGCGAAAAACCAGAGGGAAAAATGCTAAAAATGAGGTGGAGAAAGGCTACAACCTAGAGGGAAGCGGAGGGGACCTTGGAGGAAGAAACAAACAAAAATGAAAAGAGGTTTTTTGGATGGATAAATAATCAATCTCAAGTGGATCTGAAGGTGAGGGATCAAATCTGAAAAATGGCTGAACACACTGAAATTTCACACGACCAGCTTCAGCTAAAATCCTCCTAGAAAGGTTGAAGGATACTAAAGCCCTAGGGGGCTAGGTTCCCCACTCCAAAGAGTAAAACAGAGCAAGTACAGGTCCAAAATGGGTGGAGACAGAGGTTAGACAACCTTAAATAGAGGCCTGGACAAACCCAGAAAAATCTCAGAAAAATTCCCGCAAAAAGTTCAGGTCGTAGTTTAGGACCTGATTTTTGCAAAGGTCGTAGGTTTTGGACTGTTTTCTGCTTCTTGAAGGTCCAGGTCGCAGGTTTTGGCCCGAAAAGTGCTACCTGCACTTCTGGCACTCTCAGGAGTAGGTTTAAGAAAAAATTGTTGTCTCAACAGCGACTGATGCTTGTCACCTGCGCAATAGGTCCAGAAACACACGAAAGTTAGAATTTTTAATTTTCAAGGGTTGTATAGGTTAAAAACAACATGAAGAAAAGCAAAACAAGAAGCTGAAGAGAAACCCTAGGGTTTTAACCAGCTGGGTATGCAGGGATCTGAAAAATGACAAAGGTCGTAATTATAAACCCTTGTGGAATCGCCAGTTGTTAGTATGAATTCTAATTGTAAGTGTACGAAAAAAAACCCACTTTAGCTGTGCAAAACATACAGCCCTAACATCAAAGATGACTTCCAATTTATTTAGATATGCAGTTATTTGACCAAGGTAAATGCTACAAAATCTAGATCTATGCAGTAAAAGACATTAAGCAGTAAATAAAAGTAAGAGTTGCTCCATGCATCCAATAGACAAGACAAGAATATTTTTAAAGAATTTTGTATTTATGGCACCTGGAAAGGGAACATAGAAAGATGTTACCAGTCACCCTCAATGGGATGGGTTCTTGTATGTCCTCAGCAATTCAGATCTAAGATCTCTCTCTCTTGATAGTGTAGAAAATCCAAACAAAGAATGGAACTCAAAGAGAGCTCACAAGAAAAAATGGTAGCAAAATATGACAATGATGAAGGATCAAAGTCAAACCAAAAGTATAGATCCAAAGTGATCTTTAAGCAACAAAAGGTAGTGAAATGAATGGAAAACCCTTCTATTTATAACAAAATATTGAGTTATTCTAGATATTGGTGCATAATTAAAATATTATTAACCAAATCTAGATCCAACTTTTATGGAATATTTTATTATATTTGTTGGAGGGAAAAAATGATTTGATTTGGGTGAAATACTTTTATTTGTAAATAATAAATAAATAAATGATTTATTTATTATTTTAAGGATGTGGTTGAGTAATAATTAAATAAATAATGATTTATTCAATTATTTATAAATGATTTAGTCAAATTTAACATGGAATATTATTTAAATAAGGTTTAAATAATTATTCCTAGAAACTAATAAGATAAATAATTAATTTTCATGTTTTGAGTTAAATATGACCAGGAATATTAATTAAACTGATGTTGAACTAATTATTCCTTGAGGAAAACCAAATAAATATGGATTTATTCGATACTTCCTCATGGGGTTTCCTGTTTAGACCATAAACAACTTAATAAATATGGATTACTAAGTTATTTTTCATAGTGAAAATTTTTTTACTTAGGGTAAAATTGGTCTTACATGGTGTACTTTGGTCCATCTAATAGTAACAGGTTAGATGACCAAAAATTTGTGTAACAGGAAGTCGAGACATGGATTCCCAAACCCATAGTTTCTTGGAGAAAAATGACATCAGGGTTATATAGTTTAAGATGATATTTTAGGGCTAGTTTTTCACTGTTACTAGAAAACCCTCTACAATTATATGAAAAAATAATCATTTAGAAACAAGAACCAGGGCATGCACTGCTCTAAACAGCCCTTATAAAGATAGATGCTTTCCATCTAAATGTCTATTTTGGCTTTCAATTGAGCCTTTTACAGATCAGTTTTCCTACCCCTAGATATTTTAGGCCTGGAATGATCCGAGAGGATCCCCAACCCCCTATAGGCTCATCAGACATAGATTGTTTCTCCCTAGGCCAAAGGTTATAAGTATTTTTTTCAATCAAAAGAGCAGTAATGGAAGTAATAATGTTGTCCATGGCTAATGATAGGTTTGAAATACATGAAGACTCAACTAAAAGAGGTCTGGAAGGACCTGGCATTGGTAAAACATTTAACAAAGAGGTTGTTAAACACATGCATGGTAAACACACATAAGGAGAAAGTAAACACACATAAGCAGAAAGATAAGTGTGAGTTGTTATTCTCTTAACCATAAATATGCATATATATAATACAATAAGTGACCCTTGGTTTCCCATTCCAAGTGGTCTCTTGGAATCCATTTGTCCATTCGCCTTCCACACCTACCCATTGAGGATTAGGTGTCCAACATTCCCCCCCTTAATCCGAAGGGGTATGTGTGGGTCCAAGAAGATAGCTGTAATACAAATATGAAAAAAATGCATGGCAACACTTAGGCTGAATGAACTCTCTGAAATGTTGGCATAAAGTGGTGGTTTAAGGATGACCACCATCACTGGAATGCTTAGTGCAGTTCCCAGAACTCTTCCAAATCTGGAAAGAAGCTGAGGTCTTCTGCTAGAGGAAGTGTCCCTCATATTTGAAAAGGAAGACCTTCAACCTAGAAGAAGGGATGTCTACAACCTGCGATGATTTAAGGATGACCACCAACTCTAGAATTCTTGATGCATTTCCTGGAACTCTTCCAAAAATAGCAAGAAGCTGAAGTCTTCTGCTAGAGAAAGTGTCCCAAATTCTTTGAAGAGGAAGAATATGAACCTCACATAGATGGTTTAAGGTTGTCCACCAACCAAAGGAATGGCCATGGGCATCCGTGTCATTGGCTACAACTCTGAATCTGGAATAACAAATTGTGGCTCAGGGTCGCTTGAACTGCTGTGTCTTTGGCTACAACTCTGAATCTGGAATGAGAGATCGTGGCTCAGGATCGCTTGAACTGATGTGTCTCTGGATACAACTCTGAATCTGGAATGGCAGGTTGTGGCTCAGGCTCGCTTGATCTGGCTTCGAAGCTTGTAGATGACCACCATTTCCCCCCTTGTCAGGTACAAGGTGAGATGATTGCGAAAACTCAACTGCAAGATTGTTCAATATTGTAGAACAAGTTTTGACATGTGACTTAAACATCTTCTTGGCTGTTGATGCCAATTTCCAAGAAGCGATCCATCCAAGATGAATCTTTGTTCTTGCAGGAGGCTTGTTTCTGAAGCATCTGTTTGAAGAATGGGTGTGTCGACCACAGTGCTAGGATGGGTGAAGATCGAAACAGTGATATTTCATATGGCCAACTCGATCACAATGTTGGCATTTTACAATATGTTGTTGTTGATGTGGAAGAGGAGCAGGATCTGGAATAGCTGAAGGTAAGCTATCATGAAGAAATCTGGCACTATGAAATTTGATAGTCTTGGAGTAGTCCGGAATATAAAAGGACACATCCTTGTCATATCCAAGGCCGGTTCTGTGCTTGTTATGGACAAGCTCTTCCCAAGGTCTGATGATGGGCTTGGGAAGTGCAGGCTGGATGTTTGCTTCTACGTGCAAATATGCTCTTATACTGGGCATTGAATGTGAATCAACCACAAAATTATCAGATTGTTGCTTAGGGGAGTCTCTTTCAATGTTCTGAACAAGTTCATAATGATGACTCTGCTTTTGTAGCTCCTCTTGCTGTAGCAGAGATTCAAGCTGTAAAAAATCAATTTTCTCATGTGCCTTTTGCAGACAAGTCTGAATTTCTGAGAGAGTCTTTGCTGATTTGGATTGTGTCATCAACAATAGATTGTATCAAAGCTTTCACAAGCTTTAATACTTCATAAATTATAGTCATTTTTCAACAAATCAACCTTAAAACAATGAATCTCTCAATAGTCTCCAATCTCCAAATTAATTCAAATATACAAAAAAAATTTTAGTTTCTCTGTAGCATAAAATATATGTTTATGATACTTGTATATCAAGTAACAAACCAATCCAATTAAATCTCAATTCAACACCGTGTATTGTGTAAAAAAAATAAAATATTCACTTTGCTAGTAATACTCTGTAAGAATAATGCACTATTGGTGTATATATGTATAACAGAGGTATTATTTTGGAAAGGGTTATATGGGGAAGGTGGTATATTGGGGAGGGGATATATGGGGAAGGTATCAACTGGACAGTAGAAGGAGTGCAAACTAACTGAGTGAGTCATAGGGGAGGGGGAATGAGCGGAGTGAGGAGGCATGGTGTGAATGGGAGGGACGGGGAGTGGGGAGAGCAGAGTGAGGGGGAGTGGGTGGAGGGGAGTGGGAAGAGCAGAGTGAGGGGGCGGGGTGGGAACGAGAGGGACGGGGAGTTGAAAAGAGGTAGATGCAGCGACAGGGAGGGAGGCCGAGGAGGGACAAGGAGTGGGGAGAGTGGAGTGAGGGGGAGCAGGTGGAGGGGAGGGGGGAGAGCGAAGTGAGGGGGAAGGGTGGGAACGAGAGGGATAGGGAATTGAAAGGACGTAGACACAGTGACAGGGAGGGAGGTCGAGGAGTGGACATCATGCGAGAGGCTATGGGAGCCGGCGTGGGTGGAAGCGAGAGTAGGAAAGGGGAGGCTGAGGCTGAGGAGGTAGAGGAAGTGGAGGCTTCATGGAGGTAGAAGCAACAGGTGCAGAAGGGCGTAGGGAGGCTACGACGGAGAGTGTTTGAGGGAGATGCATATGGGGGGAGTGAGGGAGCGCTAAAGGGGAGGGAAGGTGCTGGTCTCTTGAACTTGTGTCTGTAGAGCTGTAGTAGTGAATTTTCACCCAGTTTGAAAAGCCAATCGGTAGGAGCTTCAACAAACCGGAAAAGGGTGGGTTGTGGTACGATTAAGCCTAAATCTGCACTTGACAGAGATTATAATACCCAGATAGTCTTCAATACTGTGAAAAATAGAGCTATGGGAGTCGAACTAAGGAACAATCCCAAATGAGGTAAAATTTTGCAATTAAACGAGGGATGAAAATTGGATGAGAGATCCATTCGTAGAAATCCTCAAGTGGGCTATCCCAGCCCTTACAATCTCAGTGATCGCTCAAAATGGCTAAAAAGTACACAAAATATCCTAGTTCAGCGGGAAATTGAAATGACCAAAATTCCTAGGAAAGAGCCGATTTTTACAAAATATAATTCGAGTTACAGGACTAGAAATCCCCTCTAATAAATTCACTCTGGGATAAGAATGGTTCTAGTGGGTGATCAACCTTAAGATATGGAGGTTAGAATCAAAACAATGATTCTATCATACATTAAGCATGAGAAGTGCATCATCTTGGATGTTTCTCCTATAAAATCTGATTTGTCAAATTCGGATGCCCTTCAGACGACAACAATGGCTGATCATGATGGAGGGTGGAGGGCGAAGTGAGAGCGACGGTAGGTGGTTCTGTATGGAGGAGCAAACAGTGTAGTGAGGGCCAACTCATGTGTGAGGGAGCGTTAAAAATAGTTCAGATGTGTCAGTCTACAGAAATGTTGAATAGAGGCAGAGCTAACATGCTTAAAAATTCCTAGGTCTTGTAGGCTACACAGGCCACAAAAAAAAAGTGGCTCACACAAGATTGAGCTGATTATGAACGTACTAGCTTTGATACCATATTAAACACACACATGGTAAACACACATAAGAAGAAAATAAACACACATAAATAGAAAGATAAGCGTGAGTTGTTATTCTATTAACCATAAAGATGCATATATATAATACAATAGGTGACCTTTGGTTTCCCATTTCAAGTGGTCTCTTGGACTCCATTTTTCCATTCGCCTTCCACACCTACCCATTGAGGATTAGGTGTCCAAAAAAGATAAGAGAAGAATGTAAAGAGGAGGGAGAGCTAAGGATAGTACCAGCCTGATCGTTTACATTCTCTATTGATCCAGGGGATTTCTATGAGGGAGAAAGTTGAGCTGCATGATTTGCCTGCCTATGTACCTCCTGATTTGAATCTTGTTGCATCTCCTGTGGTGCCTCATAAGAAGTATCATGATTTATTACCCCCTACAAAACCTCTTGACCCCCCACCAGTTGCTCTACTACCCCTTCTATATGAACTAACATGTCATCATCTAGATTTTCCCTTGCCTCGTTCCTGGGAAAATCCCGTGACCTTCGCCTTCTTATGAAACCCAAAGGACAGTCCTGAGCCAGGTGCCCCTTGTTTGTGGCAACAGTAACACCAGAAAGGGAGGTGTTCATAGTTAATAACTTGACAAAAGAATTTATCAACCCTCTGGATCATCGTTTCGTCCATCAAACCTTCTCATGGGTTCAAAGTTACCAAAATACGAGCAACGCTCCTACAATTTGTCTCCCGGAAAGATATGTATGCTTCCATGAAAGTACCCAGCCGATTCCCAATTGCCTGAAAAATATCTTCAGTCCACAGGAATAGGGGGAAAGATGGCAGTCTGACCTATACCGAGAAATCCTCCACCCTTTCCCTTTGCCCATCAAACAAAGGAGACCATCTCTTAAATAAAATGGGAAAAGAGCCGAATCCCCACTTGTGACTTAAAACCCATTCCATAGATTCCCTACAGGATAAAAGAATAGTAAACCAACCATTTTCTAGATTTGTGACCTCCGGTTTGTTCCCTGGCATCTCCCCCCATGAATTTTTAATTCATTATGAGATGTACTGAAGAGAAAAAAAAAACATTACCCCTAGCTTTCCCCACTCAAACATGTTTCACTGCTTCCATCACTTCATCAACCTGAAGAACCATTCCAACACAAAATTGCAGCTACTGGATTTCTTCTTATATGTTTTTCCTTTCTTTTTCTTTTTTCCTACTTGACTACCATTTCTTTCCAGTCTACTACTGGCTTTATCTCCTTGCTCCCAATTCTCTTCTTCCTCTGCTAATAACCCCACCCTCTCCTCATCCTCCTTTTCAAGAGCTACCTGAACTTTAGAATCATGCACCTATTCCACAAAACCTCCCATTGCATCCTATAAGTAGTCCTCTCCATGAATGAAGGGTTTTCGCTGAGAAACTCCTTACCTTGGCCATGGAGAGAGGTGACTTCTAAAACCCCCTTGAGCCTAGCCACTAGATGATTTGTCACCAGTGGTCCACAATACCCAGATTGCATACGACCCCTTCTAGGCCACCAAGAGACTGCGGACCAACATCCCCAGAAAGTATACGGCTTCCATCCCCTGACTCAACCCCAAACAATCTCCGAGGAAGCCCCGATACTAATTTTTTTGACCTCCGATTTATAACCAGTCAAGCCTTCAAACCCTTGCTCCACCTAAGTTAGCTATGTAAAACAATGTCCTCTAAGCCCCAAGACAAATATACATGTGCAAGAGTGCGAGGGGGACAATCATAACTTACAATTTTTGCAGAGAAACTGGCATCCGCGTAGAGCTCCCCAACAGTCGTTGTGCCAAAAACTTCCAGTCCCACTGGTGTCAACTAAGACCTCCATTAAAACTGCTTGAGGTTCCACTATCGGTGTACCTAAACTGCTTTCTGGAAAAATCGCAGGGCACATGGCTCCCGACATGACAACTGGAATCTAAGATGGAGCCTTCACCTTTATCAAGTTTTGTTGTGTAAGCTCCAAACCTCAAATATTTAGGATATCCTCAGTTGTCGATTCCAATTCAATGAACTCCGTTGGCTTCCCCATACCTCTATCTCACAGTCTGAAAACCCTGAGCGTGTTGTGGATAATACTATATTATTTGGATTTAGTCCGCAACGGTGACAGTAAAAACACTGATAATGTGACACCAAGAGGGATTATTTTGAAGAAATTAGAAGATAAAACAATGATACAATAATGGTGAATAACAAGCACCCTCCTCCATTTTACCCCGTTCACTTCCCAAAGAAACTCGAAAAACAAAGCGGTGAAACAATTGACAGATGGATGATTGTGCTAGTCGCGTGGGTGGGCATCACCCACCACCGTTTTTCGGTATTCAACCTTCGATGCACTCATGAAAGCCTAGAAAACCTTGACCAAGACGATTTCCCACCCTGGTTTTCCATCATGACCATCAAAGTTGCTAGGGTTCCTCCCAACCCTGTCGTAGCAGTATTGAAAGGTGGCAGTGTGAGCTTCATCTGAATCAAAAGACAAAAGACCATGAGTTGTTGCTTGTGAAGCCTGGGAAATCATAATGAGGTAATGCTATTAGCTTTTTAATTTACATTATTTTTTGTTTTACGATTTATTAGTTAGTTTATTTTTTTTAATTATTTTTAATTAATTATTATATATTATATAGCATGTAAATGAAATAATTTATTTTTTTTGGGTTGAGAGGCTCTCTCTAGGTCATTATGGAAGAAATGTTGTCATATCATGTTTTATCCTATTATTTTATATAAACTTTTTTCTTAATAAAATTACATAAAAATAAAAATAATATTAAAACTAAAAAATAAATAAAAGGTGCAACTCTTGGCATAATTAAAATTATAAAAATAAAATATATATAATTAATAATTATAATTTTAACTATATAATTATAAAATTAAATAAATTAAATTATGGTATGGGTTTTTATAGTATTCTTATTTAGTGTAGCCTATTTAATAATTACAATTATAATTATATAATAAAAAACTAAAATAAATTAAATTATGGGACTCCTGTTTTTTCCATGGCATTCTTCCTTAATGTAGCTTATTTAAAAATTACCAGCATAGATCCATCATCTCAAGAGATTCGATCCCTCTGGACGGTTGGTAGATCTGGAGTTAAGATGAATCTAAGTTGGTTTAATTATTAATAATTGATCATTATGATTAATAATTTTATTTTATTTTTATTTTTTATTTTTCGTAATTTGACATAATTTAAAATGTTTTAATTAATAATTATAATTAATAATTATATTTTTATATTTTATTTATTTTTTTAAATTGTATTTTACATCTAATTTGATCGAGTCAAAATGTTACATAACATAACATCACATCACATAATATAACCTTACAACGTCTCTTCCATATTGGGCTGGAGAGCGCCAATAATAATTTCAACTATATAACCATAAAGTTAAATAAGACTCCAAGTTTTGACAACCAACAGACGGTTTTGATAATCCATAGTTTTTCTCATGGTATTCTTCTTTAATGTAACATATCTGAAGGCATGGAATTTCAATGAATTTTACTTTTATTCAAAGAAACAAATTTCGATTTCAAATATCAATTACGAATTGAAAAAATTAATCTAAACATTCAAACAAGTTTGGAAGCGGGCCGTGGAGGAACAAGTTTGGTAACATAACTCATACATCAGCCTCATGTTTCAAAAATTGTACTTCATTTGCATATTTCGGGTAAAAAACACTATAAACTATGTACGTATTGGGTTTTTAAAACCCCTATATTAACTTCTAATTTTAGGGTCAAGGTTGTGATGCATGAAGAATTCAACCATCTACATTTTTTTGGTAAAAATCACAATAACCTATATGTGTATTGAGTTTTTAAAACCAATACATTAAATTATAATTTTAGGGTTAGATTGTGATGCATGAAGAATTCAACTAGTTGTGTATTTCAAGTAAAAAACACTATAATCTATATGTACATTATAGTTTTTATAATCTATATGTACATTATGGTTTTAATAACCATTATATTAAAGTATATTTTTAAGGTCAAGGCTATGATCCATGAAGAATTCAACCAACTACATCTTTAAGGTAAAGAAGACTATAACCTATATGTGTATTAAGTTTTTAAAAACCTTATATTAAATTACAATTTCAATAATAATAGGTTAAAATATTAAACCAACATAGATCCATCTCAATTTTGGATTTATCAAGCGAGAGGGATTAAATCTCTCAAGATGTAAACCTCTCTTTTTAGTACAAAACTTGAGGAAAAGTTTGCACCTCTAGATATTGATCCCTCTCTGTGATTGATAGATCCAAAGTAAGGAGGGATTTGCGATGGTTAATATTTAAATTAATTTTATAATATATCTTATTTATTAAGAAGTTTAAGGGTTATTGATGAATTGTTAAATATATATTGCTATACAAAATAAATATTATTGGATTCATCATTAACTTTAACCAACTTAGATCTATCTTAAATCTGGATTACCAAGAGTTGAGAGGGATCAAGTCTCTTTTAACTTTAAAAGAGGTTTGTATCTCAAGAAATTTGATCTCTCTCGGTGCTTGGTAGATCCTTGGTTAAGATGGATCTAAGTTGGCTTAATTATTAATTATAATTATAGATATGAATATTATATTATATTATATTTTTAATTTTATGTAATTTGATTCAGTCAAAATGTTTTATTGATAATTATAATTATTAAATATTTTATTTTATATTTATATTTATTTTATTTTGGCTCAATTTGATCTCTTTTCACTTTAAAAGAGGATCGTATCTCAAGAAATTTGATCTCTCTAGGTACTTGGTAGATCCTTGGTTAAGATGGATCTAAACAGGTTTAATTATTAATTACAAATATAAATAATATAATATATTTCTATTTTTATGTAATTTGATCTTGTCAATTTTTTTTATTGATAATTATAATTATTAATTATTTTATTTTATTTTGGCTTAGTCAAAATGTTTACACGACGCCCTAAGATCAAGAAGAACTCATGTATATCATTATTGGGCAAAAGACAACAACACTCACAACCAATAATGGCAACTTCCAACAACATGATAAGGAGAATGAACAATGGAAGGTGCTCTAAATCCTTGGAATGAACTTAGCAGTAGAACCATCAGAAAAAAATAAGGGCTGGATATTTTGTTTTGCGGCTACAAGAACGTGGGTACCTACTTAGTCAAAGAAGCCTACTACTTAACTCAACAACCAACATAAGGAAATCATGATCATTTCTGGAGGGAGTTATGGTCCTCTAGCATATGGCTGAAAATAAATACCTTCATCTAGATCTTATCCAAGAGTAGAATCCTCACTTGGGAGAACTAAACCAAAAGAGGTTTTGAGGGTCCCTCATGGTGCTACATGTGCAAAAACAAACAAGAGTCTCTAGGCCACTTGTTGGACACCTGTGAAGTATAAAATCCTCTCTAGAACAATATTTCCATGGGGTCTAGAAGAAATGACAAAGTCTAAGGAAATGTTGTTCAAACCCTCAAGCATGGAAAATTTTAGGGGCAAATTTTAGCCTAAGGGCGAAATTTAAGGGGTCTTATAGTATGGGGAGGCAAATTTTTTATATTGCACCCATTTTCTATAGTTAGCCCAAAAATTATTTAAAAAATAAATAATTTTTATATTTTAGCCCCCAAAATTAAAGTGGATACAAATTGAAAAGGTGGGAGTCGCCCTAGATTTACATTGCAAAGGCTAGATTCGCCTGGTTTGGAGGTTGGAATCATTGAATTTGGTTGCAATCGCGAAATTTCTTGGTTTGCAAATCGAGGGTAAGGTTGAAATTCACCTCTATAAATTACATTTTCCAAATTACAGTTTCCATTTGGTAGTTTTAATTTTACATGAAAGAGTAGAACACAACTTGTTTTTGTTGAACCCTTAGTTAAGAGGGGGCTGGGGGGGTGAATAAGTTTAACACATACATGGACTTTTAAAAATTTTCCCTTAAAACTTATTTACACCTTCATTTCATGATCAACTTAATATGTGAGCAATCTTAATTTGTGAGTAGCAAGTATCAAGCAGATTTGTTAATGTAACAACAGTCTTAATATGTGAGCAACAAGTATTAAGCAGATTAGATAAACCATATCAACACATAAACATCATGCACAGAGACACCGGATATAAGTGGAAACCCATAAAGGGAGAAAACCACATCTTATTATTGTTGTGATGCAAAGGCAAGCTCCAACTCCCTCTCACCACTGATTTTCTGTAGGCACCGACCTACAGGAGGCTCCTACCTCAATTTTGCAAGCTACAACTTGCAAGGAAGCTCCAAATCCCTTCAATTTTCTGCAAGCACCAACCTACAGGAGGCTCCAACCTCAGTCAGCTAAAACTGACAGCTATCAAGCTTCAACTTGATAGGGAAGCTCCAACTTCCTCAATTTATCAAAAGAAATGTTTATTGATTTACCTCAGATATCAGCTCAGTTCTGTACTATCTTCACTGCTGTGTATTAGTTTTCATATCTGCCTTATATCATTTCTGCATCTTCTTAGATTCACTATCAGCTCCTCCTTCTTCTCTGCCTCACTTCTTCATTTCTGCATTCTCTAACTTTTCACTACATCTCGTTCTGCTCCTCCTTCTTTATCTTCTCTGCCTCAATTTTCCAAACTCTGCATTCTCTCTTCTCACTCTCTCTAACCTCTTGCAACTTTCTTATTTCCTTCAACTCTCTTCAATTCTGCTGCACACTCTCTTCTTCTCTCACTCTGTTTTCGTCCCCTTCTCCCCTTGGATATTACCCTATTTTATACAAAATAGCTTCATGGCTGTTTGTATTCTACTAGGAATTTGAAATGGACAGCCATGTCTCTTTGCCTTCTGCCTTCTCATCTCTTTTATCCGCTCATTCAGAAAATATAACTATAGGTACCAATTTAACATTACAGTGGGATATTTTTTCTCTTCCGGAGACTTGCCAATGCATCACAAACAATATAAAATCAATTACAACATTTACATTTTCAGTTTCAATATATAAACTTCACTCAACCCTTGGATTTTGGCTTTGCTGGCATTTCTTTTTTGTTGCTGTTAAGTAACTGTTCTGCATACTTCTGTTCACCATGTCTGTAAAATGCTCTGTGACCTTTTCAGTTTCTACATTCTCTGTTTACCTCTGTCAGGCCCACTTTTTCATCCCTGTGTTTATTCATCTGTTCACTGTACTTGTGTGCACCTGCTGCATATATAGCTTCTTTTCCAAGTTTATCCTCAGATAAATATAGATATGGGCAATGTATATTCATTATCAAACTCTGTGCTTGGGCTACCTGCTTACACACTCTCTGTCCATATAATATCTTTTCAAATCAAAACCCCCTTTTTTTCTTTTTGGATAACTGCTCATTTTTCTATAGCTGTCTCTCTCTTTCGTTGCAATTGTGTAACCGCTGCACATATAACTGTCTTTTAATATAAATACTGATTGTAAATCTGGGCACTCTCAAACTAATGATTTTGGAAATTTATTTCTCTTTTCATCTTCGAAGGAAACCTTATTATGAACCCACTATATTAAAATCGAATAATATTCTATTTTTCATTAGTTCAATGTTGTGTTAAAACTTCCATTTAATAAAGTTCCACGGCCTTTATAGTTCACTCTCATCAAACGTACATACCACGACTGACATAATATATATATATATCAACGTGCACTATGACTCCACTTAATGAACTTTGACCAACACATTCATCAGCACTTATAATTAAGTTGAAGTCCTCAAACCCACAGTATTACCTTTGCGCTACAACTTTGAACAGGCACACCTTTCTTCAAACAGGCTCAATCTTGGTTATAATATAACCCAATGCACACCTTAACCTACGACCTTGGCTTCTATAAGCTTTATTTAGGACCAATATAATGATAGCTCATGGCGTTTCTTTGGTTATTAACATTGCCAACACATTCCAATCATAATATATGTCAACATACATTACGTTCTCCGTTCGAATGTTTACGAAGCAGTCGGTAAGCCTTAGAATTCATCAACACCCATTAAACTTATAAACCTCGGGCCCACTTACCGAAATTTTCTTATTCCCGATGTGATGAATCGCTTCTGAATACTTTCGATTGTGATTAATCGCAATCACAACTCTCAGTAGTATGTTCTGATGTCCTGCTTTTACTCCGATGTGATTGACCACGGTTCATTTAAATGTGTTGATGCGATTAGGCTGGAACTCAAACCTATAAAAATCACAGTTTATACGCCCATCGGGTCCGGAACTTCAATCGCAATCGCAATCTTTTAACATAGTGCTCCGACGTTCTGCTTCTTTCCGATGCGATGGCCTATTTTAATGCCGGAACTTAAACATGTTTGAATCATAGTTCATATACCCATCGGGTCCAAAACTCAATCGCAATCGCAATCTTTTGATAACAAGTTCCGCTGCCAACTTTTCTCCAATGCGATTGGATGAGGGTCCCACATGTGAATGACTTATTGATCCATCGGGTCTGCATCTCAATTAGAACTCTTGTCAATATGTTCTGCTGCCAAACCTTTCTCCGATGCGATTGGGTGAGGGTCCCACATGCGAATTAACTTTGGATCTTTGTTTAAAAGGTGCTACACTTGTATAAAGCACTACATATATATATATATGTGTGTGTGTGTGTGTGTGTGTACTTTTCCACTCCAGTCTTTAGTGTATCCTCCAGCTGGGGTAAACATTCTCAGAATTTATGTTTATGTATCCTCCAGCTTTGGTTGCGATTCTCGGAATTTTATGTAGGGGGGTCCCACACTACATATAATGTTCTCCGTCAATATTATATTAAGTCTTTCGCTCAGACTTAAACCCAGCATTAATGTATAGATACATTTATATAACCTCTCGGGCTCCGTCCATATCTTAGCTCATAGTTCCACTTTCGATATTATTCAATGCTGCCTCTGCTACCCATTCATAGAACTGATCTTCTCAATAAGATCCTCTCCACTTTATCCATTTCTTTGATGTCTAATACCTCTGAGACTAATAACCATTCTGACTGTCCATGGGTTCATGCTCCTTTCAGCCTCACTTTCTACTTCATCATTGCACAGACTCTGCGTCCAAATGTATCCTCGTTCCAATCTTTAATAGAGGTCGTGTATTCGAATTGGATTGAACTAACACCAGTCCTTCTGTAGGATTGTCAATCCCTCCAGTGCGAATAACCTCTCACTTCTTTCTTCTAACCGATTAATCAACAGATACAATATTGACATTTATTAATATCGATTCCTCTCCTCAGAGCTTAGTCCAGAGCGTAGTATATACTTGTCGAACCAAGTATATTTTTATAGGACTAAAGAAAATAGGACACATTTCATAACATGTTCAATCAAACTCCTTCAGGCCCTTTCAACTTCACTGCTCTGTCTCTCTAGTTCTGCTATTAAATGACCCTCTTCTACTGTCCTCACTAGTCTGCAGCACCACTTCATCTGTCTCCTGTTGCCTTTGTTCCTTCTATGCTGCCTTGCTACCTCTCTGCTTCTTTACTATCTCTGCCGCTCTCTTTGTTGCCTCTGTTCCTTGGCTGATGTTTCAGGTGCTCCTCCTTTGTCATCTCCTTTGCCATCAATGAAAACATTTCCAACAGTCCCCCCCTTTGGAATAGATGGCAACACATCCACCGATAATCCAATGCGTCCTCCAAGTCTTCCTCTACCTAGCTTCTTTTAGAAGACCCTTTCTTCTATTACCTGCTTTTCCTCCCCCTTTGACATCAATGGCAAAGGGTTGCACATTTCTTCAGTGTTGATTCTGTCTTTGCATTTCCTCTCTCTGATTTGTGTTTAGACCACCTTCTTCTGACTTTATACCCTGCTGATCCAGACTGGTGTACAAGACTTGTTGAGAGAACACTTTTGAGGATAATTGAAATCTATATACACAGTATGTTGATACAATCCCAAAGTACAGAGTCCTTTCACTTGTATAAAGTTGAAAGTGAGGATAATGACACTTCATAGAACACATTGTACCAGCTTTATCTAATTAGAGATGCATCATTAGATTAACCTAAAATACTGAGAATGATTCAAATATACTTCAGTCTCTATCTAATGTAGTGCACCAATACATTTCTGTTGAGGAATATTGTGGATGGAATATGTCTTCTTTAGCAATACTCATCTGCAGTACAACATCTGTTCAATTGTGATGAAGTCAATATATCTTTTATTGTTGTGGTTCACCTGTACTGCCTATTGTTGGTGATCTGTGTTAGGCTGCTGAAAAAGATATTACCCTTAATAGCTGATGGTTATTGTTCCATATGTGATCAATGAATCAACCAAAATTCGATCTAAGAGATCAATATCCTTTACTACTTGCATAATGTACTTTCAAAACAAACCCTTGAGACTAGATACATTCAGTGTATTAGTCGGTCTCACTTATCAATCATGCACTTTCCTTTATGACATAAGGAGGTATGTATGTCTATGATCAGTCTCTCTTTCAAAGGTGAATTACCAACAAATCCTTTATGCTGAAGTAGGGTTTGGACGAATTAATAACAACCTTTTGAGCTTCAAATGGTAATAAAAAATATTCCTTCAACCTTCAGATACTTTAACTGTTCTATCATGATGATCTTCCACACACACATTTTTAAGATGTTTAATTGAAAACTCAGCAACTAGACTTCACACTATTTTATGACTGTTTTCAAGAGACAGGCCTTTCATCTTCGAATGCGAATCGTTTCTTATTTGGGAATACTACCTTGATGTAATTTTTCCATAATCCCACATGATCCGAGGACACAGTACATATTTGCTCCATTGATAACACCTAGTATTGTTGATAGGCATGCTATCCACCAGTACCAAATGATATTACCTTGATAAAATATGTAGAGATTTCACTTTAGCTTGCATTTACCCATAATTTAGACATTCTTCATAAATTCTACTATTGATCTTTCCACTGTTCACACCAACAATCATCAATATACTGAATCTAATCTTGGCATCATTAACCTTTTGCTTATTCTGTCATTCTGGTTTAAAAGAATGTCACAGCATTTTCTTTTCTTGGACTGCTCCAGAACCATTGCTGCTTTATATACACTTTCAATTATTTTGGCATAATGATCTTTAGAAGGACATCTTCAATTTCTATACTATGAATCTTCATAGACAGATCACTCAGAGATTAATCACTCACTTAACTGCCTACTTCCAAGGGACATTTTCATAGATGAAGGAAGTAATGATACAGTGATGATAGGCTCTTTTCTTACTCATCTTTCTTAAGGTGAATCATTGTTCATACTAGCAGAATGTTGCACACTGTGATCATCACTTAATGTACTGATGTCTTCTTAACTTAGATGATCATGGCTAATGTTTCCTCTCTACCACCATGGTTGCTTGCTGTCTTTTCTTCTTTCATTACTCTGTCAACTATTGAATGCTTCAGATATTCTTCTTCCTCTCTAGTTCTCTTGTTAGAGGAATTTTCCTTTTTCTTCTTGATCTCATATCTGTTCTCATTTCATGGAGCTCTTCTTAGACTACTTTTTGTGGGGACTACATATGAACTGCTCTCCCCCTGAGATGCTGTATCATATCTATCACTGGTTGGATATTTTCTTTGTTTCCTAGAGCGGCTCCCCCTGAGACTATGCTAGATTTATTATATTATTGAGATGATAGGCTCCCCTTTTCTCTTTTCTTTCCATACTCTATTGGGGTTCATCATAATGTCTGCACTCCTTTCCGATTCATAGTTTTGTTTGATTGGATTGGATTTCATCATCTATCTAGAGTTTTTTAATATATATGGCAGTTTACAGTCTTTTGCTTTGTGACCACACTTGAGGCATACATAACATATTATTTGACCAAGGTGCATTTGAGCTGATGTATAATATTTTGTTCCTCTTCTTGAATACATTTTACAATCAACAATTTTATGTCCAAAATTATTGCATGCATAACAATAGCCATGGAAATGATTTGTGTACCTGGTAGAAGATTGTCTTTTCCCTTTGCTTGCTTGAGGTGTTCTTCTTGTTTGCTGCATCTTTTTCTGGTTGGACTGGGTTTGCTTTGTCTTACAACATGTTGCAGTATGTCCTTGTTTGTGGCAGGTAAAACATGTGATATTTTTCATAGGAGGAAAGAACCTCCTTTGACATCTTCCAAATTTATTCAATTCATCTTCAGGAGCATATGAGCCTTTAGCAGCTAATTGTTTCATCTTCTCATTCTCTGTCCTACCATGTTGCTGCTTGATTCTATTTGTTTCTTCACAAATCTTGTTCTTGCTGGCTTCTATTTTTGTAGTAATCTGCTGAGCTGCTTCACTGTCCTTTACAACTTTTACAAAGATGATTTTCTTGTTATCTTCTGCCTTGGACTTACTGGTTTCTCCTTCATATCCTATCCCAGCCTTTATGAGAGGAGACCTTTGAGCATTTAGAATTTGGTCAAGTTGTACAGAGCTTTTCATTTGAGGAGTATTCATTAATAATTCTCTTTGGGCTTTTTCTAATTTCTTTCTTAGGCTCACTACTTCTTCTTCCAGTCTCTCACATTCCATATTTTTCTCTTTCATTTGTTGCAGCAGAGTGTCTTCTACTTTCTTTGCTTCTTCAAGCTGTGTCTTCAAGCCAATAATTTCTTTCTTATCTTCATATTCTCTCTCATCACATATTTGCACCAATGTCTTCAGGTCTTTTTTTTCATTCTTCAGTCTTTCTATTTCAGTCAAGGCTATGTCAAGTTTGGCTTTTTCCTTAGCTGCAATTTCTTCATGGTTCTTACTACTATTCACACTAGTAGGTACCTCATGTGTTTGAACATTTTCCTTTTGACATGAATTTTTATTCTTCTTAATTTCCTTCTCCTTCTTGACAATGTAATCCTCAGTGTCTACTCCATGCATGAAATGCAATCTGTCCCAAATTTCTTTTGCAGAGTCTAGATCCATTATCAACTCAAAGTCCTTGTTATGAAGACTGTTATATATCACACATTTTTCCTTGGCATTCCTCTGCTGTTCTTTCACATGAGGTACGTACGGTAACATCACAAACAAGCACCCATACCGCAAGGTTCATCGATTAAACTGTTTTACCATATCTCTCCATTCGGGAAAATTTGTGTATTTAGCACGGAGTACATTTTGATAGTCCATGACTCAGCGGATCTCCTTCAAGCTGTGGCTTACCAAGGAACCGACGCTGATACCAGTGTTAGACCTTGATTAAGCTGAGAGAGGTGGGTGGTTAACACATACATGGACTTTTAAAGCTTTCACCAAGCACCCAACACACTGTTCATTTCTGCAGTCAACAGCATATTATGTGAGCAATCTTTATTAGTGAGCAGAAAGTATCAAACATATTTGTTAATGTAACAGCAGTCTTAATATGTGAGCAACAAGTATTAAGCAGATTAGATAAACCACTTCAACACATAGACATCATGCACAGAGACACCAGATATAAGTGGAAACCCATAAAGGGAGAAAGCCACATCTTATTATTGTTGTGATGCAAAGGCAAGCTCCAACTCCCTCTCACCACTGATTTTCTATAGGCACCGACCTACAGGAGGCTGCTACCTCAATTTTGCAAGCTACAACTTGCAAGGAAGCTCCAACTCCCTTCAATTTTCTGTAGGCACCAACCTACAGGAGGCTCCAACCTCAGTCAACTACAACTAACAGCTATCAAGCTTCAACTTGATAGGGAAGCTCCAACTTCCTCAATTTATCAAAAGAAATGTTTACTGATTTACCTCAAATATCAGCTCTGTTCTGTACTATCTTCACTGTTGTGTATTAGTCTTCATATCTGCCTTATATCATTTCTGCATCTTCTTAGATTCACTATCAGCTCCTCATTCTTCTCTGCCTCACTTCTTCATTTCTGCATTCTCTAACTTTTCACTGCATCTCGTTCTGCTCCTCCTTCTTTATCTTCTCTGCCTCAATTTTCCAAACTCCGCATTCTCTCTTCTCACTCTCTCTAACCTCTTGCAGCTTTCTTATTTTCTTCAACTCTCTTCAATTCTGCTGCACACTCTCTTCTTCTCTCACTCTGTTTTTGTCCCCTTCTCCCCTTGGATATTACCCTGTTTTATACAAAATAGCTTCATGGATGTTTGTATTCTACTGGGAATTCGAAATGGACAGCCATGTCTCTTTGCCTTCTGCCTTCTCATCTCTTTTATCCGCTCATTCAAAAAATATAACTGTAGGTACCAATTTAACAAACAATACGTTGGGATATTTTTTCCTCTTGAAGGCTTACCATATACCAAACAATATAAAATCAATTACAACATTTACATTTTCGGTTTTTAAATATATAAACTTCCTCAAGCTTCTTGGCTTTGGCTTTGGCGGCATTTTGCTACTCGCGATTCTGCTGTTTGTTAGTAAGATTTTTAGCATCTTACCTGTTCACCATATGCATAAAATGCTACGTGACCTTTAGGTTTTTCTCGCTCTCACATTTTTACCTCACATGAGCCCACTTTTTCATCCCTGTGTTTATTCATCTGTTCACTGTACTTGTGTGCACCTGCTGCATATATAGCTGCTTTTCCAAGTTTATCCTCAGATAAATATAGATATGGGCAATGTCTATTCATTATCAAACTCTGTGCTTGGGCTACCTGCTTACACACTCTCTGTCCATATAATATCTTTTCAAATCAAAACCCCCTTTTTTTCTTTTTGGATAACTGCTCATTTTTCTGTAGCTGTCTCTCTCTTTCGTTGCAGTTGTGTAACCACTGCACATATAACTGCCTTTTAATATAACTGCTGATTTTAAATCTGGGCACTCTCAAACTAATGATTTCGGAAATTTATTTCTCTTTTCATCTTCGAAGGAAACCTTATTATGAACCCACTATATTAAAATCGAATAATATTCAATTTTTCATTAGTTCAATGTTGTGTTAAAACTTCCATTTAATAAAGTTCCACGACCTTTATAGTTCACTCTCATCAAATGTACATACCACGACTGACATAATATATATATATATCAACATGCACTATGACTCCACTTAATGAACTTTGACCAACACATTCATCAACACTTATAATTAAGTTGAAGTCCTCGGACCCACAGTATTACCTTTGCGCTACAGCTTTGAACAGGCACGCCTTTCTTCAAACAGGCTCAATCTTGGTTATAATATAACCCAATGCACACCTTAACCTCTGACCTTGGCTTCTATAAGCTTTATTTAGGACCAATATAATGATAGCTCATGGCGTTTCTTTGGTTATTAACATTGCCAACACATTCCAATCATAATATATGTCAACATACATTACGTTCTCCGTTTGAATGTTTACGAAGCAGTCGGTAAGCCTTAGACTTCATCAACACCCATTAAACTTATAAATATCGGGCCCACTTACCGAACTTTTCTTATTCCCGATGTGATGAATCGCTTCTAAATACTTCCGATTGTGATAGTTCTGATGCGATTAATCGCAATCACAACTCTTAGTAGTATGTTTTGATGTCCTGCTTTTACTCCGATGTGATTGACTGCTGTTCATTTAAATGTGCCGATGTGATTAGGTCGGAACTCAAACCTATAAAAATCACAGTTTATACGCCCATCAGGTCCGGAACTTCAATCGCAATCGCAATCTTTTAACATAGTGCTCTGATGTTCTGCTTCTTTCCGATGCGATGGCCTATTTTAATGCCGGAACTTAAAGATGTTTGAATCATAGTTCATATACCCATTGGGTCCGGAACTCAACCGCAATTGCAATCTTTTGATAACAAGTTCCACTGCCAACTTTTCTCCGATGCGATTGGATGAGGGTCCCACATGTGAATGACTTATTGATCCATCGGGTCCGCATCTCAATCAGAATTCTTGTCAATTTATGTTTATGTATCCTCCAGCTTGGGTAGCGATTCTCGGAATTTTATGTAGGGGGGTCCCACACTACATATAATGTTCTCCGTCAATATTATATTAAGCCTTTCGCTCAGACTTAAACCCAACATTAATGTATATATACATTTATATAACCTCTCGGGCTCCGTCCAGATCTTAGCTCATAGTTCTGCTTTCGATTTTATTCAATGTTGCCTCTGCTACCCATTCATAGAACTGATCTGCTCAATAAGATCCTCTCCACTTTATCCATTGATTTGATGTCTAATACCTCTGAGACTTGTAACCATTCTGACTGTCCACGGGTTCATGCTCCTTTTAGCCTCGCTTTCTACTTCATCATTGCACAAACTCTGCGTCCAAATATATCCCCGTTCCAATCTTTAACAGAGGTTGTGTATTCGAATTGGATTGAACTAACACCAGTCCTTCTGCAGGATTGTCAATCCCTCCAGTGCGAATAACCTCTCACTTCTTTCTTCTAACCGATTAATCAACAGATACAATATTGACATTTATTAATATCGATTCCTCTCCTCAGAGCTTAGTCTAGAGCGTAGTATATACTTGTTGAACCAAGTATATTTTTACAAGACTAAAGCAAACATGACACATTTCATAACATGTTCAATCAAACTCCTTCAGGCCCTTTCAACTTCACTGCTCTGTCTCTCTAGTTATGCTATTAAATGACCCTCTTCTACTGTCCTCACTATTCTGCAGCACCACTTCATCTGTCTCATGTTGCCTTTGTTCCTTCTATGCTGCCTTCCTACCTCTTTGCTTCTTTGCTATCTCTGTTGCTCTCTTTGCTGCCTCTGTTCCTTGGCTGATGTTTCAGGTGCTCCTCCCTTGTCATCTCCTTTGCCATCAAGGACAACATTTCCAACAATTTTCGAGTAAGAACATAATTCTTTTTCGAGCAAGAGTGTTGATCCTTCTGTCATTTTCGAGCAAGAGACAACATTGATCCTTTTGTATGTTTGATTCCCTCTGATCACCTGATAAGCACGAGTTTTTAGGTAAGAGGGAGGAGGGAAAGAGCACCCTTAATATCTTCTCAACGGGATCACATCACCTTCCATCGGCCCTCCTACCATGCCCTCCTTGGGTATTTAGTCACTATACAAAGGAGTGTAAGGAAGGTCTACTGCACTTAACCACTAGTGTCTCCTTACCCTAGGAACGGTGCATGTTAAAACCCATTTTAAGGCATTTTATATAAAATTTCACCCCTTAATAATTTGATCTTTAGACAAAGAAGAACCGAGGAGACCATATCAAAGCAGAGCGGCACCGAGGAGACCATCGAGATTTTTCACCGATCAATTTTTTAGATTTTTCAGCTTAATTCAGGCGGTGGAAGAGCACAATATGGATTGTGGAAGAGCACATGTTATTTTCAAGGTGAGGCAAGATAATGTGGACTCTTGGTCTAAATATTTGAGCAAGAGACTTTGGAAGTCATATTTTTTTCTCTTTGTAACCCATCATTGTCTAGCAGCAAGTCTGTAAGCCATGGGTGTGTAAATTCTATAGCCTGGGTGTGTGAAGTCTACAGTGCGGGTGTGTCCTTTGTCGAATGTGCTCCTGTTTGAGGCAAGGTGGACTGGTTACTAATATTGGCAAGGTATTTCCCAGCCCTTGTACTGGGTTAATATTTTGTGGAAAAGCCCTCTTACTATTACTCTACATTTTTATTATTCCATAAATAGCCTGTCTTGCAATTGCTTATTTCTCTAGTATATAAAATATACACTATATTTTTCAATGCCTCCCAGCCAACCAGAATCTGAACCACCTAAGAAGAATTGTTAGACAAGTGAAAAATTATTTATTTTTCATCTAAATAATAGTATAGCTAGGGCATGTTATTTTTCATCTTGTGGCCAGTCTGGGTCTGCACAACATAAAGAGAGTCCTTCATTAACCTAATAGTCCCTTATTAATTTCCCTTTTTAACACTTTTTGTGCATATATACAACAAAATTTCTCAGTATTATCATCTATCCTTTTAGCTTAGGCTAATGGATTTAGCACTGACTTCCCTCACCAATCAAGTAGTCTACAATGCCACACAGGTTTTCGGTCACATAGAGGGTCTATCACCCCGAGCAGAGCCACACTTTCAACCCTACACGTGATTCCATTTTTTGCTCATAGATTCCAGTAGTTCATTGGCACACCCTTCTCTATATCTCTAACACATTCCCATTCCACTACTCACTTCATTCCTCTACTCTTCCTCCCTATTCACTTTGTTTGCATAAACCACATATGATCCAACAGGAGAATTTCTTTGGGTCTCTCCTTAGGTTGTGTGGTAAATTAGAGGTCTCCAAAATGGGTACATGGCCATACTCCTAGAGCAACTCAATACTACTCCCATTCTTTCCCATTACTTCTGGTAGGTGGGTGGTTCAATATCAAATCCAAAAATTAATACATTTAATTCAGGTAAGGCAAGAAAATTCCCGAATCCACATTATAGCTTTTCCCCTCAAGAAGGCTGCTATCACAGGCATTAAGATCTGTGTTAGCTGCTCTCTTCTTTAGTCTTTGGAAATATATTTCAAAAAATGAATATTATAGTTGTTCTAGGACCTTTTGATCCATTTACATTTACTTGCCCCTACGGGAATCATTAACATATTTAATGAAAATTATGGTATCTATGGGGATATAAAGACTGGGGGTGTTATATTTACAAAGGCTCATGAACTTTCCTTCATACCACCCTCTACCTTTTCTATTTCGAAAGAGGAACCCAATAAAAATATTGGTGTCTTCATTTGAGCATCACAACATAGAGTTTGGACCTAGTTGTCCAATTTTAACACTCCCTCTCAACTAGGGAGAACTCCATCCACCTGTGCAATCAAACATCGTGCGTCATCCCACCGTAACTTGCTTTGCTGGCCTCTTTATTTCAGAACAGAAGTGGGTCAGTCACAAAGACATCATTCTCCGCTGACAGATTCAGCCCAGAGGTCCGAAACCTCTATAGGACTCACAAGTGTCTCATACCAACCCGGAGTCGGTTTATTTGACCCGAAGTCAGTATGAGGTCTGAATCCTCACTTGGACTCAAGAGAGTCATATATACTAACTCGAAGTTAGTCTCACTGACCTGAAGTCAGTTGGAGGTCTGAAACCTCCCATGGACTCAAAGAGTCACATACCAACCCGAAGTTGGTTTATTTGACCCAAAGTCAGTAGGAGGTCCGAAACCTCACATGGACACAAAGAGTCACATACCAACCCGAAGTTGGTTTATCTGACCCGAAGTCAGTAGGAGGTTCGAAACCTCACTAGACTTGATCCAAGATCAAGTGGTTGGACACGTGTCATCCTAGATAGAGAGTACGACAATCTCTGATGCGTCCATCAGTCTTTGCTACTAGTCTCTAGCTTTTCCCACCTCATCGGCCAAATGAGAGGTACTTCCCATGAGTCTGGAACTCAAATGGGTAGGATGCATACAGGGCACAGATCATGAGAGGCGAACCGACTCAATCATCATAACGGTGGGGCCCAAGCACACCAAGGTTCGGCAAGCTTAGCCCTGTGGTTGCTTATAGCTCCGAGAAGCTATCCCCAAAGCCCCCCATAGCTCCCAGAGTTCATTGTCCAATAGGACCCTCAGAATAGGGTCGTTCCATGATACCAAGATTCTCACGAAAGGTTAGGAACATGACCTTCCCCAAGCGCATTGTGAGAATATCCGTGACCTGCTCTCAGTTCCTATATGATCGAGCCTTACGGCGCCTCGCTATACCATATCGCAGATAAAGTGGTACCAGCCATCAACATGCTTGGATCGTTCATGGAACACGGGATTCTATGACAAACGAATCCCCCTCTAGTTATCACAAAGGATAACGTTGGCATCTAGCACATGCTCGAACAACTCACTGAAGAGCTTTCGTAACCAAGTGACTTTACAACAGGCCATACATGTTACAATGTATTCAGCCTCAGTGGTGCTCAAGGCTACCGACTTAAGTTTCCTGCCCGAAGCAGATCTACGTGTGAAGTGGCATCCAGATGTGCTCTTGCGATCCACCACACTGCTAGCCCAATCGGCATCAGTATATCCATGGAGTGTCATACTCACGGCTGTGTATCTCAGCCCATGGTCTATAGTGCCTCAAAGATATCTCAAGAGTTTCTTGGCACCAACCTAGTGAATGTTATGATCAAGCATGTGTTGACTCAAACTGTTCACTGCACAACATACGTCCGGACGGGTGTTCGCTAAGAACATCAGGGCCCCTACGAGTTGAAGATACTCAGTAGGATTTGCTAGCACGGGTACAACAACACTGCCACTCAACTTCTTAAAGTTGAGCTCCATTGGTGTCGACACGGACTTATAGTCCATCATACTAAATCTTTCCAGAAGCTTCATAATGTATTTTCCTTGAGAAAGGAAAATCTTGCCAGGTCTCTGCCAGACCTCCAGGCCTAGGAAGTAGTGCATTAGTCCCAGGTCCTTCATCTCGAACACAACAGCGAGCTCCCTCTTGCACTAATGAATGAGAGGGACAACACCTGTCAGGAAGAGGTCATCCACATATAGCACCAGAATGAGAGGCTTCTCTCTATCAACCTTAAAGTAAAGGTTCAGATCAGCATTACTAGGAGTGAAGCCTGGCTTCATCAGGTAGCTATCTATCATCTCGTACCAAGCTCTGGGTGCTTGCTTCAACCCATAGAGGGCTTTCTTCAACCTGCAAACACGGGTGTCCCGATCTTGGACTTCGAACCCCAGAGGTTGCTCCACATACACCTCTTCCTTTATAGCACCATGTAGAAATGCAGTCTT
>MU968501.1:864875-1381652 GCA_034641835.2 Pinus albicaulis
CTCAAAAGCTGAAGGTTCTTCATTCATAGGCATTTTTCTCTCTGCTCTAGCTCTGGCTCTTTTTTCAATCAGATTTGCTTCTACACTCACCACTATACTCTGCATTTCCTCTAATGTTTGAGGAGCTCTTTCCCTGAGGGAGTAAGCTATATCAGAGTCAAAACCATCTGGAAATTTAACCAACACATTGTTAGGTGGAGGTCTTAGGTTTAGAGGAACTGCATTGTATGATTCATTGAATCTTATGATGTAATCTTGTACGGTTTCGTTTGGTCTTCTTCTTAATTTTTCAAATTCTGAAAGGATCTGAAGAGGATCCTTCTTTTTCTCCCATCTGTTTAGAAATTCTCTATATAAAGCTTCTAAATCAGCAATGCTGTTCGGGTTAAGAGCCCTAAACCAAGTTCTAACTTCTCCAGTAAGACTCTGAACGAAAATTCTCATTCGGATATTATCAGTATCAATCTCATAAAACTCAAAGTAGTCCGTCATTCTTTTGGTGTGTTGATGAGATGTGTAAGTGCCTGATCCATCAAAAGGTGTGATCTTACTTTGGTAGTCCTGAGGTAAAGCTGGGGGGTTGGCTGGTAACTGTAAAGGGGCATATCGATTGGCCATTGGAAGATAAAGTGGAGTGACAGGAGTTGATGGTATGGGAGGAGGAGATGAAGGCTTAACAGGAGGGGATGGAGGTCTAACAGGTGTTTGAAAAGTTTGAGAAAAAGTGGCTGAGCTTGGAGATACTTCAGTAATCACAGAAATGTTTGAGCTTTCTTCAAAGGTTTGTTCAGACTGAATGGAATTATGCAATTCTCTGTCAAGATCATGTGAAACAAATCGGTATTGCAAATCCTGAAAGAACAAAAGATCTGGAACTAATCTCGATAATTCAGTCTCAGAAAAATTCACAAACAAGGATGTTTCAAATCGTGCATCAAAAGGAATGTCATCAATATAAATAATTTTCACAGGACAAGATGCAGATCTAGAAAGTGGTCTAGAACTTCCTGTACTCTCCTGACTTCCTCTTTCAGAACTTTCTTGGCTTCCTTGTCTTCTAAGAATTCTAGGAATCAGATTTGGATTTTCAAATATTGGTGGTGGATTAGGGTCAGGGTTTGCCCTAGTATGTCGAATCCTTTTTGAAGCCAGTTTTCTCAGACTTTATGTTTTTGGGTTTTTAATTTTAATTGAAAAATAAATACAACTTCTACAAATTATTTTAAGAAATAATGGTATGTGATTAAGATTTCTTCAAAGATTTGTTTAAACTAGAGGATCTGATTGGAAAATTTGAAACTAAGATTCAATATATAAGCTAAATCAGAGATAGACTGAAGCAGCTTTTATTTACTTTTGCAATTGCAGAGCAAAAGCAATTTCAAAGGCTACCTGGCTGCTTTTCAGACTCTGTCTATAGCTTATAAATCAAACAATAATAACAATAAAATGATTCATATCCCCAGTATGGTCGCCACTATGTTATCACTCAGGTTTTCCTAGAAGTTGTGTAAGAGGAAAGCATACCCGAGGTAACCACAAACCAACCTTTTAGATGCAGAATCTAGCCAATCTGCATCCAGAGAGGGCTCTCTCTTTATAATTTATCTTTGTTCTTGAGTGGTTTTAGGCTAGTTATAAATTCAAAGTTTGTTTTGGGAAAATGGTGGAATCCACAAACTAAGGGCAAGGTTGAGGGCTTTCAGTCCATTGGGCTATGGAGTCTAAGGATGGCTTTACTGGATTTCTATTCTAAACACAAGATGGTATTACAGGGCAAGATAGCTAGACAGAGAACAATCCTTAAAATTTGAAAGTGGATGGATAGTCTTGAAGGGATGAAAGGCAGCTAAGAATCTTTCACCATATTTCAAGGGAAAGAAGAGAAATGACTACAAGCAAAGAGCAATGAAGGATTCTTTGTTACAGTAATCAACAATGTTTAAATCAGCAAAACATGAGCAATTAAGAATTCATGCTTATAACTAATCCAGAAGAAAACATCAAGAATAATCACATTTGAAAACAGAGTGCAATTAAGCAAATTCTGTTTCAATCTTTTACGTAAACTATTCAGAAACGGATATGATGATAGCATAAACTAATATAAAATTTAAACACAAGGGTTGGAAAACTTATTGAACTGAAGTCCAACACATGAATCCTGCAACAAGTCAAGTGCTTCAAAACGTCATCCAGTAAGCCACAAGTAAATTTGTCCAAAAGCTTTTTATTCCGAAAACCTCAATGTTACAGCAGAGTAATAGAATCCACCCTCAACACTCTCTTTGAGGGTTTATTTATACACAAAATAATCTAAAACAATCTTACACTAACTTAGCCCATAATCTAGGCTGACTTAAAGCATATTTTACAAACAAACAAGAGACAAACGGTCTCGTGGATAGAATAATGTGCAACTGCCGATGTGCTGTTCCTTTTTCCGTGGATGTGCTAGAGGTAGGTGCTAAAATAGGGCTCTGTGCTGTCCTTTGCAGTATTTCTTTGGCTTTTTGAACACTCTTTATCCTCACGGATACTCTTTAACCTTTTCACCTGATACTCTTTCAGCTGTTTTCCTGTTTTTACCATTTACTTGATAGTAAAGATAAATTCTCATCCTGAAAGCAACTTTTATAGAATCTCCAACATTTCCTGCCACCATTGATCATCTGGTATCATAGTTCTTCTGAGCTTTCTTAAAGTTTCATCTGCTTCAGTAAGTTTATAAAAAGTGGGCTCATTCGGAAATAGATACTTTATTTCATGCTCCAGATGAAATAAATTTCTCACTTTATCATAGATACTTTTCCCAGTTGGTAATGCAGGTTCTGACGAACTAGTAGAACAAGCAGATGTATTTTTAGCATGAGCCTTTATTCTCTTCTCATAGGTTTCCAAGTCTACTATTTGATCTTCTGTGAGCATGGGACTTGGTAACCCACTATCCAGCAAAGCTTGAAATTTCTCTCTGAAATTGTTGATGTCAACCAAAATGTCTGTACACTTTCTTTCTAAATTTTGCATGAAAGTCCTCTTGGTGAATACTCTCTTTGCTTCCAAAACTGCACCTGTCCTGTCATCAATTCCTAACAATGCAAGCTGTTGTTTTGTTCTAGAATTCAAAAATTGAATGAGCTGCTGGGCTTGCTCAGGCCTGCCTCTTAATTCATGTCTGGTCCTATTTATTTCTTCTTGGGGCTATCTTAACTAACTCATTTTGCTCAAAAATAGTTTGAATAGAGGGCCAAATACCCCTTATTAATTCAATGATGTTATCCCAAAGAATATCATTTATTTCATTTAGAGGCTTCTCCAATGAAAGATCCTTTTCCAAAGCCTCAACCAATTTTTCCAATCTTTTTATCTCCCTGATGTTGTCAGCAGCTGTCTTTTTAGAGGTGTCATATTTTTCCTCCAATTTTTCCAATTGCAATTTTGTTTGTTGGAGCTCTGTGACCTTTAGCTGCAAACTCTCCATCTGTTTTATTAAGTCCTCAGAATTCAAATTAGAAGTGTTCACCTGAGATGGTTGTTCCTGCTGCCCTGTGGTTGTAGTACCTGTTGTTGAAGTCTGCTTGATAATTTCCTGTTCCTGCAATGCTTTTTCCAACTCCTTCTCTGTTTCATTAAGTCGCTCAGTCATATTCAGGAGCAACTCCATCATTTCTTCCTGTGAATTTCCTTTTATAACTTCCTAGGTCTGAGGGTGCCTCGAGGCTGGTAGTTTTAGCTGTTTTCTGAGTGCAGCTATATCATCCTCTCTCTTCTTTACCAATGCCTCAATACCTTTAATGTCTTTGGGATTGTGACCCAAACCAATGATTATCTCTTCTAGAGACTTTATTCTATTATCCTTGGCCTGTGAAGAGGCCTTCTCAATTTTCAATTGTGCAGTAGTATTATTCAAAGAATCTTGCAGCGTTAAAGCTGCCATGGCTTTATTGGTGAGAGTTGAATAGACCATTTCCCCTGTTTGCCTGTGGAGCTCTATTTGATCCAGGGGATGGATATCTTTTGCTAAAACTTCAAACTTTGTCCTGAGGTAATCAGCTGCTGAAGTTGGCTTTGGCACCTTTGCTTTGAAGTGGCTCATTAGCATTTTACCTTGTGACAAGTCAAACGCTGACATCAGCCTTTCTTGATTTTGGGGAGTCATTTTCATGTACTGATCATATACCTTCATTTTCAATGGTTCATTCTTGGTTTTGATATTAATGAAGGTTCTTTTAATGTCTCCAGTATCTGTCTTTGGCGGTATGAAAGAAGATACTTCAGTGCTTAATTGTTTTTGCAGGGCTTTCCCTTTCTGGCTTATGGTTGTTTCACTTGCTGTGCCAGTTTGCTGACTATCTTCTCTACCATCATCAAATACTTCATCTATAATTTCTACCTCTGGAGGTGGATCTGATTTGTGTTTCTTTGTTTGATAAACCTGTGAAGCTCCCTTTGAAGGTGTGGTATCTGGAGCTGGTCTCTTCTTCCCTATTTCTACATTCAATGGAGTTTGCATATCTGGGCCTTGGATGTGTATTGCTGGTGTGGGAGAAGCCTGAGATTGTTTTGGTGCTTTGGAACTCTGTGGTTTTTCTGCCATGACCCAGGTTTCAATGACCTGAACTACAGGTTCTTTTCCTTTACCCTTGGGTTCTGCTGCTATTGATGGACTGTCTTCCTGTAATGCTTGCTGTAGAGTGGCTGCTGAAGATGTGCCAATGTAGGGTACCTGCATTTGATCATACGTTTCTAGGTCAAAATTCTTCTCAACATCTTTCATCATTTTATTCAATTTGTCAGCTCCACTTTCCTCTTCAACAAGTGTTCCTTTAACCCATTCATCTTGATTTTCATATTGTTCTAAATCAGGAATCTTGTGGTGTACATAAGGAGATGACTTATTCTTTAATCTCTTTTCACAAATGAAACCAAAGGGGTCATAAGGGACCCAACGGAAAGATGTCTGGAACTTTTTCTCTAATAGATTTTCTGCTTCTCTCTCAGCTTCCCTAGAATTGCAGATGAAATGACCTAATTGGCTTTTGATCCTTAACTGAGCTTTCTTCTTTACATTGCAGAAATGGATCACATCTGAATTGTTCATCTGCCTAAAGTATTCCAATGCAAAAATTCTCATTGGTACATATCTGGGTAACTTGAATGGATGTAATTCACATCCATAAATCCTGATGACCGTATGGTTTTGGTATAAGTACCAATCCCCAACTTTATAACTTTTTGACAATTGCAAGGTCTTTCTAATTTCAGTACTGAGTCTTGGGGGAGAAACCCCTGTTAACAAAGTTGTAGCAGGATGTACAAAATGATCAATGAATTCTGAATAGGAGTAGGGAGAATCAGAGGAAAAATGAATGATAGGGGACCAAAAAATGACTGACCTAGGATTTCCTTTAGCATCGAGTTTCTGAACGGGGAAAGGGAACCTGTCTGACTGATAATAGATCATGAGATGATAGATAACTGAGGAGTACTTAAAAACTTTTTCAGTATCTAGCCTTAAGAATTGATCATGGATCTTGTTGGCTATGAAGGAAGCATAATCATATTTAATCTCAGGAGGCTGCCCAGGTGTAAAAATGGATAGCAAAGCCAAAGTTATCTCATCCACATATTCACTGGTGTTGAATCCTAAGACAAAGGATATTATATTTACAATGAGCCTTCCCAATGTATTGAAATAGTAACAACCATAGGGGGGAGACCCTTTTGGCTGATGTTCAGCAACATGAAATACTGACACATGGATTTTAGCTTTTCTGGGGTTAATTGTCTAGTTTTCTCAATCAATCCTTCCATGGATAATGGTGCTAATTCTTGATCTGGCTCAAAGTGTAACATGGCATTGATAGCCTGAGGTGTGATGGGAAACAGAACACTTTGATCAGGAGCTAATACAGCCCTCTGAGCGAGATCATATTTTGCATGACAGTAATGAATGATTTCGGGGAAAATGAGGACTGAAGGAATAAGATACCTTGGGAGATTGGATTCCCACAACCCTATAAGATCTTTCCCCTTTGAGTATTCGTCTCTGCAGCGACAAAAGCTCAATCGGGGACTTTCATCAAAATGCAGGTCTTTAATTTGGAAATCTTCATCTATCAGAGGTAAATAGTCCAATTCACGGTGAGGAGCATTCAATGGAGTGATATTTAGAGCTGCTGGGACCTCCATTTTGGTTCTTGTGGATTCAAAATGGAGGTTTTTGTTTTTTCTTACAGACCGGACGGGATTTCTGGAATGGAGGAAATTGAAACAATTTTGCAGATTTGGGGGGGAAAATTCACAGGTTTAAAATCTTCAGGGAGGACTCAGCAATGATTTTTAACCACTTTTCAGAGAAAAAACAAAGGAAACCAAGTTCGACTTGCAGTCGGGCGTAAAATGATAAATACCTGTTTTTAGACGGAAACTGGTTCTTTAACGGATGACAAGCGATAGCGGGGACGTTCTTCAACAGTATGACCAATTTTCAGGGTAAAATGCTCGGTGCAATGGAAATTTGAGAATTTTGAAATTTGCGGCGGGAGCTTAGTGGCCTTTCGGAAAAATAGAAAAAAAACGCGCAAAATGGGTTTATTCACAAGTTCCGTATTTTTATTTTTTTCGAGGTGATAGCGTCATGGATGTACGGGCGACGTTGGCGATACAGCGGTAAGCGGTAAGTGGTACTCCCGCACCGCTTTTGGTCAGGGACGGTTTTTAACGGAGGGGCAGCGATTCCACAGGTTTCCTGCCACGTGGATGGTCTGACTTTTCAAAACCACCCATCCCCCGCGGGTTAAAGAACTTACACGGGATGGGCAGCGGGATCAACGTCGGCCGTTGATCTACGGGAGGCTGATCCAACGACTAGGGCGATGGGAAGATGAGCGGAGGTTCAAAGGTGGGCCCGTCGGGTTTTTAAAAGATTTTAACACGTAATTTAATCACCCCGGGGGATTCTTAATAGGCGGAGAAGGTTGTTAATTAGTCCGGATGACTAATTAATCCCATGTGTATAATGAAAGAAGTCGCGACGGGGTTTTCTTAAGTGGAATTCCACGTGGACAGACCACAGTGGCATGACAATTTCCCGAAATTTTATTCAAATTTTTGTATTTAAACATGCATATGGCATGTTTAAAGTTTTCGTGCATATATTTTTATTTATATGGTAAATTAATTAATATAACTAATTCACCATAGGGGCGGGATTATAGTATATTGATAATTTTAACCAAACGGCATATAATGGGCTTTTATTTTAAATGCGCGGGGATATAACACTTTGGTTAAGCTTTATACTAAGGGGGTTTTTTGGGTTTATTTTTAAAAGGGATTTATATACTTAGGATAGGGTATTTCACTAGGGATTTAGTAAATAAAGTTAAACATTAATATGACAAAGGACAAGGAAACTCAAAATATCTTTACACATCTAAGAAAGTGATCACTTGTGAAGTAAATTGCAACATTTTATCTCCAACACTTAAACTTAGAATAGCAAGTTATCTTGAGGGGTTTTTATGGAATTTTACATCAGTTTCCTAAGTAAAATAGGATTTTACTTAGGAAAAAGTTAAAGATGGAAGATAACAATGATGAATTATTTCGAGTACTTAGGTCTTTTTGATCAGTAGGCCGAGGGTCCGGTCCCTCCAGAAGTCAAGGAAATGCCTTGAGCCCTTTTGATCTCCAAATACCTTAATATTTTGGGGGGAAATTAGTAAAACTTTTGAAGGGAAAATGATGAGGGAAGTTAATGAGTTTGACTTTGCTTGCTGTGATTTTCCAGTGTATTTCCTGCTTTAGTACTTGTGATGAAAGTAAAGGATAAACAATATGTAGCATCATCGTTCATCAGATAACACTTTGCAGTACCATCTACCTACCCTATCTACATAACACTACCATTTTATCTTCTTTATTAGGGTGCATTTGGACTTGCAAACCCTTATCAATATTTTCCTTTTTACATGATAAACCTATCTATTTCTTCCCTTATTACATCCGAGGGCTCAGATTAGACTGTTGAGCACCTTTTATTATCTCTACCTATCTACTTATCTGCCAAGATTAAACTGTTTGGTCAGATACTTATTCTCTAAACTACAACATGAAATTGAAATATGAGTAAGCCAAGTTTAAACAGTTTGACTTATTCATGAATTGTGGCAAAGGTTTGACAAGCTGCACACAATTTCTTTATTACAAAAATGAAAGTGGCAAAAGTTCACAAGCTGCACACAATTGATTTATTACAACAGATGAAAAAAGTAGTGGCATTTAGATTTGCACACTTTCCTTGGTCTATTTTTTGCTTGGGGTTCATTTCTTTCACTTTTTTGACCATTTTATTTTTATTACCCTTTGATTTTTCTTTTAGGGTATACCCTCTTTACATTTTTTTAAATTTTTTGATTTTTTGGTCTTTTCAGAATATGGAACACCTTTGCTCAAGAAAGAAGGTTTGAACATATTCCATAATTTAATCAAGACAATCATTGAAAGATGAAACCTATTGGTATAGGAGGCTAACAACCGGAACATGCATGACATCCTTCAAGATGAAAGGTTTTCCGTACTCCCTCAAAGGAAATGGTCCCACATCAATGCATTGTATCTACCATCGCCCATCTTGATGTGCACTCCAAGATCATTCTCATCTAGACTCTGTGAACAAATCTTTGTCTCTGGTCATATGGAAAGACGCACTACCTGCCAAGAAACCACACCGATCCCATCACACTTGACACCGTTACGCGTTCGGGAAAAATCCGTACCAAACCGTGAGGCTAAGGCCTCCAAATTGCATCCGCATCCCACTTATTTTTCTTCTTCTCCGTGGACAATTAGTGGCGTAATGTCTGTGCAAGCATGACAGTGGAAAGCGCTTCACCTGGACAAGTCCCCGGCTTCTTTCTTTTCACACCGATTGAGAAGGATTTTTCTTTCCTTCCTTCCTTGCTTCGTTAAACCCAAAGCACAATTTTCTTCATCTTCATTCTTCTAAGAAGATCCATCCTTGGTACCCCACCTTATCTCCTCCCCGCACAAGATCCGACCAAAGTCATCCCCATCCTCGGCGCTTTCTCCCGACCATCGACGCAGTCTTCAACTATGCCAACTCTTTGGAAGCCCAAGGAGAGCCAAGCTCACCAAGTCTTCTTCATCAACAATAACCCTTGTTGGAGTTCCCACGTTTTGGCAAGTTCGGGCAATACCAAAAAGATGAGACAACATCAAAACCACTTTCAAACCCTTAGAATCTATTCTCCGGGTCCAGGAGGGATCTCTCTTTATAGGCAAAGATTTTATGTCTTTAAGCTTTGTGTTAAGATATTAGGCTAGTTATAGTACGAGTTTGTTTGTTTGATTTTTGTTTGGTTGTTGGGAATCAGAAAGAAGGGTTTAATATAAGACAAGGATGAGCGAAGAGGATTTTAGGCAAAGAGAGATAACTTAGGGAACAATGACCATTGGGCAATGGAGTTAGGAAAGGGTTTACTTGCTATTCAATATGCAAAGCTGTTTGGGCTAGTCATCTAAAGCATTGGATCTTTAAGACGATAGTGGGCATGAAATGGCAAGAAAGAGGTGAAAGGCAAGGAAACTTCCAAGGTGACCTTTCAGAACTTCAACCAGGGATGTATGCCGTTGGACAACTTGTGATCCAAAACCTAAAAGGTTAGCTCTTCGCACAAGGAAACATTAAAGATTTAAGCACAAAGGTGAAAATCTAAGATCGAGAGAGGCTTGACTCTCAATGCTTTGGCCTTCACCTCAGGGAACTTAGAAAGGTTCAATTAATTGAAAAGAACCCTAGTGAGCATTTAGACAGTGGTTTCAACCCCGCATCCCCCAACTCATTCAATTAAAACCTAACAAGAACATCTAAGAATAGATTCATTAATTCATACATCGCCTAGCAAAGATACATTAGCCACTACACCGTTTAAATTAGCTTGAAATCAATCCTCGTATAACACATACAAAAGAGAAAAACATAGAAGGTAGGAGAGCAGAAACATAGGGGTACTGCCATGGTAAATCTTGCGCATTTCGATGCGTACAAGAAATGAAATGTGATGAACTACCAAGGAAAACAAGGACAAAGATAGAAAAACATCATCGTCGCTTTAAATCAGATCCAAAGAAATGCTTGTCATATTAAAGAGCAACACTAGTCATGTACAACATTGCCAACAACTTGATCTTCGACGAAACATCTTCTCAAATTTATCTTACAACTTCACATAGAGAACTATGTCTCAAGAGAAACAAATTACAATTCACAGACATCCGGTCAACAACCTTACAATGTTTCCTCATGAGTTTTTTATATCCGAAAGAGAGGCAGATGAGGTAGATGAAACATTAAATCGGAACATTAAAATAGAGAATGAAGAGGGGCTCAAGGCCCATCCGTTTCTGATGTCTATGCATTAATCTTCAAAGACTTTTGGAGAAAGAGTGAGTTCCCCGACAGCCGAAATTTACCTGTGATGTTCCCCCCCCTTGATGTACCGGGCCGTAGTACTCTAGTGAATAAAACAGATAAAAGACTTCAGTCTTCCATACCGCGTAATCAATGCTCGGTAGCATTAGGACTCGTTGTCGGTGAGGAAATCTTCTCATGGAAAAACAATGTAGATTAAAACAATATGAGCACTGTGTCCTTTTCGGGAGGAGACATGCCTCCGCCGATGTGAAACCTTGATGATATTGTTTTCTCGCGTATCGTCTTTTTAGGCCTTCTATGTGAGGCATGAGGGCTTCAATCCGGTATTTTTTTCTTAAAACACCGAATTAAGGCCTAACATCTTCAATAATGTGCATTAGAACCTTAACTTTTTATCGATACTTCCGCCGCTTTCCGCGGACTGCCTCTACCGTGAGATCCGAGCTCGATGGCATCGGGGAAGGTTTTACAGTTAAAACCCCGCACTTTTAATGAACATTATTCTCGAACACCCTCCTGTGTTTTTCTCCGTACTTTCGTGCTCCGGAAGAAAAAAAAACTTCATTCGAGCCCCCGTGCCACTATAATAGTGACTATAATAATACAAGCCATCGCCTATACCATGCAAAACACACACACACTTGTTAAGAAACCCTTGCATGGGAAGGATGGCTATGGACCAATGAGAATGGCAACGAACATAGATGAGAGCATACGTAAAGGTTATGGAAAATGTAAAACAAACAACGTGAAATGTATGTAAGTTTACAATGATGACGAATGTAAAACATTAAAATCTAAACGTTAGGGCGGAATGATCTAATGTTTCAATGCGAAATATAGGTTTCGTACCTTGGAATGTAATACATGGAAAAAATGCATGAAAATGCGATGAAAAACATATGGAATGAGTTTGAATGGTGGGAACCCCGTTGGGGTTCCCATGTTTTGGCAAGGTTGGAAATACCAAAAGATGAGACAACATAGAACCACTTTTAGACCTCGTGATCTAGCTCTCGGGTTCGCAGAGGGACCCCATGATATATCAAAGGTGTATAAATTTTTGAAGCTCAAGGGTTATGATATTAGGCTAGCCAGGTGGTCGAAGGTTGTTTGTTTGATTATTTATTTGGTTTGGTTGTCGGCTGTTATCGTAAAGGAGGGTTCAATGTAAGACAAGGACGAGCAAAGAGAGCGCGCAGGTGAAATATTCCGTGAGCATTCAAGACTATCACAATGGAGTTTGGGAAAGGATTTGTGCGGCCAATCAATATGTGCTTTCCGTTGGGCTAGTCATCTAAAACATTGGATCTTTGAAGATGATAGTGGTATGGAATGAAGGAGAGGAGACAACATGATTTGAGCACAAAGAAGACCAGCTCCGGTTGTGCAAGGATCCTAATGGACAGTATGTCCTAATCCCTGTTCCCCAACCTTCAAAATGCACCAACAAGAAACATCTAAGAGCCGATCTGCTTAATTCATACATCGCAGAGCAAGTAATAACATCCACCACGCTAGTTAAATTAACTGAAATCAATTCTAAGATAATACATTTCGTAAGGAGAAACATCAAGGCAAGGAGAGCAAACATGGTACCCAACAAGGAATCCTATGCCGCCTTTCCGATGCAAGCCAAGAGAAAGAAATGAAATGAATTAAAAACACAGAGTTAGGAAAACATCACCGTCGCTTTTAGATCAGATCCAAAGAAACGTGCTTGCATATTAAATAGCAACACCAATCAAGTACAACATGCCAATATCTCAACACTAACAAAACACCTTCTCACCTCATCTTACAACTTTATGCAGACTGGTCTCAAGGCAACTTACGATTCTCCTACAACTCACCAACAACCTTTACAATATTTTCTCATGAGTTTTATAGCCGAAGATAAACAAAGAGGAGGTAGGTGAAGAACTAAATGCAATATTAAAACTTTTGAAGAGAACGAGGGCCTAAACCCATTCTCGTTTAAATTCTCGAGCATTCAATTCGGCACTTTTCGGGTGAAGGAGTGATTGTCCTCGTGCTTTCATTTACTCCGAGTATGTCTCCGATGTACTTTGGCCGCAAGATTTCGTGGTACTCTTTGTGAATAAACAAAAGGTAAACAAATGACTTGAGAAGTCCTGCCATATTTATGAAACAAATGCTCCGGTAGCTTCGATTGTTGTCATGGTGGAAATTTCTTCGTGAACATGGTGCGTAATAAACCTATTGGGGCGCTTTGTCCTTTATGGAGAAAACATTCTCACGCTCGTAGAAACCCTAATATACATTGATTGCGTGCTGTACCTTCGCATGATCCCCCGGGTCTTCAATCCGGTACTTTGCTCAAATCTTTGAACCTAAGGCTTATATATCTTCATTTGCGTGCCTTAAACTCTTGTCGCTTAAATTTATCCGTTAATCTACGTTTAATGTCGGATACCCTTACGTAGTCAAAACCTTGTTCCTTTAATGCAAGTTTCTGTTGTAGGACCTCTTCGTCGCGTTTTCCATGATTTTTTCTTCTCGCACACTCGTCTTTTCTCGTGTTTTCTCGTCGTCATTGTGACAACAGAAATAAATCACGCGTTTTCACCGCCTCAAAACCCCAGCATGAAAACTGTTAGGAAAGCTTATGCATGGAGATGGTGGATGTAATGGGGGTGGCGAGGATGATCGTGCTTACTGACAGAGATAAAGGAATAGCGTGGACTATGGCGGACAAAGCAGCAAGACAGACAAAGAGGGAGGGAGGTTAAGTGAGCGAGAAGAAATTTAAAATGAAAACCTAACAACCCGACCTTTGAACAAATATATGCAATGATGAGCAGGCGCCCGTAGATACTGGGGATGACGGGCGGGACCGGGCGGCGGCGAAAGGTCATCAGCCGGGAAAACAACCGGGACCGTCGCATTCGGCGAGGTCGACGTGGAAAGCACGGCCGAGGGCGGCGGACTGGTGGGCCGTGGCACGATGCCATGGTTAAACCCGCGCAACCTCGTTGAACGATGACCATTGGATGGGTGATGACAGACGACGTGCTGGACACGCATATCACGCCGCGGCAAACGCCGAACAACAACGTGCGATGAGCGGGTGGTTTCCGGCAACAAAGGCCACCGCCACGCATCGAATGCCGAGTGGAATCGCCGGCAATGAGAAAATACCACCCGACCCCCAATAGTGGTGCGATGAAAACCGGTTGTTTCGAACAATGCGCTTGCTGACCATAGGGGCATGTGCATTCCGACCGTCGATCTGGCCGTAATCGAACGATGGAGATGTGGGAAGAGTGGCGAACGGGTTTGACGAAAGGCCGGGGGCGGCGATCGCCGCTCATTCCGTTTAGACTGACCCGCTAAGAACGCGCCCAATGACCATAAGGAACAAGCACTCCCACGGCTAGCACTCGTCTTAGCGCCTGTGCCCCGTGTAGCAACAGGGTCATGGAAACGGGCTAAGGCCTAATGTAAGGTTTAAAAGTGGGTTTTTCAAATTTTTCGATGAATTTAAGGGTTAAGGTAACGAGAGAGGAACCAAAGGGAATTCGTCAAACAAAAGGTGGATAAGGGGTTTAGGGGATCTAGAGAGATTTAGGGGTCAATGGGGGAGTTTGCAGAGATACAAGGGAGAAATAAGGCCTTTTTGGGCAAAATTTTATCATTCACAAGCTCATTAATACCATAATCGCAGGGAAATAGTCAAAGGCAGTGTGACATAAATGCTTCAAGGATGATGTGTTTTCGAAGGGAAATGCATTCCTTGAAGGCTCATAAAACAATCTATCCCCTTAAGCCAGTTTGTCAAGGAATTTATGAGGGGACAACAAGACCCATTCATGGGTGGAGGGCGATTCAATCAGACCGCTGGATCTCAGAGGAGATCGATGGTCATGGTCCAATCGCATCCGACAGAAAGGGCCGAAACTCAATGGAGAAACATGAACGAACGAGGCGATGCAATGAGGACCGTCGATCTCGTTTGAACGGACGAACATGATTAGACCGAAGATCGGCACCGGGGGACGACAGAACTTGTACCTGCGACGGAGACGCGCGATCGAGCGCCCATCCGTTCGGGATTTGGGACCAGATCGACGGGCTGTGATTTAACTCACGGGGAGACTCGACGAGGAAGCGAGGGTCGCCGCATTAAAAAGGGAAATCGACGGCGGAGATTACATCGGAGGATCGCAATTGCAAAGCGCGCAGGGTGGCACCATTTGAAAAATTGTGATTGCGATTGGAGCCGAGTTTGCGTGCCATCGCAGCTTAATAAGATCAACAAAGGAAGACACTCCCGAGACCCATAGAACAAAGGCCATCGCATCGAGTTTTTGTTTTAACGCATGAATGCACTCTCGACCGCTTTAATTCGATTGGGCATAAGCACCCTTATGCTTTGCTCGGTCTGCGCCGGGTTACGTGGGGAAGTGGTTTTCGGGTCGGGCCGACAAGATGACCCGTATAGTAAAAAATGGGTTTTTTGTCCATTTTCTTTGGCATTTTAAGGCCGTAAAGGGGTGAAGGTAGAGGAAAAGGGGTCATTAAGCCAAACAAGGTGTTTTCAAGGTTTAAAGGGATTGGAGATGATTTAGAGGGTTTCGTGAAGGGGATTTGGGGGGAAAAGGGAGACTTTGACAAAGGGGAAAAAGGGTTAAATGGGACATTCCGCAGGATACAAGGGCAAATGAAGGCCTTTGCTAATACCTCATAATCAAAGAGGATTTTTGGATGGAAACAGTAGTGAGGATATTTTTAAAGGCAATGGGATACACAAGAGGCTTCAAGGATGAGATCTTTTCATGGGAAATGTATCTCTTGAAGGCTCATAAAACAATTTAGCCAATTGCTTGCTTGACAAAAATTTCACAGGTGGCTAAATGCCCCCACACTTCCCCACCTATCCGTGCACTTCAACTAATATGTTATATGTCCAAGATTCTCTCGATCACACACTATTTTAACTTCATGCACAATACACCTTATTCCACCACTGATCACATGCGGAAATTAAATTCAATTGCATGCACACATGAAACCATAAAAATTGACACACATTAACGCAGCTAGATTTATGTGGAAAGCCTGGAGTCAAACTCCAACTATTTGTATATAATATATGTCATAGAGATCTTGTAACAATCCTCATACAAAGCTAATCAATATCAAGCTCTTAGTACAATACAATCACTACACACTAATCAGGTCCGATCTAGCAAATCCATGCACCGATCTCTGCCACCTGCTAGCTTGCCTCTACCTATGGCAATCCCCGCCGAAGAATGGCTCTCAATGAACTCGCATCCACCGGCTTGCACTGCACAATCCTCATTGGCCATTCTACTAAGTGTTGGATGGTAATCAATGCATCACTATAGTCACAATCGATAGTCATCTGCTCCTCTTTCACCTATCTCTCCATTGGTCTCCATCGAAATCGTCCATGCATCGTAGTTAATCGATGTATTCTTCGCTGATTAATGAGTTAATATTTAGTGAATTAATTATTAATTAATTCACACCACTCTCACTAGTGTATCAATCAATAAGACTAATACAATTAGCTCAAATGTGTTCAATCGAGTTAAATCGAACACACCTCCACCAACTACTTTTATAACTCCACCAAATCACATGAGTTCTAACCGAAGTCCTCCATGAAGAAATTAGTAAACCCCTCGTAACAGTATAATTCCTTCCGTCACTTCGTGCCACATTTGTGCACTTAATCGAAGTGTTCCAAGAGAATAAGATAATGTTTAGAGTCCAAAAATTATTAAGAGCTAATAATATTCCGACATATCTATTTTTAGATCGGCACCTAAAAAGGACTCACCAATATGTTTAAAAATAGAAGTCCATCTATTTTTACAACTTGACCAACCATCCACAAATAGTATCCTTTTAACCCTATAGAATATGATCGATATGTCTAAAAATAGACATAGTCTAAAATAGACTTGCGCCAAAAATAGCTCCTCGCGTCCACTTAGTGAAGGGGCAACTCTTTTCACTAAGCTCATAATCTTGTTCAATCTCAACAAAGGGTGCCCCCTCTCCCTTTCCTACACATCATAGTGGGAGAGGTTTCGGCCTAGCGTTTGAATCGGAATGTTCCTCGCCTACCTTCTAGGGGACTGCATTTATGAAGGAGTAAAAATCATTAACCATGGTCAATATGCAAATGATAAAGTTTTTTTAGGTGGAGCGTCTCTGTAATTTCCGTACGATTTAAATGAATCTAGACAAATTCCAACAAGCATCTAGAGGGGCCATGAATGAAAAAAAGAGTCGCATTCACTTGAACATCTTCTCCCAAAAAGAGAAATGTATAGGAGAAATCAGGCTTTAAAGCTATATGTGAATGTAAGAATTTAAATACCTTGGGGTCCCCATATTCCTCAAAAGATCAATTTCAAATGCATGATATAAGATTATGGACAAATAAAAACAAAGTCATAAACGTGCTTAATTTGACAACATTCGGGGAGAATGATTTTGGTAAAGTTTGTTTTATCTTCTCTCCCCGCTATATTATTTCTCGGTGCTTCGTGCACCCAAATTTGTTCTGGCATATTGGTATACATCATGAAATTCATATGGGAAGGAGGAAGCAAGAGAACAAAATTCCATCTTGTAAATCGGAAAACAATTAGAAATGCCTAAGTTGAATGGGGGTCTAAGAATTTGGGATCCGGAGCCGGCCAACATTGCAATGGGAGCTAAGTTATGGTGGATATTAGAAACAAGTAGAGAAAATTTGTGGGTTCAAGTCATTAGGGCCAAATATATGGACATATGGGAGATTTGGAAGACAACACAACGACCTCTTGTGGCTCCCCATATGGAAGCTCTTAAAGTCCTCCTTAGGCTTATCAAAGACCATTTAGAAAGAATTATAGGAAATAAAGATACGATAATATATGGAAGGAAAAATCCTGATAATAGTCCTATTGGAGAAGGCCCTGGTTGTCTCTCCGTCGCAAGTTCACTTGGTCCAAAATGGGGTGGAATTCCTTTCCCAAGTTTTTGACCTGGCACTCGTAATCGGGTAGGTAGAGGATGGACAATATTCTATAAAATCTTATTCAAGAGAAAGGGGATTTGTTTGAGAAAATCGTAGGTAGTGCACCGATAGCGCAATCGTTAAAGGACATGTGGGGAGGAAGAAGGCTAACTATATAAACAAATAGTGTATTTGCGTGTGCCTCTTATTTGAGGAACAAACTCCCCCAAAATCCACCATCCGGAATAAGATAGGATCAAAATCCATCCCTAAAGTAAATTATTTCTCCGTTGCCAAAATCAAAACGCATATTAACCGTTGAAAAACTCCAAAAGCATGTGTATATGGGGCCGATTGCTGTGCCCTCTGTGTGAAACCTAGGAAGAAAGAATTCCCCATTTATTCCTTGGATTGCAATTATTCCATTGGTATGGTTGGTAGTTCTTTCGTGAGGGCTAGATGACCTCTCGACCTCATGAGATTCTTTGACTTGTGGGCCAAGTTCTACTTGGGATGCCTTTCCATGTCAAAGCTTCACTCAAAGTCATTTGGACAACTCTCCCCAAATATATGTGCCGGAATATCTAGCTAGCAAGAACAAAGTCATTTTAAAAGTGAATCATCCTCCCTCAAATCATAGCTATGAATGCCCTTCAAACTTGTTTTGAGCTCCATAAACCCATTGTTGGCCCCCTTTTTGGACCACTTGGAGTATGTTTGGATCCATCCCACTGCCCCGAACAAAGTCCTTCTTCAAAAAAGAGCCAAAAGCTCAATCCAACTTTTGGCTCCTTCGCATGTCTCATGAAGATTTGCTAAAGTGGAACAGAAAGAACACAAATGGACTTTAAAACTTGATAGGCTCCCAAAGGCAAATCCTGGGTGTAGCAGGATAGAGAGGTAATGCACCGATGGGAAAATTGAAGAATGGTATGCGTAGGGTCTTGGCAAGAAAACGAATAACCAAGCCGAGGCATATGGCCTCCTCTTCGTCTCATCCTTGCTCACAAAAAAGGATAAGAGTATTGAAAATTATGCGAGACTCCTTATTATAATAAAGAGCATGGTTAACAAAAAGGAGGCTAAATGTTGAACCAAATCTTGAAAAGAATCAGGTAATCGCAAGAACTTTGAAAGAGTCAAATTTTATCACATTCTAAGAAATTTGAACAGAGAGGTTTATACCCAAGCAAACATAGCCCGTTCATATTGAAGAGACAGAGCCTTATCAATGGGATCAAAGGGCTCCCGTCATCCCATAGGTGCTATGATGGGCATAATTGAGTCAATGCACAAGACACATCTAGATTGCAAGGACAAAAGAACAAATAATAGGATATTAATAGATTATAGGGATATTGGAGGCCACTAGACTCAGATGCAAATATGTTTTACGTGAATTTCTTCCATGAGCCTTTTCTCCTCCCTACATGTTTTACCCTTTTTTTCCCCTCCTCCTCCCTCACCTCATCACATACCTCGCTTCACCCCCGCTTCCCGCCTCCATCCCCCTTCACCATCATTTTTTCCCATTCATCATTGTACTCTCGAATACTGGCATCCCTCTCCTCGATTGCATGTTGACACCACTATAAGATATTCTTTGTCATGTGTTTCTGTCAAAAAGGTCCAGGACAAAGATGACGAGATGACGAGATGACGAGGACAGGTGGAGCTACAATGGTGTGCGACGTGGGAAGCAATTGGTTCTATCCAAGCTCTTTGGCTTGTCACACAAACCATTCTTTTCCAAATATTTTTAAGACTATGGGTGCAAGATGGAATTAATGTTGGATCACTAGAGTAGTTTGATCAAGTGCGACCACACCCGGCAGCAGCTTCCAAATGATCCGTAGTGGTTGCAATCATGGGGACAAGAAGGCACCGAGAGCAGGCATTCCGCCTACAAGTCGCCCCTCCATAACGAGGTAGAGCAGGTATTTTTTCTTGGGAGGATGGCGGTGTCACCTTGGTGAGTTTCCTCGGTGGTGCTTTGAGATTTGGAGAGGTTGTCGCAAGTGGCAATTGCCCTTACCACCTCATGGGTTGATTTAAGTAGTATGCCCGCTTTGGGTGCTTGCATTTGTGGTCGGTTGAGGAAAAATTTAGGAATTCGAATTGGGATAGAGGGAGAGTAAGGAACAATCGTGGCTTGAAGCACTGAGTCGCTAGTGGGGGGGGGGGGGGTTAAGTTCGTGTGAATCCCTATATGAATAATCCTAGAAAAATTAGTGGTCGTACCAAGCCGATTCACCAGGAAATGAGTGGTACCGAGATGGTCAAGTTGGGATGAGGCATTGGGAATTTTTTATTGCGCCCGCCCCCGTTACGTGACAATGAATGACAAGAAAGGAGGCAGGACTAAACGCAGGATTCCAAGGTATAGGTGGGGGGAATAAAAAACCTGACACAAATAAAGACAGAGATAGAGATGAGACTTGCAGAATAAGACGTAATTTCGTGAGGGAATCGAGGTATCTTTCCTCGACGACCGTTTCGCACGCATCGCACTCAATGTGAACGTGAGCACTGAATTATGATTTCCTGAGGATTTGAAGAAGTCCTCAATTGCAACAAGAGGAAGACTTGGAACACAGAGAACAAGAAAAGAACAGAAAATTCAGCTACCTAGAGTGACTCAAATATTTCTCCCCCCCGCACGACCAAATTGAAGACTTGAAGATCCAGCCCTTAGCATGGAAACCCATCATCTCTGATGATATTTACCACCTCGAACTTGAACCGTCCACCAACCTTGATGACTGAACTATTTTAGTTTTCATGAGTAAATTTTCATCTATCTGTTCAACCCCGACCGTAGGATATACAACATAGTGTTGAAAACTCAACAAGAAATGTGTGTCTAAATTTATTTTTTCTCAATTAAATTGGACAATTAAGTGGGCAATCTTATCTCACAATCACTTGTAATAGTTAACCGAGTGTGATAGACTCATGCAGCTCTGCACCCGAGTTGAGGGTGGTTATGAGGCATGTAGAGTGATTCGATTTTTTTTTGAGTCCAAGTTGCGGCTAATGTATTAGTTTAATTCATGAGAGATCAATTAACCAATTAAGTGAGTTAAAGTTTTCTACTTCAACTAGTTGTAATCGATTATTGCACTATGAGAGGTCGAAGGGAATTAAATCATATTTAATTCACATGCAGTGATCTGTCAAGTGACCCATGATTTTCATTATTACCACTGTATGCATGTCAGCTTTTGGATGAAGACCCGTATTGAGGCGGTATAAGGAAGGGATGTTATCTATCAAATGGATGATAAAAATTGGTTGCTCACAATTAGACAAATTACAGATTTTTATGATGTATTGGGTACAAGCTTTGAAGGTTGAATTAATTAATAGGGATCAATTGTTCTTAGAATCGCGTAAGCAAGGCAGCCGAGCAGAGGCGGGTGAAATTGGCTAAGTGTTGGTCGATTTTGTCCAAAACAAGTGTGAGATAGTTGGTAGAGTGAAACAAACTCTTGTGGGAGAAGAGTGCATTGTAATTGTTTCATGATTCCTTGGTTTTATACAATACATATAGAGGGGTTTTGAGAAGATTAAGTTCTGTAAAATTCTACAAGGCCAGAATTTTGTCTTTTTCTCTTACTTGGTGTGATTTGTGATCATGATTGACTTCTGCCAAACACCTGTAGAAGGATTCAATATCTTGCTCTAGAACATTGCATTGGATTGGATTTAATCCATTGGTATACATATTGTTTGTATAATTTCATACAGTTAAAACACCGAATATCAAAGCTTCCCCATTGGTTTGAAAATTGAGGCCAATTTCCAACTATAGATAAGCCAAGATACCCAATTAGGTGTGGCTGAACATGTAAATCTCTCGCCTTATCCACGACCCATGCACACATTTATATTAAATTAAAATTACTCTTTGTGTTAAAAAAAATCTTTGACTTTATTTCTTATTATTATTTAGTTAGTTAAGCTATATTTAAGCTAAGCGGGCAGGCACTAGCTATTATGTAGCCCTTGTTCATGTTGCAAGCTACACAATAAATGTTAAATATTTTGATTTGGTAAAATTATATAAAATTTAAAAAATTAAAAATAAAATAAAATTATTAATTAAAATATTTTGATTTCAAAAAAACGGTTTGTATTTTAAAATATTTAATCTTTAATATTTAATTTCTTTATATCTATGTAACACATGATCTCACATCAACAAAAAATTTACTATGTTAACAAAAAAAAATCTTTTAACTCATGGCGAAGGTGTAAGAACTCGTTTCATTTAACCTTGTTTAGATTATTCATGATTTATGGCCATGGTTTTGCTCACATAACATTGGAAAGTTCTCGAATTATCCCCCCTTACCCTAAGTTTTTGTTTATTGGTCGTTAATTGCATTAATAATAACGATGGATGGTTCTCAAAACCCTCCAATGTACCCACCTCCTCTCGCAGTGTATAGTAATCACCACACGACACCTATCCCACTTTGGATTCTTGCAGTGATGATCCAACAACCTTAATTGGCTTGATAGGTTAAGATACCCAGCCTTGTAAGCGGTAATCGAATGTCATTTTTCTCTCCTAGCAATCAAAGGCCGACTCGCAACCTCATTCGATCTTGGTGTCATAGAGGAAAACACAAGTTCTTCGCAACTTTTACATCAAAAGACGAGATGGTTTTTTATCCTATGCTCTCTCTCATTGGAGTTCAACCCTTCACGTCCAAGTTCTAAAACTTATTGTGGTTTTTCTTGTTATCACTAAGTTGGCAATATGGGCCGCTCCACCAAAAAAACCCAGAGTAACTCTTTCAAACCAAAAAATTTGACCGAAAAATTAGCTCTTCACCGAGAGGGCTCTCTTGCACCATCGTAATTAATTATGATTCAATCAAATAGCTAACTCTCGTGATATTGTATTGAATGTTTTTGTTCAGGAAATGTAAAGGGTTTATTACTATTGGGCTTATGAGCCGTTGTTAGGGAAGTCCAATGACCATGGCTCTCCTCTGTGGAAGCCGAGGCATGTAGATGTTTCAATGATAGGACAACACACACATAGAAATATACAATAGCTTAATGTTCAAAGGAAGCCGCAGCATGAAGAACATGAATTTCAGTAATTGAAACATCAAAATATTCAAAGCAAAATATTTAGATATATAGGACAAATTTTTATTGAAACACCAAAAGAATCTCAAAGAAGAAGAAAAACATAGTCACTCAGAGCACATCGATCATCAAAACTCTTACAACCGGGTAGTGTAGAATAACATTCTCCAACCTCGTATTCTTTCGAAGTATTGCCTATTAATAGGCTTTAGTTACTTACTGGATCCGCCACATGGCTAGATCATCGAACCATTTGTTTTGACACCTCACTTAACAATAAACTAGATCCTAGAAATAAAATAGACACCTAATGACTTTAGACTTAGAAGTTCATCGTGACTCTACCTCATTTATTACATTCACTAACCATAGTAGTGGATAATTACATCAATAATAGCCAAGTGCTCAAGTGGCACTAACCATAATCAAGACATAAATACCCCCACTAAATTTAGAAACCAATCACCCTACTTTTTTAAGGAAACTATTATCATGATATTTGATCACCTGCTTTATGTTGAGATGGAGAAAAATAACTTTGTCGAGGAACAAATTTTTGCCGGAGTGTTACACCGATACTCTTTAAACCCTCCACGTGTCTAGCCGACCTTCATAGAACCTTCAAAACATCAAAATGCTACCAAATGTTACCGTTGCAAAAAATGGGTAGTAAAACAGGAATTTCGTAGCGTGATTTTGTAGCAACTCCCCCCCCCCCCCCACCTATCTATGCCAACCTTGGAGCCTTCTTTTGATTTGGATGTGTTGGTTAGATAAAATGAGCTAAATACAAATTTTCCCTCTTGATTTCGCCCAAAACTATGATTTTTGACAAAGTCACCCACAGGATTTCGTAGCAAAATCTCGCCTTCAAGCCTGGGGGTTCGTTATGAAATTGCCCAATTGCGTAAAAAAAACACAAAATTTTCTTTTCTTCAAAATTTCACTTTTAATCCGAAAATGTCGATTTCTAAGTGCAACATCAAAAATATGATAGGTCTATTCCTCAAGCTTTGGGAACTTCTCTTCTTTGGCAAGAGGAGGCTGCATCTCTTCAAGCTCATTTATCACTTTGATTTTAAGTTCTATTTTCTTTTAGTTCGACCGTATCATTTCCATTTGATCCTCTAATCCTTTGACCCTCGCTAAGCTTCTTCCTTCGCATTGTAACCATAAGTTTATTTTTTTGATGTTTTTCACTACCCTCGCTCAAAGGAAGTGTCATTTTTAACAACTTCTCGGCATTGGTTGGTGATTCATCATATTGGTTTAGCCGATCATTTACTTTCTCTTTGAAATATTCCATCATCTTTTTGTCTACCTTGGCCTCTCGTAATTCTAACTTGATCTCAATGACCCTTTCTCTGCCTCTTAATCGCTTCCTTTAATACCCGCACCTCGCCTTTTTCTACCATCTTCTCTTTTCCATTCCTTTGCACAAAAACATCCTCTACTACTAGAGACAAGTCAATAATATCTTCGATGACAGGTTGCTTGCCTTTGTTAATATCCTCGTCTTCTTATTTTCCATGACACCCTTTTGCAAGTTGGCACTAGTAAGTGGTTTCCTGGTTGAAATCAAAGAATCCGCATCTTCTCCTACAAATCAAGCATTTTAACAATCTTACCTTTTTCTTCTTGTCACCTTCAATGTATTCATTCTCGACAACCGGAGTCTCCTCAATATCTATAGCTTGAGGGATGCCTCTTCAAGGTTTCCCTTTCCAATTGTTTGACTTCCGGGTTATCCTCATGTGACCATGCTTACCGATATTTTGTTTGTTGCTCGTAGGTGAAGGTCGATTTCCGCCTCTTGTATGGGTTTTGTTTCAACATCCATTGGATCTAGGAGAGGCTCTATCTTTTCTTCATTTACACCTTCCGTCCTGTCCGGATATTTATCATTTTTATTTGATGGAGTAACTTTTGGATTTGGGGTTTTCTTAGGTGTCACCGAATCAACTTCATAACCACCGAGGAAAAGGAAAAGTAGCCGACCTCTCGTTTAATTTATTCAATTCCTCCAACACTAGAAGTTTAATCTCAAACCACAGAAGATTGATGTCCGAATGCCTTTTAGCCCTAGCTTGAACCTCGTCGACATTTTCCCCAAGCTCCTAAACAAGAAGAAGGGAAGGTCAAGAGACCGCTACCAATGAAGTGCAATAGAAGCCTCGAAATGGTATAGGTAAATCATATGAAATCTCCCCTCACAAGTAAACTACTTTTGGATCACAAAAAAACAATTTGGAATACTTATCCTTCATATAACTCCTGGAATCCTAGATTCCATGTCATCTCTAATGTGTTCTAGTTTCAAAAATTTAACAACTCGCATCTTGAATTTACTTGCTTTGAACCATTCCTCACCCTCTCTTGCATTCTTGTGCTTGGAGTAGTTGCCTTAGGTGACACCGTAAAATTTAGAACCCCACCTTTGAAACCGTGCCTATGAAATTTACCGTAAAATCCTTTGATATTTGAGCATGAAATTCTTGGAGTTTCGTCGTAACTTCGCAGCACCCGACATTTCTCATCATTTCTACAAAACCGAGGTATTCATTGAGTAGCTTGAGGTCCATGGGTTCGTATCTTCACAAGGGTGACCTCCTTTGTTTAATTTCTTCTTCATAGCCATCTTCTTTTATAATGATGCTGCCTTTTGAACTGTGACACCTGCAAAGAGAAGAGTTGAAAAACAAGCTACTTCCAGTGGGACTAAGCTTATTAGAGATGATAATGGACTGATTCATGCAAAATTCAAACAACAGATGACAAAGAGGTGCTTTGGGAATAAGTTTTAAAGATGGAATTTGAAAATGGAGAGCATGATGGAAAATGTGGGAGTGAAATATAATGATGGGGGTATTTATGCTTTTGCATGCTTGGATGATCATGATAACATATTAGATGAACTCTCACTTTTATCTCCAACCATGAAAATTGACAACTCATCATCCTTTGTTTTTGGCAAAGCAAAAAACATGATTCCAACGTATTCATTATAAACTTTGAAAATTCAATACATATCAAGTCATGTGATTTCGTAGCGGAATCGCCGCCTTGCGTTATATTCTCGCCGCAACCATGAAAAATCGGTTGTGGCCATATCTCTGACGAAACCATGCATGTGAACCTAAGGTGGAGCTACAGATGACTAATGGAGTGTTTTAGACTTAGGATAAATACTTATTTCATGAACTTGTCATCAATTTCATGGACCAACCTCATGAGACAAAATGAAACCTAGGTGAGTGACCCTATCAATAAAAATTAAAAAATTATGTGATAATAAAGGCTCCACTGGGGATGATGTGCCCTTGTGGTACAACAAATAAATTGTAGTTCCAGTGGCTTCCTTCAAGAAAAACAAAATATTTTTGAAATTAATGAAGACTTCTTCGAACTCTTATGGCCTTCTCCTTGGGCTCAAGCTCGATGATGAACTCATCTTTATTAGCAAAGCATCATAACAACAAATGAAATATGTACAATGGAGTGAAATTCAGTAAAAGGAATTAGGAGGAATAATGCTTTAGAAACCTGTCATTGACAGGTCCTCCTCCACATAGCCGTCCATCCATATCCCTACAAAAAATTGCTGTTTCCGTGATATGCAACTATCACAAATGGCCCTTCCGTATGTTTTCAAACTTTCCATGCTTTCCCTTTTCTTCTATTCTCGTTTCCCATTTCGTAACCACATCTTGGATTTGAAAATTTTCTTTCTTTAGTTTTTCTTCGTCAAAGGTTTTCTTCACTCGTTTTTGTGATTGTTGATGGTCGTCATACACCTCTTCCTCTTTTCTCCTATAAAGCTATAAGTCAAGCGTATCCTCCTTTGGATAGAATTCTGGCTCCTCTTCAAGTCCTTGCGCATTTTCATTACCTAACCCCCAAAGAAGTGGGAAAAATAGCTTCTAGCTCCATATACCAATTCATAAGGAGATGTACCAATGGATCGATTCGGAAAACTCTATCATTCCACGCAGAAAACTTCGCTTTAGATGCCATGACATCTATTTTCCCGCAAAGACCTTTTTCGATGATCCTCACTATGATTTTATTGGATGATTATGCTAGGTCATTACCCGAGATGATGTCTTTATGTTGAGCTAGAGAAAAAGAAAACTTTGTCGAGAGAAATTTCGCCGGGAGTGTTCCAATGACAGCTCTCTTAAACCCTCCATGTGGTCGACCGACCTTCACCGAACCTTCAAATATCAAAATGCTGTCAAATGTTACTCAACGTGCAAACCAGGCAAAATAAACAATTTCATAGCAACTCCACTTCACCTATCTATGCCAAATTTTACCTTCTTCTCCGATTTGGATGTGTTAGCGTATAAAATTAGCTAAACACAATTTTTTACCCTCTTTGATTTCAACAAACTTCCGTGATTTTTGACGAAAGTCACCTACAGGATTTCGCAGAAACTGGCTTCAAGCTTGGGGTTGGCTACGAAATTGCCTAATTGCCGAAAAACATAAATTTTTCCCTTTTCTTCAAAATTCACTTTTTAAATCAAAAATGATGAGTTTTGAGGCCGGAAAACATAAAAAACACATAGTTCTATTCCTAAAAGCTTTGGGAACTTCTTCTTTGCGTAGGAGGTTGCATCTCTTCAAGCTCATTTATCTCTTTGATTTTAAGTCCTCTTTTTCTTCAATTATGATTGAATAGCCTCCATTTGATCCTATAATTCTTTGACTTGGCTTTTTAAGCTTCTTCTTTCATATTGTAATCATAAGTTTTCTTCTAGTGTTTTTCATTACCCTTCTCAAGGAAGTGTCCTTTTCAACAACTTTCGGGCATCGTTAATGATTCATCATATTGGTTCAGCCGATCATTTACTTTTCTTTGAAATATTCCATCATCTTTCTATCTACCTTGGCCTCCCGTAATTCTAACTTGATCTCAATGACCTCTTCTATGGCCTCTCTTAATCGCTCCTTTAATGCTTGCACTTTAGTTTTTTCCATCATCGTCTCTTTTCCTTTCATTTGCACAAAAACCTCCTCTCGCCGGAGAAAGTCAATAACACTTTCTATGATAGGTTTCTTGCCTCTTTGTCAATATCCTCTTCTTCTTATTTTCCATGGACACCTTTGCAAGTTGTGAAAGCTTTCCAAAAGTGGTTTCCGTGGTCGAAATAAGAAACCTACATCTTCTCCCCCGCAAAATCAAGCTTTTTAAGAGTCTTACCTTTATTTTTCTTCTTGTCACCTTCAATGTCTTCAACTCGAAACTCGGGAACTCTCTACGCATCTATAGCTTGAAGGATGTCTTCAAGGTTTCCCTTTCCAATCGTTTGACTTCTCGTTATCCTCCTGTGACTACGTTTACCGATACTTTGTTTGTTTCTCGTAGGTGAAGGTCGGGGATTTTTTGCTTCTTGTATGGGTTCGTTTCAACATCCATTGGCCGGATAGGCTCTATATTTTCTTCATTTACACCTTCTTTCCCACCGGAGATTTATCCTTTTTATTTGATGGACTAGCTTTTGGCTTTGGTGTTTTCTTAGGTGTCACTAAATCAACTTCATAACCACTAAGGAAACGGAAAGTAGCCCAATCTTCCGTTTAATTTCTTCAATTCTCCAGCACTTAAGTTTAATCAAACCATGGTGGTAGATTGATGTCTCATTGCCTTCAACCCCATTTCCTTGAACCTTGTTAGATAATTTCCCAAGATCCTAAACAAGAAGAAGGGAAGGTCAAGAGACTCGCTAATGCTGAAGTTCAATAGAAGCTTGAAATGGTAATAGTAAACCAAATGAATTCTCCCTCAAGAAGTAAAGTACTTTTGGATCACAAACAACAATTTGGAATACCCTCTTCATATAACTCCTTGGAATCCCGTAATGCCATGTCAACTCCAATGTGTTATGGTTTTTACAAATTCTTAACAACTCGCATCTCGAATTTAATGGCTTAACCCATTCTTTCACCCTCTCTTGGTGTCTCTCCGTGGCTTGAGAAATCGTCCTGTGTGATACCATAAAATTCGTAACCCCCGCCTTTGAATTTGTGCTCGAAATTTACTGCAAAATCCTTTGATATTTAAGCATGGAATCCTTGGGGTTTCTGACAGAATTTCAGGCACTCGACATTTCTCAATGCTTTTACAAAACTAGGGTTTTTATTGAGTAGCTTGAGGTCCATGGGTTCATATCTCACACAAGAGAATCCCTTGTTTACTTTCTTCTTCATAGTCATCTTCTTTTATAACGACGTTGCCTTTCGAACTGTGACACCTGCAAAGAGAAAAGCTGAACAACAAGCTGCATGTGGTGGGACTAAGCTTCTTAGAGATGATAATGGATTGATGCATGCAAAACTCAAACAACAGATGACAAGAGAGAGTGCTTTGGGAATAAGTTTTAAAGATGGAATTTAAAATGGAGAGCATGATGACAAAATGTGGATTTATGATTTTGCATGCTTGGATGATCATGATACCGTATTGTGATGACCTCATCTTTATCCCTAATCATTATAAAATTGACAACTCATCGTCCTCTCGTTTCGATGCAAAAAACATGATTCCGCAACATATTCAGCTACAAACTTGGAAAATTCGCTATGTAACGTCAGTGATTCTCGTAGCGAACCGCGCCTTGCGCTATATTCGTTGCAAAACCGTGAAAAAGTAGACAAAATTACCTTGATTTGAAACCATGCATGTGAACCTAAGGTGGAACTTGATAGATATGACTAAGATGACATGACTAATGGAGTGTTTTAGACTTAGGATAAAGACTTATTTCATGAACTTCTCATCAATTTCATGGACCAACCTTATGAGACAAAATGAAACCTAGGTGAGTTACCCTATCAATCAAAATTAAAATTTTATGTGTGATAACATTTCCTATGCTTCCACACAATGAAATGTTGCCATGCTCTAGCTCCTTTTTCTCAGGAGACAATCGGTTCCACGGCTTGCGGCTTCCAAGGTTCAATGTTCGTAAGGCTCCTCTACCAGTATTTGACAATGGCATGGGTTCTTCCCAGGGTGTCCAGACTCACCGATTTGAGTCGCTGGCTCCATGGAAATTTCAAGTAACAAATATCTTATTTCATACACACTTCTTGTAACTTAATTTTTATTTTTCTTGGTGTTCTATAAGCCCTAACTTGTTTACATCATTCTCCTATAGAGGTCGGCGAGCAAGCTCTCTATGTGATTCCAAAGGTGGTCTGCTCAAGGATATCAGTCTCCAGGTGCTCCTTCTGCTTCAGGTTGGAAACCTGGCACTAGCCTATGGATCACTCTGTTTATTTATTTTTAAAAGAATTATGGTCTTCAGTGTTACACACCAGAAACCCTCGCATTCTCTGATAGGGGACCTATATTTATTTAATTGATGGCTTAGAGGTTATCAACTGAACCCTATGGTTTGAGACCCACAACCTTAATTAAATTTTGATTTTTCTTTGTTAACTGGCTGGGTTTGGCTTGTGCTTATGACCACCTGTTTATTAGAAAAATCTGAATGACAATCCCTTGTATGCAAGTTCTGTTAATTTATGAAACTCATCTCACAGTTATGACTGAGTTATTTGAATGCGTCGAGATTCTTGTAATTTTCTAAGTTATGGTTATATTGTTTGTTTTTCTCATTCAAATATTTCTTGTATTTATCATAATGAAACATTTTACTTTTGTCGTGATTGATTTGGATGTTATGGATGTTCTTTTACTGCTTCTGCTTCTCATGCATAATGTTTAGAAAAATAAGAAACCCTTGGTTAATTATTTCATTCTATGCAGAATTCCCTTCCCGGTCAAGGTCTAACCTACCTGGCCAAGTTATACAAGGTTATACTCTTAAGATACCAGTTGGGAGATTGGTTGTTCTACTAACACTCTTATCGACTTCCTAGCATTAAATCTGACTAGTCAATATACTCTTTACATTTTCCAGTGTTGTAGTTTCGTTGGGTTTGAATGAGGTTAATTTCCCAGGCTCCTTCTACCCCAGGGCCTGAACCTGGTTAACTATGTTTCGGGTTACCATTCCAAATAATTTTGAGAATGTTATTATTTATCAACCCCAATTTTTCAGTGCAAAGAATAAACCTTGCCAGTAATCTCGTTATCTAATCACATAATCGAGTATACATATATATATATCTATGTTGCCAGGAAACGTGGGGACGGGGACGGGGACAGGTGCGTCATTTTTTGAGATAGGTGCGTCATAGATTATATATATATATATATATAATCTATGTGAAATTGTATATTTTCAAACTTTAAATATGAAAAATAAAATATTTATGATTTAAACTTTAAATATTTATACATGCACATCATTGAACATTGAACATTTACATTGAAATTTCAAAATTTCTAGTTTGATATCAAGTGAAAATTGGAGTTTACACATACTTGTAAATCTGGCCCCAAGCCAATTTCACCCAAAACTTTGGTAGGGAAAGAGAAGGCCAAAAGTTACATTGTTGGCAAAAAATGTAAAAAAAAAACACACACACTTAAAAGAGTGATTAGAAAAGAAAGTGACATCGGTTGGCCATGAGAGAATGTGGAGATTACAGAAGAAAAACGAGAGTTAGGAATTGTAGTATATGGCAGTGGATTGTTTGTTGTGGTTGCTTCAAGATTCTATACTCTTCATAAGGAAGCTTTCCCATCTTTGACATCATGGGTTGATTTACTATTTGGAATTAAATTTTAATTTACTAATTTTTTTACGCAAACAGTGAAGTTTGAACACACAGAAATTTGAATTAATTCATGTCGCACGATGAATCTTCAAGAGCTACCTATGAATCTTCAAGAAGGGATTGCATCTCTGTGGGAACCTCCAGTCACCTGCACACACACTAGCGAATGCCCCAAACACACCAGGTAATGCTTGTCATCTCAATAATCAAACTGAATGGTTGTTGTCTCAAACGGAATGTCATCATCGAAGAGTGAAGAATTTTAGGTTTTATGGGTTATGTATTCACCTTTTGACTTTCCATGATTTTTTTTATATTTAAATTTTTGTTTCAAAAGTCGTTAAATAAAGAACCCTAAAGAGCCCAATTTTGGGGTTCCAAGTACCCATTATCGAGGTTCCAAGTACCCTAAACGCCAAAAGCACCCAATTTTTTAACAAAGAACCTGGTTCTTAGTAGAAGAACCCGGTTCTTATAGGTTCGTTTTAGAAGAAATCGTACCCGAATCCGGTTCTTTGGTTCGAGAACCTGGGACAGGTTCGAGAACCCCACCCCTGGGTTCGAGAACCCATGCAACATAGATATTTATCTTTCCCATTGTTGGTTTTTTCATATAATTTCCTAGGTTTCAAAGTGAACAACATATAAAGGATAGAATGGCAGACCCATCTGGACTAGAGTTATCATCGTGGATGAAATAAGGATTATTTGAGTTTCCTTCACATGTCTTACTCATAATATTTCCTTATTCATAATATTTTAACTTTTAGCCTTACATGCACTGATCCAGGTGGATATTGGTGGTCACCCACCTATTCCACCTAGACCCCCAATAAGTTTCATCCATTTCCTTATTTATAGCAGCATTTACTATTTTTAGCAGTTTTGACCCACTAAACGACATTTTTTTGAGGTCTGTTACAAGTCCATAGCATGTGACAAAACTTGTAGTACTCGGAGAGATATTTCCGATCATATATTGTACGTGCAAAACGAAGATAATATAACCAAGTTATGATCCTGGGAAGTTGGTTGCCTAGATAACCCCAACGGGGCGCATAAACTCTTGGCGTTCCATCTCGTGGGGTTAGGGTTTTGGTTGTTTAGGGTTTCTGCATGTTGTTCAATAATAAAAAGGCCCTTGAGCCTCATTGTAATGCAGTTTAGAGGCATGTAGTCACCACATATCTTCTCCGAGATAAGCTACCATCGCTCGAGCTAGTTTATTTTCCATTTTGTCTGTAAGCATTCTTCAATATTTTATATTAATGAAATGAAGTGTTATTCCTGCTGCATCCTTGTGTTTATGTTTATTTCTGTATTTTATTGCATTCCCGCGTAAGTCTAGATTAGTGGTATTAGAGTGGTCTACTCTTTCTTGATCTTTCTTTGCATGTCCCCAACGAGCTTGGGGTATAAGGATTCAGGGCTCGATATGGTTGAACCTTTGCAAGATCAGCCTCGCAAACCCCTGACGGCCTCCCATGGCAGAAGAAAATAAAGACAAGGGAGTAGGAGATCCTATCAAAATATTGCTCGCAGAGGCCCTCGAGAAACAAAGGAACGTGATGATGGATAAATTTGTCTAGATCCTTCAACGACTACCCACCGACGACACATCTTCATCCAATAGCCACTCTGGAGGCGCCACTCCTTTTAAGGTACAAGTAAACTTTGAAATTCCCATATTTGATGGCCAAATAGATGTAGACATTATAGATATATGGTTGAATCTATTAGAAGGATATTTCTGGGTTTACGACTTTTCCAATCGGGAAAATATTACTTTTGCACTCCTCAAAGTCGGCTCCCATGTCAAGAATTGGTGGGAAACCTACTGTGAGCAAAAGGATGAGAGGGAACCCTCTCTGTTCTCGGTTTCACCCACTTGGAATTTTTCTGAGACACTATCAAGGAACAATATTATCCCATGGGGAGCTATGAGGACAAGTACATACAATGGACTACACTGCGGCAGCAAAGGGATCAAGATGTGCATGAGATGATGAATATGTACCATACCCTATGCACCAATTTGGGTACCAAAGATTCAGAGAAACATTTGGTGCTGAAGTACCGCAATTTTCTGCACATATACATTCAGGAGGAAATGGAGTTCCTCGATATCTTTTCACTTGGTGCGGGATATCGGTATGCTGCCAAGATTGAGCATAAATTCAAACAGAAGAAGTAAGACTTTGGATTTGTGAATCAGAATCAAAGAAAAGGTTCCCCCAAACTGCATAACAAAGGACAAGGCCAAGGCGGGGCGACCTAGGACAACCTGCTAAAGCCACACGCAAAAAACAACACCGCGAAGCCAAAGAAGGACATGGGAAAGTGGTGCGAGTTCCATAAGAGCTCCACTCACAACACAAGTGAGTGTCGGGCCAAGCAGTCACTAGTGGCTGAGCTGAAGGCTTCTGAATCAAATGCATGTTCTGACTCTGAGTCAGAACCCGACAAGGGGAATGGAAAAGGGAAGTAGATTATCAATGCAGATCCCAACGCCACTGTTGCCACCACAAAGATACATCAATAGGAACCCCAAGTTCCAAAGGAGGCAGAGCGCCTCTTCCATTCCCAGATGTGGGTGAAGGGTTCCCTGTTACAGTTCATTTTCGAAAACGGGAGCCAAAAGAGCCTCATTTCAGTAGAGGTCATGAAGCGGTTGGGCTTGCCAACCACAACACATGCACAATCGTACACCATCGGGGGGCTTCACCAAGGACGGGATCTCTGTGTTAACCAACAATGTCGCCTTCCCTACATTATCAAGCCCTTCATGGATGAGTTATTGTGTGACATTGCTCCTATTGATGTTTGTGATGTATTATTAGGCCAACCATACTTGTGGAAGCGATAAGTTGTGCATTAGTCTAGGCCTCGCCCTGTTATTGTTACTTTTGGTAATAAGTTGTACAGGATAACAAAGGTATCACTGCCTACCACCATCTCTTTGATTACTGCAAAACAATGCAATAAGCTTATTTACAAAACCGAGAAATTTTTTTTCCTAATGATCTACCCCTAGGGCAAGAAGAAGACCATTTCCACGACCTCTAGACAAGACTCTTTCACACGGCAACAACATATGGACAAGGTCATGGAGGAGTACGGGGACATCTTCACCTCACCTGCAGGGGTACCTTTGCATTTTTAGGTCAAGCACTCCATTGATCTGACTCTAGGCGTGTCGCTACCTAATGGACCAATATATCGGCGCTCCATTCTAGAAAATGACAAAATCAAGAGGCAGATTTAGAAGCTGCTGCAGAAAGGTCACATCCAGCCAAGTTCATCGCCTTGTGGGAGCTCGATCGTGTTGGTTCAGAAAAAGGATGGGACTTGGAGACTTTGTATTGACTATCAGACGTTGAACAAGATCACTGTTTGGAATAGGTATCCAATCTCGTGGAGTGATGATCTTCTGGACCAACTCAAGGGGGCCAAATATTTCACCAAGATTGACTTGAAGTTAGGGTATCACTAGGTACCAATCGAACCCTCCGATGTGTGGAAGATTGCCTTCAAATTCAATGAGGGCCCTTTTTGAGTGGTTGGTCATGCCTTTCGAGTTGAGAAATGCCCTCGCAACCTTGATGAAGCCGATGGATGAAATCTTGCAACCATTTACCAACTCCTTTGTGATGGTGTATTTGGATGACATATTTATCTTCATCCACAGTTGGGAAGAGTACCTCCAACACATTCGATAGGTCCTCCAAACACTATGACAACACAAATTGTGTGTCAATTTGGAGAAATGCACTTTTGGCATGACCCAGGTTCAATATCTGGGATACATCATTGATGAGCGGGGGGTGCATGTGGACCCAACCAAGATTCATGTCATTCGAGATTAGCCAACCTCAACCACTCTAATAGAGTTCCGCAACTTTCTAGGTCTTGCCACTTTATACCGCAGGTTTGTGTTGGGGTTCTCTCATATCACTTCGCCTTTGAGTCAAGTCACCAAAGGGGGAGCAAAAGCCGGATTCTTTTGGTATGAATCTCAACAGAAGGCCTTCATAGAGTTGAAGCATTGCCTATGTTCTGCACCAATGCTCACATTACCATACTTGCATCAACCATTTGATATCGAGACAGATGCCTCTAACTATGCTATTGGGGCAGTTGTTACTGATAAAGGGAATCGAATGGCTTATCAAAGTTAGACACTTTCAGACATAGTCTGGAAGTATCCACCTATGACAAAGAGATATATTCCATTTTATAGGCTTGGTGACAATGAAAGCATTACATTTTGGGGAAGGAAACAATCATCCACATATATCACTGAACCCTGTAGTTCATACAGACATGAGGGAATTTGTAGAACAATCGCCATCATAAATGGTCCACAAAGTTGCAACAATTTCATTTGAACATTAAGTACAAAAGGGTAGCACCAATCATGTTGCAGAATTCCTCAGCCAACCGCCTATCATAGCGATAACCACTGTGCTCGACTCTTATGTGCATGAGACTTTGGGTTGGCCGCATCTCTACAAAAGCGATCCAGAATTCGGCAACACATACCAGACGCTCCTCAAAGGTGAGAAAGTTCCGAATTTTCACCTCTAGGATGCATTGCTATGCCACCTGGGGCACCTTTGTGTTCCTGCAAGCGAGTGTGCCAAGATGATTTGGGAAGCGCACTACAGTTAGGTCGCTTGACATTTTTGGGTTGAGAAAATAGTGGCAGTATTGCAGAAGTATTTCTATTAGCCGAACCTTTGACAGGATGTCGGGAAGTACATCAGATCTTTCACTGCTTGCACCATTGCCAAACCAACCATCAAAAGGAATATAATCCACTGCCTACCCCTAGTCGACCTTGGGAATCCATCTCCATGGATTACATGTCAAGCTTTCCTTCTACAAAGCATGGCAAAAACTGTGTTTTTGTCGTTGTCGAAATATTCTCTAACATGGTCATTATGTTGGTCTACAAGAAGAATATCATAGCAGAAGCCACTCTAAATTGTTCTTTGAACGAGTGTGGGTACACTTTGAGATCCTACAATCCATTATCTCAGATTGGGACAGCAATATCCTCAGTACATTTTGGTAAAGTCTCTAGTCAATGTTAGACACGAAGCTCACTAAGTTCGAAACGTTACACCCCCAAACTGATGGCCAAAAAAAGGTCGTCAACAGAATCATCGTACACATCCTACGCATGCACAACTCGAAGCATCCATGCACATGGGATGAAAGCCTCCCCTATGTCTGGCAGAGCTACAACCAGGCTCTCCACAGCTCAAGTGGCCACAACCCATTTCAAGTGGGTTTGGTATTCCAATCACTATGTCCCATTGATGTGTCCATGCCATTTGTCGCTACTCAGGAAGATTCGATTCATGTCTAGTCTAAAGGTAATAAGGCAAACAATTTCATTCAGCACATTCATCACATCCGCTAATAGGTCCAGGACATACTGGACAATGCCAATTCTAAGTATAAGCAACGACATGATCAACATCGGGTGCCACACAAGTTCCAAGTGGGAGACAAAGTTTGGTTACACTTGCAGAAGTAGCGCCTCGTTGGACCCCACCACAAGCTTCATCTGCTCCAACATGGGCCATACACCATCACCAAGTCTGTTGGGGACAATGCCTTCAATCTTAGTAGTACACCATTCCTTGGTCTGCACCCAGTGTTCAATGTGGACCACCTGCGACCCTACTTTCCACCATTGTTGGACACATCCGAAATTGCAGAAAAACTCACATCGACGGAGTTGAACCCAGAATGCATAGAACAAGCCACAACTAATCAGATCATGGACACATAGCAATAACAAGATGACCCAGGTATCTGTAGCTATGTTTAGTTGTCAAATCGGTCAACTCCTTCTTGCGGCCGAGTAGTTCCACCCGGGGACCAGGTTCAACAAGAATTTCCTCACCTCATGGAGGCTCTACACGAAATGGGGACCATTGCTTCCTGGGGGGGGGGGGGGATTATCCTGATGGATATTGGTGTTCACTCACCTATTCCACCAAGACCCCCAGTAATTTTCCTTATTTATAGTAGCATTTACTATTTTTAGCAGTTTTTCGGGTCTTGAACTTCCATAGCAGTTTTGAGCCCCTAAATGACGTTTTTTTGAGGTTCGTTGTAAGCCCATAGCGATGTGGAAAATATTGTAGTACTCAGAGATATCTATCTAATGATATATCATACACGCTAAACAAAGATAATATGACCAAGTTATGACCTCGGGAAGTTGGTTACCCAACAAACCCCAACTGGGCCCATAAACTCCGGGCTTTCCATCCCCTGGGGTTAGGGTTTCCCCATGTTGTTCAATAATAAAAAGACGCTTGAGCCTCATTGTAATGCAGTTCAGAGGCATGTAGTTGCCACATCTCTTCTCAGAGATAAGTTATCATTACCCAAGCTAGTTTATTTTCCATTATGTTTGTAAGCATTCTTCAATATTTGATATTAATGAAATGAGGTGTTATTCCTGCTGCATCTTTGTGTTTATGTTTATTTCTGTATTTTATTGCGTTCCTGCGTAAGTCAAGATTACACACGTCTCTAATTAATTTGTTTATTCAATATTAAAATGCATCTTTGACTGTACAATCACCCTTAGAGGGTTGTTAAATCACATTCACTGGCATTTTGTTTTTGAAAAATAAATTAACTTGAAAATCCTTCTATTAACCATCACAAAACATCACATCAATAAGAGATTCAGCATAGGTACTTTTCATTCGAGATTTATTACTTATTTGTGAGTCCACAACCGACCAGAATAATCGACTCAGGATGAGATTGCTCCTCCCTATCAATGTAACTGGAAATTACGTCCAGATTACCCCCTAGCTTTCATTTTCAATACAGTTGGTGTTTGTAACCTCCATGGGTTAACTCCTCACACCTGTAGACTGTCCTGGTCCAGTCTGCAACATCAGATTTTATGTTTGATTAGAGTGTTTCCACTAGCCCAAAGCCAACTCAAGACAACACTCCCAACAATAGTTAACTTTCAATATCTCTTTCTCAAGGTGGTACTGCCTCCTTCAGGTGGCTAACCCCTCCTTGTCCCTTCCGATATCTCTTATCTCCAGGGCAATGAAAGGAGATAACTCTCCCCCCCCCAACTGTTTTGAAGTTACAAAAATTCCTTATAGAGACTTCCTCCGTATTTCGTCTTCTCAAGAACCTTTAATTAAAATTAACACATAACAATACTAGTTATCAAGGTATTTTTTTTTTTGCAAAATTATTTTCCTTAAATCAACAACTAAAAGTAAATAATAGTAACTATAAAAATTACTTCAATGACTGAGGGTGTTACATCTTCCCCTCCTTTTGAGGAACATCGTCCCTAGTGTTCAATCCTGCCCTTGAAACATACCTCAATATGCTTGTTGCATGAAATTCTCGTCTTCCCAGATGGCCTCTTCCAGGCTAAAGTGCTTCCACTACACTTTAACTTAGGTGATAGCTCGCTTTCGCAACATTATTTCTCTCTTCTCGAGAAAACGCAGGGGTTCTACCAGAATTTCTTCGTTTAGTTTGACCTGAACATAAACATGATCCATTATTTGTTTATATTCAAATAGAGCTAACAAATCCCATTTACATATACAAAATGACCCTTTATGTTACATCTATGTCCTTCCATTTAATAATATGCCTAGAGTTATATATGTATTTTTTTAATAAGGATATGTGAAACACATTGTGAACTCTGAAATGACATGGTAGCACCAATTGGTATGCAAATCACCCCACCTTTTCTAAATTTGAAAGGGTCCACAATACCAGGGTGCTAACTTTGCACAACTCCCCCATTTTAAAGTGCTTTTCCTTGGTTTGATCCATACATATACATGGTGCCCAACGTGAAACTCTCGGAAAACTTTCCTTTTATCAGCATATGTTGTTTTTTTTTTTTTTTTTTTTTTTTTTTTTTTCGGTCTTGAGAAACTTTCAGATTTTGGTGGATTTTTCTTACTGTTTTCTCCATTTCCACTAACATGTCGAGTCCCAATATCAATTTATCCTTGGGGCTGCTTCAATTAGCAGGTGTTTTACACCTTTTTCCGTACAATACCTCGAAGGGGCTCATTTTCCTGTATTCATGATAGCTATTATTGTAGGCAAATTCAACCAAGTGGAGGTATTCCTCCCATCTGGTTGGTCGTTGCATTACATACATCTGTAACATTTTCTCAAGTACCTGATTTACCCGTTTCATTTGTCCATCTATTTGTGGGTGGTAAGCCATGCTAAAATGAATCTGAGTACCTAGGTTGGTAAAAAGAGCTCTCCAAAATGCAGAATTAAACTTCACGTCTTGATATGAAATTATTACTCTTGGAATACTATGCAATCTGAATATTTATCTCATGAATACATTAACCATTTGAACAATTTGGTAGGTGGACTTTACAGGAATAAAATGGGTTGTGTTGCTTAGTTTATCCACCACCACCATAATGGAGTCATTTTGTTTCTTGGATTTGGGTAGGCCAATTATAAAATTCATTATAATAGTATCCCATTTCCACTTAGGAATGGGTAACAGATGAGGTAACCCTGCTAGGTGTTGATGCTTGACTTTAACTTGCTGGCATTCCAGCCATTTTGATAAGTAATGAGTGATATCTATTATCATACTATGCCAAAATTATCCTTTTATTAACACATAGAACAAATTTTGATATTTGGGATGGGTTGCATGAGGGCTTTGGTGAAATTCATCCAGTATTATTTGTTTAATCACCATCTGATTATGTACATAAATATTTCCCCTGTAAATCAGTAAGTTATTGGCATCTATGTTGTAATTACTTTGTTTCCCATCTTTCTACATTTGTTCTGCTTCTTGCCTTAAGAATTTATATCTTGGGTGCTTAGAGGCAACTTCTCTTATCTGCTTAAAAAGAATTAATCTATACTTGACAGCAAGAAATTTCATATATACAATGCATTTTTCTACTTAATGCATCAACAACATGGTTTTGCTTTGCCTTTCAGGTGTTTGATAACAAAATAAAACTCACTTAAAACGACAGTCCACCTACCTTGACGTGCATTCAAGTTGGGTTGTTTAAAAAAACTCGTTCAACTACTATGATCAATCATCAAAATAAATCTTTCCCCTAATAGGTAACGTTGCCATACCTTAAGATCATGCACTACGACTGTTAGTTCTAGGTCATAAGTGGAATATCTTTGCTCATAGTCCTTTAGCTTACGCGACTCATATACTACAACCTTACCTTCCTGCATAAGCACCCCTCCAACTCCTTCTTTACATGCATCTGTGCATACAATAAATTCTTTCACAGGATCAACAACTTTTAATATTGGATTGTAGTTAACAAATGTTTCAAATGATCAAAACTAGCTTGGAAATATGTTTTCCATTTAAACATATTTACCTTCTTTTATAAATAGGTTATGGGGTAGGCAATTCTAGAAAATCCTTCAATAAACTGTCGATAGTAACCAACCAGCCCCATGAACAACCATATATCTACCACGTTCTTGGGAACATGCCATTGCAAAATATTGTTGATCTTTTCGAGATCCACAACTATGCCTTATGTTGATATGACATGCCCTAGATATAGAATATGATCCTTATAGAAATCACATTTACTATATTTAGCATAAATTTTATTCTCTCTTAACATCTACAACGTTATCCATAAATGCTCCTTCTGTTCCTCCACACTTTTTGAGAAAATTAATATATCATCAATATAGATCAGGACAAATATATCTAAATAGGGGTGGAAAATTCCATGCATTAAGCTCTAAAAGGTTGCGGGGGAATTAGTGAGCCCGAAAGGTAGAACCAAAAATTCATAATGGTCATAACAGGTTCTGAATGTTGTTTTACAAATTTCCTCATCTTTGATCCTTATATGATGATAACTCGATTGAAAATTGATTTTAGAGAACATAGTGGCCCCCTTTACCTGATCGAATAGGTGATCAATTATGGGTAAAGTGTAGCTATTCTTAACAATTAATTTATTCAACTGTTAGTAATCAATGCATAACCTCAGCCCGTGGGGCTTGGCCTAGTGGTCAGAGAACGTTCTATTAAGGCGTTCGTGCCGTTGAGTAGGTCACGAGTTCAATCCCCGGCCGCAAGGCCGATAACCCGGGAGCCGTGTGTGCGGGCCCTGCGATCGCTCCCCTAGGGGTTATAGTGGTAGCCAGGGGGATTTGACCCCGTGTCATGCGAGTACGATACCTCCGCCGTTGCCGATTCCTCTAGATACCTAAAAAAAAAAAAAAAAAAAAAGACCTCTGGGTGCCATCTTATTTTCTTACAAATAACACTAGAGCTCCCCACGGTGACACACTTGGGCGAATGTACATTTTTCAAGTAATTACGACAACTACATTTTGAGTTCTTTTAATTCTAGTATACTCATTTGATAGGGAGCTTTGGAAACTGGAGTAGCACTTGGTATTAATTATATCGTAAAATCAATTTCTCTTTTTGGAGGTAGCCCCAGAATCTCTTCTGGAAAAACATCTGCAAATTCCTGGATTACTGGTATGTTTTCCAGCATGCTTAATTTATCTTTAGAATTGTTGTAGCCAACTTGCACAACATAAATTTGACAACCCTTCTAAATGCACTTTCCCAATTAATTAGCTGTAATGGGTTGTAACTTAATATTCCTCTTAACACCCTGAATATCCTCTCTAATACCTTCGTCGGTAAGAAAACTAATATTTTTGTCTCTGCAATTCACCAGCGACCAATGCTCTCTAACTAATCCATCCCAATTAACATGTTGTAAGATCCCCGGGGCATCACATTTAAAGTCCCTTTAATCTGATGTCTTGTGATCTCAACGGGACAGTCTTCTACTTTAGCAGTGACTTATTTTTTCTCTTGTGGGAAATTGCACCATTCATGGGCTACTAAATTTAATGACTTGTAAATGACTCAACTTTAGGACTGATATAACTCAGGCTTGCTCCTCGATCTATCAAAATAGAAATAGAATGGTTAGCGATCTTACCTTAAAATTCCACCATAGCGGGTTGGTACTCAGCCTGGCGATCATCTAGGGATGCGTTAATTTTTGGTATGCCCCTCGCCATATCGCCCACTGTAGAGGCTTCTTAAATGTGCGTTGTCGTATTTGCATGAACACTATGGGGGGGGTTTTTATAATAATGAGGTTCTCCACAACCCCAACATTGTAAGGGTGGTTTTTGTAGCTATGTAGGTTTGGGTTTATTGGATGCTGCACCACATATGACTTCACCGTACACTCTATATTTCTATTGAATCTTCCCTCGGCACCCATTTTGTTGTTTCTGAGGGGTGAATTTTCCCCAAAACACTGATTCGGATTCATGCAGGAACACAACAGAATACATAAATAGACATAAACACATAGATGCAATGGAAATAAAACTTCATACTATTAAAAACAAATGACTGAAATATGCTTACAGACATAATGGAAATAAATGAGCTAGGGCATGGGTAGCGTATCTTTGAGAAGAGATGTGACGGCTACAGGCCTATGAGTTGTGTTACAATGAGGGTCGAAGGCCTATTTATTGTTAAGAAACAATGGAAAACCCTAAACATCCAAAAACATAACCCTAGGAGATGAAGCACCAAAATTGTGGGTCCCGTTTGGGTAAATTGGTGTTTCAAATTCCTGACACTAGTACATTTGGTCAAAATTCCGACACTTTAGTTCTGACACTTTTGACGTCTTGTCGAAAATTTCCCCAATTTTTCTCAATTTTTAAAATCCCACCAACAACCGTCGCTATACCGACATATAGGGACAACATCGGTATTACGATGTTTAGGAACATCGTCGGTACACCGACGGTTAGAGACAAACGTCGGTATTGCGATGGGTTGCGGGCAACTGTCGGTATTGCGACAGTTTGGGGATAAACGTCGCAATAGCAACGTATAGAGATGCTTGTCGGAAATGCGACATTTCTAAGAAATGGTTTGGGACAAACGTCGGTATTGCGACGAGTTGCGGGCAATTGTCGGTATTGCGACGGTTTGGGGATAAACGTCGCAATAGCGATGTACAAAGATGCTTGTCGGAAATGCGACGTTTCTAAGAAATGGTTCGGGACAAACGTTGGTATTGCGACGGTTTTTGGGCAAGCATCGGTATTGCAACGGTCATTATTAACACAAAGAAATTTAAAATTCAAAACTTACCATGTCTTTATATTATATATCTAATTCATATCTTTTATATCTAATTCTTGCTATATCGATCATATAATTATAAATATAGTTCAATTTTAAATTTAAGATAAATAATATATTTATTAGTCTATGAGTGAGATAATTGAGTTACAAACGATAGTTCCTACTCTCAAAATTGGAAAGTTGGTATGCGCTTGAGAGAGTATACTTCAACAAATTTTTAAAATAATACAAAGTTCAGTTCTAAGAAAGAGTTTTGATTTAATCATATTTACTAAAGGTGTGTTTAAGGGAAAGGTACTCTAAGATTTTCGTCGTCTCTCCAAATCCAATGAGCAAATGACACCTATGCGCTACGCTATCTTTTCTAGGTTATTGGAAGATATTTAAATGTTGTGTGATTTATTTGTAAGAATAAATATACGTTACTGCTATTTATTGGTTTACGTTAACAAAGTTATCGATGAATTTATTTGGAGGGTTTTTCAATACATTTACCTAATGCCATTGTGAATTTTGACGGTTTACAATTTTTATGGCTTACAATGAATTTTTATTTACTTATGCACTTAACAATTATCTTAATAATTTGATTTTTTATTTATATTAAATTTATTTTTTACGATTAAAATAAATTTAATTATTTTTTATTTGTTAAATTAATTGTGATTTTTGAGATCAAATTTTTAATTTAAAAAAATATGACATAATTGTACCAAGGATCACATTCATCTTGGGCCACATCAACCTTTAACAATGAGATTTTTTTTGTATTTTTATTCTAAATTCCTAAACTTAATCAACTTACAAATTAAAATCCTAACAATCTAATAACCCTCGTGACACAAATATAATTGACTAAATCAAACATAACATAAATTTAATTATTATTATTTATATAAAAATATATTGTGGTCTAAATATTTTAAATGTATCTTGTAAGCCACCATAAGTGGTCATTCGAGACGTTCAATGATATGTCGTTCTTTGTAAAAGTCCAAGGATGGCACATAAAATATATGCTCTCGTCATCATAATAATCTTAATGACAATGATGGTGGAAGAGACATAGATGTTGCAAGAATATGCTCTGACTATGTGTATACCTCAACATGATTTAATTATACTTGAGCTAGGGAGCATGTTACAATTTTATATAAACAATTATTTTGTAGTATGATATGAGAAAAGTACCCTCTATGATCCTTTGTCTTACCTCCCTACCGCAATTGAAATATCTCCCATAGAGCCTTCTTGTTTGAGTTGAAAAAGCCGACAAACAAATATGTTTACTACATTTGTGAGTTTTTTTATGTATTTGCATAAGGAGGTGGACTTGCACTAAGCTTCTATGACAAGGCTTGCTCCAAAGTTTATAGTGTTGTAGAAAACTTATTTAGACAGTTTTGTATCCCTCAATGTTTAACTCACTTGCAACAAATTCCATTTGTAGGTGATAATTTTTCCCTACAGTATTTTGTTACGACTCGTAGATTGGTAGATCGATGATTCCTTCGCATTTTGTAGTTGCATAACTTAACCCATGATTTCCCATCATAATTTAAGCAAACCTTTACATTAAAAAAATAGGATAAGATGTAAAACATAACTTAAGAGGAATTACTTCCGACCATTATTTTTGTAGGAGTACAATTATAAATGTGTAGACATCTTAGTTTGTCAGTTCCTACCAAATCAAGACTATAGGATTAGATTTTCCTATTAACCACTATAAATTTAGCATTAACCAATGCATGTTATAATGTTTTATGCAAATTTTTCTAGAGCATAATTTCTAAATATTGTTAATTTTTCATTCAATACATTTACATATACTAAAATTTAAAGATTATAAAAATTTAAGCTTTTTGTCTTTGGTGATCCTTTCCCCTGCTTCGGGGGTTTGCTAGTTATATATCTATGGTTAAAGTTGGTATGCAATTGAGAGAGAATCCTCGTCAAAATTTTAAAATAATAAAAGGTTGAATTCTAATAGAGTTTCGATTTCATCATATTTAATTATTTGGCTTGATCATATTTAAATATATATTTATGGTCAAAGTTGGTATGCACTTGACAAAGTATGCTTCCACATTTTTTTAAAATAATAAAATTATAGAGAGTTTTGATTATATTTAATTATATATCTATGATTATTTATATACTTATTACTAGAGCGGCATGCAATAAATAAATTTCTCTAGGGTTTGTTTCTTAAATAAATAGAAAATATAGTTAAGTATAAATTTTGTATTTTTGGAATAGTAAGCTGACAAGAAAAGTTTTTTCATAATTATTGTTAAGGCTAGATTAATTGTTCTTGTGAACTATGAACAAAGGTTTAATTAAACTAAGTACATGTGCAAGTTGTTTTTTGTCGTATTAAAAAAAAAAAAAAACAGTTTCCAAAAATTTAACATAGCAATGGGAAGTTGCCCTCTGTGAGGTTCTTAGTTTAGATGCCCCACCTCTTAGTTTAGCTGAAAAATATTCATAATAATTATTGCATATTGCATCTAATCTCATGTCTACTTGTGTCCAAAATGCTTAAAATATTTTTTTATAAGATTAGATACTAGCATATAGGGAGGTCAAAAGAGTACTTCATGAGAAACCCTTAAGAAAATGAACTTGAAAATATAAAGAACCCATAAGATCAATCTAACATATACTAGGCTCTAGCAAGACAATAACCTGTAATTTCTTCCATAACTATTTATTGTCTTTTGTTTCCTTGTGGCAGTAGTAAACATTTTGAGGTTAAAGAGTGAAAACTAAATTCATTAGTTTTTTTTTTTTTTTTCCCCTCCCCTGAATAAGACCAATTCTATTAAGCGATCATATGTTACAAGATGAGATTACGATCAAGAGAGGCAAGAAACTGTTGATCAACGGTTGTCATTGATGTCAACCCAAGCAGCACCAGGGGCTAACCCAATATTGCATGGGAATTTTGACCTACCAAATTAATATATTCTGGGTCAATAGTGTTTTGATGGTTTCTACTTGTCGAGATGTTTCCATTGATATATGGCACGCCATGTAATTCTTCACGGTTTGAGAGATATTCATGTTTGAAGTTTGTACCCCCAGTTAGTGGGCTAAAACCCCATGGGGTTGGGGCATGGGTCATTGAAAAGTCATAATTAATATTTTTTAAGCTCCTAAAATCCCTCCCACGTTCACTTGTTGAAGCCCCTCTCAACTTAAGCATTCATATAAATTGTGATCCTCATTTCCTCCTTATGCAAGGGATTCAACCATCTGAAACAGGTCATTGTGGAATTTTCGCTCTAAATTTTTTTCTACAAAGGTTCAGAAGCTGAAATTTTTATGAGGTGAAGCCGAATCCTAAGGAAGCTACTGTAGAAATTTCAGATCAAGGTGCACAATATTTTTGGAGATATGATCTGTGGAAGTCAGGGTTTTTGCAGGCTCTTGAAATTCATCTCAAAGAACTGACCTTGGTAAAATCGCCATAACTCTCTCTCTGTGTATCAGATTGGAATTCCGTAAAAAGTGGCGGATAGTGCACAATCTGCAATTTTCACTCTATCACTTTCAGAGCCAAATGAAGAAATAGTGACACGTGGCATGCTGTACAAGTGCGCTCTGCTGAAACAGTCCATAATTAGGGCATTGTGAGAGATTGGGTATAACTCTCTCTTGAAGAATCCAAATTGTGTTAGACCTATGGCATTGGAAAGACGACTCAGAGGAATACTATAGGACCAAAAATCAAATATTGAGGATTTGAAATAATAGAGATACACCAGATTCAATATCGAGCTCCTAGAAGGCAAGAAAAAGCTAGATCATGTGTTGTTAAGGGTTGCAAATGACTAGACTTTCTACGGCAGCAAAACAAAGCAAGGTGCAACAGAGGGTAGCATGACAAGAGCAACAACCAAGGTGCATAATGGCAGCAAGAAGTTCATCATATTAAGTCTTCAAGTGGGCAACATTGCATACAATCATTGTAAAGGTATCATTGTACTTAGTCATTGTAAATACATTATTGTACAAATTGTACTAGTATCTATCTACCAAGGGTTGAAGAGACAGTGATGGGAGGTCTAGGATCATCATTAGGTGGTTGTGTCAAAGTTGGGGTTATGGTCTAGTATATCTTCTTCTTCTACATCATTCTATATCATTGTAAAGTGGACCATTTTCCCTGGTACGGGAGTCCATTCTTCTTTTATTCTTCTATAGGGTGGTAGGGTGGTGCTAGGGTGAGTTGTAGCTCATTGGGTGTTGGGGCATCCGTTTGGTTGACTATTGAATAATCTTGGGCATTGGAGCGTCCATCCAGTGGGAGTTGGAGAAGAATTCTTTTCTAGATTCTAGGAAGTTGGAGCTTTATTTTCAATTGGAGTTGAATATTAAAGAATTGTTAGAAAAGCATTATGTGGTTTTTTTCCCGGAGTGGGTTTCCACCTTAAAAACTGTGTGCATTTTTTTTCCTCTTGTTTGCTGCTATCATTGTAAAAACACTGATAATAATTTAAGATTAACTAATGCTCTAATTGAAAGGAATACTGATTCACCCCCCCTCTCAGTATTTCCAACAATTGGTATCAGAGCTTGGTTCCTTCAATAACAGTTTAACAGCTGGAAGGAGGTCATGGAGCATACCAAGAATGGTGTCCCTCTATTCAATGAAAATAATTATGCACCTTGGAAAGGAAGAATGGAGGTCTATCTCTTGGCGCAAGGTTATGAAGTATGGGACACTGTTCAAAATGGATTTACATCAACCGCGGATGAACAAGGTAAGAAGAATTTGGTAAATGATTCAAAAGCAAAGAATATTATTATCAGTGGACTTATTGAATCTTCTTATCATAAGGTGTTGGGTTGTAAAACCGCCAAAAATGTATGGGACAAGCTTGAGAATATATATGCAGGTGACTCAAATGTCAAAGAAGCAAAGCTTCAAATCTATAGAGAAAAAATTGAGCAACTCAGAATGAAAGAAGATTGCAACATTGCTACATACTTCCAATACGTTGATGAAATAACCAATACTCTGGAAGGATTGGGAGAGCCAGTTGACGAGAAGACTATTATACGGAAGATTATTAGAACATTACCAGGGAGATTCAACCCAAAGGTATCGGTCTTAGAATACAGTGAAAATCTGGACAAACTCAGTAAGGAAGAATTACATGGAGTTCTCATAGCATATGAAATGAGACTTGATGAAGAAAAAAGGTACTTCAAATCTAGAAACTCTGTTCGTTGCATGTAAGCAAACTAATAAGGACAAACAACCTTCAATTGAAATGACATGCACCTGCAAGTGTGAAGAAATGGGAGATGATGGAGAAGGTCTTTCAGATGAAGAATATGCTTACTTTACGAGAAAACTAAAATCTGGTAAGGGAAAATTCAAAGGTAAACTTCCGTTGATATGTTTCGGTTGTGGTGAGGTTTGGAATTTTGTAGCAAAATGTCTGAACAAAAGTGATGGCAACTCAAAAGGAAAGAAAGGCTTTAATAATTTCAACAAGCAAGGCAGAAAGAAAGGATCCAAAAGGAACTTTCTCTCTAAAGAAGATAGCTCATCATCCGATGAAGAAAGTGACAGCAAAGAAGAAGCCAATGAGAAAGTATTGTTTATGGCCAAGCACAATAAATAAGAAGTATCAAACAATAAAAAAGAAGGGTTGACCATAGAAGAATTTTATGAGGAGGAAATCAAGCTTATTAAAGAGCTCAATGCTGAGAAGATCCATTCCAATACTCTTGAAGAACAAGTTCAAGGTCTCAAAATTGAGCTTAAATAACACAAATGTATTGAAGAGTCACTTCAAAAGAAGTTGGAAGAAAGAAACCAAGAAAGGGAAGCATTAGAAGTCGAAGTAGTCTGGCTGCGTAAGGAAGTGAAGAACGGAGAAACTGTCCAAAACTATGCCAACAACTCAAGGGCATTGGAAGAATTCATCAACAATCAACGATCTTACAACGACAGAACTGGCCTCGATTACAAAGAAGAAGAAGCAAGACCTTCTACAACAAAATACAATGAACCTATGAGATCTAACATACATGAAGACTTCATTGGACAAGATTCACAAGCACATCCTTGGAAGACAATTCCTCGACGAAGATTTTCATCCAAGTACCAACATATTTTTCATGGCTATTGTTATTCATGTGGAAAATTTGGTCATAAAGCTGTAGAATGTCGCACGTACCCTAGGAACCAATACAATTCTAGGAGATTCTTCAAATATGAACCTCCCAGGGCTCAACGAAACATCAATAGATTTGAACATTTAAGAAATAATATGGAATGTTACAAATGTCAGAACTTTTGACACATAGCCAGAGATTGTAGACTTGAAAATCCTCCAGAAGAATCTTTGAAGCCACAGAATGAACAAACATGGAAGAAGAAGAAGACTGATAATTGTGCTCTCGCTCTCAAGGCTCAACAAATAAAGATGTGTGGTATGTTGACAGCGGTTGCTCAACGCATATGACTGGAGATAGAAAGAAATTTGTATCTTTGAAAGAGAAGAAGGATGGAACCATATCCTTTGGAAATGATGGATCTTCAAATGTTATAGGATCAGGTACCGTCACTCTCGGAAGCAAAGATGTTATAGCCAAGAATGTTCTTTTGGTCGAAAACATGAATCACAATCTGCTCAGTGTTGGACAAATGTGTGATCAAGGACACACAATGCTATTCAACTCCACAAAATGTGAAATCAGGAAAGGCAGGTATGGTAAAATTGTGGCTACAACAAGTTGAGCTCCAAACGACATATATGTTCTAGATGAAGCAACTAAAGCATGTCTACTAGATAAAGAAGATGAAAGTTGGTTATGGCACAAACGAATGGGTCACATAAACTTTGACAATCTTGTCAGGATAAGCAAAAAGGAAGCAATATGAGAAATGCCGAAAATCTCAAAACCTTCCAACACATTATGTGAGGCATGTCGGCATGGCAAGCAGACAAAAGTCCAATTTAAAACAAAAGAACACTTTGCATCACATCCATTGGAATTGATACATACTAATCTATGTGGTCCTGTGAGAACAAAAGGCTTAGACGGAGAATTATATTTCATGTTAATGATAAATGACTATACCAGGATGACAACCGCCAGTTTCCTCAAGAAAAAATCTGAAGCATTTGAGTGCTTTAAGATCTACAAGGAGTTGGTTGAAAATGAAACTGATTTGAAAATAAAGTGTTTAAGATCAGATAATGGTGGAGAATTCACTTCCAAATTATTTCAACAATATTGTGACGAAAATGGAATAAAAAGGCACTTTTCAATAGCATGAACACCTCAGCAAAATGGAGTTTCTGAAAGAAAGAATAGAACCGTACAATAAATGGGTAGAACAATGTTGAAGGACTCAAAATTGGATGAAAAATTATGGGTTCAAGAAATTGATACGATAGTCTTCATTATCAACCGAAGTCTTCTCAGAAATAATTGCAACAAGACTCCATATGAATTATGGAAAGGAAAACCAGCTAATGTAAAATATTTCAGAATCTTCGGAAGCAAATGTTATATCAAAAGAGAAGATCAAAATTTGGGTAAGTTTGAATCCCGTGTTGATGAGGGTATCTTTGTTGGTTACTCACACAAAAGAAAGGCCTATAAGTGCTATAATCTAAGACGAAAACAGATAGTGGAGAGCATAAATGTTACATTGACGAAGATGGTGTTCTAGCGAGTAATGATGAGGATCTAGAATCTTGAAACTTGAGATAGAGGCTGAAAAAGACACATATAAAATTGTAGAACAAGAAGCAACTATCAACGAGGAAGAAGTAAACAATGATTATCAAGATATATTAGAACAACGACAAGAAGCTCCTCCAAGGAGAACAAAAGGGTGGATTCAAAAGAACCATCCATTAAATCAAATCATTGGTGACATAAATGAAGGTCGACAACTTCGTTCATCACAACAAGCTTACGTTGCTTTTTTAGCAACCTTTGAGCCTAGTAGTTTTGAGGAAGCCAGCCATAATGAACATTGGGTAGCAGCTATGAATGAAGAATTGGATCAAATTGAGAAGAATAACACCTGGGAATTAGTTCCACGACCAAAAGATAAAAATGTCATTGGGACTAAATGGGTTTTCATGAACAAATTAAATGAAGATGGGCAGGTTACCAGAAACAAAGCAAGATTGGTTTGCAAAGGCTATGCACAAGTGGAAGGAATTGATTTCGACAAAACATTTGCACCAGTTGCCAGAATGGAAGCCATTCGAATGTTTCTCACCTATGCATGTTCAAGAAAAATGAAAGTCTACCAAATGGATGTTAAGTCAGCATTTCTGAATGGAGAATTAAAAGAAGAATTTTACATCGAACAACTTGAAGGTTTTCTACTATCACAAAAAGAAGACTATGTCTGCAGGTTAAAGAAGGCTCTATATGGTCTCAACCAGGCTCCCAGAGCATGGTATGCTCGTATTGATGGATATCTACGTCAACAAGGGTTCAAGAAAGGTACTGTTGATAGCAATCTTTATGTACAAATAGATAAAGATAATTTAACAATTGTTGAGGTATATGTGGATGATATAATATTTGGTAGCAATGATGATCGACTAAGTAAGAAATTTTCTACAAAGATGCAAGGTGAGTTTGAGATGTCTTTACTGGGTGAGCTGACATATCTCAGGGGCTTCAAATATCCCAAGAAGAGAAAGGAATATTTATATGTCAAGCCAAGTACATCAAGGAAATGCTCAAGAAATTCAAAATGGAAGATTGCAAACCCGTCCCCCATTCGATGGTAATAAAGTTGTAAATTGAGTATAGACAACTCATCTAAGGATGTGGATCAGAGGTTGTACAGATCTATGATTGGTAGTCTTCTATATGTAATAGCCTCTCGGCCAGATGTTATGCAAGCAGTTGGACAAGTAGCAAGATTCCAAGCAGCACCAAAAGAATCACATATTATTGCTGTCAAATGAATTCTTTGTTATCTAAAGGGCACAGAAGAATATGGCTTGTGGTATCCCAAGGGTAACAATATCATTATTCAAGCCTTTACAGATGCAGATTGGGCAGGAAGCATTGATGATCGTAAGATTACTAGTGGAGCAACATTCTATCTAGGTGGTTGTCTCGTATCATGGTTGAGAAAAAAGAAAACTTCAATCTCGTTATCTACAGCGGAAGCAGAATACATTGCAGCAGCATCATGTTGTACTCAAGTCCTTTGGATGAAACAAAATTTGCAAGATCTTCAAGTACAATTCAGTGAGCCTATTCCCATATTCCGTGACAACACTAGTGCCATCAACATCTCCAAGAATCCTGTCATGCATTCAAAAACAAAACACATTCCGATCAAATATCATTTTGTTAGAGAACAAGTCGCTGAAAAGAATATCAAACTTGAGTATGTTTGTACAAAAGAACAAATTGCTGATATATTCATTAAACCTTTACCTCATGAAGCATTTTAATATCTTCGTCAAAAGCTTGGGATTCTCCCAAGTTCTCATTAGATTACAGGTCTGCAGGATGATTGTGTGTCAGGGGGAGTGGAAGTGTGTATAGGTCCGCTGGATGGTTGTGTTTAAGGGGGAGTTACCCTTTGCCATTGATGTGAAAGGGGGAGAGAATGCTATAGGAAGAGGTGTCATGATCGCAAGGGGAGTGCTTGTGTTGCCAACAATGCCAAAGGGGGAGATTGTTGATCAACGGTTGTCATTGATGTCAACCCAAGCAGCACCAGGGGCTAACCCAATATTGCATGGGAATTTTGACATAAAAAATTAATATATTCTGGGTCAATAATGCTTTTGATGGTTTCTACTTGTCGAGATGTTTCCGTTGATATTTGGCACGCCATGTAATTCTTCACGGTTTGAGAGATATTCATGTTTGAAGTTTGTACCCCCAGTTAGTGGGCTAAAACCCCATGGGGTTGGGGCATGGGTCATTGAAAAGTCATAATTAATATTTTTTAAGCTCCTAAAATCCCTCCCACATTCACTTGTTCAAGCCCCTCTCAACTTAAGCATTCATATAAATTGTGATCCTCATTTCCTCCTTATGCAAGGGATTCGACCATCTGAAACAGGTCAACATGGAATTGTCACTCTAAATTTTTTTATACGAAGGTTCATAAGTTGAAATGTTTATGAGGTGAAGCCGAAGTCTTGAGGAAGCTTCTATAGAAATTTCAGGTCAATGTGCATAACATTTTTGGAGATATGATCTGTGGAAGTCAGGGTTTTTGCAGGCTCCTGAAATTCATCTCAAAGAACTGACCTTGGTAAAATCGTCATAACTCTCTCTCTATGTATCAGATTGGAATTTTGTAAAAAGTGGTAGATAGTGAACAGTCTGTAAGTTTTACTCTATCAATTTTAGAGCCAAATGAAGAAACAATTACATGTGGCACACCGTACAAGTGTGCTCTTCTGAAACAATCCATAATTAGGGCATTGTGGGAGATTGAGTATAACTCTCTCTTGAAGAATCCAAATTGGGTCTGACCTGTGGCATTGGAAAGATGACTCATAGGAATACTACAAGACCAAAAATTAGATATTGAGGATCTGAAATAATAGAGATATACCAGATTCAATATCGAGCTCCTAGAAGGCAAGAAAAAGCTAGATCATGTGTTGTCAAGGGTTGCAAATGACCAGAATTTCTATGGCAGCAAAACAAAGCAAGGTGCAACAGAGGGTAGCATGACAAGAGCAGCAACCAAGGTGCATAATGGCAGCAAGAAGTTCATCATATTAAGTCTTCAAGTGGGCAACATTGCATACAATAATTGTAAAGGTATCATTGTACTTAGTCATTGTAAATACATTATTGTACAAATTGTACTAGTATCTATCTACCAAGGGTTGAAGAGACAGTGATGGGAGGTCTAGGATCATCATTAGGTGGTTGTGTCAAAGTTGGGGTTATGGTCTAGTATATCTTCTTCTTCTACATCATTCTATATCATTGTAAAGTGGACCATTTTCCCTGGTACGGGAGTCCATTCTTCTTTTATTCTTCTATAGGGTGGTAGGGTGGTGCTAGGGTGAGTTGTAGCTCATTGGGTGTTGGGGCATCCGTTTGGTTGACTATTGAATAATCTTGGGCATTGGAGCGTCCATCCAGTGGGAGTTGGAGAAGAATTCTTTTCTAGATTCTAGGAAGTTGGAGCTTTATTTTCAATTGGAGTTGAATATTAAAGAATTATTAGAAAAGCATTAGGTGGTTTTTGTCTCGGAGTGGATTTCCACCTTAAAAACTGCGTGCATTTGTGTTCCTCTTGTTTGCTGCTATCATTGTACAAACACTGATAATAATTTAAGATTAACTACTACTCTAATTGAAAGGAATACTGATTCACCCCCCCTCTCAGTATTTCCAACAGAAACAGGCCAACCGGAAATGATAAACTATCAACCTCGACCCCGAAGAGTGAGCATGAAACAAGAAAAAGAGCCATGAAGCGTGACTAGGAAACAAAGAAGATAGAAACTGGGTTCTACCCAGAATGGGCTGAAACCTCCATGTAGAATTTTTTTCCTTTCTTTTTGTTGACTTTGACCCATCCAGTATGGCGTGGATAGGCAAGAACCACTTGTAGATTATTGTTGACTGTGGGAGGAGTCTCCTTATCCGTATCAGAAGAGGAGGACTCATGAGTGCGTTTCTGAGAGATCACTGTGGCTGGGGGTCCCTGAGGGATAGTGATGGTCGAATCTTTCGTACGCTTTGCATGCTCCATATTTGCATCAATCTCCTCCTCATATGAACTCAAGGAATTAATGTCATCCATGGGAGGTGGATAACATGGTGTCCATCTTTTGGATTTTGATTTGAGATTGTTTTCCTTTTTTTGGCAAGGAACGTGGGGCAGGAATTATGAAGGTGCCCTGTTTGGTGATAGTGGCGGCAGCGGAAGGCAGTGTTCTCATAATCCAGAATGTGTGTCCATAGGAAATCGCCGATCTTGAGATTAATTTGATCCGGAAGCCCTTTATCTATGTCTATTTCAACACATATTCTGCCATATGTGTATAGTCCTTGGTACTCCCGAAGGGGATCTGTTATCAGATAAAGGCCCAAGGTGTTTCCTATTCCTTGGAAGGAAAAAAGGTGCCATAAATGGGCTGGTAAATTGGGAAGCCTAACCCAGACAAGAATCTTGGTGATGACTACTGTAGAGGGGTCGAAATATGGGAACCAGGGGGTGAGGAATAGCCCTGTTGTTCCCAAAAACCACAGACTTTCTGTTAAGGCCTTATGTAATCCTTGTTGTGATCGAACACTACAATGAAGAAACCCTTTGAGCAGAAGACGACCGTGCAATTGTCGGTCGAGTTGGCGTAGATCCACTCGTAGAGATCCTTTGTGCGAGGCCAAAGTCCATTGAATCTATAGATGATGACGACTTCTACATATTTTTGTAGCTAATATTCTAGATCTGGATGGGAAATATCTACGGAGGGAACTTCCTCCATCTTATCAATTAGAAAAGGCTTGGGGGCTGCAAGGGATTGAGCAGCTTTCTTGGGCTGTGCATGGACAACATCCTTGTAGGAGAAAGCTGGTGTAGATGATGAATGGCCCGTAGTCCCCCCTCTCAAACGAAGGGATAAGACTAAAGTAGCATTTCTTTCACTGTTATAAAATGAAAGGGTAAAAGAGGCATCAAGTTTTTTACCTCCATATAGAAGTCCCTGAAGCGCTGAGGGAATCCCCAGCCTGTGCTCAAGGGCATGTAGGATATTTTGTAATCTATCCGTTGAGCGTACCAAAATCATCATGGATTTGCCCGTGAGGAGCGAGATCTAAATTTGAAAGGCATGGGAGGGTAGATCTAAGAAACCTTTGCTGCCAAGAAGCATTGCAGAGGCCAGATTGATGTTTCGTGCCTGATATTTGCTTTCCGCAGCCCTTTCTGTTTTCCTGCCGCAATCCCATGAGCGAGGGCTGCTCATATTTGGTCACTCCAAGGTATCGCATTGGATCCTTGACATGTTGAGCCACGAAGACCGATTGGAGCACTCAAAGCCTGGCTTGTTGTAAGTCCCTGCAGGGAGGCTCCAGGCATCTTTCAGGAGTAGCTATATTTTGAAATAATTCCCAAATTTTCCTGAATCTATGCCATTAAATGCAGAATGACTATGATATTTTAAAAATGAGGTCATATTAGAAAATTGGGCAAAAATTGACCTAGTTATGATGCTAATAAAAATTTTCATGGGAAAAATATTACTATGTTTTGACTACACATCATCCACACATGCGAGTGGGCATGTTTTAGAGTTTACTTCTTCTCTTTCACTAGTCCACTTATTATGTGTTTGAGTTGGTTGAGGTGGTTATTTTAGGACATATTTTTTTATTGGCTCAAAAAGGTTTTAGACCATGCAACTGAGAATGCTTCTTGTTTTAGCTTATATTTGGCCTTGAGAAAATTGTATTGGCACATGATATTAGACTATCACATGGTTTTGTACTAATAGTTTTGCGAGGCATCATATATATATTAGGAGGGCTTCTCTCTCATTTATAATTGTTAGAATAGATTGGAAGAACACATATGTTTATTTTTGGATTTGTGTTATTTTTCTTAGGATATGTGACACTATAGTGGAATACATTGTCTAGGGATCCATGATAGTGTGCTATATGATGAGAAGGAATCCACATCATCATCATATATATGCCACATGGACCAATTTTTGAGGTTAACAAGCTAGTTAGAACACATTTTTTAGGGAAGTCAGCTTCATGGGTAGCTATATTTTGAGATATTTCTCAAATTTTCCTTGAATCTATGCCATTAAATGTAGAATGACTATGATATTTTAAAAATGAGGTCATATTAGAAAATTGGACAAAAATTGACCTAGTTATGATGCTACTAAAATTTTTCATAGGAAAAATATTACTATGTTTTGACTACACATCATCCACACATGCGAGTGGGCATATTTTAGAGTTCACTTCTTCTCTTTCACTAGTCCACTTATTATGTGTTTGAGTTGGTTGAGGTGGTTATTTTAGGACATATTTTTTTATTGGCTCAAAATGGTTTTAGACCATGCAATTGAAAATGCTTCTTGTTTTAGCTCATATTTTGCCTTGAGAAAATTCAATTGGCACATGATATTAGACTATCACATGTTTTTCTACTAATAGTTTTGTGAGGCATCATATATATATATATATATATATATATATATATATATATATATATATATATATATATATATATATATATATATCACGAGGGCTTCTCTCTCATTTATAATTGTTAGAATAAACTGGAAGAACATATATGTTTATTTTCGGATTTGTGTTATTTTTCTTAGGATATGTGACACTAGAGTGGAATACATTGTCTAGGGATCCATGATAGTGTGCTATATGATGAGAAGGAATCCACATCATCATCATATATATGCCACATGGACAAATTTTTGAGGTTAACAAGCTGGTTAGCACACATTTTTTAGGGAAGTTAGCTTTAGGAGTAGCTATATTTTGAAATAATTCCCAATTTTTTTTTGAATCTATGCCATTAAATGCATAATAACTCTAATATTTTAAAAATGAGGTCATATTAGAAAATTGGGCAAAAATTGACCTAGTTATGATGCTACTAAAATTCTTCATAGGAAAAATATTACTATGTTTTGACTACACATCATCCACACATGCGAGTGGGCATATTTTAGAGTTCACTTTTTCTCTTTCACTAGTCCACTTATTATGCGTTTGAGTTGGTTGAGGTGGTTATTTTAGGACATATTTTTTTATTGGCTCAAAATGGTTTTAGACCATGCAACTGAGAATGCTTCTTGTTTTAGCTCATATTTTGCCTTGAGAAAATTGTATTGGCACATGATATTAGACTATCACATGGTTTTCTACTAATAGTTTTGCGAGGCATCATATATATATAAGGAGGGCTTCTCTCTCATTTATAATTGTTAGAATAAATTGGAAGAAATTATTTTCCTAGCTGAATCTCTTGTGTGAGACTTGTCTTAATTTTGAGTAAATGTTATAGAGAAATGATAGAGGGTTTTTTATATTGCCAGATTCTAGGAAGAAAACAACTACTACAAAAATCAAACAAATGCATTAGAGGTAATGTATATTTCTTGTCTCTCATTTTTATGGAAATTATAATATTTAATTGTTTTACAAGGCATAGATACTTATATTTATAATTACATAACTATAAATAAGGAAAAATATTTATAATTACATAACTATATGGTAAATAGTAAATTTTTGACTACACAAGGTTCCCCGTCGATCTTCCCACTGATCATTACGCTTCACTACATTTCACAACTGTCGGTATTACTAAGGCTTATTTCATTTATTTCCCGCGCACTCTATTCTCCTTCCCCCACAGCCAGACCTGCATCTATCTGCGATTTGAATCAGACCCCGCTCTGTTGTCCTTCCCCGCAGCCAGACCATCTATATTCTGCGATTTGAATCATCTATATTCTGCGATTTGAATCAGACCATCTATCTGCGATTTTAATCACCAGAGTCATCTCTCTGTGATTTGAATCACCACAGAGTCATTGACAGACTTCCCATACATCTCTTTTTCAACATAAACCCCACCCATTCAAGTGTTGAGACATTAATTTTCTAGGGTTGCATCAGAGGAGACATTAATCTGATAGGGTCACGTCAAATGAAACATTAATCTGCTAAGGCCACATTGAAGGGCTAAGCGACAAAATGGTAATGTGGTTTCTTCATGCTTCAAATTTTTTCAGTTTGGCTTCAAAACTCCTGTGCATGTACTCCTGTGCTTCATGTCTATTTTATTTTTTATGGGTTGATGTATAATTCCTTCATTTGCTACTACCGTTTATTTGATATAGTTTTTTTGCATGCCAAATGTTTGAAGAAACTCTTGACTTAATTGCTACACATGTATTAGTGTTCACTTTTTGTCAAAGCATGTTAGTTACAAGCTCATATACGAAGACTAAAGCTATTCTTTGTGACCTAAAAAAATAAGGAAAACAAGATACATGCATCTACTTCAAATATGCCTTATAACTCTAAATTTGAGTTTTGTTTGAGTCTGTTACCAAAGTGTTTGACAAAATATTTGAGTGAACTCTGTCACATGGATGTCAGGCTTGATGGTGTTTCTTATCACAAGGATTTGGTATTGATTGCAGTCGATGAAGAAAAGTTTAGAATTGATATTTTTTGGTGGATATTAAGAAAAGGCATACCAAAACCTCCTCACTTACATAGAATAAAATGTCCTTGAGCTCACTTTTCCTTGCAGGGGATGAAACATTAACTGGTTTAGTTGTAGGGTCATATAGAAAAGCCCTTGAAATGGTGAAAGTCAAGCTAGAGGATGTTGAATTCGTTTTGATGTTTACTTCAAATGAATGGATCTCTTCTCATGTATATATATATATATATAGGCCTGATTTGGTATTTATTTGAGTCGATGAAGAAAACTTTAGAATTGATATTTTTTTGTGGATATTAAGAAAAGGCCTACCAAAAATTCCTCACTTACATAGAATAAAATAGGAGTGCTGGCATAAAATAGAAATTTCTAGCATGTATGTAAAGATCCACAGGATCCAATTTTGTATCTGCTCTTGTTGATGTGAAAGATATGCCAAAAGAAGGTACAAAGTGAACAATTTCCAGCAAGTGTATCCATGTGGAAATATTGCACGTCATTATAAGCTACAACATAAGGTCAACTTGGAAACAAATCTTGGAAATTATATCAGTTCAAAAATCATTCTACAAATGATCCCCCCCCTTAGCCAATGATGTTCCTTAGTCAAGCTTTTTGGAGTAAGGTAAAACAAAACTTCCTTAAGTGGTAGTCATGGCCACTTGCACACCCAATCATAGAATAGATGGGTCTAAAAGCAACTATGGAAAGTTTTGGATGGATTCCTGAGAAGAGGATGAAATAAGTGATGTAATCATGTATAGACAGCTGAACTGGTGCATTGACATCCATATTCTGGTGCTTCTTATACCCTAAAGCCCGAAAAATGGGACATCCCTTGCAAGAATGGAAAAATAACTGGTGTAAAGACCTCAAAACTCTTAAGCTTCACACATTAAATTATCCAGAGTAATGCAGATATGTTGGTATTTCCAATGCCTCGGAGATGGTTGTATGCTGCCTTGTAGCTGCATACAATGCTTCCTTGTTCAGTCTGTTTGCATCTTTTATTTGCACCAAGAGGAACTCTTTTACTTCTTCTCTGTGCTGGTTATTTCTCCACACAGGAAACAATTCACTTTCTGTTGGTAATATACTAGAAAATGAGACTCAACACCTGTGCCAATAACATGTTGTGAGCAATTTTTTTGGTTCCCACCTCTTCTTTTTACTGAAATGTAATAATTTCTTAATTCATGCATTCAAGTGGAGAATGTCTAAATCTAGAAAGGCACAAAAGGTTGAACTCATTGTGACAATGAAGGAAGAGATGAATCAAGACCAAACAATTGGTTAATAATTGTCATTTTAAACTTGATCAATGACTACTTGTGCATAAATAGTGAGGCATTATTTAGTGACAACCATCAAATTAAGATTCTCTTAGGTTGTTGCATTATTGAAAATGGTGGAATAAAAAGTTCAACTTATAGGACCTATTTCAACAATAATTCTTGCCCCGAATTGCCATCCACAACCCTATGCACCTTGTTTGAATCAAGGAAAATGGGTAGCCTACAAATTTTGTGATTGCACGATCAAGATAACCATAGTGCCCTTCATTTACATAGTTGGCTGTGACATGTTTCTGCAAGATTGTTGTGATCTTCTATTGGCTAGAAGATATAAGGGAATTCAACATGCCATTTATGATGTATATCAAAATACCTATGGACTGCACAAAGGTAAACAAGGTTTACTTCTTCCAATCTTCATAGGACTCTTTTCCATTTTTCATCAGTGTTGTAATTATGCCAAGAAACATGAAGTTTTTTAAAAGTTTGGTGGGGGAGATTCCCATTATGTAGTGTTTTTTCTTTATGATACATTGGGTGTAAATGTCAGTTTCATCAAATAAAAAGTTATTGTAGATGCATCTTAACTTCAAAACTATGAAACACACTCTAAGGTTTTTGATCCATCTCAACACTTAATTGATTTGGGATTTAAGATGGATCTACGCTAGTAATATTTTCCATAACTACAAAGTAATATTCTTTTGTATAATGAGATAAGTCACAGATAATAATCTTCCCATGTATCATCTCCTAAAGAAATGCAAGATTGATCAGCATCCACTTTGGATATTCCAATGGTTCGATCATCTTAGTAGATCTTAATTTACGATAGACTTTGTACTTCATTTCAACCAAAAATTATGTAATAAACAAGGAGAAATTAATGGCACAATTGCAATAGGATTAAAACACACCAAGAGACTCAAAATTTGACCTTGGAAAAACTTGCAAGAATGATGTTAAACTGATACAAAACTTGTTCCCTAATTGGTCACATAATGATATAATTATAGAGGATTAAATCACTACAGAACTTCAAAGTACTATGGTTTGGACTTCAAACTTATACAAAAAACCCCTTACTTCCTCTATTTTGTGTCTATTTATTTGGTGATCTTTTCTTGGTTATGAAGTTGTGTCCCCTCATGAATTTGAGCCCCTCATCAATCTCCCCCCACGAATTTGAACCTCTCATTAATCTCTTCTTTCTCTATATACCATCTTTGGCATTTCTTCATTGATGCCCAAGAATCCACCTAAATATCTAAGAAACTTGTACTCTGTTGGTGTAACTCCTTGCTTGGTGTCATTTTCCACATGCCGTCTAATGTTCATGATAAGGGGAGGACATATCGTACAAAACTTGACTTGGTTTCCTTCTTATTCCTTTGTTCGATGGAGGTTTCAAAGCTCTTGCTTAGTGGTTATGGAGTTTGGTTACGAGAAAGCTTGTTGAGCATGAGTCCTTATCGAGCATAGGCTAATGAGAAAAGGATATAAATTTTTGCTTTTGGTGGATTATTTCTCGTTCTTGGAGAATTATCTCCCATTACTTAGCTATCCTACCAAATCCTTTTCTTAATGCTTGGATTTTTAGCTTTCATCTACTTTCACATAACACAACACTTATTTTCTTATTAAGGATAGGTTGTCGTGCAAGGAAACTAGTGTTTCTTGGCTATAGGGTTTTCTCCTGGTCATCAGATTTTTCCATCCAAGTTTTTCCAACTCTTGTATTTTTCTCTCTATTAGGGTGCTCATAAACCACATCCAAAGGTGAAGGTAGTAAATATCCAAAGCAAGATTTGGAAGGTGACTTGTTTGTGGAAGTGTGAACTACCATATTGTTCGAATTTATTAAAGATGAATGTAGATTAAGTTCTCATTTTTGGGTCTTAGATGGTTTTCATAAGATGTAAAGAAATTGTGTGAAGAGACAAGAAGTATTGAGTCTCCTGCAACACTCTAAAGTGCTAGATCTTCCTTGGAGAACAACTTGGGAGCTATTTTCAAAATAATGAAAGGCCTCCACTACTTAATCAACCATACAAATGAAGTAAACAATAATATTTGGTATGGAAGATGAAGTGTGCGTTATGAGGTCCTCTCCATTTAGTTATTGTGTTGTTAACCACTTTTCAATTGGTAATCACACTTTAGGTTTGGTTGAGGATAAAACAAGGAAAAAGTAGTGATGGACCTAAGATAATTTATCCAATGAGAGATGAAAACCCAAAAATTGGAGAGAGTATGCTTGTGAGGGGAAACCTCTAGCTATTGTAGGAGATATATGGTCCAAGTAGCACAAGAATTTGAGAAGTAGATTAGATTTCTTTGTGATGCAAAGTTGTTAGAATCTCAATGCTCTAGAAATGTTTAAGAGAGGGCTAAAATGAACCTATAGGAAGATGAATAAAATATGACACCGCCTTCATCTCATGGCTTTATGCTCATGTTCTTTTGCCATTATTGATCCAAAATGGGTAATGTAGATGGCTACTAGTAGAAGTTTCTTTGTTTAAGCTTTCATTGTCATCCATTCTTTTGTATTCTTTCTCAATTACATGGCTTGTAGGGTTAGATGCACATCTATTGGATGCCTTTGAGTTCTAAGATATCTCAAATGGATGGTAGTGATTGGTTGGGAATTCCCAACATGCATTGTCAGCAAATGGATGAAAAATGAAAATAAGAGAAGTAGCTCAATATGAAAAGGACAAAAATAAGGATGTAACCCGATCTACTCAAGTATTATCGGTTGGAAATGTAAAATAAGAGAGATTCCTACCATCATAGGGGAGCTTAAATCTAAGTAAGCAAGAATTGGATGCATGTAGGAGATAAATTATACGGATAAAGTAATTTCCTTTTGAAGATGGGGGAAAGGCTGAAAAGAGTGACCTATTTCAAGGATCCCAATTTCAGAAATGTGTTCCGGTGATAACTAGGGGTGTAGAGTTCCCTTGGAGACTTCTAGGGATGTGATTTCTGAAATGCTACTTCAAGAGTCTGTGAAGCTTGTAAGGCCCCACTATAACAATTAAAATTTCCATAACTGCTCTTGATATCATATGTTTTAAATGCAAAAATCATGACTCCAAAGGGTGAGGCTTGGTCAGTTGTATGGTCTGTACTCTTGTTAAGTTCTCTTAGCACATGGAAGGCATGAACATATTTGTTTCCTTGAACATAAGTTCAATCATATCTTATCCCATATCCTTCATTTTATCCTCTATAATACCCACATATTTAACCCTTTTTTATTTGGAAATTTGAATCCATCTATGAGTCCTAACCCTTTCCTTTTCTAATTCAAAGAATAGTTGGACTACAAAGTAAGTAGGGAGTATCTTTCGTGCCTCAATATAGGCATAGTAATATCCATGATATGGTGAGTGGTCTAGCTCCTATAATTTGGGATCCTATTCCTGTAGCCCCACAGTCCCATTTTGTAGGTGTTTTGTCTCTTCCTTTAGCTGCACAATTTTTTTCTCTGGCTCTACAGGTCCTTCCTATAGCTTAATGGATTTTCCTGAAACATTGGTTTCCTTGATACGTAGCCTTCTTTGTTAGATATGTGGTTGTTTTCACTTGATTTTATTGGAGGTTATTTGCAATTATTGTCTATTTTATTTCTTATATTCCTTGTTTTGACAACTGACTAATTCCTCAATAGTGATGGGTGTTGGAGAAGGAGGTTGAGGCTTCCCTTATCTGATATTGTTACTCTTTATGGTCTTAAAGTATGTGAGGGATTTCTTTTATTTCCTTGATGTTTGGTTGGGGTACTTAAGCCTACAAGCGTAGAAACAATTTCCTCCTCTATGTTCCCCTCCATAGTGCTTTCTTTATCCTCCATTGTCCTTTTCTTTGGTGGCCTGGATGTTTGATTATAACATCAATATTAAACATAACTGTTGATTTTTTTAACAGCTCTCAGTGACAGTTGGTATTATGCTGGCATACATGTTTCGATTATTCGTTTTCTAGAGGCCTCTTGCAATTATAGGTACCTTGAATTCATTTTTGTTGGGGATAGCTTATGGAGATCCTTTATCATTTTCCAAATAATAGGAATATAATTACATCTTTAACTGGGCATGCATAATTCCTTGTGCCCTTTTGGTGCTTGGACTCTTCTTTATCCTGGAATCACCAAGATGGCTGGTGAGTTAGTAGCACATTCAAGCATGTACACTGAAGTGATATGACATTTTCATTAGGTGTCCCTGTTACTTATTTACTATCATCCATTATTGGTAAGGTCTCATTCTTTATGGCCATGTACATGCAGGCAAAGATTGGTAATAAAAATTTTGAAGATTCATTACAGGCTCTCCGAGGCTCTAATGCCAATGTTTCTCTAGAAGCAGTTGAAATCAGGGTATTTTTCTGCACCAAATGTGCTCATTCAGTTGTTTACACTTTTCCTTCTGTCTGTGTGGTTTCCCAATATTTAATTCATTTCTCATCCATCATTCATTTTCCTTTCCATTTCCATTTTGAAAAGTCTATGTGTTTTTCTTGTTTCTTTCAGTTTTTTGGCCTTTGCAAATGGTCTGTGTATTGCACAATACATATCACAGGAATTAATCCTTTTCTTATACTGGGAAAATTATCTTCTAACTAATCCGATCATAATTATCTTTGGGCAAGAGATCTGTGTTGTAGGTAGCATGAGGTGTCCAAAATCCAGATTGCTTTTAGCCTGTGCAGTATCAACTTGCCTACATGCCTACTCATCAAAGAACATTTTAAGAACTCAGAGATCATTCTCTTTTCTGATCTCAAATATTTGTCTCTTCTAAGATTTTGTAAATATACTCTAAAGTGTTCTTGTTTTTTCTGTTACAAATCACTAACAATATGCCCCAAGGACAATAAACTCACATATTATAAGTGGTCATTGATATGTATCAGACAACCATTTCCTAGAATAATTGAATCTCTATGTTTCCAAGACTCTTCAATGAAAGCCAATTTGTTGTTTCCCTTTATTCGAATCTTGCAAAAGACTCCTAGACTCTAATGAGTCACACTAAGGAGGCTATACTCCTTTCGAAACCCATAACTTCTTGAAACTTGCTGAAATTTGAACTTTGAAGTGCTAAGGATATCCTACCTAATAGAAGAAATAAAGAAACCACCATCAGTGTCACTGTATGTTGGTTTTCTGCTGCCTTGCAAGGAATATGGCCCTTGAAGATGTGGTTCAACCTATTGATGATTGCCTTGTTGCCAAGGTCATGTTTGGGCATTCTATGATTTCCACCTTCGTGACTCACATCAATGACACATGGCTCGGGTTCGAGTTTGAGAACGACTACGTTCGATTCAAATTTGAATTTTCTGATAAGGTTTGGATGAGGTTCACCATTAAATTCGGATATATATATCTTAATATAAGATTTTCTCAAATTTAAGATATAACCCAATATAATATCCATATATTAAATTTTCAATCTCTATAATACAAATGAAAATTTCCCCTCTTTCTATATATATATATATATATATATATATATATATATATATATATATATATATATATAACATAAAATTTAATGTATAACATATTATAATATTAATATATTAATTTATAATATATATGAAATAAATAATTTATAAAACTATTTTAATGAGATAAGATATTCAAATTAAGAGAGATAAAATTTAATTAAATTTTATCTCTTTTAATTTGAATATCTTATCTTCATTTGAATATGTTAGTATAATTATAAAATATGTATCTGAAGCAAATTATAAAACTACCCTAATATGATTCAAATTAAAAAAGGGATAAAGTTAACTTCATAACCTACCAAAGCATCATTCCTGTCTTCGTCGGTGCATAACCTACTAAAGTGTCATTCATCTCTCTATGATTGCAACTCCGTCAATGGTCTCTTAGCATATATTTTACATACATTGCCTCTTTGAGGCACAACGACCCTGATACGGTATAATAAATGTATCTACATGTTTTCATCCTCAGGGTACTACTTACTGCTGTAAACATCATGGGATCCCCTTCCTCTTCCCCATAATATACAGAGGGAGGGGGATTCCACTACCAAGACAATAGCAGCTAGTAACTCAATAGGAGTCAGTCGAACTAGAGCTGGAGAACTAATGATGAGCTTTACCTTGAAATAGTAAGTTATAACTTATAACTGATTAACCAAGTTAACTAGGATATATATATATATATATATATATATATATATATATATAAGAGAGAGAGAGAGAGAGAGAGAGAGAGTTTTAATTGATTAAGCTAGCCCACCACTAGATTAAGGAGTCAAGTAGCAGTAAGAAGTACCCTGAGGATACATTTATCATTTTTAAAAGAAAATTCCATAATCCTCAGGGTACTACTTATTAGTACTTGACTCCCTAATTGTGGCCTTTTTTGATTTTAGTCCTGTACTGTCACTGTATCCACTTATGGAGGACCTGGGACCAGGATTTTATTGGGGTACATTTCCATTTGGAAGCACTGGAGGATCTGCTTGAGATCTGTTTTTGGCTTGCCAGAAATGTCAAGCTGGTGGGTCCTTCAAAAGAAAAACAGTGCTGTTAAAAACACATTGAAAAACATAAAATACAGAATAAAAATGGCATTTTGTGTGTTCCTAAAACCCTAACTCTTCCCTATAAAATAGTAATGTTCCACCGAGTTTCAGGGATGGGGGAGAGTGGGGGTGGGGAGAATCGAGATGCACATGGGAGATGTGTTTGAGCAACCCCAAAATTTGGGGAAATTCATGGGGGATGGGGGGACGTCTGCTCTCCATCTCTAAAATTATAAAAATAAGAATAAGAATGATAAAATCCTTACAACAACAATTTATATCTTGCAAATTCATTATTATGCGGTCCAATGGAAACACTATAACCTTGCCAACCCTAAAATCCTGACAACTATTAAGTCTGCTGAATTATGAATGGGATATGAAATTCTACTTTCTTCATATGAAGTTTGATGAGTTTGGAACCACTCAAACATGCTGAAATAATTAATGGTAATGTTAAAAATTTAAGTAAAATGATAGTAAAGGTAAGATAAAGAAAGATAAATGAGAATTCCAACTGGGTAGAGAAGGTAATATAAATAAAGATCAAGGAGAATGTCAACTTTTATAATTATTTACTAGGGTCACAAACTCCTCAAAGCTCTATCTCCTATCTTTGTTTTGTGTTAAAGGGTTGTTGGATAGAAAATTGGAGGGGATTTTCAAAATTTGGGGTGATGCATTTTCCTGAGTTTCTCCAAAAGGGGGACGTGGGGGGCACCCACAGGTTTTCGAACTGGTGACCATTACACAAGGAGTTCCTTAACAGTGCACTCATTCACGGACTATTCTACACCCCATGGGTGATAAAGTCTGTTTGAATTGGTGGACCTATAGGTTTGGTTATAGCTTTGATGAATTATCTATTTATCACTGTGATGTCCACACCCTGATAGCTAATGATTGATCTTGTCTCACTCCTTGACCTATGACAGTCTCCTTGTTGGGCAGTGGAAGGCATGACCTGCTTACTTGGTATCTTGCTCATTGTTTGATACTCTGGAATTGTAAATTGGTTGAATGTGAACAACTTTGATGTCTTAATCCACCAAACAGATCCAACATAATTGTGTTAGGTTAAAATTTGTTGACATATGAACTTGTTTTGGAAATAATCACCATACACAGCAATGTAGGTACTAGGTACAAATTGTTCTACCTATGGTGCGATTACCTCTCATTGATTATTTCCTTTCTATTTTTACTTGCCTTACTGTTCTGTACATATCTACTTCCTATTTTTTTTCTTGTATCACTCACATACTTGAAATTTATGGAAATTTAAGAAATATGGAGAGCCTTTGGGATTTGCCTCAATTTAAATCTCCAACTTTTGGACCTTTGTTCATAACATATTGGCTTATGCTTAATTCTCTTTAAGTTCTATAAGAAGGTTTGGTTAAGACTTATGAAAGTGTAATTTGTAGAAATAAACAGGGATCATAGTTGTAATTTATCTTCTGGCTTGAAATGTTTTTCAACTTGAGAAAGTAATTGAAATTGAAAATCAAGTTGCTCGAGATTTGCTTCGAGAGAAAAAGAAAGACAGGGCATTGCTCGCATTGAAGAAGAAAAATATGCAAGAAGAGCTCGTAAAACAAGTTGATGCATGAATTATTAATGCTGAGCAACATGTTTGCATATGAAGATAAACTTAGCAGAGTGAAATTTGCTATTAGGTGTTTGCACCGTTGAACTACTTGGTAGATTACTTACTCAATTAGTTGCTTTATGTTGGAATGTAGAAAATTCATTAAGTGGAACATAGAAATATGTATGTTTTTTTATGAATTTCATCTTTTTTGGAAGAAGAAGTTGTTCCTTTCAAGCATTGAACTACTTTATGGTGGTCATCTGCATGCTTGTTCAAGAAAGGAAATCTACTTTTCTTGCCTTCCTGCTATTTGAAAAGTGAAGGACTACATGCACTGAGTTGAAATATTGTGTTTTATAAATCTAGTTGAAAAGCTAAACACCTCTGTCCAATATGAATATGGTTGCAGTTGGCAGACATAGAACTAACAAGCAAGAAAAAGGTTGTATTTGAGAGTTTAAAGACATGAAACAATGCTATTAAGGCTCTCCAAAGTGAGATCAACTTGGATGATGTTCAAAAACTTATGGATGACACAGATGAGGCCAAAGTATACCAAGATGTGAGTCTTTCTTTTCTCTTTCTATGTACTAGCCTTTTTCTTCACCTTTCTGCTTGATTTTTAGATGCCGTCGAAGTCTCATATTCTTGTATTTGTGAGCAATGCATGTTTCTTTTATATTCATTTATTTTGAACAACAACATAAATGGAATCCTATGGATTTATAGAAATAATAACATTATCTTATTTCTTATCTCACCATAGCCTTAGCCATACTCGTTGAGTAAATGGAGCCGCTCTGTTCAAGGACTTTGGTTTCTGGTTCTTCACTGAATTCAAATACTCTATTATGCTTTATGTGAATACTAAGCTTATCTGATTCTGTGGGATTACCAAGGAAAAATTCCATAGCACAAACCGGAATAAAACCTACCATAGTGGCAATTATTGGGCTGCTTAATCCAAATTTGCAAAATTAGATCACCTAACTGTAACATGAGAAAATTCAAATATTTCAATATATTCTTACTATAGTTCAGGTGGTTTGGGAGCTGAAGTTTGTCGTATATAGGCTGCATGCTACTCAGGGTTGGGGAGGCTTTTGTTTTCACTTATTTGCTTCATTGTGTCTTTTCTGTCTTCATCTTGTTTGGTGTCCCTATTTCACTGATGACTCACTATTATTGTGGACTGGAGTACAATTATTCGTTGGTGCTTTGGAGGGGACACATAGGATCTTGTTGAACTCTTCTTATTTTTCGATATCTTTCTACCCTGCTTCGATGCTCAAAATATTGGAATCTGCTTCCCTATCCTGTATTTACAGTCTCTTAGTTCTTCGGTGAGCTCATTGATTCTAATGGTCAGAGAAAATCCTTTTACAAATTCTGCTTCCTGTACGTTCCCAAGGTTGGTGTTGGAATCCCAAAGCTGTAGTATTTCAAGGCGATCTCTTACTAAGGGCCCAAGGGACAACTAGCAGTGAAGGTCAATGGTCTTTCACCCCCATCAAATTGATCAAAGCATGGGATTTTGAATTGGTATAGTGAATGGGATGAAAATATAAATCATCATATTTTGATGACCATCATATAGTAATTAAAAGGAAACAAAACTTTTTTTTTACCTGTGCGTTTTTTTTTTGTCGATATTGCGACGTTCCACAACCGTCGGTATTCCGACGTCAATCCTCCAAAGTTTTTTTGTGTTTCTTTCCATCGATACTGTGATGTGCAATGACCGTCGGTAATGCGACGTTCCAAAACCGTCGTTCTTTCGATGTAAATCCTACAAAGGTTTTTGTGTTTGTTTCGTTGGTACTGTGACGTGCAATCACTGTCGGTAATGCGACGTTCCACAATTGTTGGTCTTTTGACGTAAATCCTCCAAAGGTTTTTGTGTTTGTTTCCATCGGTCATGTGATGTTCAACGACCGTCAGTCTTCTGACATTTGGAGACAAGGACCAGCAACGTTTGAGGACGTCAGAATAGTGACACTTTATGCCGTCGGAACTACGACACTTCAATAAACGTCGGAAGTGCGACACCAATTTAAAATTCAGAGATAGCGTTGCTATACCGATGGTTAAGTGAAGTGTCGAAAGCCTGACATGAGGAGAAACCACGTTTTGGTGCACCTCAAAACATCGTTCTTGAGCCGCCTATGTGTCGCAAGAGCGACATTTTGGCCATCGGAATTTGGGGCAAATGTGCTAGTGAAGGGACGTAACTTTGACATCTGATCTTCGTTTGACACACTCAATACCTCGTTAGAAAGATCTATCCGAGGAATACAACTTTTGAGTGAGAAAAATCAGTCTATAGATACATGTTGCTCTTGATTTTCTCAAAAAACATAGCTTAGGGCCTCAAAACGACTTCGGAAGTTCAGGACCCGAAAAACTGCTAAAAATAGTAAGCTATGCTGAAACTTAAAAACAGAAAAAACTGATGGTGGGGGTTGAAATGGAATAGGTGGGTGGCCACCAAAATCCACCTGGATCATTAGGGCCTCAAAACAGCTCCAGAAGTTCAGGACCTGAAAACCTACTAAAAATAGTAAGTTGTGCTGAAAGTGAAAAACTGAAAGAACCGATGGTGGGGGTTGAAATGGAATAGGTGGGTGACCACCAATATCCACTTGGATCATTCGTATTAGTTTATCATCTCATATCAGGACAACAGGTTCCTCGACACATTTTGGTCCAACCCCTGGTCAATGCTGGACACCAAGCTCACCAATATCCACTTTGATCAATCCTCCCCTCTAAGAAGCAATGGTCCCCATTGCGTTGAGATCCTCCAGGAGATGAGGAAAATTTTGCTGAACTGGGCATTGGATTTTTTGAAGATTTCATGGACCCGCGGGCGGACATGCTGGATGTAGATGAGCTGTTGGTGGGCAGTCGTTGAAGGATCTAGGAAAAGTTATCCATCATCGCGTTCCTTTGTTTCTCGAGGGCCTCCTCCAGCAAGATTTTGATAGGATCTCCTGTTCCCTCATCTTTCTTTCCTTCCACCATGGGGGGTTGTCGGGGTTTGCGAGGCTGGTCTTGTAACGGTTCAACCAGATCGATCCCTAACACCTTATACCCTGGCCGCGTTGGGGACATGCAAAGAAAAATAGAGAAAGAGTAGACAGCTCTAATACCACTGATCCAAATTTATGAAGGAATGAAATAGAATACAGAAATAGATATAAACACAGAGATTCAGTGGAAATAAAACTTCTTTTTATTAAAAACAAATGACTGAAATATGCTTACAGACATAATGGAAATAAACGAGCTAGGGCACTGGTAGCGTATCTCTGAGAAGAGATGTGACGGCTACAGGTCTCTGAGCTGTGTTATAATTAGGGTCGAAGGCCTATTTATTGTTCAGAAACAATGGAAGACCCTAAACATCCAAAAACCTAACCCTAGGAGATGAAGCGCCAAAATTGTGGGTCCCGTTTGGGTAAATTGGTGTTTCAACTTCTCGGGGACGTAAGTTTGGCATCCGATCTTAGTTTGACGCGCTCAATACCTCGTTAGAAATATATATCCAAGGAATACAACTTTTAAGAGAGAAACATCGATCTATAGACCCATGTTGCTCCTGGTTTTCCCAAAAAACGTTGTTTAGGGCCTCAAACCACTCCGGAAGTTCAGGACCTGACAAACAACTAAAAATAGTAATTTGTTGTGAAACTTAAAAATGGAAAGAAATGATGATGGGGTTTCAAATGGAATAGGTGGGTGGCCACCAATATCCACCTGGATCATTAGGGCCTCAAAACGGCTCCGGAAATTTAGCGCTCGAAAACCGGCTAAAAATAGTAAGTTGTGCTGAAAGTGAAAAACTGAAAGAACCGATGGTAGGGTTTCAAATGGAATAGGTGGGTAACCACCAATATCCACCTGCATCATTCCTATTAATATATCATCTCATATCAGGACAACAGGTTCCTTGGCACATTTTGGTCCAACCCCTGGTCAATGCTGGACACCAAGCTCACCAATATCCACCTGGATAAACCACCTTCATATTCCAAACATTCAAGAAACTTTTTTCTTATTTCTCACTCATCCAACTCTTACCTCTTTCCCTTTTTGACTTCATTTGCTGATAGAAAAATTGAGCTTTGCGAATAAATTTATCCATCGTTTTCAAATTATCAAAGTCCAATTTCTTTAATATTCCCAATTAGCCATCAACTAGTTGGAATATTCATTTTTGTTTTGCTGCTTTGTTTAAAGAATAAGATGACAAAGGAGGTCCTTAATTCTCCTTAATAATGAATAAATCAATGCCAAATGTGAAAAGGATAAATCTTGGTAGCTTAATCAAGCACCCTTAGGTGTTAAAGGGGCTAGAACATTTTGACTGGGTCAACCTTGACCAAATCTACAACGCTGTCATGGAGGAGTGGCCATCAATGAAAGACAATGCAGTTTTATATGGAGATGCTGTGTGTGAAAGGAGTATTCTCATTGGATGTGGTTTAGGGTTTGCAAGCTCTTATCGTATAAAAGGAAGAGGATGGAAACATTAGAAGGTTGTTGATGTATATGATATTTTCTGAATATATGGTCTGTTTAGACATGTATCTTTCTCTTGTTGTTTAGCTAAGATTGAATGTTATTTAGCATTGGGCGTTCTTGATCGGGAATCCCACCTCTTCCCATTGAGTAGCTCTTGAGAGAGTTTGTATTGCATTATCCATTATCTGGCTTAGGGCCAAGCTTCCACTTTCAACTACAACACAGATCCTGTTGAGGGTTTGGTTGTTTTTGCAACCTGTAGTAAGTGGAGGCTAGATATTTCAGATCTAGGTCATTTCAGTGCTCATTTTCGGTGGAGGAGGTTTCTACTTAATTGAGAGGATAGTATTGGAGGGCATTGAGCTCATTTTTATATTTTGGCGTCAGGGAAACCATATTTTGATCCCTACATCGTAGTTTACTTCCATATTTGCGTTATTTCTGTAGGAGGAGTTGGAGGGTGGTTCAACACACCATTTGGAGAGTTGATTTTCTATTGAAGGGGATCTGAATTTCACTTTGAATATCTATTGGAGGAGCCTATTCTATTGATCATATCAGATCAGCCACACTTTCCAAATCTTTATTTTTTAGTAGATCTGCAGTCTTAGATCTCAGATCTACATCTTGTACTTGGTGTTTTGCTGAAAACCCCAAGGGGGTCCTTTAGAGGAGCTTGTATAGTGCATGGATCTTATATAGATCTATCTTTTGAGGCACATATTTGCTCTAGATCTGATGTATAATATACTGCTATTGCAGAGCCAATAAAATAACGCTGTAAGGGTTTTCCAGCTTTTATATATGGTTGCAGCACCTCATATTGAGGGATTTTCTTCATTGGAGACTTGTATTTCTTGTTATGCATCTTATGGACCATTTATTATGTACATTTTTCTACTGTAATAACATATGAAAGGTCTCCATATTGGCCGCTTGCTGTTTAAATGTTGATCTACAATATTGTTCAAGCATTCTACACTATATTCCTGCTTTTCCCATTTGGGAATACTACAGTGGTATCATAGCATAATCTTGGCACAGCCTGTGCATTATAAAAGCCAATATGAATCTAAAGAAGAAGAGCCTCTTACTGATAGAGAGAAGACGTATCAAATAAGAACGCATAGAAAATTTGATTATACAAATGAAAAATAAGACAAGGGTAAAACCCCTTTATATGGAGGAGAGGATGAAGAGAAGGAGTTCCCCAAGATCCTTCTTAGAGCCATGCAAAACATTGCTAGAGAGATTAAGGAGATGAGAATGGAGAGATTCAAGGAATCCCCGAAAGGATTTCATCATGGAGACGACTCTTGCATGTCTCATCATTGAAATGATCAAACAGTGTAGCAACCACAAGTTTCCCAACGCTCTACTATGCCTACATTTTTGGCTATGGGAAATGAAGGGTTTCAAGAGCATGAATCCCTTGAAGACTATTTTAAGGAGTATGCGTCTCAAAATCAGAGATTCAAAGACCACTTGAGTTTTCAAGAGTTTTGTCAAATAAAGGACAATAGAAGACCAAGGCATCATCATAGAAGTGTTGGATTCACTCAGAATCATGATCGACACCACACTATGGGAAGATTATTTTTACCCAACTTTGATGGGTCATCCAAGTGCACTGCCAAGTCATGGGCAGAAAAACTTGACATCTACTTTTAGTTGAACAAGGTTCCAGAAATGGAAGCCATTAAGATTGCAACGTTGCACCTTGAAGGTGAAGCACATGATTAGTGGTTCCATGGTTTGTCTGCATTGGGTCATGCCAATGTGACTGCTTATTCAAAGTTCACTAGAAGGCTGGTGGAAAGGTTTGATAGAAGAGATCCTGAAGCACCATTTATGAAGCTTTCAAAGCTTAAACAGTCAGGTAATCCAGAAACCTACATTTTTGAATTTTTAAAACATTCTGTTATGGTTCCTGACCTTTCTGTAGCAAGAAGGGTGTACATGTTCATTGATGGTTTAGATGAACCTCTTCATGGGTTGGTTAAGTCTACCAAGCCCCATTACCCTAAAATATGCCATTGAAAGGGCTATAGATCTTAAAGATTCCTTGCCAAAAGCAAGGAAAATTTTCAGCACAAGCCCTCTTTTCCATCAAAGGGTAAATAAGAAAAGGCTCCTCCTTCAAAGGAGAGCCAATATAAAAAAACTCTTGAGGAGGAAGAAGCTTTGCTTCACTTGTCAAGAATCATGGGCACCTGGAAATAGATGTGCAACTGGAAAAGCACATTACATAGAGGTCTTCTCAGCTGATGAGGAGGAAGAAGAAGAAGAACGTGAGAGGGGTCACATCGCTGGAATTGCAGGAGATGATCTACCACCACATGGAGATGAGGATGGAGCAACGGCTCCAATCAGAGGGAAACTTGCATCATTAAGAGTGGTACCTAACTTTCATGAAATTTCCACACATGAAACAAAACTAAAATTGCAGAGTGGAAGCAGGGACATGAGGAGCCCATCTATTATGCATATGAGAATGGTCCATGAGACATCACTGTCTTGTGGGAAACCCCCTGGGAGACCACCTGATTTAGATTTGGTGAGAGATGTCTCACATATTGATGCTCCATTCATAGATCCTGGAGGGATAGGAGCATTAGAAGGCCATAACACAGTGCTGAGAGTCTTGGGTGTTGAAAAGTGTAACTAGGTCAGTTTTCACATTGACTATGTAATTATGGATTTATGTAAAGTAGAAGACAAAGATAATAAAATGAATTTTGTACTTGCTTCATGGGTTTCATGAGCAAGAGTTTATTATAGGTTAGTATACTTCTTCTTGATGTCTATCTAGGTTTTTTTCTTCTAGATATAAATGTAATAAGTGTCATATGTATAAAGTATCTAGGAAAGAGAATGCTCCAAGACCTTTTCAAATAAGCTATGGAAGAATGGCTTGGAACAACACCAAAATCAACGCTGGAAAATATGTTCTTTAGGTCGGCCATCAAACAGCAAGTAAAGTCGATTTACAGCATGACATAAGTTGGCTTATTAACTGGCAGGAACAACTATAACTACCCCATAATTTTCTGCGCAGAAGACACAGATTTGCGAATTTTCTCTGTGATTTTAACAGAGGAAAAAGTGTGGATTTTCTGTGATTTTTATAGAGGAAAAGGTGCAGATTTCAATGCGGACTTTTCTGAGTTGATTACAGCGTGAAGAAGCCTGGAAAAGTGCATACTCAACTGTGATAAAGGTGCGCATCTGTGGTGCGGATTAATATGTAGTCAACCTGAGATGCATGCAGAGAAGTCTAAAGATAAAGTCCGCAATTTAATATGAACTAAAAGACAGGGTCAAGCCTGATATATTCGAACCATAAAGGAAACAAGGAAGAGAGTTCAAATCACTTAAAAATATTAAATTAGAATGAAGGAACTACAGTAAAATGGAGTATGGAGTGAAAATCACTTAAAAATATGCAGATTAGAATGAAGGAACTACAGTAAAATGGAGTATGGTCAAATCTGAAATAAGGTATGTTCTCTATAAACATTCAGTTGTCATGCAGTGTGAATGACTAGGTGAATGATCATACTGTGATAAAATTTTAAGGGCTATTACAGTATGGAAAAGGAGGAAGGTAAATCTTTCCTACTGAGTTCATAAAAGAAAGGTCAATATAGATTAATGAAGACAAGAAGGATCATCGCTGAAAGAAGACTTAGAATCATTAACAAGGTCTTGGAGACATTCCTAGATCAAGGGTCTGAGTCTTGGTCATGGTACTTGTCATTTGAAGATCCATAAGAAGAATTATTTTCGGGTTTTCCTCTCCAAGAGGAGAGGTTTTGCCATGGCTCTAGGAGCCTAATTCTTGTGTCTCGTGTATTTTGATAATTGACTTGATGAAAGACTAGATAAGCTAAGGAAGAAAAGACATAAGTAACTCACAAGTAATTATCAAGAAGATAATTTTGTATTAATCGCTAGCCCTCCAAATTCTCAACATTGGGTAGGCTCAAAGAGGAGGAAGATATTCTTCCACTATCATCATTACACACTCTCTCATCTCATACTGCGTTGAGAGGAAATGATGCAATATTGGAGGATGACACCATCATGAGGCAAGGAGACCATTCCTTGGCTATAGGGACTTAGAAGATAATCTCACTTGGAGATAAATATTCCATACATAATAGAAGATGGTGGCCACACATGCATGCTTTGACTAAATGCAGGAAGTGTTGGATAGATGATAGTCTCCCATGGGAGACTAATTTCCAAGAGCTTCAATATTCACTTGAGCATGTGCATATGCAAGAAGAGTAGCAAGGATGGGATGACAACCTTCCAACATATACCTTTGGCATGGGAGATTTAAAGGAGGGGAGCAGCCATATGATAGACAATCCTTTTGTTAGATCATCATCGCTGTCACCATGAGAGATTGATCCATATTTGAAATCCCAACTGTTGGTGGATCATTCCAAGGATATTTTCACTTGCATGATACTTGATGACCAGCTATATGAAGAGGGATATTCAATCCAAGGAGGAGTCCTCTATTATCATGGTAGGATCTTCTTATCTAGAGCCTCCAAGCTCAAGAAGAAGTTACTACAAAGAGATTACGAAGAGTTATTTTTTAGCCACACTTATTCCATGAAGGCTTACAACACTATCAGAGGAGCTACACTTGGGAAGGCTTTGAAGGAGAACTAGATCAACATTTTCAAAGATGCATGAAACATGTGGAGTTGGAACAACAACATAACTCTATAAAGGAGTTAATTCAACCATCTCTTTCTTCTTTTGGGAGAGGATATAGATCCATGCACCACTCCATTTGTATGAGGATAATTTTTGGTGAAGAACATGCATCTGTCTCATAGCAACAAAGGCTGGAATATTGGCTATCGCAATATGGTCAACGAATTCTCAGCTTTTGATCAATATTACTTGTTAACTCTGTACGCATCAGGCGTTTGCGCATTTATATTTACTATCTTGCTTTCTTTGGATGTGTATAAGGCTTTCAAGAGGAAATCCCATTGGATCCCAGGCGAATCTCTGGTTATGACCGCTCTATTGATAATTCCAATCTAAATGTAAATTCAAATGAGAAACAGTTTAAAAACGTTCAAACATTAATTTTGATTGTAGGTACAGTGATATATGATCTCGATAGAGTTACCATATGTCTTTTCATTAGTTATTTACTTCCTGGAGTGGTTCATTCGGGTTTAAGAACTATGTGGAGCGATATTGGAGCATTGGCATTAGTTGTAATATGGCATATGGGTTATGAGATTTATTTCCTTCTAGGGAAGGAAATAAAGGAAGAGAAATTATGGAGTAGTTCTTAAGCATATTTTTTCGTAGAAACTGCTTATGATTTATGGCAATATCGCCATTATAGAACATGGTTATCAGTTTCTTACGCGACCTTCTTCACAGAGCAGTGAGTTGTGTTTTGTAGCAGCGTATGCCAAAGGAGAAGAACGCTGTGCGAGTAGCAGTATATGCCAGAAGAGGAGAGTTGTTTTTTTGTAGCAGCAGAAGTTTTTTTTGAGTGACAGAGAAAGTAAGTTGTGTTTTGTAGCAGCTTATGCCAAAGGAGAAGAACGCTATGTGAGTAGCAGTATATGCGAGAAGAGGTAAACATTTTTTTATTGTGCATTGTAATTTCTTGCCCGAAGGCAGAAAAAGAAAGTGACAGAGAGAAGTACGCTGTGTTTTGTAGCAGCGTATGCCAAAGGAGATGAATGCTGTGTGAATGGCAGTGTATGCCAGAAGAGGAGAGCCGTGTTTTTGTAGCAGCAGAAGTTTTTTTTGTGAATCCAGAAGACCATAGGTCTGAAGAATATTATTTATAACAGATTTTATGGTTAATGAAATAGTGGTTTTAAAGCATCTCTGTCTAGAATTGTTTTATTAAATATCTGTTGAGTTAAGGAATTGTTTTATTCCTCCCTGTGTTCAAAATATTTCAGAAATTCCAACATTATCGTTGGTGATTATCTCCCAAAAGGTTCCATTAGATCTCTTGTGCTGTTGCAATTGGGCGAGCCTTATTTCAGCTGCCATAGGCCCATTAATGCGGCCCAGGCAGCTGATGCCCGCCACACGATGGTCTACACTTTTAATCGGACGGTGGGCATCAGCTGCCTGGGCCGCATTAATGGGCCTATGGCAGCTGAAATAAGGCTCGCCTTGCAATTGCCCGGAAAAACAAGTACAGTGCGAGAGGATCGAGAATCACGTCCTCAAATGTTGGATCGTGTGTCGTGCATCCCAACCTGACTACATCATGGCCAGATCAGTTTTCATTTCATTTGCGGGCATGCTTAGCACAACTTGCTTTGTGTTATTAGTAGCTACATCGATATGGAGGTTTTTGTTGAAATATTAACTTCAATTGCAGCAACAGAAGGACGGAAGCAGCAACTCATAAACTTTTTGCTTGACGTGCACTCAACCCAACTATTTAATCTGTCATGTAAAACCTGCAAGTTATAATTTTGTTCAAAGCCGTAGGCCTGTCTCTGCAATTGAAAAACCGTTTTTATCACCACGCAACCAGCAATTTAAAGCACTCCATGCCGCGCCATAAACCTGCACACCAATCAGCATTTAAAACAGCACGCCAACCGCGCCGTTCGTTTGAAGTTCGAATTTGAAAAGTCAACAAGACAGGTGAACCAATCATATTTTATCGAGCAGATTTTAGGCTTACGTCACGGAGCAGTTTCGTTACGCGATAATTTCATGAAATGCAGCTCAATTTCTGTTTTGAAATCCGGAGGTCCCACCTCCAGCCAATGGGAGGCCGATAGGGCGGAAATGGTGCCTTACGTCAGCAGGACCATTTGGTATGCGAAATCCGTATTCAAAAGAGTTTAATTTTTGGTTTTGAAGTCCTCGATGAAGGTTGAAGACTTCCAGAATATCATTGTGAATTTAATCACAACATTTGGGCTACATTCTTTATTATTTATCATGGTGTTTTGGCTTCAAAATTCATAGTTTTAGTCAGCAAAGCCTGTTGGTGTTTATCGGAACTTGCATTCCGAATGATCGGGACTTTCATAATGAGCCCTGAAAATAATGCCCTATTGTATGGCTTGAAGGTATCAGCACTAGAGATGTCTGATCAATTTCACCAATACAAAGGAGCTTTGGACATGACCATACGAATGCCAGGAGAAATTGCCTACAGCCTGTGGGTAGCAAATCTATCGATCTTTAAGAAAGCAGTGATTAACATGAACAAGGGTTTTGAAGATGGTAAAGGTACTTGTGCAGAGTTCATCAATTTAATAGGATGGAAAACAGGGGCCGTGGAAGATCAAATTCCCACCCCTCTGGAAGAAGAAAAACATTTCCACAAAGTTGCAAAAAGTTCATCGAAAATGAGAGCAGTCTCGTTGATACATTTTATGATGTATTTTTATGACGGGACTAATTATAATGCCAGCGATAATTCTTTTAAAGCGTACTCTCAAGCACGGTGTTTCATGGATATTGTTGATAGTTTAGATAGTGAAGGCCACTTAGTCGAAGGTCTGACCGCTGACAAAGAATTTGGAACTATTAAGAAGATTTGGTGCTGTGTCAATCCATCCAACGAGAACGTCTCAAACAAATTATGGAGGAGAACATCAAAAGTCCACTCAAACAGATTATGGAACCGTGTGAGAGAGAAGAAAGAACAGGGGGCATAGAACTACAGGACTCGAGGGACTGGAAGGCAGTAGCGGTAAAAATCAGCTAAATCTATGGATGGATGCTAAATCTAGCCCAGTTAATGCAATCCATTACTTGAGATGTTTAGTGGCAAACGTTTTTGCCCATTGGATGGGTGAGGAACTCGACAAGGCAGTGATAAATAATTGCGGTAACTGGGTAGAGAAGGGGAGGGAAAAAGAGATATTCGATCCAGCATTAATAGCTGGGAAAGCCAAAGGAGTGCGGGAAGAGGTACAAATTTATTATTGTTCTGAACGTGCAATTTGAAAGCTGTTTGTTTGAAAGTTATGTATTGATATGTACGCTGGAAAATGATAAAATATATGACCTTTGATTTTGTTTCTTCCAGATCGAAGGCAGCCATGCAGTGGGCGATCAGACTGAAGTTGTGGCAGGCGTAGGTCGTGACATAACTGAAGAAGAGCCTGTCCAAGGCGTAAGCAACAAGGTAATTGAAGTGCATGGAGAAATTCTGGCCACTCTGCAGCGATCTTTGAAATTGAAGTAGCAGCTGATGACCAGCTGTACGTCTAATTGTAGTAAATATAACTTTTCCTATAAAAGTTGCTGGTTTGTATGTTGTCCTCGATGGACTTCTTCCGGTGTGTTGCCGATTGCACGTTATATGTAGAGTAGGTTTGAGTAATGTGACTTTTCTTCAATTTAAAACAAATTATCGCACATTTGGCTTCTCTCGAGGAACCATTACAATTTTACGTTCGATTGAGTGGCCATGTCCAGCCTAAACACACAAATCAGGCATTCGGGAAATATTCCGGCTTTGTAGAATTATTAAGAGTGAGTTTTCTACGTTAAAAAAAAAAATTATTAAGAGTTATTATTACCGTAAAGAAGCCAAGTAAGCCGTTTCCCAGGATCCACCGAACTTTGAAACAGTGTTTTTTTCAATATTTAATTAACTTTTAAATGTGCATTCGTTTGAACTTTATCCTAAAATGAAGTTTGATACAAAAGAATGAGTTACAAAATTACTAATTTACGAGTTATTTCATGAGATTTAAAAAGTTTTAAAAATTGAATTTTCATGAAAATGTTATGGTTGTCCTCATGGTTTTTATATGGGAAAGTCTATTTATAAGAACAAGTGTATTTTAAAACTTATGTAATTGTATCATTTTAACAAGGTAAGGATCACTAGAAAAAGGAAAGTTGTGCATTAAAAACTATTATTTCCCTATTAAAGTCAAAAAGCAAAAATCTAAAGGTAAAGTTGAGGAGGGCCATATCATTTTTTTTTTCAAGTGAGAAAAAAAAGTTGGTTGGGCCATGTAACACAGTATATTTACAAATTACAAAAAATCTATGATGAAGTAGAGTAAATTTTCTGGTTAAAAACATTTGTTATATTATTATTATTTTAATATTAACAATATGATAATAAAAATTTCATATTATTTTATTATTTTCTGGTTAAAAATTTTCATAATGTGAGATGTATTATAAGGTCAATGTTTTTATGCATATTGGTATCAACTAGTCATTTAATTCAAATAATAATACTAATTATTATAATATAATATTAAATAAATAGCTTGGATTTATGTGGTAATGTTTTGGCATGTGATGTTTTGTTAAACACTTGGACTCTATTCAATTATATAAAAATGAAAATAAAAATATAATAATTATAATTATACTTATTAATAAAATATTTTAACTTACTCAAATTACATAAAAATAAAAATAAATAAAATTTTAAAAATAAAAATTAATAATTATATTTATAATTGTAATTATAATTAAAAATTAAATCAATTTCTCTGGATCTACCAAGTGCAAAGAGGAGTCAATTTTTTTTTTTTTTTAAATTTGCAACTTAAAAGATTTGATTCCTCTCAACCTTTAGAGATTTGAAATTAAGTTGAATCTAAGTTTATATAATTATACTAAGATTATTTCAAAAATATTTAAAAAATAAAAAATAAAGAAGAGGATTTATTCTAGAAACATTTTTAGTATTTTAAGTATGGTATGAAAACTAGGAAAGGAAAAAATTAGGAGAGTGGTGTCTATGATGATTAGGAATTATGAAGTCTTTTAATTACCTTATGTATTATTATGTTAGATTTATCCTTATATAGTATTATTATTTATTACAAGTTTGAATAATCTTATGTTGGTTGGTTAGTTATTATTAGTAATTGGTAGGTTTGTTAGCATTAGATTTTATAAGTATAAGAAAGGTTCCTTTGGGAAGAAAGAGAACAAAAAAGAAGAAAGGGAAGAAAGGAAAGATAAGGTGGATGAATTCTAAAACTAGCGGCTAGGCACGTTAGCTAGTTTTTTATTTACAAAATGTATTCTTATTTCAAATGATAATAAAATTAGAGTTTTTTTTTTTTTCCTGAGGAGAAAATGAATCATTGCTTTGGGATAACCCTCAACACCATATAGAAAACCTTAGTTTTATTCTTTCTAGTTTGGATGCATGTAGTTGAGTAGGAAGTTTACACTCTTAAATCACTAATAACAAGATCAAGACTTCGTTTACTCTACCAAAATAAAGTTATTTCGAATAAGGAATACTTCACCATACTCATTGGTTCTTATTGCCACTTGCCCATTCTACAACCCAATATGTAGGCGAATTATGATTTTGTCTATGTTCAATTTGGATCTCACAAATGTTTGTTTTAAAATACAAATAAAATATTACTAAAAAAAATAATTTAGAGCTAAAAAAATGTTTCTTTTAAAATAAATAAAAAATATTGCCAAAAAAAAATTGGGCTAATTAAAAGCAAAAATGAATAAACATGAGAGAGTATATATTTTCACAACTATTGATATGCCTATGTTCAACTTGGGAACTAATAAATGTTTCTTTTAAAATAAAAATAAAATATTACCTAAAAAAACAATGTCTACTAATCAAAAGAAAAGTTGAATAAACATGAGAGTATATATTTCAACAATTGTTCATATTGAGGGAATTTTTTGAGATCAAACAATGTAGAAGATTTTTAATCTTTTCCAACATTTTGAGGATACCTGGAGTGTCCATTCTCTCAATATGAATAAACATTCACTCTCACTCTTAGCCATTGATAAAAATACTTCAAAGCACTTAAATAAACCAAACTAATTTATTTCAATATGAATTCAATATATATTTATATAAAGAGAGACAAAAAAATATTATATTAATGTTCACCATAATATAATATTTCAATGCCCCTAAAAACAAATGTATTTGACAATTAAAGTATTCCATTTGTTCCTAATAAAAATAATAAGAGCTAGATGTATAATAAAATGAATTCTTAATAAAAAAAAGTTAAATGTGAGCCATAGATAAAATTTCAATGCTCATGTTCATGGGGTCTTGGATAGATGTGATCCAGTGTTCTCCTAAGACACTCCTTGAAGTGAAGTCACTAGTTCAATTCCCCCAATATGGGTGATATGTTGAGCATGATGAAGATGCAATCATGCCAAGATTACAAAAAAAATAAATGGCCATGTTAAGTAAAATATTTCAATGCCAAATATATATATATATATATATATATATATATATGAAAAAAAAATTGAGGTGATGTCACTATTCTACATTTTGATCACTTTTGAAATATATATTTTTCAAAGTCAATTTTTATATGATTATTGGTATCAACCAATCATTTAGTTCAAATGAAAAAAATTATTGTAATGTAAAAATAAATAAATATCTTCGATTTGTGGTAATGTCTTGTCATATTCTCTCTTATTAAACATTTTCACAAATTTTCACTAAAGCAAATTGCATAACAATACAAATACAAATAAAAAAATAGTATAAAAAATAAATTTAATAATTATGATTATAATTGTAATTATAATTAATAATTAAATTAAACTAGATCCATCTTAATTACTTAAACAAGTTTAGATTCACCTCAACACTCGATCTATCTAGCCCAGAGAGGGATCAAATCTCTTTTCACCTAAAAGTTTTTTGCAAATCAAGAGATTTTATCTCTTTTCACTCTAAAAAAAGGTTTACAACTAAAGAGAATTGATCCCTCTCAACACTTAGATATATGGAGTAAAGTGGAATCTCCACGTCATGTCGCAAAGGAAACACCTTAAGGAAGAGTATATATGAAGAGAAATGTGATATAGTAGATGATCTAAATGTAAATGTAGCTTATGTTTGAGTGAAATATCTTCACAAACCAAGCCTTAAATTATTAATCAAATGTGTTCTTGTTGATGACCCTATAACCACTTCACAAAAAAACCCAAAAATTGTTAAAAAAATGTGTTAATGTTTATGACCCCACAATCACATAACATGGGGAGAATCAAAATAAAAACAAAGTCACATGATAATGAAAAGCAAGATTTCATTATGCAGTACTCTTGAAAATCTAGATGGGAAGCTTCCATTAACCTAAAATATGTGCTGGATAAAAATGTGACAATGGTATGTTTAACGTATTTTGAATATTATCTCTACTAATAAAATATATTTGCTCCATTTATAATGTTAAATTATGTTGATAGATACAAATATTTTTTTTGTTCTCAATGTGTAAAAAATGTACTGGAAATTTTATAACAAATCATAAACAACGAGAATGGTTATAAAGTTATTGAATTAGACATAAATTATTATAATTAGAAAGAATGAGTAACAAGTTATGACAAATCATAGCCAACGAGAATGGTTGGAAAGGTTGTTGAATTATAAATAAATTTTGGTTATTTGAAAGAATGAGTAACAAGATATATGGTGTATTAGAGATAAATGTTAATAATGTTATATTCATTAAATATGCCAAAGATACTTATAATCGTTTAGTAAAGTATAGATGTTCTGAAGGAAGACTCGCACTAGATTAATTGTATCGAAACACTTGTCTACGCAAATAAACTCTTTCATATTATTTTAGTCTAAACACTCAACTTAGATGTTGAATTCAAATAAATTTCCATTTTATAAAAAATGAAAATAACAATAAACCCCACCATTAACATCGCATTGTTCTCAGGTTCAGGGGATGAATTGAATTATTGTGACGACGATAGATAACACTTCTCTTTTTTTCTCAAGAAAATTATGATGGAACGATTTCAATAATAAAATCCAGAGTCAACATTAAGCTACATATAATTTCTTTATAAACAATCTACAAAGACATGTCGTTGCTTTGAATAGTTACACATGTGAATATATAGTCTTCTTGCATTTGCTTTGCTTGTATTTTTGACATGTAGTGTTTATGGTTGGACTGCATTAAATTTGTGTATAGTCAATCACAGGAAAGAATACAGTGTACAAAACGAAATTCTCATTCCAAACGTGGGACTCGTGATTGGTTGGTATAAGAAGAACATCAAGATCAAGGTTGAAAATCAGAAATTTCATGGCATAAACTTTAAAATTAGTAAAAACTATTGTTAAATGTCGTCTTTTGGTTCTTCCTCCCACTTTGGATAATATTCATCATCATTGTTGTCCAATTCCAGGCACTCGTCAATGGGCATGGAGGTGGGCTTATGACATATTTTCCAATCTAGGGCTTGGCAGGCCGACGAGTAGTAATTCGTGGTTCAGTAGATAGGGCAGCATCGAAACTCATTCTTTCTCATGTCAGGTGTCTTGCATCAAACATACGAGAAAAGATGGAGTTTGACGCACTAAGGTCGCAGTTTGAACCACTCCACCATGAACTTGGGTTCTGGAGGTGATTCCCGCGACAGGATGTTGCTTCTGAAGTCGCTCAGGAGCAGGCAGGATTGAAGAGACAAGGACGTGAATGCGGGATTAAAGGTGGTTGTGGTTATGAAAATTTTCACCGATGCCAATTGCAGGGCTTGCAGATTCTATTGTGATTTCAAGTACTGAGTGGGAAAATGGAAGTTAGTTCTCGGGTGTTTACCTAAACCAAGAACCAACGACCTTCCATGAGGTTCTTGGAAATGTCGTAGCCATCCTGCACGCAATGGTAGAGCTCTCGGAGGGTGTTGATGTGGTTGAGAAAGGTCAACTGAACGAACACAATCCAATTTTAATGATTAAAATACTCTTGTCTAGATTCCTTAGGCTCCTAACAGGTGGGTCGTTTACAACTTTTATTACCAATGCTCTGCATATTTTTCGGAGGTATCAATTTGAAGGTGGACGATAATTCTATTATCTAACACATGAGATCAATGAATCACAACAACACACAGCGGCATGGTGGGAAGTTTTTCTCAAGTGGAACTTCTTACATCTTAATTACATTTTTTATTATATTTTCACTTTGGAGAGATATATAATTTATTTCATTCTAAATATGGAGTGAATATATAATATCAAAAAAAATTAATAACAAAATTTATGCGAGTGTGGCTCAGAAGTCAAATAAAATAACAAATATGTTCAACTTTATTCATATTTTATGAATGTTTAATATGCAGTTGACATATATTATTTACAAAATATTAATAGAAAAACTAGTTACAAAATATTAATAGAAAAACTAGTACTATATATGTATGTAATATTTTAAAAAACATTAATAATTAACAAACATAGAGAGGTTCTTTTCCACTTTGGAATATGAGGAGGCATGTACTAAAATTGTATTGTGGAGAATATGAATCATCAATGAAATATTTCAATGGTTTAACAAACGTTTTCTCAGCTTTTACACTAAAAAGGAGATTTTCATCTTGACAAATTTCATCACTCGAGACTTATGTTAAATCCAAAGTTAAAATGAATCTTCATAATAAAAAATTGTAAAAAAAATTGAATTAAAAAATAAAAATAAAAAAATAAAAAAAATCAATCAAATTTTAATTCAATTTTTTTATAAATCCATGTGGGACAGGGGGGCCACCTCCATGCAGTGATTTGACTACTAATTCTATGAGGGCATACATAGTCTACCCCCTTGGTCCACGCACAGACCCGTATGAGACCCCCTTATTTGTGGGACAAGGGGCCCACCTCCACGCAGTGATTTGCCTACTAACACATACTCTACCCCCTTGGTCCAAGAACAAACCTACCTCCAAAGTGGTGTATGAGACCCCCTTATTTGTGGGAGAAGGGACCCACCTAAGGCATGCATACTCAACCCCTCTAGTTTTGAACTCATGACATTTTAGGAGGAAACACATGTTGTTAACCATAGGGAAAACTCAAACGATATATTAAACCCACTCAAGTTATATATATATACCCTTCATCCACAGAAGAACATTGTAAACAAAATGGAGAGGAGAAAGGATTAAACACGTGCACATCGGGAAGGTGTTATCTAGGTTCAATGAATAAAATTAAGCAATGACCACCACCATTATTCATTGTTACCCTCTCATTAGGCTTGAGGAGTTAATAATGTACAATACCATGGAGAAAAGTAGCTGATCTGTCACCCAAGTTACTAGCCCTCCCTTGTTCTTTGGTTCTTACCTATATAAATGAAAACATCGTTCCAGTTGATTTCATTTTTCTGTGTACGTTAACATATCAAAAAGGTTTCAGCATCATCAAAGCAATGAGGTTGAGATATAGATGTTGCCAAAAAATATATGGGCGTTATTATTTATGAGTTTACTTATGATCCCATCATATTACAACTCGATCAAGATCCTACTCATCCTCATATTATAGCTCGATCAAGATTCTACTCAAATTGTTTATAATAGAAAAAATTTTATAATAGAAAAACTTTATAGATCATCTTGGAATCCAAACTGTTGGAATTTTACTCCCAACCACCACCATGAATAAGCATTAACGCAGCCCGCAACTTCATCAATTTTGACAGTAAGGAAGGACAGTAGTAGATCCAAGAAGCCGAAGGCGTTTTCACGCAACCACAGCAAACAAAGAACAAAGCCATACTCTGCGTTTAAGTCTTACCCACCGCATTTGACTTACCTTTTTGCCTGCATCACAAATCTTTTTATTTTTTCCTTAACACTTAAAGCCATAAGGTAAATCCACGCCGATGTGATATCCGGTGAGACCTACTATATATCCAACCACATTTCAAACCATCGTTTCCTTTGCATTTCTATATTCACACTTACCATACTTTACCGCCCGCAATTTCGCAATCGCAAAGTTTTAAACTTACCTTCCGCACATCTGCATGCTAAGTTATGTTTCTGTCGATGCGATATCAGCAGAATGCACCTTACTTTCTTCTGTACGAACCAAACCTTTGTTTTCCGCTATTTTCCTTTGTATTTTGTTTACCGCACTACTGGCATTTACCGCTCGTGGCGCGCACTTCACAATTTTTACCTTCTACCTTTCCGCCATCGTAAGCTATTTTATTTTGGGCACGATGTGATATGTGCCAGGTCACTATCACGCATCACAGCCCGCAACCTTTTGTGTTTACCTATAAAGTTGTTCAAGTTATGTTATAGGTTTTGCGATGCGATACTGCTATCGCATATCGCAATCGCCAAAAATTAAGTTTACCATTTGAGCGCTCACAGGCTATGTTATTTGGCATGTGATGTGATGGTGCCATGTCACATCCCACATCACATTTCGCAAAGTTTAAGGGATAGCGCCGAGAGTTAAAGGATCACATCGTCGATTTTCGTGGATGCGATGTGGATCAGAACCATATTACATAATATTTCAGATCCGCCCTTTTGTTTTTTTTAATGTGTTTTTTGTGTTTTCCTGTGTAGTTTAGAATAGAGTCTGCGTACCGTTTTTAATGAAAGAATGGATCTGTTAATGACCCAAGGAAAAAAAAATTGAACATCCGTTCAAGCATTAAAGCAACATTGATTAGAATTATGTTTTTACAGGCTTCGGCCATTTAATATAAGCAATGTAATTTTCATTATGTTTTTTAAGCAATGAAGAGAGTAGAAGAATTCAAACTCAGAGAAGAGTTGAATGGATTAAAAAAAGAAGTTTTGCTCTTGTGTATTACGCTATCTTTATATTGAGTGTTAATTTTCCGCATTTGTTTGTATTCTCTGTGTTGTGGGGGAGCATTCCTCTATTATTCATTTCGTTCAATATTTCCAACATGGTATCGGAGCAGGTTTAGGCTCTCAGTCAAAGAAGCACGAGCTCGCTCTCTTTTCTATAGAAGCTGTAAGATTGATTTGAGAAGTATATTTCTCCAACAGTGATAAAGCTTCAGTTTTACATAGTCAAGTTGATTGTCTATCTACATAGTTGGAATGGCAGCAGTAGGCACAAGCTTGAAAAATCCCCAACTACCACAGTTTAATGGGAAGAATTATGATTATTGGGCCATTACAATGAGAGCCTTGTTTGCTTCACAAGATATATGGCAGCTGGTGGAACAAGGTTTCCAAGAACCAGCAGATGTAGCAACGTTGGCTGCTTTGACAACAACAGAGGGACGTGTTGAGAGATAACAGAAAGAAGGACTACAAAGCCCTATTCTATATCTTCCAAGTAGTACATGAGAGTATTTTCCCAAGGATTGCTGCAGAAACAAAGTATAAGGAGGCATGGGATATTCTCAAGACAACCTATCAAGGCATGGAGAAGGTGAAGACAACAAAGCTACAAATGTTGAGGAGAGATTTTGAAACTCTCTATAAGAAATATTCTGATAACATAGACTCATTCTTCACACATGTGATTGGGTTGGTTACCCAGATAAGGTCTCATGGAGAGACACTTGAGGAAATAAGAAAAGTGGAGAAAATTTTGAGAAGTCTACCCTCAAGATTTGATGCCATATTAGTGGCAATAGAAGAGACAAAGGATCTCTCACAATTTTCAGTGGATGAGCTTCATGCATCTCTGATGTCACATGAACATAGACTGAACATAACAACGAACTCCTCATTGGAGCATGCTTTCAAGACACACATGGTGTTTTTTCGAGGTAGAGGTCGAGGAAGATAAAACTACTAAGGAAGAGGAAGAAGCCCACAGAGAGGTCGAAGAAACAACACTACAATCACTAGTGGAAGGGGAAAAAATCAAAATCAAAGTGAAGGCTGAAGCCAACACCAAGCACAAGGAAAAAGGTATGATAAATCCCAATTCCAATGTCATTATTGTAAAAAGTATGGCCATTATGCCAATGAATGTAGAAAGAAACAAAATGACATGAATAATAGGAAAAATGAAAATTTTGAAAAAGAAGATAAGAACCAAAGTAATGTGCTTTTAACATATAATTTAGGACACAAAAAACAAGATGATGTATGGTTCTTAGACTCAGGTTGTAGTAATTACATGATTGAAAACATAACAATGTTTGCCAATCTAGATGAGACTGTGAAATCCGAAGTGACAACGGGGACTAATAGTAAAGTCTCTGTCATGGGGAAAGGAAGATTTTCAATACTGACAAGAAAGGGAGAAAATAAGTTTGTACCAGATGTATATTATGTACATGGCCTGAAATGTAACCTTCTGAGCTTCGGAAAGCTCGTGAAAAAGGGCTACAATGTGTTTTTTAAGAATGATGTGTGTACAATCATGGACATACCTCCAAGTAAGAGGGTCATTACAAAAGTGCATATGACAAATAATAGAATGTTTCCTCTCAAGCACATAACAAAATTGAAGGAAGTAGGTGTGGTAGTAGCAGTCACACAAGAGGTCTTTCTAGAAGAAGTGAAAGACAAAAATTGGTTATGGCATTTGAGAAATTTGGACATCTCAATTTTGGAGGTTTGAACCTCTTTCATAAAAATGGAATGGTAAAGGGATTACCACTCATAGAGAAACCAGAGAGCCTATATGAAGGTTGCATCTTGGGCAAACAACACAGAGAATCATTTCCAGCAAGAAAGAGTATAATGGCAAAGGCACCCTTAGAGATTGTCCACTCAGATTTGTGTGGACCAATGCAAACAACATCTTTAGCTGGAAGCCATTTTGTTTTGAAATTTATAGATGATTACACCAGAAATACATGGGTGTATTTCTTAAAACTGAAAAGAGAAGTGTTTGAACAGTTTAGCGATTTCAAATATCTTGCTGAGAAGCAGAGTGGGCACTGCATCAAAGTGATAAGAACTGGCAAAGGTGGGGAATACATCTCCAAATATTTCCTACGTTTCTGTAGGGAGAATGGAATACACAAGAAGTTTACCACAATATATACACCACATCAAAATGGTGTAGCATAAGGGAAGAACTTGACCATCATGGACATGGTCAGAAGTATGTTGAAGGAAAAACACTTGTTGAAATGAGTATTAGGTTGAACCTGTCAATTGTGCAGCTTGTATTTTGAATATATGCTCAACCAAAGCTATTATGAACAGAGTTTCGAAATAAGCATGGAGTGGAACAAAGTAGATTATCACTCACGTGAAAGTATTTTGATGTGTGGCTTATGTACATGTCCTAGATCCATTAAGAAAGAATTTGGACAGCAAGGGGGAGAAGTGTATCTTTGTTGGATATAGTGATGAGTCCAAGGCATACAAACTCTATAATCCATCCAACAAGAAAGTTATAATCAACAAAGATGTGCAGTCTATTGAGGAAGAAGCTTTGGATGGAAGCTTAGAGAAGACAATGAATGTGAATACATGTGTTTCTCACGAAGGGAAAGAGGAATTGATTTATGAAAATAATTCCTCCAAGGTGGCTCCTCCTCCACCTACACGAGCATAGCAAAGCACACCACAAGTAGGAAAAAGAAAAACCTTGAGAAATCAAGGAAGTGCTTCTCCAAGCACACCACAGGAATCAGAAACTTCCTCGAGTTCAAGTGGAACTCCAAGCACACCAAGAAGACCAATATTCATAAATTTGAGTGAAATTTATGAGCAAGAAGCTGATAATAATAATGGTCTGAATTATTTATTTGCTTTGTTTTGTAATGTTGATGACCCAATTCATTTTGAGGATGAAGTAAAATAAGAAAAAAGGATTGAAGCAATGAATGAAGAGATGGGTGAAATAGAAAATAATGACACATTGGAGTTAGTGGACCTCCCACAAGGTAAAGAAGTCATTGGAGTAAAATGGGTCTATAAGACCAAAAGGAATGCCGAAGGCAAGATTGAAAGGCATAGAGCAAGACTTGTTGTGAAAGGATACAAGCAGCAAAAAGAAAGAGATTATGAAGAAACCTTTGGACCTGTTGCAAGGATGGAAACAGTAAGAAAAGTGATGTCCATAGCAACACAAAAAAAGTGGAAAGTCTACCAAATGGATGTGAAATCAATATTTCTGAATGGAGTGTTGAAAGAGGAAGTATATGTTGAACAACCTCGAGGCTATGAGATTGAAGGCCAAGAGCACAAAGTATGCAAGTTGAAGAAAGCTATTTATGGGCTAAAGAAAGCACCAAGAGCATGGTACAGCAAGATAGATGCTTACCTGACAGAAAATGGGTTCAAAAAATGTGATGGTGAAGCCACACTCTACATTAAAGAAAATAATGGTAAGATCCTTATTGTTGTTTTACATGTAGATGATTTTATCTTTACTGGCAATGAAGTTTCTCTCATTGCTGATTTTAAAGAAGTCATGAAGAGTGAATTTGAAATGACTGACTTAGGTTTATTGACATACTTCTTGGGAATAGAAGTAAAGCAAAATGAAAAGAGTTCCCAAGCAAAATATGTTGAAGAAGTGTTGAAGAAGTTTAACATGCAGAACAACAAAGCTGCAGTAACTCCAATTGTTATGGGGTTAAAGTTAAGCAAATAAGATTGCAACAAGAATGTCGATCCGACATTGTATAAGACCATAGTTGGAAGCCTCATGTATTTGAATGAAACTAGGCCTAATATTATGTATGCTGTAAGTTTAATTTCCAGATTCATGGAGACATCGAAAGAGACACATTGGAAAGCAGCCAAGAGAATTTTAAGGTATGTGAATGGAACAAAGGAGTATGGTGTTTTATACTCCTCAAATGATAATTTTAAATTGATTGGTTACACTAACAGTGATTGGGCTTGAAGTGTAGATGATAGAAAGATAACATCTGGGTATGTCTTTCATTTGGGATTGGGAGCCATTTCATGGGCTTCCAAGAAGTGACCGATAGTTTCTTTATCAACAACAGAAGCAGAATATGTGGCAAAAACAATAGCATCATGCCAAGCAGTTTGGATGAGAAAGATGCTGAGAGATTTATGTCATGAACAAGACAAAGGAAAACCAATTTATTGTGATAATAGATCAACAATAGCATTATCAAATAATTATGTTTTCATAAGAGAAAAAAGCATATTGATGCAAAATATCATTTTATAAGAGAATTAGTTAACAATGGTGATATTTTTTTGCAGCATTGCAAGACAAAGGAACAATTTGATGATATCCTCACAAAGCCATTAGCACAAAAGAGTTTTGAGTATCTCAGAAAATGTCTGTGAATGATTGATGACATCAGTTGTGATTAAGGGGGATTGTTGGAATTTTACTCCCAACCACCGCCATGAATAATCAATGGTGCAACCCACAACTTCATCAATTTTGACAGCAAGGAAGGACATCATCAAATCCAAGAAGTCGAAGGCATTTTCATGCTACCACAGAAAAAAAATTACAAAGCCATACTTTGCATTGAAGTCTTACCCACCGCATTTGAATTAAATTTTTTCCCGCATCGCAAATATTTTTCTTTTTCCCTTAATGCTTAAGCCATAAGGTAAATGCCTGTCAATGCGATATCCGACGGGACCTACCGTACATCCAACCACATTACAAACCATCGTTTCCTTTTTATTTCTTTCTTTGCACTTACCTTACTTTACCGCCCACAATTTTGCAATCACAAAGTTTTAAAATTACCTTCTGCACATATGCATGCTAAGTTATGTTTCCGCTGATGCGATATCAGCAGGACCCACCTTAATTTATTCAATACGAACCAAACCTTTGTTTTATGCCATTTTCCTCTATATTTTATTTATCACACTTACTGGCGTTTACTGCCCGTAACGCGCACTTCGCAAGTTTTACCTTTTAACTTTCCACCATCACAAGTTATGTTATTTTGGGTGCGATACAATATGTGCCATGTCACTATCACACATCGCAACCCGCAACATTTTCTGTTTACTCGTAAAGTTATGCAAGTTATGTTATATGTTTTGCGATGCAATATCGTTATCACATATCTCAATCGTCAAGATTCAAGTTTACCATTTGAGCACCCACAGGCTATGTTATTTTGAATCCGATGCGATGGTGCCACATCACATCGCACATTGCAGTTTGCAAAGTTTAAAGGATAGCGCCAAGTGTTAAAGGATCACATCGCCAATTTACGCAGATGCGATGTGGATCAGAACCATATTACATAATATTTCAGATCTATCCTTTTGTGTTTTTAAATGCATTTTCCGTGTTTTCCTTTGTAGTTTAGAATACGGTCTGCGTACTGCTGACGACCCAAGGACAAATTTTGTTGAACGTCTGTTCAAGAATTGAAACAACATTGATTAGAATTAGGTTTTTACAGGTTTCGACCATTTGAGATAAGCAATGAAATTTTCATTATGTGAGCAATGAAGAGAGTAGAAGAATTCAAACTCAGAGAAGAGTTGAATAAATTAAAAAAAGAAAATTTTCTCTTGTGTAATAAGTTTTCTATGTATTGACTATTAATTTTCCACATTTATTTGTATTCTCTGTGTTATGGAGGAGCCTCCCTCTGTTATTGATTTCGTTCAATATTTCTAATAAACCATGATTCAAAATTAAAAAGTGTCCCCAAGCAAAATTGAGGTCGTAAATCGAAAACTACATTCATAAATTCTCTCCAAAAATATGGTCATTATTATTTCTTAGTTTTTTTACTATATGATAGCTTCTTTTTATTTTGTAATAGCATTTGCTCATATTTTTTAATTTATATTATTTTTCCTAATTTTAATGTTGCCTTTATTTGACACGGCTGAATTTGAATGCACCATACATTATCTGATGCATTGTAAAATTCTCCTTAAATTATCTCATTCTTTATCGCTGAAAGAAATATCTCATCAGAATCTTAATGGAACATGCATTAAAAAAAAAATATTGAATTTGAATTAGAAGTAAATAATATTAAAAAACTAAAATCATTATAATTTTTTAAGTTAAGAAAAAACTATATAATGAAATAGTTTGATGACCTGCTATATACTTTTGTATTTTGTATTTCAAACCTGTTTTTTACTAGAAAATAGAGAACCTAGTAAGCTTAAAAAAAAAATAGTTTTGATGTTATGGTGCAAAGACTCGCCCAAAAAGTTCAGAAGTCAATTATGGGACAAAGCTATATACTAACTTTTTCTTAACTACTGCAAATTACTGGAATCTTAGGTGAAAAAATTATTATAGTTATAATGTATATTTATTATTATTATTTATATTTTATAATTATAATATAAAATATATTAATATGGATTAACAATTATAATTAATTATTATTTTAATATAATATTTATTAAATAATTATAATATAAAATTATTCATTTTAGATATATAAAAATTCTAGGTAAGGATGTTGTAATATAATGTAATTTCCTGTAAATAGTTAATTAAGTCAAAAAAAAGTTTAAAATTCAAATAGCTATGTGAAAATGGAAATAATAAAATTTTATGTTATTAGTTTGATTTTTATTATTTTTTGTTGGGTAGTTAAAGTAAACTTGTCTTAGTCAAGTTACTCGTGGTTTTTGAATTCAAGATTTATGACAATTCATGATATTGACCCATAGTATCCATGTGAAATAATTTTTTTTAAAGAAAGAATTGAATCAACCTACATTCATCTTAACTCTAGATTTTTCATTTGAAAAGATTTCATCCTAAAGAATTTGATCTTTCTCTACCATTAATAAATCTAAAATTAAAATAAATATAACATCCATTTAAAATGACTCACTAAAACACAACCAAAACATAAAATCTTACCATAATCTTAAATAAAATTTTAATAAGTAAATAAAAATTAAAAAAAATGATTTCATATCCATCCAAATATTTCTCATTCCATACCCAAAAAAAAAAATACACTTTGGAAAATTGTGGTTTTATAATTTCATTCATATCTTATTTAAAAAAAATAATAAAATAAAATTTTACTACTTTATTTGGGCTCACGAGAACGAGTATTTGATCTTAACCTAATAACTTATAAAATGTTTTTACTATATATCGGCTTATGAGAACGATTGTTTAATCCTTAACTCAATAACTTAGTGCAGCAGGGAGTTCTCATAGGATTGTCATCGCAAGTAATTGACATTGGGCTTTAGGCTTTCAAGTTCTCATAATGAAATGAAATTAATATAAATAATCTATTAATATTAATTTAGTTTAGTTAATATAAATATTTAAATAATTTATAATTAAATATTGAAAAAAAAAATTAAATTTTAAAATAATTTTTTTTGATTTTTTCATTATTTTATCAATATTAAAATATTTTATTTATGGAAAAACAATGGTTTAATCCTTAACTTATTAACTTAGTGTAGCATGGAGTTCTCATAGGATTGTCATCGCGAGTAATTGACATTGGGTTTTAGGATTTCAAGTTCTCATAATGAAATTAAATTAATATAAATAATCTATTAATATTAATTTAGTATAGTTAATATAAATATTTAAATAATTTATAATTAAATATTAAAAAAATTATTTATTTATTTTTTTAAATTTCAAAATAAAGATTTTTCTTTTAATTTTTCATTATTTTATCAATATAAAATATTTTATTTATGGATGAAAGTTAAAATAAACTATTTAAGTTTCTCTTTCTTTTTTTTCTCTAACACAATTAGGCACTCAAATTAAATAATCGATATTAAAAAAACCAAAAACATTAAATATTGAGTATTTGGTGATTTGTGCTTTCTCTAAATACATATGGTTTTCTTGTGTTTAGAAAACGGAGCTTTAAAAAAAATAAAAATAAAACAAAACTCATAAACTCTTTTAAGTCAAAGAAAAAACAATTATTAACCTAACAAAATCAGCTTTATTTTATTATACAACTTTATTTTATTATACAACTTTATCATAGTCCTGATGATGAACCACACTGGTTGGTTCGAAACGCGTCGACCTCGTTCTTTTGCATGTGATTACTACCGAAAGAATTTCTACAAATTTATATTATGGATCACAGAAGCTTAGATTCCAAAAACTAATTTTATATTAATTTTTTTTTATTTAACAAAATTATGGGTTAACTGAATGATCTAACTACACATATTCCTTGTACTGACCGGAAAATTCCACATCTTGTATTGAGCGATAAAACTTTCACGCATAAATACATGCCCATGCCCTCTCTTCCATATTATATTCTTGCTTTTGGAAGAATTACATCCACAATCGATTGCAAGAAACGATTAAAGAAGAAAAATCATAAAAATGTACGTTAGAGTTCTTCTCTTAAAATCTTCTGATATGGTTGGTAGCAACCTGCTTCGTCAGTCAACGAGCATAAAATATTTATTTGAGTTCTTCCTTGAAATCTTCTGATATCGTTGCTAGCAACCTGCTTCGTCAGTCAACGAGCATAAGATATTTATATTCTGCACACCCAACACTAGCCATTTAGTTTTACAACATTTATACCTCTACGTATTTGCCAGAATTTCTTTCAACTTACAATGTTTCGTACGGAGATGCTCATTAAACCTCGACTTTTTTTTGAGTGAGATATTCATTAATTGTTTAATTAAAATCCACATATTCTGCTACTTGAAAATTTGGTTATATATGAAATAGATCCCTTAAAAAATCATTCATGCATTTTATTTTTAACTTGGTGCGGTGCGCTGAGAGAACCAATTCAGTGCTCATACCATGCTCTCCAGTGGATGACTTAATTACTTAGCTAGGGTTGAGATTTGGAAAACACACCAACGTACTGAGGTTTAGTCAATGAGTGATTGGAAGAAAGGAACGATAAAACAAAATCAAGAGCATTGAGACGCAGAAATATAGTTTCCATTTCATAACTTACATCACTTCCATACCTTGCTGGAACTCGAGGAGAAGTATTTGCAGACTCCTTGGAAGTAATATTGGAGCGTCTCAACCCGCAGTAACGCCAATTCCTTCTCCCTTGTAGCCACTTCTCTCCACATTTTCTTTGCCTCCACGTGCATTGCTATTTTCAAGGTTTCTACTTTTTTGGATAGTACATGCAAGGGTGTAGGCCCCAGGTGAGCCTTATTTCCTCTGCCATAGGCCCATAAATGCGCCCAGGCAGGAAATGCTCAGGAATGTATCCTTCTTTGTAGGGAAGTGCTACAAAATACTTCTCTCTTGTCCAAAATGCGTCTGGTCTACTTGCAGTTCAATCTTTTCGCAGTTTCTGAGAAATTTGCTGTAGAGCGTCTGGACCATGCAATTCAGCATTCTTTACAATCTTATTGATTTTGGTCAAATCTTGTAGACTACTTTGGATTGGGTCTGCTTTTTCTGGTTGAACTTGAACTCTGTGGTCACTGGAAGCAGAAACTGTAACTGATCCTTGAGGGGTAGTAAATGTGACATATTCATGGCTGAAAATTACAGGCATATATTTCTTCAAAAAATCTTGGCCTAATAACATGTCAGTGCCAATATCAAAACTGTACAAGGTTACAAAAACTTTGACATCATGTAAATAAATGGGAAAATCTGAGGCTATATGATTTATATCCATCAGATCTTTTGTAATAGCCCTGAACTGAAGTTTGGTAGGCTGCCAATAATAGGATGGGATTGCTCCATACTTACAGCAGCTGCTCATTGCTCCAGAATCTATATGTGCATCCAGAGTATAGGCTTTGATTCCTGGAACTTTGATTTTTATAGGAATCATGACTCTGTCTCCTATTCCCATAATATTAATCTGCTCAACACTAAGCTTAGGGAAACATTCTTCTGGAACATTCTTCAGTAATTCTTTTGTCAATTTAGAATTACAATCATCATAATCAGCAATAAGCAATTGTAATTTCGCAGATAATTGAACCATTTCTCACCTGACATGATGAATTGGAGATTCTAAATCTGTGATTTTCTTTTTGAGAGTATCAATTTTATCCATACCTTTGCCTTCAGTGATTGCAAGAGGTTTGAACATTGAATCAAACTCTTCTTCTATAAAGTCTGCATCTGGGAATCTTTCTTGCTGCTTACCTTTTGAAGGTAATTGTTTTTCTAGATTCTCCAATTTTTCTGACAACCATCTTCTGGCAGTAAACTGCACTGGATCCAACTTTGCTAATTCAGCTTTGACTGCTGCAATCTTCATCTGTAAATTATCAGAAGAACTTGAATAATTTTTTTTTATATCAAGGATAAAAGTTTCATCTGAATCAGATGATTCAAATTCTAATGTTAATCTCCTGATTTCTGGAACTACATCTTCTTCTGATTTTGAAGAAGTACTAAAGACTTCAAAATATTCACCATCTGAATGAGATATGAGATCCCATTCTTTAGGATCATGAATGGAAGAAAAAATATCTACAATTTTCATTTGTTTCTTATCTTTCTTTGCCTTGTAGGTAGTTGCATAATGGCCTTGCTTTCCTCATATAAAACAAACAACTTTATTTGAAGGCTTTCCCCTTTTCCTAGAGACTATCCTTCTTCCTTTGCATGATTTCTTTAAAGGATTATATTTCTTTCTTCTGGGGACATACTTATCTGTCTTGCAAGAGCAAGAAGTCTTAGAAACTGCTTTTTGTTTTTCTTATGACATCCAAAATCATATGTCTCTTTAAAATTATTACAGAACTTTGTACTAAAGTTCATTTGTTTTTTGAAATTCTTCTTGGCTTTACCTTCAGCACATTCTTTCTGTAATATTGTAACAATCAACTAGTGGATTGCTGCAAAAGACTGTCCTTCTAAACTTATCTTATGATTTTCCAAATGCTGATTTATTAAATCAGGAATTTTCCCTGGCATTGATGCTATATAATACCTCAGATATGCAACATTATGTGAATCACTGGCCTGATATAATAATTTTTGCATAACACAAAAATAATCCTGCAAGTGATCAATATTACACAATTTCTGAGACAAGAACAACTGTGCATGGTGTGCTGAATCCTCTTGAACCATTCCAACAAATTCATGTTTCAAAGCATCAAATAGTGCTTTCAAAGGATCATCTTCATTTTCAATTATTTGGTCTTTATCTCTTTCAGCTAACTTTTTCCACCATTGCTTTAAGATGCCAGTAAAAGACCATACTATCTGTGTCACTATGTCTGACCAATCAGCTTTTGTTTCAGCTTTTCTTTGTAATGCCCAGGCATGGACATTTTGAAGGACTGTGATAACTTCATTGTAGTCTAGACAATCAATATTAACCAACAAAGTGTTTCCATAACCTTTATTAATGGGATTGTCTAATCTGACAGGAGCTGTCTGAAGATTCTCAGTGTATCTGCCAAAAGGGCTAGTGGCTGATGCTTCATGAGCAGTTGTATGACTGGAATCTTTTTTCCCTTTATTAGGAAAATTTGGATGTTCAGTTCTATCTCTTTTAAAACTTGATTCTCCTTGAACTTGTTCTCCAGGGGTTCTAGGAGTTGAGGTAACACCTGACATGGCCATAATAGTAGGAGCAGATGGTTGGCCATTTTTCTGTAATAAAGAACTAAGGCTGACATAGTTCTTTGGAACTTTTAGACTTTCTACAGAAGGAAATTCAGCTAGTCTTTTCTTCATCAATTCTCTCTTTTCTTTAGCCAAATTAGTTCCTTTCTGTATTTTTTCAATCTTTATCATATCCATATTCTCTACCCCTTTAAAAAGTATGAACTTATCTTCATCAGTACTGGAGGAGAATTCGAGCTTGGAGCTGGATATGTCTACTTCTCTATAATGTGGAGAAGAAGCAGGTTGTGGAAGACCATCTCGAAGATGATCTAATGACTTGGAAATAATTCCCATGTTGGACTAAATATCATTGAGCTTTTTAGAGTGCTCATTCTGTATTCCTAGCAGATCATTATAGCCTTCATGCATTTTTTTAATATGTTATTTTACTTCTAGAACATCTTTGGCTATGTCATCTATGTTCTGTAACATACAAACTATTTGGTAGTTTGTATAATTATGCATCTTTTCAGAATCATTCTGTTCTGGATCAGACAAATCTTTCATATGCAAAAACTGCATCTGTGCCTTTTTAGATCCATTCTTGAAAGTCCTTGTAGTGTTTGCAGGTTCTAAATGCCTTTCACTAATTTTAGCTGAAATGTCTTGCTGGGATCTAGGCAAAATAAAACTCTTTATATATGGAATGAATACTTCAGACTTAGGAGATTCTTCAACCTGGAAAGTGGATGTGGATGGAACACAGAACTGGAAATTACTTGCTTTATGAGTGGATTTGTTATGTGAGACAGAATGTCTTGCAGATAGACTTCTAGGAATAACAACTGTAGGAGAAGGTTGTTGTATGGTGGATCTAGTGTCTCTGCCCCCTAAAAATGGAGATCTTGTCAAATGGGACATAGATCTAGTGAGAGACGGAGTGATAAACTTTAAACCAGTAGATCCATCAGGATGATGAACAAGGGATAACTGCTGAGGTTCCTTGGATGTTTGCAGTTGATGATATTTCTGTGACAATGGAGTATAGGAACTATTCCATTCATTAGGAAGAACACATTCTGCAAAGCCAATTTTTAAGGGAGCAGTGTTCCCTGGGCCAACTATAACACCTTCTTTAAGGGCTCTTTCTTTTAATCTAGGATTCAGAGGTGGCATGGAAGTAGAGACAAACCGTAGGCAAATAGAAGCATGTAGCTGGGCAATCTGTGACTGTGGGGCGACATTAAAACCATAGAATTGGATATAGGCATTCAAGAATTCATTGATATATGGATCTGTCAATGAAACTTGATATCTTGGGATAACTGAAGACCATGTGGGTCCATTATTTAATGGACTCTGAAAACCCCCTATCAATGCATCATTGAAATGATTCATTCTTGTATCCAGTATGCATGTTAAATAAGAAGTATTTAAACCAGGTCTGACTAAAGGATTAATCCCAAATTGGATCATGCCTATATGCACATATCTGTAACCATTTTCCAATCCCCATTCAACATCTTCTTTTTTAATCAAAGGAATCTGATAAATGATTGTCCAGTAGAAATAGGAATATTTACTGAAGTGAATCTGAATAGTTGAGTAGCTCTAAATTGAAACACAGGCATATTATATAATTTATCTACATAAATCTCTGGTAGTGTCCAATTAGGCTGAGGCTCAAATTCTTGTACTAAAACTTTTTCATCATACAAGACATCTTTATCACCAGATTTGTTTAGATATTTATTCAAAAATGACCATCTATTCTTATGAGCAATCTTTTGGTCTTCGGGTTTCTGAACGAATTCATTCATATAACGAGCCATTAAGAATAAAGTGTGAGTAAGCACCTGAACAGAGGAGAACCAAAGTCTTTGTGCACCAAGAGCAAAACACGACGGTCCTTCGCCTTCAATGCTCAACCAGCGCCTTACCTCCAACTGAGACTCGTGGACAGAAGCTCAGACAAACACGACTCAATGGGAAAACCAACAGAAAGAGAACTTCGGACAAAGAACCAGATATCTCTGATACCAATTTTATAACAACAAAATCCCAGATGAAAATGCTCAGATTCACAAGATATATATTGATTTCAGAAAATATTTTACATCGCAATTACAGACAAACTCAGAATATATGACTGGAAAACAGATCTCCTTCCAGAGATAGATTGTAGTGGCTTTTACCAGACTTTAGCTACTCATAAAGAGCGAGCGTTACTGGAGGCTATCTGGCCAACATACAGACTTTGTCTCAGAGTTCTTTGAACACAACACTCTATACATACATAGACTTGAGTCTAAAACTCCGTGATGCAAGCAGATCGCGAATGTTTGCGTAGATGCAGAGCAGGGAGACTAAACTCAGACACACACAAAGACTCCAAATCACTCCAACTCCAAATGCCAAATGAGCTTACAATGCTAGAATTTATAGCTGTCTAGCAGGTCATCCGGTTAAAACTTTTATCGGAGACAGGGAACTAAAAGAATCTGCTTTCGGCTAGACCATCATGCAAGATGTCTATCACGAAAGGAAAAGAACTGAAAAAGAAATGACCAGTCCTAAAGATTCGGGCAAGTGGGGACAACCACTTGTTATCTCGTCCCTTGGAGGCTAGGCCAAGTGGGGACCGAATCTGACTCAACCTAACTATGACAATCATGGCCGGAATCTAGGACATCGGCTCTGTTACAAAAGTAATTACACAGTGGAGATTTTAATCAGAAGAAATCCCATGGAAACTTACAAGTAAGATATGTACAAGATATGCAAGGATATCAAATGAGTGATCCTTACAATCAATCACTATTGGTGCGGTCTTCATAATCATGTTCATGATCATTATTTATCTCTCTATAATATTCCAATAATTATTCAGTGCCCGGAGCAACTATTTCATGTGGAATATAAAGCCATGGAGGATCATATTCTCTGAAGCAACAGTGGAAAGGAAAGGAGAACATATTAAGAGGCTTGTTTACTTCTTCAACAGTGATTCTTCCTTGGAAACTGACAAAGAGATTAAATGATTCATCTTCTTGATTTGGTACCAAGACTGTGTCTTGATGTGCTAGTTTGAACTCAATGACATAATCACTCTGTGCAGCTATATGCAATTCCCAAATTAATGTACTTAATGTGCACTTATGATCATGCTCTAACATCCAACTGACTCTTGGCATATACTTGACTAGAAACAACTTAAACCATGGACTCCACCAATTTAAAGTATTGTCTACATCTATGGCATAAAAAATGACTTTGACTGATCCATGAATTCTAGCTCTTTGATGGATAGTGAAGTAATATTGCCAGGTCCAATCTATTTTCTGGATGAATGCAAAATATATTGGATCTGGTCCTCTAGATAATGCATAATATACCCGCCAAGACTTATTCCTATATGGAAATTCTCTAAAATACATCCATTGTGCTTCCTCTGAATCAAACCATTTTTGTAGCACAATTTCTTTAAGGCTAAAAGGTAAATTCATGACTTGCTGTACAAAACAATCCCAACAAAACTTATAATGACAATTACTACACACTATAACTTGACTGACTTGACGAGACCTGACTGACCTTACTTGACTGGACTAAACTGAACTTGATGCTTGACCTTGATAAAGTGGTTTGAACATTTTTATTTCTTTGATTTCTTCTGATCCTTCCCTTGTAAGCATATCGGCAAGATAATTCTCAGCACCAGACTTGTATACAATATCAAAGTCAAAACCATCAAGCCATAATGCCCATCTTAAAACTCTGGTACTGCCTTGCTCTAATAATTTCTTGTTAGTCAAAATACTTTTCATGTGCTTTAAATCTGTTCTAACAAGAAACCTGACACTCTTCAAAAATAGCCGAAACCTTTTGATACCCTTTTTTACGGCAAGTATCTCCTTGTGAGATGAAAGTTATTTCTTTTCTGCATCTTCAAAAGTACCTGAAGCATATGCACATACCAATTCTTTCTTTCCATGCTTTTGCAACAATACAGCAGCCCAAGTGTGGTCAAAAGCATTTGTTTCAAGAATGAAAGGGAGATTAGTATCAGGGAGCTTAAGCTTTGGAAAATCTCTAAGCTTACTCTTGATACTCTTTACTACTTCTGTCATTTCTTTTGTCCATCCAATTGCTTCTTTCTTTAATCTTTTCAACAATATCTTTGTGTCTTCAGACTGCTTCTCATAAAAGTTTCTAATGTAATTCAAGCAACCAAGAAATCTTTGCAAAATCTTTACATCAGGAAAAATATCAGGAAATTTCAACAAATGAGTCAGAATGTGAGGCTGGAGTTCTACATGTCCCTTTTCTATATGAAGTCCCAGATAATCTATTCTAATTGTGCCAACCTGGAACTTTTCTTCTAAATTTGAAAGAACCAAACCATGCTTATATACAAGCTGATAAAACTGTTCTAAATGATTTTTGTGGCTATTCACATCACGACTGAAAATAAGAAAAACATCTATATATACAATTATGTACTCTACCCCGCCAAAAATGTCTTCCATGCGCTTCTAAAATTCAGAGGGAGCATTTTTTAATCCAAAAGGCATAACAATTCATTGATATTGACCATGAGGGACTATAAATGCAGTTTTATATCTGTCATCAGGAACAATACCAATCTGCCAAAATCCGCTCTTGAGATCAAATTTGCTAAAAACATTAGCATTAGCAATTTTCGCTAACAATAATTCTTTATTTGGCAAAGGATATCTGATTGGAAAAAGAGCATCATTTGAAGGCTTATAATTAATCACAAGGCATTTTTTACCTCTTTTTTGTTCATTGTGCTTATTCACATAAAAAGCTGGGCAAACCCAGGGACTCTTGCAAGGCTCAATAAGCTTTTGTTGCAGTAGCTAATCAATTTCTTGTCTGCACAATTCTTGCTCATTCAGACTCATATGATTAGCACTAACCTTTTGAGGTTTAGGAATGTATCCTTCTTTGTAGGTAAGTGCTACAAAATAGTTCTTTCTTGTCCAAAATGTGTCTGGTCTACTTGCCGTACAATCTTTTCACAGTTTCTGAGAAATCTGCTATAGAGCGTTTGGACCATGCAATTCAGCATTCTTTACAATCTTATTGATTTTGGTCAAATCTTGTAGACTACTTTGGATTGGGTATACTTTTTCTGGTTGAACCTGAACTCTGTAGTCACTGGAAGCAGGAACTGTAACTGATCCTTGAGGGGTAGTAAATGTGACATATTCATGACCAAAAATTACAGGCATATATTTCTTCAAAAAATCTTGGCCTAATAACATGTTAGTGCCAGTATCAAAACTGTACAAGGTTACAAAAACTTTGACATCATTTAAATAAATGGGAAAATCTGGGGCTATATGATTTATATCCATCAGATCTTTTGTAATAGCCCTGAACTTAAGTTTGGTAGGCTGCCAATAATAGGATGGGATTGCTCCATACTTACAGCAGCTGCTCATTGCTCCAGAATCTATCTGTGCATCCAGAGTATAGGCTTTGATTCCTGGAACTTTGATTTTTATAGTAATCATGACTCTGTCTCCTATTCCCATAATATTAATATGCTCAACACTAGGCTTAGGGAAACATTCTTCTGGAACATTCTTCAGTAATTCTTTTGTCAATTTAGAATTACAATCATCATAATCAGCAATAAGAAATTGTAATTTCGCAGATAATTGAACCATTTATGACCTGACATGATGAATTGAAGATTCTAAATCTGTGATTTTCTTTTTAAGAGTATCGATTTTATCCATACCTTTGCCTTCAGTGATTGCAAGAGGTTTGAACATTGAATCAAACTCTTCTTCTATAAAGTCTGCATCTGGGAATCTTTCTTGCTGCTTACCTTTTGAAGGTAACTGTTTTTCTAGATTCTCCAATTTTTCTAACAACCTTCTTCTGGCAGTAAAATGCACTGGATCCAACTTTTCTAATTCAGCTTTGACTGCTGCAATCTTCATCTGTAAATTATCAGAAGAACTTGAATAAAACATTTTTATATCAGGGATAAAAGTTTCATCTGAATCAGATGATTCATATTCTAATGTTAATCTCCTGATTTCTGGAACTACATCTTCTTCTGATTCTGAAGAAGTACTAGAGACTTCAAAATATTCACCATCTGAATGAGATATGAGATCCCATTCTTTAGGATCATGAATGGAAGAAAAAATATCTACAATTTTCATTTGTTTCTTATCTTTCTTTGCCTTGCAGGTAGTCGCATAATGGCCTTCCTTTTCACATATAAAACAAACAACCTTCTTTGAAGGCTTTCCCCTTTTCCTAAAGACTATCCTTCTTCCTTTGAATGATTTCTTTGAAGGATTATATTTCTTTCTTCTGGGGACATACTTATCTGTCTTGCAAGAGCAAGAAGTCTTAGAAACTGTTTTTTTCTTTTCTTATGACAACCAAAATCATATGTCTCTTTAAAATTATTACAGAACTTTGTACTAAAGTTCATTTTTTTTTTGAAATTCTTCTTGGCTTTACCTTCAGCACATTCTTTCTGTAATATTGTAACAATCAACTAGTGGATTGCTGCAAAAGACTGTCCTTCTAAACTTATCTTATGATTTTCCAAATGCTGATTTATTAAATCAGGAATTTTTCCTGGCATTGATGCTATATAATACCTCAAATATGCAACATTATGTGAATCACTGGCATGATATAATAATTTTTGCATAACACAAAAATAATCCTGCAAGTGATCAATATTACACAATTTCTGAGACAAGAACAACTATGCATGGTGTGCTGAATCCTCTGGAACCATTCCAACAAATTCATGTTTCAAAGCATCAAATAGTGATTTCAAAGGATCATCTTCATTTTCAATTATTTGGTCTTTATCTCTTTCAGCTAAATTTTCCCACCATTGCTTTAAGATGCCAGTAAAAGACCATACTATCTGTGTCACTATGTCTGACCAATCAGCTTTTGTTTCAGCTTTTCTTTGTAATGCCCAGGCATGGACATTTTGAAGGACTGTGATAACTTCATTGTAGTCTAGACAATCAATATTAACCAACAAAGTGTTTCCATAACCTTTATTAATGGGATTGTATAATCTGACAGGAGCTGTCTGAAGATTCTCAGTGTATCTGCCAAAAAGGCTAGTGGCTGATGCTTCATGAGGAGTTGTATGACTGGAATCTTTTTTCCCTTTATTAGGAAAATTTGGATGTTCATTTCTATCTCTTTTAAAACTTGATTCTCCTTGAACTTGTTCTCCAGGGGTTCTAGGAGTTGAGGTAACACCTGACATGGCCATAACAGTAGGAGCAAATGGTTGGCCATTTTTCTGTAATAAGGAACTAAGGCTGACATAGTTCTTTGGAACTTTTAGACTTTCTACAGAAGGAAATTCAGCTAGTATTTTCTTCATCAATTCTGTCTTTTCTTTAGCCAAATTAGTTCCTTTCTGTATTTTTTCAAACTTTATCTTATCCATATTCTCTACCCCTTTAAAAAGTATGAACTTAGCTTCATCAGTACTGGAGGAGAATTTGAGCTTGAAGCTGGATATGTCTACTTCTCTGTAATGTGGAGGAGAAGCGGGTTGTGGAAGACCATCTCGAAGATTATCTAATGACTTGGAAATAATTCCCATGTTGGACTGAATATCATTGATCTTTTTAGAGTGCTCATTCTGTATTCATAGCAGATCATTATAGCCTTCATGCATTTTTTTAATATGTTCTTTTACTTCTAGAACATCTTTGGCTATGTCATCTATGTTCAGTAACATACAAACTATTTGGTAGTTTGTATAATTATGCATCTTTTCAGAATCATTCTATTATGGGTCAAAAAAATCTTTCATATGCAAAAACTGCATCTGTGCCTTTTTAGATCCATTCTTGAAAGTCCTTGTAGTGTTTGCAGGTTCTAAATGCCTTTCACTAATTTTAGCTGAAATGTCTTGCTGGGATCTAGGCAAAATAAAACTCTTTATATTTGAAATTAGGAGATTCTTCAACCTGGAAAGTGGATGTGGACGGAACACATAACTGGCAATCACTTGCTTTATGAGTGGATTTTTTATGTGAGACAGAATGTCTTGCAGATAGACTTCTAGGAATGACAGCTGTAGGAGAAGGTTGTTGTATGGTGGATCTAGTGTCACTGCCCCCTAAAAATGAAGATCTTGTCAAATGGGACATAGATCTAGTGAGAGACGGAGTGGTAAACTTTAAACCAGTAGATCCACCAGGATGATGAACAAGGGATAACTAGTGAGGTTCCTTGGATGTTTACAGTTGAGGATATTTCTGTGACAATGGAGTATAGGAACTATTCCATTCATCAGGAAGAACATATTCTGCAAAGCCAATTTGTAAGGGAGTAGTGTTCCCTGGGCCAACTATAACACCTTCTTTAAGGGCTCTTTCTTTTAGTCTAGGATTCAGAGGTGGCATGGAAGTAGAGACAAACCGTAGGAAAATAGAAGCATGTAGCTGGGCAATATGTGACTGTGGGGCAACATTAAAACCATATAATTGGATATAGGCATTCAATAATTCATTGATATATGGATCTGTCAATGAAACTTGATATCTTGGGATAACTGAAGACCATGTGGGTCCATTATTTAATGGACTCTGAAAACCCCCTATCAATGCATCATTGAAATTATTCATTCTTGTATCCAGTATGCATGTTAAACAAGAAGTATTTAAAACAGGTCTGACTAAAGGATTAATCCCAAATTGGATCATGCCTATATGAACATATCTGTAACCATTTTCCAATCCCCATTCAACATCTTCTTTTTTAATCAAAGGAATCTGATAAACTGATTGCCCAGTAGAAATAGGAATATTTACTGAAGTGAATCTGAATAGTTGAGTAGGTCTAAACTAAAACACAGACATCTTATATAATATATCTACATCAATCTCTGGCAGTGTCTAATTAGGCTGAGGCTCAAATTCTTGTACTAAATCTTTTTCATCATACAAGACATCTTTATCACCAAATTTGTTTAGATATTTATTCAAAAATGACCATGCCGTCGGATCATCCAACGGCGAGCATTTCCTGCCTGGGTGCATTTATGGGCCTATGGCAGAGGAAATAAGGCTCGCTGTAGGCCCTAGGCTAGCACGGCCAGACACTAAAATAAAACTCTTATTCATGTCGAATCCCACATGTGAAATTGTTGCTCAATCAAACTTTCCTTAGCAATCCGATGCAAGATCTATATGATCATGGACACCATCAATGATTTGGTGATCAGTTAAACAAATACAGATTTAGTTGATAGTTAAAGTAGTGAGATTTAAGGGTGGAAGAACATTGAGGGTGCAAAGGAGTGTAATGTGTCAGCTAGGAGAGTTCTTCCCACAGGGAGCGCTTTGACGTAATTAGAGTAATTTTATTTCAAAAATATTTTCCAAAAAAAGAGATTTATTTTTAGTATTTTAGATACGGTATGAAAACTAGAAAAAGAAACCATTATGATAGTGGTGTCTCTCTTGATTAGGAACTATGAAGTATTTTAATTGGTTTTTCTGTGAGTATGTTATACTTTATCCTTATGTCTTGTTATTATTTATTATAAGTTTTTATAATATTTTGTTTCTATTTTAATATGTTTTTTTGGTTAGATTTTATAGTAATTGATGAGTTTCTTAGCATTTAGACTTTATAAGTATAAGAAGGGTTGTTAGCATTTAGATTTTATAAGTACAAGAAGGGTTTCTTTTGGAAGAGAGGAAGTGAAAAGGGAAGAAAGGAAAGGTGGATGACTTCTACAACTATACTAGCCTCTAGGCATTTTAGCTAGTTTTTCCTATACTGCTTAGTTATGAGGGATTTATAGTCACTATTTTTGTACATCCAAGTGATCCTTTATATTCAAATACATATTTGTCATGTATATACAAAATTTATTTTTATTTCAAATGATAATAAAATTAGGCTTTTGTTTTAGGAAAACATGAAGCGCTGCTTTGGGATAACACTCAACACTGTATAAGAAAACCTTCATTTTATTCTTTCTAGTTTGGATGCAAGTGGTTGAATAGGAAGTTTACACTCTTCCATCACTAATAACAACATAAAAAATTTGTTTACTCTACCAAAATAGATTTATTTCGAATATTGAACACTTCCTCATACTCATTGATTCTTATTGCCACTTGGCACATTCTACAACCCAATATGTAGGTGAATTATGATTTTGTATTTGTTCAATTTGGAGCTGAAAAATGTTTCTTTTAAAATAAAAATAAAATATTAACTAAAAAAACAATCTCAGCCAATAAAAAAAATGAATAAACATGAGAGAGTATATATTTCAAGAATTGTTCATATGGAGAGAATTTTTTGAGATTAAACTACGTAGAGGATTTTTAATCTTGTCCAAACATTTCACATTGTGAGGATAGGTGGGGTGCATGATTATCTCAATATGAATAAACATTCACTCTCACTTCTATCCATAAATAAAAAAACCTCAAAGCACTTAAATAAACCAAACTAATTTATTTCAAGATGAATTCAATATAGATTTATAACTCTCAAAATGAATAAGCATTCACTCTCACTTTTATCCATAAATAAAAATACTTCAAAGCACTTAAATAAACCAAACTGATTTATTTCAAGATGAATTCAATATAGATTTATAAAGAGAGAGAGATACAAAATAATTATATTAATGTTGACCATAATAAAATATTTCAATGCTCCCCAAAACAAATGTATTTGACAATAAAAATATTCCATTTGTTCCTAATAAAAATAATAAGAGTTTGATGTATAATAAACTAGTTATTGAAATAAAATTAAGACATTCAAAAAATATTACTAATAATAAAAAAAAAATGTGAGCTATAGATAATTTTCAATGCTCATGTCCATGGGGTCTTGGATAGACGTGATCAGGTGCTTTGTTAATACACTCCTTGATCTAAAGTCACTCGTTCAATTCGCCTACCCAATCAAGGTGATATATTAGACATGACGAAGATGTAGTCCACCTAAGATTACAAAAAAAATAAAAATTCAATGCTCATGTTAAGTAAAATATTTCGATATATATATATATATATATATATATATATATATATGAACAAAAATTGAGGTACTATCAGTATTCTAGATTTTGGTCACTTTTGAGTAACTTACACTATAGAGATTCCCCAAAATCTTTGGACTAGCTAGATAGTGTCGACGGCTATGTCCATGGAGACCTAGGGTTTTCAGTCGACCTAGGGCCAGAGGCCATCCGTGGCTCCCCTAACCTGATCCTTCTGTGAGGCTCCTCGCATTGTCGTTTTGAAGGGGTTGTCCGGTATGGAGACTCTACATGGGGGGATAGTGGCCACCCATCCCCTTCTCATTCACGTGAAAATAATGAGATAGTGGGATATGACACCACTACTCCAAATGGTTCAACAATTCATCCCAACCCCACAGGGATACCTGAACCCCTGACAGACTCATAAGCAGACTAAACATCTCAAAAGAAAGCATCTTAGTCAACACGCATTCCAAAGGTAGCAAAAAGACCCAAGATCTACCTACCAGCACATCAAATCAATGAAAAAATCCAATAAATGAAGGATCGCGCGCTCATCGGTAAGTTCATTAGCTTCTGGCCCACAGAGAAAGCCCTTCTAGGCTAGATCGCTTCAAAGTGGAAACCAAAAGGGAAAATTTCTCTCCAACTAGGACCGAAAGGTTTTTTCAACATCATCTTCACATGCCTTCGTTATGTGGAATTATGTATTATAGATAAAACATTCTTCCCTAGACAGGTGCTTATCTAGAACAACAGGTTAAATACTTTACGACTACCTTTCCTAACTGTAAAAAGACAAACAGAATGAAATAAGAAGATTAATTGGAGTCCAAGCGCTTCCAAAATCTCCTTCTTTCGCTTTTTCTATAGCTTCAAATTCCAGCCAGCTGTGCAAAATATTTCCTGCAAGAATGAACACTAAACAACAAGAGATAGAAATAATACAGATGTCTATTCAATTTATTTAGCTAAATCAATAAAGCATAAACAATATACATCAAATAAGAACTCATAAAATGGAAAATAAAAGCTTATACAAATGCATATAAGGAAAAGTAAGCAGTAATCTTTATTAATGATAGAAGGGGAGGTTACAACCGAGTGATTGATTTAGTGTCACCATCTCCAGTAATGTCCCAACATCATTACAATTCAGATATCTCCAACAATATGTCACTCAAATAAACTCCTCAATTGAAATTCCACCAACATTTCTCTACTCAAATTATTCCTTACCAAGCACTAAGATATTTGCTCAAGTTATACAGGAGCTCAAGGTAGCTTTACAATCAATGAATTTCTAATAATAGGAAAGGCATGTTCCCAATATTGTAGATGTCAAATGGACACATGGATTTGAATTTTGACACATGTGAACTCTTCTAGAAGGCACTGGCCAAGTGGAGATTTCGGAACAATGAGAATTTCGCTCCCAATGTGACCAACGTACCTGTGAATGTCAGGAAGTGCTTTGCAGAGCAGCCATGAATGGAGCTACTTGCATATGCAACGCACATAGTCCCTTGAGGGGCAGCGTTGGTGAGCTCTCATATGATATATTATAAACTTCAAATCTTGGAAACCTTTGCAAATGGAAGTCATGTATGATTTGTCTTGTTCTTTGTCTTAGGCCATGTAGCAATTGAAATGATAGGGGATGATAGACCCTATTCATTCTTCCTAGAGATGATTTCCAGCTAACCAGGTTATTGGGATGATGCCCAAATTGACCTATAGAAATTCCCCCCTAAAGCATGAAGTCAGAATAATAATAGCAATATTTTGATTGATATGCTTTACATTGTGATGGGTTGGAGATGAAGCGGAGTGGAAACCTACATCGATCTTACAATACATTACATCATTATATCCTCTTTGATCACGAATTGCTGAGGGTATGCATTCACATGTTCAACACATAAACAATCTAATAACATATACATAATTCAGAAAGTTGTCTACATTGGAATTTTTCCCAATACAGACATGCCTATAGATATAGGCCTATGTTCGGATGAAAAACTGTATGTAAGGTCACCGTACAGATGATGTGTACAAAAATCCTGAAATTGCATCTCGAATAGATGAAACTAGATCTGGGGTCTTCTTGTCTCGTTCACTCGATCATTCTGGTACAAGTCTAGCCATGTGAATATATGATTTGTAGTAGAACATGGTAAGACATAATTTGATTACCAGCCAATGATGTTAATGGCCCTCAAGGTACTGCAGTACATTTCGTAAGGCATGAATAGATGATTTGATGTTGAACGCCAAACAAAATATTTCGGTCAAAGGTCTGGAAGTGAGGATCTCGTTGATGCTGTAACAAGCCTCAGGTTATCCGAATCAGATGTTTCTAAGTGAACTTCCTAGATACTGATTTTTTGTCGACAGGAAGTTGCCTTATCGCACAATGGGAGTTACTGATTTTAGAGAAAAAGGTATGGCTTGATATATAAATTTTCAGGGATGACGGTCATGAGAATGAAGGTTTATGATTATTGCAGAAGGTTGAGTTATTCACTGAATGACTTCTCTTGAACATATCAATGACACTGAGATGATTTGGCAGCATTGACCCAAAACCAAAGTGAAGGTATGATGAACCATAGGTATGAATAAATTGTCAAGAAGATTAACCAACCCAAACAGTCATGGTGATGGAGTGAAGTGTCATGTTCAAGAGCGACCTGGTACCCTAAAGAGTTCTTCTCACTTTCCCAAATTTTCCCCAGTCATTTGTCGACCAGTACCTCTTTATTTTTTTTTAACAAGTTTGAGGAGGATAAAATATGCTTGATCTATAATTCAACCCTTCAGGTGAAAAAAGTATCTCTATTTAATAATTTAACGAGTCTAGTAATGAATGAAACTCAATTCTTGGCATGATCGACAAGCCAATCACTATTTTATGTTTTAACGAGCTTAACGACAGTAATAGCATGGTCCTTTTTCATATTTAGAGAGTTTGAAAAAGAGGATGAAAGAAAAATCCATAAGTACTTTTTCGTAAATTTGTCGCTCAGATCTGAAAAAGCGTAAAATAATATTTGAGAGAACCTCTTTGGTCATGTTTGACCAAGGTATTCATTTTTCGTAAATAATATATCTTAGTCCAGAAAAGGGTTAAACTTATACTGAGTAGATATCGATTCATTTACTTTTACGAGCTCGAAAAGACAAGTTCTCAATAATCTTTTCACATTATCAGAGTCTGAAAAGAGCTGAAAGAAGACTCCAAGGGTTCCTTTTTTGCTGTTATCGAAGCTCAAAAGAGAGATAAAAGTGCACTTCAAATACTTTTTTATTTTTAACAAAGCTCGAAAATTAAGGATGAAAAGTACGCTTTGTGGCCAAATCATTCTTCAAATAAATTTGCACGACTAATATGTGCATTAGTTGTAAAACTTGTTCACAACAACATTAAATGGATTAAAAATACCTGTTTCATGATAGAAAAATATAATAAAACCATAGTCATAGCAATAAATATGATTTGAAAACAATTAAATGACTATTAAAAGTATTTTTACTATTCATTTTTACCATTCCATAGTTACCATTTTCATTTTGGAGCTCTGAACCTGATTTTGCTGCCGAACTTCAGCTGCTGATTGGGTGCAATAGGTAAGAATGTTTTGAATTCCGCCTGCAAGAGAATATGCCCCCAAGATTCATTTCATTCACCTGAGTAGATTAATGGTTACTGATAGTTGGATGGAATGAAGGTTCATTTCCAGAGGATTTGTTTCATTTTTTAAAGAGCATGACACATGAAAAGAACTATGCTCATCACTTGTTTCATTTTTAATGAGGTTGACACAGTAAAAAGAACTTTCCTCATAGGCACTTGTTTTATTTTTTAATGAGATTGACACAAGAAAAAATAACTATCCTCATGTCCTGTTTCATTTTTTAACAAGGTTGAAAAAGTAAAAGAACCATCCTCATAGGCACTGGCTTCATTTTTTAATGAGGTTGACACAAGAAGAAAGAACTATCCTCATTGTGCAGTTGGAATAGTGAGTGTGTGATGGAAAAGACGTAGTCTAACAGAGTCATAATTTAAGGAGTTTGATGAGCACCATAAATGATAAGTTATAACATGCATTGAGAGGTCTTCTCCAGGGTTTCCATTGAATTTTGGAATTTTTGAGGGTAATTTCTGTGGTATCACCAGCCACCAAGGAGAATAACTGATGGGATCAAATTGATATTGCATTGAAGATGTGAATAAAGGATCAAACCGTTCAGTACTCATAAAGAAGAAACCACATAGGATTCCAGATGATGACATGGGTGAATTCAATGGAAAAAACATCGGAGATGAAGCAATAGTATGTGTTGCTGCAGCTGAAATAATTGGTTAAGTCTGGGATGTTATCTCAGCCATGGTCAAATGACCCAGTGTATAACCTATAGAATCTATGGGAATTTGAAGTGAAACAGGATCAACAAAATCAGAGGAAGGTGATTGTGTAAAACACTCGCACAAGCTCCTAATGAAAATGGGTTCGAGTTAAAGGTGTTTCGTCTTGTGATATTTATTCAATAAATATAAAACTAGGTGGAAGAACTTCACCGTCTTTCTCGAAGTATATTTCAGGTGGTTGAATGCGCGATATGGGAGACTCAATGGCTACAATAGATTATGGAGTTACCAATACAGGAACAACTTCTAGTTGTTCGACTTCGGGATCAAGACTTTCTCCACTTAGGGAATATAGCAACTGAAATATAAGGGGATGATAGACCCTATTTCATTAGTCTCGGGGATGATGTCCAGTTTGACCAATAATAGCTGCCCCCTAAAGAAAAATGGTATCTGGATCAACTTCCAGTTGAACAACGTTGGGTTCGAGAGGTATGGTCTCACATATTGGATGGATCATGACCACGGGTAGTTGTGAGGACTCTGTCTCGACAAGAGTAGACAAAGTAGGATTTGTAGAAACAACTTGTGCCAAATTTGGTATAAGGGAAAATGAGACTTCACCATAGGTACCGATAGTACTTGATTCCCCAGTAGAGTCGCCAATTTGTTATGTGGAATTATGTATTACAGATAAAACATTATTCCCTAGAAAGGTGCTTATCTAGAACAACAGGTTAAATACTTTACGACTACCTTTCCTAACTATAAACAGACACAAAGAATCAAATAAGAATCTTACTTAGATTCCAAGCGCTTCCAAAATCTCCTTCCATCGCTTTTGCTGTAGCTTCAAATTCCAGCCAGCTGTGAAAAATATTTCGTGCAAGAATGAACACTAAAATGCAAGAGATAGCAATAATACATATGTCTATTAAAGTTATTTAGCTAAATAAATAACTCATAAAGAATACACATCAATTAAAAACTCATAATATGGAAAATAAAAGCTTATACAGATGCATATAGGGAAAAGTAAGCAGTAATCTTTATTAATGATAGAAGGGGAGGTTACAACCCAGTGATTGATTTACTATCACCATCTCCAATAGCATCCTAGCCTCATCACAATGTAGATATCTCAAGCAATATGTCACTCAAATCAACTCCTCAATTGAAATTCCAACAAAATTTTTCTACTCAAATTATTCCTTACCGAGCACTAGGATCTGTCCTCAATTTATAGATGAGCTGAAGGTAGTTTTTCAATCAATTACTTTCTAATAATAGGTGAGGCATGTTCCAAATCTTGTAGATGTCAAATGGACACGTGGATTCAAAGTTTGATACATGTGAACTCTTATAGAAGGAACTGTACAAGTGGAGATTCCAGAACAATGAGAATTTCACTCCTAATCTGACCAACACATCTATGAATGTCGGGAAGTGCTTTTCAGGGAAGCCTTGAATGGAGCTACCTGCATATGCAATGCACTTAGTCCCTTGAGAAGCAGCGTTGGTGAGCTCTCATATGATATATTATAAACTTCAATTCTTGGAAACCTTTGCAAATGGAAGTCATGTATGATTTGTCTTGTTCTTTGTCTTAGGGCATGTAGCAATTGAAATGATAGGGGATGATAGACCCTATTCATTGGTCCTAGAGATGATGCCCAGTTAACCAAGTCATTGGGAATGATGCCCAAATCGACCTATAATAGCATTAAGGACAAGAATCGAATCACGGATAGGGGACCCTACTTCTTCAACTCAACATGACTTTTCCTTAGAAACTGGGTGGAAAGATTCAACCCTAACAAAGAGGACATCAACTGGGCACTGGTCTAGGTCAAATTGTACTCCCTCTCTTAAGACTACTAGGATTATCTCTCTCTGAAAGACATTGGCAACCATCTGGGAGAGTTAGTCAAAATTTTATATGAAACCAAGATCAATCGTTATACTGCCTATGCCATGATCTCTGTTTACATGCACATAGCCAATGCCCTCCCTGACTCAGTAAGTCTTCTCCATGATGAATTTGAATGGGTTCAAACAATTGACTATGAACACGTGCCTTTCATATGTTGCAAATGTTACGAGCATGGGCATCTATTAAGAGATTTCCCCCTCAATCACAGGCAAAAACCTAACTCGGGCATGGAAACCAAGATTTGGATGGTTTAGAAAATATCACAAGCCGCAGATGGCATGTAAGAAAACCTTGATCTAGCCCCAAAAACTCTCAACCTTCCACCAGAAACAACTTCGACATTTTATCCAGTCAACCCTCCCAGAATGCCCCTACCTCTTCAACTCCCGAGCCTCCCTTGAATCCAACCCATTCCCATCCAGACGCCAACAATCCCCTGTCATCTCTGCACCACCCATCTGCTCCCTCATGTCCTGAACTGAAAAAAACTCTGATATGAAAATGGAAGTATTTGTAATGCTATGAAAAGTATCCATTTCCATATAATTTATTGTGCAAAGTGTTCTCCATGACTTGCAGATTAAATGAAGTGTTTTTGGTAAATATTTCTGAGTTTATGTGTGAGGAAATGTTAATTAAGTTTACTGTTTAACATTTTATATCAGAAATACACAGCAGATAAACTTCAGCATAACATAACAGAACAAAATGATGAGGCAGTTCACCCCTCCTAGGCTACATCTGTCGGATCCAAGGCTCCCAATGGGCATGTACTTGCTCTATTAATTTTCTCAAATGGTTATACAGTGAAAAATATTCCTGAAAAGGAAAAACAAGATGAGAATTTGACTTCAGAAGACATAAATAAGCTAAAAATGGTTTTATTTTCACCTCAAACAGTGAAGTAAAACCCAATACAGCTACATCTCCCTGATGGCCCTAGTGGCTCTTTCCTCTTCCTTGAAGAAAAAGTGGCAGAAGAACCTCTTTGTTCACTCTAAAACCTATCCCAAACTCTCCACAATGCTGAAGAAACCCAAAATTGACTAATTTTTTGTCCAATTTGGCTCAATATTAAGGAATTTATGACCTCCCAAAGAAAACTGCCCAATGTCACTTGAAAACCCGACCAAATGTGGGTGAACTCCAGTTAAACGAACTAAAATTGGCACAAAGGCTGGATTTGGTGGAATGTGCCCAAATAAGGTATAACCACTTGGGCTTGCATTAAATGTCAGATAAGGGCGCATTTATGTGGTCACATGTGACATCTCTATCGGATTAACTGCTAGATAAACTGTGGGTTATCCGAACATTAAATTTCATATAAGTGTTGGCCACATGATGTGTTTACTGACCACCACCAAGACCATCGGGTGGTTAGTTCCTGGGTGCCAAAACACGATTGCATGAAGTATGGTAACGTTAAAATATTGAAGGGGGCTAGCCCTTTCTTCCGCTGACATGTTCTAAAAGAATCTTCAAATACATATTGCATTCCATATATATTAAGAACTAATCTTGTTGTGCGATGGTAAGGCACGTTTGTTGCAAGAGTTAGGTCCATGGTTCAAACCTCATTAACACCAAAATTTCTTATAATACCAACTTCTCCATGACCTAGGGCCACATGGCAGCCTCCAGGCCTACCACGTGGCAGCCCATGATTGGCCAAAAATACAATAAGTCAAACCATTGACCAATCCTCCAATGCCACTTGTCAACATTACATTCGCCTGCTTGGAATATTCCAAGGAATATTCTAGGGAATATTTTGAGGAATATTTTCAGAATATTCCTTGGAATATTATTTTTTAAAATTTTTCTAATTTCATAAAAGTCAAATTTGGTCAACAAAAATATGGAGTTTACTGGAGACTTCAAACCTTCATAACTTTCACATACGACCTCACTTTTTAGTCCTGTTCACGGCACCAGAATCGTAGCGATGGGACCTTTGCAGTCATTCTGAATGAAACCATTTTTGAACACTTTCATTTTTGAGCAATTTTCATAACTTGGACATGATCACCTTATCACACCTCCCCAATGGGAAGCTTTTGGACCCAAAAATCTCTCTGAATTATAGAAACTAAAGATGAGGAGACTGATTCTCCACTCTTCCAACCTTGAACCACCAAAATCTCCCTGATTTCATCAAATTGAGCTTCTCATAAAAAGACAAATTCTTCCTTGAATCTGTTGACCAACTGTTGCTAACCTTGACTGTGTCATGTTGAAATTTTTTGAAACTTTCAGAACAACAATTGAAATTTTTAGAAATCATATTGTTCCTAGAATGTTTTATCTTCAAAGGAAACTGAAAATAAGATTCACCTTGCCAACTGTCCTCATGGTGAATCTTTTCCGAATGAGCCATGTACTTGTGTTGATTCCCGGCCAAGTTTTCTTGCCATAATACCTTGCCATTCTGAAACTAGCAATGATCCTTGCTGAAATTTGTGCCCTCTTTTCTTGCATGCTTTTCCTTCTCTTGGATTCTTGCACCACTTTTCACCGACACTTTGTTCTCTGCACCGATCGACACCAAAGACACTTTCTGCAACATCTTGTCATCTTTTTCCAAAGACGACCTACTTTTAGACTGAAACATATCATCATTTATATCAGCAATAACATGAAAAGGATTATGTACAAAATCTTTTGCTTAACCATCAACAAAGTCAAATTTTGACTGGCATTGACAAGCCTTTTCAACTGTCTTGCATTCTCTAAAGAAGATTCTAGCTTCTTCCGATGTGCTCTCACAATAAACTCCTTACCATCCTTAAATAGATGATACTTGTTCTCATGGTGATGGAAGATCACTTTTCTGTCATATAAGTACGGACTACCCAATACCACACCTGTAATGTCAAGCGGCACCACATCAAATTCAAACATGTCAATATAATGAGCCGTTATGGTGAAGCGCAACATGAACTTCCTTGAGACTTGTAATTTTGCATCCTTGCAAATCCAACCAAGTGGATATGGCTTTGGATGTGGAATGGTCTCAAGTTTCAGCTTCTTGACTAATTCTTCTGAGATGAGGTTTGCTTGAGACCCACTATCAAATAGTGTGTCTATCTTTGTGTGTTTGGAGATTATCCTCACATGAAATAGCTCAATCCTCCTCTCTTCATTTGGAGCTTCTATGTGATAGTTTAAAGTGCCAGAATTGGGATTTTTTTAATTTTATAATATTTTTCCCCTTTATGCTCTTTGGTCCCAAAGCTATTCTTTTAGTTTCATCTCCTGATTCAGACCCTAAGTCTTGTTCAGCTATTGCAACCGTTTTGCCTTTTTCTTTGGCCTTATCTTTGGTTTTAAATTTTTCTCGCTTCAACTCCGGATGAAGTTCCCAACAATGGTCTTCATCGTGGCTTGTTTTGGAACAATTTTTACAAAATAATTCTCCTTTCTATTTCCTAGAGTTTTCATTCCTTTTTCTTCTTTTGCCTTTAAATTCACTACCCTCATTCCCATCAAAATATTTTTTACCTCTAGCCTCTAAATGCGTGGCTTGGACACAAACCTCATCTAGACTAGTAGGATTAAACATAAGGATAGTATGTATAAGATAATTGTGTAAAACAGCTATATATTTCAGCAAAGTCTCTTGGCTATGCAAATTAATTCCTAACAACAAAGCCCTTCCTCTAAACTCTTGAGTGTAATCTTGAACATTTTGTCACTTAAGTTGTCTAAAACTTTGCCAATTCATGATAGCCTTTTGTAAATGAGCTAATGGATAAAATTGTTGCTTAATTGCGGAAATAAATTCAGCCCATGATAAAGTAATCTTACCATGTTTTCTAATCTCATCCTTGGTCTTGGCTTCTCACCATACCAATGCTGCTCCTTCCATTATCAAAGAGGCTAATTGAATCTTGGTGTCGTCAACATGAAGGTTTTGTATCCTCAAGTAAACCTCTAACTGCCTTATCCAATTGTTAAGTTTCTCTTCATTGACTTCACCATTAAACATATGCAACTCAAATTTAACATCAAGCTTTAAAAATGGACTTTTACCAGTGGTTTTAGACTTGTGAGATTGACTCACTGAAGTAGAGGATGACGATGTAAGGAAGAGGATGAAGATGGGGATGGTGGATCACCATTTCCTCCATGTCCTTTCTTTGACTTGTCTTCACTTTTATTTCCTTCTGAAGAACCCTCTCCGTCCTTGTGATGTCTATATCCTTCTCTTTCAAGCCTTTCATTCCTTTCTTGGTAGAGTATCCTCACCATCTCTATTATGTCCATGAATGCCTTTCTGAACACCCATTCTTCTTCCTTGGGATCAATGTCTTCAGGAACTTCTCCTTCTCTTGAAGACATGCTTATGGCTTCTTCAGCTTCTCTTGGAGGTGAAATAGAAGGTAGAGTTAATGGAACTCTAGCCCTCCTTGGTTGAGGATTACTTTGTTCTCCAACCAATTTTCCTTCACCTCTTTTGAGTTTAAGCCTAGTAAGCATCAAAACTTGCAAACAGTCAAATATATATTTGCAAAAAACTAATGCTCAAAACCAGAGCTCTGATACCAACCTGATATGAAAATGGAAGTATTTGTAATGCTATGCAAAGTATCCATTTCCATATAATTTAGTGTGCAAAGTGTTCTCCATGACGTGCAGATTAAACAAAGTGTTTCTGGTAACCGTTTCTGAGTTTATGTGTGAGGAAATTTTATTTAAATTTACTATTTAACAGTTTATATCAGAAATACACAACAGATAAAATTCACCATAACATAACACAAAAAACTGATGAAGCATTTCACCCCTCATGGGCTACATCTGCCGGGTCCAAGGCTCCCAATGGGCATGTCCTTGCTCTATTAATATTCTAAAACGGTTATACAGTGAAAAATATGCCTAGAAAGGAAAAAAAAGTTGTGAATTTGACTTCAGAAGACATAAATAAGCTAAAAATGGCTTTTGTTTCACCTCAAACAGTGAAGTACAACCCAATACATCTCCATCTCCATGATGGCCCTAGTGGCTATTTCCTCTTCCCTGAAGCAAAAATGGCTAAATAACCTCTCTGTTCACTCTAAAGCCTGTCCCAAACTCCCCAGAATGCTGAAGAAAGCCAAAATTGACTAACATTTTGTCCAATTTGGCTCAATATTGAGGAAGTTATGACCTCCGAAATAAAACTGCCCAATGTCACTTGAAAACCCTGCCAAATGTGGGTGAACTCCAGTTAAACGCAAAAAAATTGGCACAAAGGTTGAATTTGGTGGAAGGCACCAAAATAAGGTGGAACCACTTGGGCTGGCATTAAATGTCATATAGGTGTGCATTTATGTGGTCACATGTGACATCTCCATCGGATTAACCGCCAGATAAACCGTGGGTTATCCGAAAATTAAATTTCATATAAGTGTTGGTCACATGATGTGTTTACTGACCACCACTGAGACCGCCAAGCAGTTAGTTCCTGGGTGCCAAAGCACAATCGCGTGAAGTATGGTCACATTACAATATTGAAGGGGGCTAGCCCTTTCTCCCGCCAATGGATTTTAAAACAATCTTCAAATACATATTGCATTCCATAGATATTAAGAACTAATCCTATGGTGTGATGGTAAGGCACATTTGTTGCAGGAGGTAGGTCCATGGTTCGAACCTCATGAACACCCAAAAATTTTATAATACCAACTTCTCCATGGCCCGGGGCCACGTGGCGGCCTCCAGGCTTGCCATGTGGCAACCCACGATTGGCCAAAGATACAATAAGTCAAACCATTGACCAATCCTCCAATGCCACTTGTCAGCATTCCATTCACCTGCTTGGAATATTCCAGGGAATACTTCGAGGAATATTTCGAGGAATATTCCGAGAATATTCCTTGGAATATTATTTTTTTTAAATTTTTCCAATTTCATAAAAGTCAAATTTGGTCAACTAAAAAATGGAGTTTACTAGAGACTTCAAACCTTCATAACTTTCACATATGACCTCAGTTTTCAATCCCATTTGTGGTGCCAAAATCACTGCGACGAGACCTTTCCAGTCGTTCTAAATGCAACCATTTTTTAAGACTTTCATTTTTTAGCAATTTTCATAACTTCGACATGATCACCTGATCACACTCAAACGTCACTTGAAAATCAGGTCAAAAAAGGGGAAAAATCAGAGCTGGAGCAACCGTTTGCCATGGATGAAGAGCCAGATAGCATCAAGTTTTGCGATCTTGATATCCAAGGTCTGGAAGCAGTATGAAAAAAGTAGATAATTTCACATGATTCCCACTCAGTAGATCCAATGTCTAGATGAATTTCTCTCTAGAGTTGAACAACTGCCAACTCTTGGCATTTAAGGACATACCTTGCTAGATACAAAAAAAGTCATGAAAGAATCTAGAAAGAGGTAGGCATACTGACTTGCAATGCCTCATCATCCTTGGGGGCCAACTAGTTGAATCGGGATGATATCCCAAGCTAATTAGGTTCTACACTACCATACCTCATAGTTCTCAATGAAACTAATCTCATGGAATATTAGAGAGCTAAAAATCCCCTCCAAGCAACGTCTGATCAAGAAAAGAATCGCCCAAGAAAATCCCACTATTTTCTTTATGCAAGAAATCAAATGTTTTAGCACCACCTTGAACACCATTTTCTCAAGATTATGGAATGGCTACCACACTATAGCTCTAGATGCACTTGGCACCTCAGGAGGCCTAGATATTTCCTAGAACCCTCTCCAAATCATTCTGACTAATCTACACACATCTCACAATTTCATTCAGGCCACGTTCCATATTCTAGGTACCAAAACTCATGGCCATCTCACTAATGTATATTTCCCCCAACCAACAACTCAAAAAATCGATCTCCTCGACTCTATTGATACAATGAACTCTTATCAAACCAACCCCCTCTGCATTTTGGGTGGGGATTTCAACATGGTCACCAACTTGGAGGAAAAAAAAGGAGGACGCTCCAGGATTGAAGTAGATAGCCACAGTTTCAAGGAGTTCATTCAGATCAACTAGCTCATCGATCTCCAAACATCTAATGGAATTCATACTTGGAACAATCGTCGAGGAGTATCTCACCAAAAATCCTCGCACCCTTACAGATTCCTCATCTCGGACAACTCTATCCATCTGGGTGGTGATCTTGCCTCCACCATTCTTCCCGCTTTAGGTTGTGATCATTGGCCCATCCAACTAAAATGGTCTCATCTTGGCACAACAAGAAACAATCCCTTCCAGTTGGAAAATTTTTGGTTAAATCATCCTAATTTCAAGGATTTGGTTACCAATTGGTGGCACAACATTACCCAATAGTTGGGCTTCAAAATGTTTCAATTTCAGCATAAACTCAAAACTCTCAAAGCCATGCTCAAGCAATAGAATCAATCATCCTTTGGCAACATCTTCAAAAATCAAACAGAGTTTGAATTAGAGATGACTTGTCTACAACAAAAGATCACATTGGAAGGTAGCATAGACACACTCACGGACTAGGAGGTAGATCTAACTAGAAAATTGGAAGATCTCATGTAACAGGAGGAAATTCTCTGGAAACAGGAATCCAGAATTCAATGGCTCAAAGAAGGGGAAAATACAAATTTTTCCATTTCTCAACCATCCAATGCAGAATTCACGATTACATCTCAATACTCACGAATGAACATGAGGATCGATTGGAAGCACATAATGACATTTAACAAGATTTGTTGGACTATTTCAAGTACATTCTCAAAGAAACCAACATCGATCGCCAACCCGCTATCAACAGATTCACCTATCATATCCCAAGGATCATCATAGAAGACCAGAATCAAATGTTTCTGCAACCCACCATGCTGCAAGAGGTTGAAAAAGCTATGTTGCAGCTCAAATATGTGAAAGCTCTAGGTTCATATGGCTTCACCTCCAACTTTGTAATATCCCAAATGGGAACTGTCAGCAAGGCATGCCTGAATAAAGCATTTTTCAAGAATGGATGCTACAGAAATGGAAACCAACACTTGGATCCCTTAGATCTAACAATATAAGACCGAAATCTAAGAGGGTATCAAGAAAAAATCTTTCTAGGTGGGTTAAACAGGTCTCCCTACACCTAGTGTAGCTAGAAAATGCCCAATGAAGGGACTGTAGCAATGCAAAGCAAGACTTCCCATAAAATAAAATAACGTTGTTCATCCCAATAAATGCAGGAGGAAAATATGGAGGCTCAATAATGTCTTTTATAGGTTGAAGAAGAGATTGTATTGAAGCCCATACATCATTATACAGAAAGTAGAGGAGAATATATGAAGAAATCTTCAAGAATGAGGTGTTGCAACCATAGAAGATGACTGAACAAGCTTGACAATGTTTTATTATGGAGAAAAAAAAACTAGTGATTACAACTTAGATCTAGGACAAGATAATGAATGAATAGTTAGATATATAATATATCCAGACACTATAATGTCTCTAGTTTGCATACCCCTTAGGGTTTTCAACAATACATGAAGCGCAAAGAGTAGATCTGAGATCTACTGTAGCAAATCTGTAGAATGATTCAGAAATTATGAAGTAAATACATCAATAACCAAATAAGATCTGAAACATACATAGATTAGATGGCTAATCCATGGATCACCATAGTGAAAGGAAGGCTCCTTAACACGAGAGATCTCTCCTCCAAATAGTTGTCAAAACAACTTACAACTTCTCACTTGAAAATAACACAGTCCAGGGAGATAAAATGCATTGTAGGCTTGATGTATAGTTTGGCCTGATGCCAAGATGTAGATCTGAAGCTCCAATTAGCTAATGCACTCTTACCAATGGGATAGAAGACTTTCCCACTAAAAGGAGGCACTAGTATGGCCTAGATATGAATAGATATAGCCTCCACTTGCTGCTGCTTATAAAGAAAACCAAACCCTCAATAGGATATGCGTTTTCGTTGGAAGAAGAGCTTGGCGAAATTCTTGATAGTGGACAAGAAAGACAAGACTCCTCCAAGAGCTACTCAATGGAAGAGGTGGGATTCCAGCCTGGGAACACCCTGTGCTAAACAACACAATTCTCTGCTAAATAGCCAAGAGAATAAGAAATGTCTAAACAGAAAAAATCTTCAAAAATCATATGGTCATCAACAACCATCTCTTGTTTTCCTTCTCTTCCTTTTGTAAGATTGAGTCCTTGCAAAACCCTAAATCAGCTCAATGTTTTAGCCCCATTCACATGAACAACCTCCAAATTGAACTACGTTGTGCATCTAGGAGGTTCAATGTATCTAGACAGCACTGTGATTTGGTCATGTTGACCCAGTCAAATGGTTTAATCCCCTTCACAAAAAAGTGTGCTTTTATTTAAATAGCCCACATTTATCTTTTTTCACATGTGGAATTGATTTATTCATTGCTTTAGGAGTTTTTATAATCCTCCCTTACACATTTATTCAATAAAAAAAAAAGTAAACAAAATTGAATATTCCTATTAGCATGGGCTAATTAGGAATATTACAGTCCTCCCCTCCCAAATTTTGATTGTCCTCAAGCAAATGCAAGGATAGAACTGAAGAGCCTCCCCTCTTCTTCTTGTAGCATCTTCAAGTGATATGCTCATCCAAAGAACAAGATTCCTTCTCAAAAAATGCCCTCAAGTTGTTCCTCCCATGTGTATAAGCATGCCTTTGGAAAAATTTCCAAATGACTCTCATCATGGAAAAGTAGGACATACATGGAAACAATAATATGTGATCTAGAGGCCTTCTTGAGGCATGGAATTAGAAATATATTGGGAACCATCATCCCCATGTGCAGTATCCATCCCCAAGCTATCATCCACAAAAGGTGAGTCACTCTCCAACATAGTAACTCATGAAACATCTCTTCCACCTTAAGCTCCTACAAAGAAGGTGGGTTATATGGCTGAATTTGAGGGATCAAAATGTCTATCCCACTCTTCTTCTCTCTCCACTTATGATATGTATGGGGATGTTGCTGATATTGGGCTAAAATATAACGGTTCTCAAGAATGACCCAAGTCACCCCACCAAACAAAACATCCATGAGGTTCCTCCTCAAAGAACTCAAGCTCTCCAAATGGTTCCTCCCATATGAAGACAAGAGGTGTAGTATGGAAATCATGGTTTGCCCATTGTTTCTCCTGAAACATGAAACATATGAAGTATGGAGAATCATGCTCCCAATGGGAACTCTCAATTCTTGTGCCACTCCTCCAATAGAGCTTCCCATAATCATCAGAACATCATCAAAATATGGAAGCATAAACAAATGAAAGCAAGTTGCCATGTGACAACCAGAAGGTGGAATATAGTTCCATATATAGAACCAGCGCAGTGAATCCCTTGCCTGCCTCATAACATAGTGTAAAAAGTGTCTTTTCAGCCACTTTTTTGCTGCCACATTCATCCTACAAGATGGAATCATGAAAGTACACCTTGGTGCCAATGGTGCACACCAAAAATCATGTGGCATTCCCCCACAAACCACAAATAAAATGGCCAACATCAATGCTGCAAATGGCCTCAAGTAAAACAAAATAAAATATATAAGAAGGAAATACCCTCCTTGGTACAATATGCTACTCATAAAGATAAAGGAGTACAAATCATAAAGTAAAAATGTACATCCTCCATCATGTACTTCGGTCATTGAGCGGAAATAGCTCAATTGTAAGTTCTCCCTCACTTCAAATGAGTAGGGAAGTAGTTGTGCTAACCTCCTCATCATCATCCGGGCTATGCATCTCTCCATATGCTAATATACATCCAATTGGATGCCCTCCTGAGTGAACTCCTCCAGTACGGAATGGTATGCATTAAAATGCATGGGAAGAAAGCTCACCAATGATGCACGTGGGTTTATCGTATTATGCTTGAAACTCCAAGTTAAGAAAATCATAGCAAAGAAGATCATAGCAATGTAATAGATGTTTCCATCCACTACTCCATCATACTCCTCTCCTACATGCCTCCATAGTGCATCATATGTGAAGTGATCCTGGGAACACTCCATGAAACAATCCAAGCTCCCAAGTGACAACGTTATTGGCCTTTTAACTAAGGATTTTGTCATCTCATAGCTTCTCCCCTTGACATCCCATATGCCAAAGTCATCATCAAACATAGTTATGCTAAATGTGATAGATCCCTCCCAAATTGGAAGTACCTCCTCATCCTCCAAATTCATAGAGTAGCCCCTTTCCACCATGATAGTGCCATCTCCTACTCTTGCAACATCATGCAATGTATGGAATAAGATTAGCCCATACTCTCTCAATAACAACCAAAGAAAAAACAACACTAGTTGCCTCCTCACACCCTCATCATATAGATCATGGAGCAACAACATAATAGTATATATGAAAGAGATCACATCACTCCAATATACCCAAACTCCTTGCTACCATATGATGTAAGTGCCCTGCCAAGTTCCATCCATCCACATACCCTTTGAAATAGAATGGGTCATATGATGACCAAACTCTTTCAAGAGTAACCAACGCAGTCTTGCATCCTGTTGTCCAGTATCATAGATCTGCAAGTGGTTTCCCAACCTCTTGCTCATCAACTTCACCCATCCAACCCATAGAGAGTGTATATCATCATGCCCAAAAGTGGCACTCCTCCAATGGAGAATACCATCCTCCCAACTCAGATTTCTATCTTTGCACTTCATGGGATGTTGAAATGAAATCTCCTGAAGATATCCAAATGAATGCCACTCATCAATGGCCAAGTTGACCCCATAAGGATCCAAATAGGTGGTAGGAAAAAACCTCCCATCATGATGTGTAGGGCTCATCAAGAAGTATCCAACAGAAAAATGAGATATGTTAGCCACCCGAAGATGTCCTCCATCATCTATTTGCTCCTCCTTTGTTATGCATATGGGAAGGTCATTGGAATGTTCCAACAATGGTTGGGCCCCCAAATCATCACTGCCGCTAAATGACAACGCTGTTGAACTCCATGATGGTGCAACTGCTACCTAAAAATCTGATCCAAAGTTGAACACATATTTTTTCAATGTATTGCTCAAGACAATACTCACCCAATCCTCCAACAAACTACAATCCAACCTCAAGGGTTGTGTGCAGCTCATAAATGATACATTAGGATGATTGTTTGTCTCTTCCTTGATTGAATCAAGGCTGCTCAGCACAGTGAAAGTTTTTGTTCCAAATCAAAAATATTTTTTCACCCTTGGTCATGCAATGGTACGTTTCCATCATCCTCTTCATGTTGCATTGAAATAGCAAGAAATGAAAACATGTGCATACCTTGGTACAACTTGGGAACATCTTATATTGCTACAAGGATTCCTCCTTCCGGTGTGATAGCTTCCCCAACTTCTGATGATGATAGATGTTCTTCTATGGATTCATCAACACTGGTACAAGTCTCTCCTCCTTCATGCATCTCCAGAAGAGTGCATGGGACTCTAGAGATCAAGAGATCAAGATCATCTTGCAAAGGTGCAAGTGGTCTTCCTCCTGAAAAAAGTGCTCCTGCAGTAGATGGTGGTGAAGGATTCTTCCCTTTTGATCTCTTCCTGTCAAACTTCTTGATCAACCTTTGAGTAAAGTCTGCATATGCAGTCACTTTTTCATGACTCAAATGGTTGAACCACCAATTTTGTGCTTCACCTTGAAGGTGCAGCACAACAATCTCAACAAATTCTTTCTCTACTACTGGATGTAGCAGAAAAAATGCATCCAAATTCCTTCCCCAAGCCTCTACTGTGCATGAGGATGACCCATCAAAAGTAGACAATAGAAATCTATTGCCCTTCATTCTTCTATTGTTGCAAGGTATCCTTCCTTCTTTGAGCTCAATAAACTTTGGAAGAGTTAGATTCTTCTTGATGGATCTAGGTTGAGAATTATATTCTGAAAGATAATAACTTATAATCTCATGATCTAAGTTTCCTCCATCTCTATGCCTCTTATCTTGAAAGAAAAAGGACATAGCATGCTTCTTTGGAGCTCTATGCGATACTGGATCTTCTTTTTGCTGATAGGAAGTACATGGCCCTTCCTCATCTTGAAACCCTAACATGGTTTCACTTTTCAAATTATGCATGGTGTGGAATAGAGTTTTTGAGAACTCTTTCCCTTTAATTTTTTCAAATGAAGGGATTTCACCCTTGTATTCTTGGTCTTCTGTGTAATCACATTTCTTCTCTATTCTTCTTTGCTTGACCTCCTTGGGGAGGTCCTTCTTGGATCTGAAAAGAGATGAGATGAAACTCATTCCTTCCATCATTTTGTGCTCTTTATGCTTCTTATATCATATTGGCTTGAAGGCTACAGGCTGATCCAAAGATCATGCTTTGATACCACTGTAATATCCCAAATGGGAATTGTCAGCAAGGCATCCCTGAAAAATGCATTTTTCAGGAATGGATGCTACAGAAATGGAAACCAACAATTGGATCCCTTAGATCTGAAAAAATAAGATAAAAATGCAAGAGGGGATCAAGAACAAATATTTCTAGGTGGGTTAAACAGGTCTCCCCACACCTAGTGTAGCTAAAAAATGCCCAATGAAGGGACTACAGCAATGCAAAGCAAGATTGCCCAGAAAATAACACTGTTTAGCCCAATACATGTAGGAGACCAATATGGAGGCTCAATAATGTATTTTATATGTTGAATAAGAGACTATATTGAAGCCCATACATCATTATATAGAAAATAGAAGATAATATATGAAGAAATCCTCAAGAATGAGGTGCTGCAACCATAGAAGATGACTGAACAAGCTTGACAGTGCTTTATTATGGAGAAAAAAATAGCTGGTGATTGTAACTTAGATCTAGGACAAGATAATGCATGAAGATTCAGATCTATAACATATCCATACACTATAATGTCTCTAGTTTACATACCCCTTGGGGTTTCAGCAATACATGACGCACAAAGAGTAGATCTGAGATCTACTGCAGCAGATATGCAGAATGATTCAAAAATTCTAAAATAAATACATCAATAAGAAAATCAGATCTGAAACATACATGGATTATATGGCTAATCCATGGATCACCAAAGTGAAAGGAAGGCTCCTTAACATTAGAGATCTCTCCTTCAAATATTTTCCAAAACACCCTGCAACTTCTCACTTGCAAATAACACAGTCCAGGGAGATAAACTGCACTATAGGCTTGATGTAGAATTTGGCCTGATGCCAAGATGTAGATATGAAGCTCCAATCAGCTAATGCACTCTTGCCAATGGGATAGAAGACTTTCCCACTGAAAAGAGGCACTAGTATGGCCTAGATCTGAATAGATCTAGCCTCCACTTATTGATGCTTAAAAAGAAAACCAAACCCTCAACAGGATCTACGTTGTAGTTGGAAGAAGAGCTTGGCCAAATGCCTGATAGTGGACAAGAAATGCAAAACTCCAAGAGCTACTCAATGGAAGAGGTGGGATTCCTGGCTAGGAACACCTTATGCTAAATAGCACAATTCTCTGCTAAACAGCCAAGAGAATAAGAAATGTCTGAACAGAAAAAATCTTCAGAAATCATATGGTCATCAACAACCTTCTATTTTTTTCCTTCTCTTCCTTTTATAAGATTGAGTCCTTGCAGAACCCTAAACCATCTCAATGTTTTATCCCCATTCACATGAACAACCTCCAACATGAATTGCGTTGTGCATCTAGGAGGTTCAATGTATCTAGAAAACGCTGTTATTTCGTCATGTTGACTCAGTTAAATGGTTTAATCCCCTTCACACATAAGGGTGCTTTTATGTAAATAGCCCATATTTGTCTTTGCTCACATGTGGCATTGATTTATTCATTAATTTAGGAGTTTTTATAATCCTCCCTTACACATTTATTCAATAAAGAGAAAAGTAAAACAAAATTGAATATTCCTATTAGCTTGGGTTAATTAGGAATATTACAAACTTCTTCCACTACTTCTGGGATGTGATCAAGAAGGAGGCCTGAGACCTTTTTGAAGAATCTAGAAGCATGCACTGGGTTCTACCGGCCCTCAATTCCACCTTTCTCACATTGATCCCAAAAGAGGAAAAAGATGCCACACCATGTAAGTACCGCCCCATAGCCCTTTGCAACGTCATGTATAAGCTCATATCAAAAGTGATTGCCAACAAGCACAACCCTCTCCTCCCACTGCTCATATCACCTGAATAAATGAGATATGTGGAAGGTCGAAAAATTATGGATGGTATTATCCTCACACATGAAGTCATCCACTCTTTGAAAGTGCAGAAAAAGGCTGGAATGCTTCTCAAAATCGATCTATCAAAATATTTTGAAAAACTCAGTTAGACTTACATCCAACAAGTTCTCTTGGCCTTCGGCTTAGGCCCACCTGGACGAGATGGATCATGAGAATGACCTCCTCACCTTTATTCTCCATTATGTTCAATGGTTTTCCCTCACCCACCTTCTCTCCCTCAAGAGGTATCTGTGAGTGTAATATCCCAATTTGGATTGCTCAGCAAGACAGGCCTGAAAAAATGCATTTTTCAGGAGTGTGTGCTTCAGAAACCAAGATCAGCCCTTGGATTCCTTAGATCTGATAATTTAAGACCCGATTCCAAGAGGATATCAGAAACAAATCAGACTAGGTGGTTTAAACAGATCCCCCACACCTAGTTATCTTCAGGAAATTTCCCAATGAAGGGCTGCAGCAGTATAAAAACACAATACTGGTATAGAAGTGAGCTAATATCTTTGAAATATGTTTATAAACACTTCAGAAACCAATCCCGAGTACAACAAAAACTTATATATGAATTTAGGATCCAAAGAGTGGGGAAAAACAATGATTTTGAACCTAAAATAGATGTATTCAGAAACCTACATAGAAATAGGGGAAACGTCTCTGGGATAAGATATATTAGGTTATTTGGAATGCCAATGCAAAATTTCAGCTCAATCAAAGCATTCTAGCTATGTTAAATAGTTCCTCCATCATCGAATATTTTTAAAAATGCTGATTTCCCATGACATGGAGTATGCAGAAAATGGCTGAAGAATAAATTGCATGATTTCTAAAGAAAATAGACAAAAAATTACTGAAATATCAGATCTGAAGTTTATTATAATAGAACATGAGGAAAAATGGAGATTCAACTCCTTTTATACATCTAATAGATCACCCGGCAAGGGGATTTCATGAAAGAACAAACACAAGTATCAAATCTGCAGATCTAGATTTGGAAAAATGAAGATTTACTAAAAATATGAGTAGATGAGCTGAAATATACAAAATTATAGAAGAAGACTGAAATATAAACTCTCCGGAAGAAGGGATGGCCATTCCTCAAGGAAAGTTGCACCAAACTAGGGTAGAAACCCTGCTACAACAATGCACTCCAAACATGACGTAGTTTCTGAAGTATAATATGCAGATGATGTTCGAAGGTCCTTTTGAATGATTCCAAGATCTGAATATGAAGCTCAATGCTTCCTCACTAATCTTCCAGAGAAAGGAATGATCCCTTTCCTGCAAAACTAGATCTGGAAGTGGTGTTGAAAACCCTCACTGCAACACCCTGCAACACAGCAATTCCCGCCCAACAGAAATAATGTTGTAATGGAGGGGGAAGCTTGGCCTCAAGCCTAGATGTGAGGCATTTCAGAAAATTCTCCTTCAGGAGCTCCTCAATGAAGGAGGAGGAATCCCTAAATAAGAAATTCCTCTCCCTAGCTAAACAACCAAGAGAGTTTGAGTTGCTCAAGCAAGCTCAAAATTGAAATATCTTCAACAACCTTTCCTTGTGGCCTTCCTCTTCATTTTATAAAATTAGGGTTTAGAAAACCCTAAACCACCTCCAATGAGTTAACCCTTTTCACATGGAGGGTCTCCATCTAAAAATGCGTTGATAAATGAGGAGATTCAATGCATCTAGACACTGCTGTGATTTAGTCCTGTTGACCTAGTCAATATTCTCCATTCCTCTTCACACCTAAGTGTATTTTATTGAAATGGCCCAGATTTTTTCATGTTCACATTGGGCATTGATTTATTTTTCTGATTATGAGTTTTATAGTTCCTCCTTTACACTTTTATTCATGATTTAAGCAAACTGAAAATAAAATGAAATATTCCCATTGGCTGCAAAAATTGGGAATATTACAGTCTCCCCCAGTAAAATGTTGCTTGCCCTCAAGAAACTCTTATTGTAGATGAAAATCATCTATTCCCCTCCAAATGGCATCCACCTAAGGAAGGATTCCTCCATTTTCTGCAATAGGTTATGTATGTTTGGTTCCATGGTTGTCTTCCACAAATGCATGAGATGGCTTCCAACTGTAAGGTTAGATGTCCTCTTCTTATCATGAAGTACAAATTGACAATTACATGATGTCCAACACCATCATAAACACATGAGAGACATAAAATAAAGTAGCTCCTTCCATAAATTAAAAGCTTCATCATGCAAAACATTACTCCATCCCATGTTTATGAACTTGATGAAACATTGCTATTCTTCCGTTCTTAGCCCTGTTGGCCTTGTTGGATCCAAACTCCATCATTTCAGCACTATGCAAAAGAAGAAGGGAAGGAGAAACATGGGTGGACAAAGATGTCAAACCATATTCCCCTAACAATAACCACTATAGCAAGGCCCTTTGCTACCATCCTCCATCTCCTCCATGTAATATGGACAAGCCAAGCTTACCAAAAGATGATGTACATGCCTTCCTTTGCTGCAATTTTTCTTTGATACATAAGGCAGGAGTCAAAAAATTATGAGCTATGGGGTGGTCACCATACTCATTTAAAAGTAACCAAAGCAACAAGAGGTCTTCCCATGTTCTTTCCTCCTCATGTGCATCATTTAACCAAACCATACTAATGGACATATGATATGTCACATCAGCCCAATACAAAGTATCATCATCAATGCACATCATAAGATCAATATGCCAAATTTTACACAATGCAAAACACATAGACATAGGAGATGTCATGTGGTGGCCATACTCTCTCAAGTGAATCAAAATTGTACATGCCTGCTCTTGCTGTAACAAAAAATTGAAATCCAAGGAATGATTCAAAAAATGATGAGCTATTGGGTGGTAACCATACTCACCCAACAGCAGCCATAGCAACAAAGACTTTTGCAGCATTCTTGCCTTATCAACATGTGGATCATGGAGAAACAACACAATGATGGACATGTGAAGTGTCTCATCAACATAGTACAAGCAAGCTCCCTCATACCACATCATGTGGGAGTCATCCCTCCTCCCAAACCAAAGTTCATGCATGAAACATACCTCGAATAGAAATACATGTGGATAAATGAGACATATTTCAAGCATGGGTAAATACACGGACATGAGATTTAACATGTGATGTCCAAACTCTCCTTTTAACAACCACAACAACCATGCTTCCTTTTCATATACACTATTAATGATGCATAAAGCATGAGATGATAGAATGAGAATATGTTGGTAGTGATCATGCTTACCCCAAAGCAACCATCATTGCCATGCCTCCTTATTCATTTCATGACCATTCTTCAAGGCATAGATCAGAGAAATAGGTGCCTTTGGAGAGTGATAGGAGTCTCCCATGGGAAAGCAACGTAACCAAGCTTGCTAGTCCATATATGTCTGCAGGTGATCATGTGATCTCTTTCTCATCATCCTCATCCACTCACTCCAATATGGAATATGAGCGATGTGCTACATAATCATGGCATACTCCCTTTGTAGAAAACCATCTCCTTTGAACCAATGAAGAACCTTGCATCTCATGAAATATTGAAATGAATCTCTATTGAGATCTCTTAGTGAGACCTTCCTCCCAACTATGTCCTTCCAAAACCAGTGAGGCTTTGAATCTGCAGTAAGTAGAAGTCTCTCTTTGAGCTTTAGCATGCTCATTGAGAGAGTGTCATCTAGAGGGGAGAAAATTATTCTCATCTAAAGATGTCTACTCTTCATCCTCTTCTTCTCCACTGCTTCAAGCTTGAAGCTGCCTCTAGAATTACCCAAGAGAGCTAAAGCCTCTTTGTCACAGTCACTAAGTGGCAACATTGTAGATCTGCAAAGTGATGCATGCACTGTCTCAAAGCAAGTCAGATTACTGATCTCAGAATCAGCCATTGAACATAGGATAGTACTAATCCCCCTTTTTGAAACTTTACATCTCAAGTCAAGAGGTTGAATGTAGTTCAACAATGATGTATAGGGATAGTTTCCAATATCCTCCTTGATTAGATCAAGGGTCCTCTGCGCTGTGACATGTCTTTGCTTCAAATCAACATTATGATTTAGCCCTTGGCTATGCATTAATTTTGAAACAATATGTGTTGAGATTTCATGCATACCTTGGATCAACTGATATATGGGAACCTCTTGAGAGAACACAAGAGTTCCTCCACCTAGATCAATGATGCCTCCAACTGCTGGCAAGAATGATGGCCTCCTTTCTTCAAGTATACCAGCGCTGGTATCTTCCTTCTCCTCCTCATGCATCTCTTGACTCATGCATGGGACTTCATATGTTAAGAGCTCAAGACTACCTTGCAAAGATGCAATTTACTCTTCTCTAGATGCAAGTACCTTAGGAGCAGGTGGTGAAAATGGAGATTTCTTTCCCAAAGTGACAAGATTGACATCCTCCTTTGTTTCCTCAGGAGATGTCTCTTTGTAGCTCATCTTTTTCCTCTCCTCATCAAACTCCTTGAGATTTTCTTCAATACTCTTCAATGTTTGAAAAAGAAGCAATGAGATCTCTTCTTCAGTCATTCTCCCGGCTTTGTGAGGATAGGAGGTGTATATTTCTTCCTCTCCATCTTGAAACCCTTTAGGAGTTTCTTTGCATCTCTTTTCTTCATTGCTATACCTCTCACCTTCTTCAAAGAAAGTGGGCATAATGGATCTATGAGGAGATCTAGGATTCTCTGGTATTCTGCTTTGTTGACAGGAAGTTCTAGGGCTTCCTTCTTCTTCTTTAATCCTCATGCATATCTCACTGCATCTTGCTTCTTCTTGAAACCCTCTAGGAGTCTCGGTGCATCTTCTTTCTCTCTTCTGATTTACCTCTTTGGAGAGGCCCATCTTATATCTGAACAATGATAAGAGTAATTCCATCCTATCCATCATTCTAATTTTTGATTCTTCTTTTTAATTTTCTTATAGCTTGATCTCACAGGCTGAGCCAGAGATCATGCTCTGATACCACTGTAATATCCCAATTTGGATTGCTCAGCAAGACAGGCCTGAAAAATGCATTTTTCAGGGATGTGTGCTTCAGAAACCAAGATTAGCCCTTGGATCCCTTATATCTGATAATCTAATACCTGATTCCAAGAGGAGATTAGAAACAAATCAGACTAGGTGGTTTAAACAGATCTCCCACACCTAGTTATCTTCAGGAAATTGCCCAATGAAGGGCTGCAGTAGTATAAAAAAAAATAATGGTATAGAAGTGATATAATATCTCTGAAATATGTTTAGAAACACTTTAGAAACCAATCCCAAGTACAACAACAACTTAGATCTGAATTTAGGATCCAAAGAGTGGGGAAAAACAATGATTTTGAACCTAAAATAATTGTATTCAGAAACCTGCATAAAAATAGGGGAAACCTCTCTGGGATAAGTTATATTAGTTTATGTGTAACTTCCACGAAAAATTTAAGCTCAAACAAATCATTCTATCTATGTTAAAAATTTCCTCCATCACCGGATATGTTTAAAAATGCTTATTTCCCATGACTTGGAGTATGTAGAAAATGGATGAAGCATAAATTGTGTGATTTATGAATAAAATATATATAAAATGACTGAAATATCAGATATTAAGTTTATTATAATAGAACATTTGGAAAAATGGAGATTCAGCTCCTTTTATACATCAAATAGATCACCCGGCAAGGGGATTTCATGAAAGAACAAACACAAGTATCAGATCTGCAGATCTAGATTTGGAAAAATGTAGATTTACTGAAAATCTGAGTAGATGAGCTAAAACATAAAAAATTTCAGAAGAGGATTGAAATATAGACTCTTCGGAAGAAGGGATGGCCCTTCCTCAAGGAAAGTTGCACCACACTAGGGTAGAAACCATGCTATAGCAATGCACTCCAAAAATGACGTAGATTCTGAAGTATACTGTGCAGATGATGTTGGAAGGTCCTTTGTCCTGATGCCAAGATCTGAATATGAATCTCAATTCTTCCTCACTAAGCTTCCAGAGAAAGGAATGATCCCTTTTATGTAAAACTAGATCTGGAAGTAGTGTTGAAAACCCTCACTGCAATGCCCTGCAACAGAGCAATTCCTGCCCAACATAAATAATGCTATAATGGAGGGGAATCTTGGCCTCAAGCCTATATGTGAGGAATTTCATAACATTTTCCTTTAAGAGCTCCTCAATGAAGGAGGGGGAATCCGTAAATAAGAAATTCCTCTCCATAGATAAACAACCAAGAGAGTTTGAGTTGCTCAAGCAAGCTCAAAATAGAAATATCTTCAACAAACTTTCCTTGTGGCCTTCCTCTTCATTTTATAAAATTATGGTTTAGAATACACTAAACGACCTCCAATGAGTTAACCATTTCACATGGAGGGTCTCCATCTAAAACTACGTTGATCAATGAGGAGGTTCAATGCATCCAGACACTACTGTGATTTGGTCCTGTTGACCTAGTCAATCTTCTCCATTCCTCTTCACACCTAAGTGTATTTTATTGAAATGGCCCAGATTTGTCCATGTTAACATTGGGCATTGGTTTATTTTTCTTATTAGGAGTTTTAGATTTCCTCCTTTCCACATTTATTCATGAGTTAAGCAAACTAAAAATAAAATGCAATATTCCCATTGGCTGCAAAAATTGAGAATATTACAATCTCCCCCGTCAAAATGTTGCTTGCCCTAAAGCAACTCTTATTGTAGATGCAAATCATCTATTCCCCTCCAAATGGCATCCACACAAGGAAGGCTTCCTCCATTTGCTGTAATAGGTTAGGTATGTTTGGTTCCAAGGTTGTATTCCACAAATGCATGAGATGACTTCCAACTGTAAGGTTAGATGTCCTCTTCTTATCATGAAGTACAAATTGACAATTACATGATGTCAAACACCATCATAAACACATGAGAGACATAAAATAAAGTATCTCCTTCCATAAAGAAAAAGCTTAATCATGCAAAACATTCCTCCATCCCATGTTTATGAACCTGATGAAACATTGCTATGCTTCTGTTCTTAGCCCTGTTGGCCTTGTTGGATCCAAACTCCATCATTTCAGCATTATGCAAAAGAAGAAGGGAAGGAGCAACATGGGTGGACAAAGATGTCAAAACATATTCCCCTAGCAATAAACACCGAAGCAAGGCCCTTTTCTGACATCCTCCATCTCCTCCATGTAAGATGGACAAGCCAAGCTTCCCAAAAGATGATGTACATGCCTTCCTTTGCTACAATTTATCTTTGATACATAAGGCAGGAATCAAAAAATTATGAGCTATTGGGTGGTCACCATACTCATTTAAAAGTAACCAAAGAAACAAGAGGTCTTTCTGCCTTCTTTCCTCCTCATGTGCATCATGTAACCAAACCATACTAATGAACATATGATATGAAATATCAGCCCAATACAAAGTATTGTCATCAATGCACATCATAAGATTAGTATGCCAAATTTTACACAATGCAAAACACATAGACATAGGAGATGTCATGTGGTGGCCATATTCTCTCAAGTGAATCAAAATTGTACATGCCTTCTCTTGCTGCAACAAAAAATTGAAATCCAAGGCATGATTCAGAAAATGATGAGGTATTGGGTGGTAACCATACTCACCCAAGAGCAGCCATAGCAACAAAGACTTTTGCAGCCTTCTTGCCTTATCAACATGTGGATCATGGAGCAACAACACAATGATGGACATGTGAAATGTCTCATCAACATAGTACAAGCAAGCTCCCTCATACCACATCATGTGGGAGTCATCCCTCATCCCAAACCAAATTTCATGCATGAATCATACCTCCAATAGAAATATATGTGGGTAAATGAGACATATTTCAAACATGGGTAGATACATGGACATGAAATTTAACATGTGATGTCCAAACTCCCCTTTTAACAACCACATCAACCATGCTTCCTTTTCATATACCCTATTAATTATGCATAAAGCATGAGATGAGAGAATGAGAATATTTGGGTAGTGATCATGCTTACCCCAAAGAAACCAGTGTTTCCATGCCTCCTTATTCATTTCATGACCATTCTTCAAGGCATAGATCAAAGAAATAGGTGCCTTTGGAGAGTGATAGGAGTCTCCTAAGGAAACCAGAGTAACCAAGCTTGCTAGTCCATATGTCTGCAAGTGATCATGTGATCTCTTGCTCATCATCCTCATCCACTCACTCCAATATGGAAGATAAGTGATGTGTTACATAATCATGGCATCCTCCCTTTGTAGGACACCATCTCCTTTGAACCAATGAAGAACCTTGCATCTCATGAAATATTGAAGTGCATCTCTATTGAGATCTCTTAGTGAGACCTTCCTCCCAACTATGGCCTTCCAAAACCAGTGAGGATTTGAATCCGCAGTAAGTAGAAGTCTCTCTTTGAGTCTCTCTTTTTCACAGTCACTAAGTGATAGCACTGTAGATCTGCAAAGTGATGTATGCACTGTCTCAAAGCAAGTCAGATTACTGATCTCACAAATAGCCATTGAACATAGGATAGTACTAATCCCCCTTTTTGAAACTCTGCATCTCAACTCAAGAGGTTGAATGCAGTTCAACAATGATGCATAGGGACAAATTACAATCTCCTCCTTGATTAGATCAAGGGTCCTCTGCGCCGTGACATGTATTTTCTTCAAATCAGCATTATGATTTAGTCATTGGCTATGCATTAATCTTGAAACAATATGTGCTGAGATTTCATGCATACCTTGGATCAACTAATATATGGGAACCTCTTGACAGATCACAAGAGTTCCTCCACCCAGATCAATGATGCCTCCAACTGCTGGCAAGAATGATGGCCTCCTTTCTTCAAGTATACCAGCGCTGGTATCTTCCTTCTCCTCCTCATGCATCTCTTGATTCATGCATGGGAATTCATATGTTAAGAGCTCAAGACTACCTTGCAAAGATGCAATTGCCTCTTCTCTAGATGCAAGTACCTTAGCAGCAGGTGGTGAAAATGGAGATCTCTTGCCCAAAGTGACAAGATTGAAATCCTCCTTTTTTTCCTCGGGAGATGTCTCTTTGTAGCTCATCTTTTTCCTCTCCTCATCAAACTCCTTGAGATTTTCTGCAATACTCTTCAATGTTTGAAAAAGAAGCAATGAGATCTCTTCTTCAGTCATTCTCCCTGCTTTGTGAGGATAGGAGGTGTATAGTTCTTCCTCTCCATCTTGAAACCCTTTCCCATGACTTGGAGTATGCTGAAAATGGTTGAAGAATAAATTGCGTGATTTCTAAAGAAAATAGAAAAAAAATGACTGAAATATCATATCTTAAGTTTATTATAATAGAAAATGAGGAAAAAGGGAGATTCAGCTCCTTTTATACGTCAAATAGATCACTTGGCAAGGGGATTTCATGAAAGAACAAACACAAGTATCAGATCTGCAGATCTAGATATGGAAAAACGTAGATTTACTGAAAATCTGAGTAGATGAGCTGAAATATACAAAATTACAGAAGAGGAATGAAATATATACTCTCCGGAAGAAGGGATGGCCCTTCCTCAAGGAAAGTTGCACCAAACTAGGGTAGAAACCTTGCTACAGCAATGCAATCCAAAAATGATGCAGTTTCTGAAGTATACTGTGCAGATGATGCTGGAAGGTCCTTTGGCCTGTTTCCAAGATCTGAATATAAAGCTCAATGCTTCCTCACTAATCTTCCAGAGAAAGGAATGATCCCTTTTCTGCAAAACTAGATCTGGAAGTGGTGTTGAAAACCCTCACTACAACACCCTGCAACACATCAATTCCTGCCCAACAGAAATAATGTTGTACTAGAGGGGGAAGCTTGGCCTCAAGCCTATATGTGAGGCATTTCAGAACATTCTCCTTTAAGAGCTCCTCAATGAAGGAGGAGGAATCCCTAAACAGGAAATTCCTCTCCCTAGCTAAACAACCAAGAGAGTTTGAGTTGCTCAAGCAAGCTCAAAATCAGAATATCTTCAACAACCTTTCCTTGTGGCCTTCCTCTTCATTTTATAAAATTAGGGTTTAGAAAACCCTAAACCACCTCCAATGAGTTAACCCTTTTCACATGGAGGGTCTCCATCTAAAACTGTGTTGATCAATGAGGAGGTTCAATGCATCTAGACACTGCTGTGATTTGGTCCTGTTGACGTAGTCAATCTTCTCCATTTCTCTTCACACCTAAGTGTATTTTATTGAAATGGCCCAGATTTTTCCATGTTCACATTGGGCATTGATTTATTTTGGTGATTAGGAGTTTTATAGTTCCTCCTTTACACTTTTATTCATGAGTTAAGAAAACTAAAAATAAAATGCAATATTCCCATTGGCTGCAAAAATTGGGAATATTACAGTCTCCCCTAGAAAAATGTTGTTTGCCCTCAAGCAACTCTTATTGTAGATGCAAATCATCTATACCCCTCCAAATGGAATCCACATAAGGAAGGCTTCCTCCATTTTCTGTAATAGGTTATGTATGTTTGGTTCCACGGTTGTCTTCCGCAAATGCATGAGATGACTTCCAACTGTAAGGTTAGATGTCCTCTTCTTATCATGAAGTACAAATTGACAATTACATGATGTCCAACACCATCATAAACACATGAGAGACATAAAATAAAGTAGCTCCTTCCATAAATGAAAATCTTCATCATGAAAAACATTCCTCCATCCCATGTTTATGAACTTGATGAAACATTGCTATGCTTCCGTTCTTAGCCCTGTTGGCCTTGGTGGATCCAAACTCCATCATTTCAGTGTTATGAAAAAGAAGAAGGGAAGGAGAAGATTGGTGGACAAAGATGTCAAACCATATTCCCCTAACAATAACCACTAAAGCAAGGCCCCTTTTTTCCATCCTCCATCTCCTCCATGTAAGATGGACAAGCCAAGCTTCCCAAAAGATGATGTACATGCCTTCCTTTGCTACAATTTTCTTTGATACATAAGGTACGAATCAGAAAATTATGAGCTATTGGGTGGTCACCATACTCATTTAAAAGTAACCAAAGCAACAAGAGGTCTTGCTGCCTTCTTTCCTCCTCATGTGAATCATGTAACCAAACCATTCTAATGAACAAATGATATGTCACATTAGCCCAATACAAAGTATCATCATCAATGCACATCATAAGATCAATATGCCAAATTTTACACAATGCAAAACACATAGACATAGGAGATGTCATGTGGTGGCCATATTCTCTCAAGTGAATCAAAATTGTACATGCCTTCCCTTGTTGGGACAAAACATTGAAATCCAAGGTATGATTCGGAAAATGATGAGGTATTGGGTGGTAACCATACTCACCCAATGGCAGCCATAGCAACAAAGACTTTTGCAGCCTTCTTGCATTATCAACATGTGGATCATGGAGCAACAACACAATGATGCACATGTGAAATGTCTCATCAACATAGTACAAGCAAGCTCCCTCATACCACATCATGTGGTAGTCATCCCTCCTCCCAAACCAAAGATCATGCATGAAACATACCTCCAACAGAAATACATGTGGATAAATGAGACATATTTCAAACATGGGTAAATACATGGACATTAGATTTAACATGTGATGTCCAAACTCTCCTTTTAACAACCACATCAACCATGCTTCCTTTTCATATACCCTATTAATGATGCATAAAGCATGAGATGAGAGAATGAGAATATTTGAGTAGTGATCATGCTTACCCCAAAGCAACTAGCATTGCCATGCTTCCTTATTCATTTCATGACCATTATTCAAGGCATAGATCAGAGAAATCCGTGCCTTTGGAGAGTGATAGGAGTCTGCCAAGGGCAACCAACGTAGCCAAGCTTGCTGGTCCATATATGTCTGCAAGTGATCATGTTATCTCTTGCTCATCATCCTCATCCACTCACTCCAATATGGAAGATGAGTGATGTGCTACATAATCATGGCGTCCTCCCTTTGTAGAACACCATCTCCTTTGAACCAACGAAGAACCTTGCATCTCATGAAATATTAAAGTGCATCTCTATTGAGATCTCTTAGTGAGACCTTCCTCCCAACTATGGCCTTCCAAAACCAGTGAGGATTTGAATCTACAGTAAGTAGCAGTCTCTCTTTGAGCTTTAGCATGCTCATTGAGAGAGTGTCATCTAAAGGTGAGAAAATGCTTCTCATCTCAAGATGTCTACTCTTCATCTTCTTCTTCTCCACTGCTTCAAGGTTGAAGCTACCTCTAGAATGCCCCAAGAGAGTTGAAGGCTCTTTATCATAGTCACTAAGTGACAGCACTGTAGATCTGCAAAGCGATGCATGCACTGTCTCAAAGCAAGCCAGATTACTGATCTCACACTCAGCCATTGAACATAGGATAGTACTAATCCCCCTTTCTGTAACTCTACATCTCAACTCAAGAGGTTGAATGTAGTTCAACAATGACGTATAGCGACAGTTTCCAATCTCCTTCTTGATTAGATCAAGGTCCTCTGCATTGTGACATGTCTTTGCTTCAAATCAGCATTATGATTTAGTCCTTGGCTATGCATTAATCTTGAAACAATATGTGTTGAGATTTCATGCATACCTTGGATCAACTGATATATGGGAACCTCTTGACAGAACACACGAGTTCCTCCACCCGGATCAATGATGCCTCCAACTGCTGGCAAGAATGATGGCCTCATTTCTTCAAGTATACCATCACTGGTATCTTCCTTCTCCTCCTCATGCATCTCTTGACTCATGCATGGGACGTCATATGTTAAGAGCTCAAGACTACCTTGCGAATATGAAATTGCCTCTTGTCTAGATGCAAGTACCTTAGCAGCAGGTGGTGAAAATGGAGATCTCTTGCCCAAAGTGACAAGATTGACATCCTCCTTTGTTTCCTCTGGAGATGTGTCTTTGTAGCTCATCTTTTTCCTCTCCTCATCAAACTCCTTGAGATTTTCTTTAATACTCTTCAATGTTTGAGAAAGAAGCAATGAGATCTCTTCTTCAGTCACTCTCCCTGCTTTGTGAGGATAGGAGGTGTATAGTTATTCCTCTCCATCTTGAAACCCTTTAGGAGTTTCTTCGCATCTCTTTTCTTCATTGCTATACCTCTCACCTTCTTCAAAGAAAGTGGGCATAGTGGATCTATGAGGAGATCTAGGATTCTCCGATCTTCTGCTTTGCTGATAGGAAGTGCTAGGGCTTCCTTATTCTTCTTGAATCCTCATGCAGATCTCACTTCACCTTGCTTCTTATTGAAACCCTCTAGGAGTCTCGGTGCATCTTCTTTCTCTCTTCTAATTTACCTCTTTGGAGAGGCCCTTCTTAGATCTGAACATTGATAAGATTAATCCCATCCTCTCCATAATTTTGATCTTTGATTCTTGTTTCTACTCTGCTGATAGCTTGATCTCATAGGTTGTGCCAGAGATCATGCTCTGATACTACTGTAGTATCCCAATTTGTATTGCTCAGAAAGACAGGCTTGAAAAACACATTTTACAGGGATGTGTGCTTCAGAAACCAAGAGAAGCCTTGGATCCCTTATATATGATAATCTAAGACTCGATTCCAAAAGCATATCAGAAACAAATCATACTAGGTGGGTTAAACAAATCTCCCACACCTAGTTATGTTCATGAAATTGCCCAATGAAGGGCTGCAGCAATATAAATACACAATACTAGTATAGAAGTGAGATAATATATCTTAAATATGTTTAGAAACACTTCAGAAACCAATCCAAAGTACAACAACAACTTAGATCTGAATTTAGGATCCAAAAACAATGATTTTGACCCTAAAATAGATGTATTCATAAACCTGCTTATAAATAAGGGAAACAACTTTGGGATAAGTTATATTAGGTTATTTAAAATGTCCATGCAAAATTTCAGCTCGAACAAAGCATTCTAGCTATGTTAAAAAGTTCCTCCATCACTGGATATGCTTAAAAATGCTGATTTCCCATGACTTGCAGTATGCAGAAAATGGCTGAAGCATACATTGCGTGATTTCTGAAGACAATAGAAAAAATATGACTGAAATATCAGATCTTAATTTTATTATAATAGAACATTGTTGGGTGTGGAGCTTGATTATCTTGTTTACTTTGTATCACAACATTGGACCACTGTACCTTAAATGGGGCGGCAATGCTGCCCGTAAATTAATCATTGCCACGGGGGGTCCAGGGGGGGCGGAAATGACTTTATGGAGCCCCCCTCGGTGGGGGGTTTCGGGGGTAGCACCCCCGAAGCTAATAATAGATGTAAAATTTCCTTGTAAAAGTATAGTAATTTCTAGTCAATCTGGGCCGTTCATTAGGAAAATGATCTGATGGTAGAAGTTATGTTTAGTTTAGGGTTTTTTGCCCTAGAAGGAAACCCCTTGCTTTTATGAGGGTATTGTATTGCAACTGTGTATCGTATGTGTATTCTCGGAGCAAGAAACATAGAGGGAGACTGTGAGAGAGAACAGAGGATATTACAACAGATCTGATGTAGGTTGTGTCTCTTCATTTTGCTGGATAATAGAAAGGAAGGACTGGCTGTTCGGGGTGGACGTAGCCCAAACTGGATTTTGCTGGATAATAGAAAGGAAGGACTGGCTGTTCGGGGTGGACGTAGCCCAAACTGGGTGAACCACATATATCTGTGTCTCTCTGGTTTTATTTGTTTTGTGTGCTTGTATTTTCCGCATATTTTATGTGTTGCATTTATTTGTAATATATAATTTTCTAACAAACATGAGGAAAAATGGAGATTCAACTCCTTTTATACATCAAATAGATCACCTGGCAAGGGGATTTCATGAAAGAACAAACACAAGTATCAAATCTGTAGATCTAGATCTGGAAAAGCGTAGATTTACTGAAAATCTGAGTAGATGAGCTGAAATATACAAAATTACAGAAGAGGACTGAAATATAAACTCTCTGGAAGAAGGGATGGCCCTTCCTCAAGGAAAGTTGCACCAAACTAGGGTAGAAATCCTGCTACATCAATGCACTGCAAAAATGACGCAGTTTCTGAAGTATATTGCACAGATGATGTTGGAAGGTCCTTTGGCCTGATGCCAAGATATGAATATGAAGCTCAATTCTTTCTCACTAATCTTCCAGAGAAAGGAATGATCCCTTTTCTGCAAAACTAGATCTAGAAGTGGTGTTGAAAACCCTCACTGCAACACCCTGGAACACAGCAATTCCTGCCCAATAGAAATAATGCTGTAATGGAGGGGGAACCTTGGCCTCAAGCCTAGATGTGAGGCATTTCATAACATTCTCCTTCAAGAGCTCCTCAATGAAGGAGGAGGAATCCCTAAACAGGAAATTCCTTTCTCTAGCTAAATAGCCAAGAGAATTTGAGTTGCTCAAGCAAGCTCAAAATCGAAATATCTTCAACAACCTTTCCTTGTGGCCTTCCTCTTAATTTTATAACATTAGGGTTTAGAAAACCCTAAAAAACCTCCAATGATTTTACCATTTTCACATGGACGGTCTCCATCTAAGACTGTGCTGATCAATGAGGAGGTTTAATGCATCTAGACATTGCTGTGATTTGGTCCTGTTGACCTAGTCAATCTTCTCCATTCCTCTTCACACCTAAGTGTATTTTATTGAAATGGCCCAAATTTGTCCATGTTCACATTGGGAATTGATTTATTTTGGTGATTAGGAGTTTTAGAGTTCCTCCTTTACACTTTTATTCATGAGTGAAGAAAACAAAAAATAAAATGCAATATTTCCATTGGCTGCAAAAATTGGGAATATTACAGTCTCCCCCGGCAAAATGTTGTTTGCCCTCAAGCAACTCTTATTGTAGATGCAAATCATCTATACCCCTCCAAATTGCATCCACATAAGGAAGGCTTCCTCCATTTGCTGTAATAGGTTATGTATGTTTGGTTCCACAGTTGTCTTCAATTTAACAAATGCCTTAGTTAAATGGTGTGAGGTCTTCTCACCCAAAGACTTGGGAGGATTGGATTTGAGGGACCTAGAGCAAAGAAACATCATGATGGGAGCTCATATTTGGTGGAAATGGGTGTCCAATCATCATACTCCCTGGGCCTAGCTCTGGGCAGCCAAATACGCAGAAAATTGGCCACAAGAGGATCTTATATGATACAATCTAGAAATCACACACTCCCAAATATGGAAAGTAGCCAATCAACATAAGTTCCTCATCCAATCTCACAACTTTTTGGAAATTTTTTTAGGATACCAGGCACGTTTTTGGGAAGACTCATGGCAGCAGCAACCTAGCCTTGCAACACTATTTCAAAAACCACGGTGGCAATATAATTTTCAAGATAGGGAGAACATTCAAATCAAACACTTTTGGACATCGTTGAACACTTAGGGATTTCGCAATTGGTTTCCCACCAGTCAGTGGCAAGAAAATTGGCACGATGAAACCCATGATGATATCTGGCTAGAACTTATAAAAAGAAAAATTCGATGTCTAGATGGACCATATATTCTTAGGTGGGGGCATGCTTCCCAAGGAGTTTTCACTACCAAGGAAGCCTATCAATTGTACCATCCATCCAATCCAAATCAAGCTGATACGATTTGGCCAAAAATATGGAACACTAGCATGTGGCCCAAAGTTGCCACCATACTCTCGCTACTCAACAAACACCACATCTTAACCCGGGACAATATTTTGAAAAACAGATTCATTGGTCCTTCACGATGCTCCCTATGTCAGAATCAGGTGAAAAGCATGGATCATCTATTGGGTATGTGCCGCTTTGCAAGTACTCTTTAGGATAGAGTCGCCATTCTTTGTCGTCGAACCAACAGAAGGCACAGTGATGTCACTAAAATTATCACCCATTTGGAGAAAGCCCCATTCACTAGTAATCTCCTCAACTCGCTCTGACTTCTCATCCCTTGGCTATTACTATGGACATTTTGGAAGGAGAGGAATAGAAGAATATTCAAATATCTGGAAACGCCTCATGATATTGTATGGAACAAATTTTGCAACAATATAAAGGAATTAGCACTGTGTTAGTGGAGGGATTCATATCTCCCAACTCTACCCTCATAATGACACATATGGGTCAATTGGAAATTCTCTATTCCTTGTAACTTTGCAATCTCTCCTTCTTTCAACACTGCTTCTAAATCTCCAAGATCTTGGAGTCCTCCTCCTAAGGATCTCTACAAATCAACTTCGATGGAGCCTCAAAAGGAAATCTAGGTGAAGCTGTTTTGGAAGTATTTTTCGTGACTCTCAGGGGGCACCCTTGTTGATATTATTTGGATCCATCAGTTGGGATAGAAACAACTTCGCTGAACTAGAGGGACTTATCCAAGGTCTCAATATACCTTGAGAGAATGATCTCTTCCCCCTGGAGGTGGAAGGGAATTCTCAAATCATCATAAATGTTGCTCAATGTCTTCTCCATGGCTCTTCCTCTTCAAAAATATCAAAGAGATGGAAATTAGCCTCTAGACTAGAAAATTTGAAACAATGGATACAAACCCACAAATCCATTACCTTTATGCATGTTCATGGATCAACCAATGACGCAGTGGATCTCCTAGCCAACAAAGGTGTGGAAAAAGACTCTCCTCTCTTCTCCAACAGATTCCACTCCACTTCTGATGAATCTCTGTGCACATCTTGCAACCATATAGTCCTTAAAGATCTTCAACCCCCGAATGGGGGTTCTTGAAACGCTTTGCATAGCAGGCCACCTCGCTCTTTGATGCAGGGGCACTTGGCTGGACCACATGGCGGCACATTCCCACCATGTGTAGACCATAAATTATGTTTATAGGGGAGGATATTGAGGCATTCAGTCCCCCTCTCTCGACCTTCATTCCTAATAGCTAGCCATTAATGGCATATGGAACCTGACATCTCCATATCAATATGCAAATCTCCTTCCCTAGAGTGCTTCTTTGTCTCACTTCCTCCACTAGCTGATTTGCTTCTTTCTTGCCTCCCTCTTTTCATTTGACCTCTGCCCAGTAGACTCTCCTCCCCGTTGAGACCATGCCACAATTCCATAGAATACATTTTTGTTGAGGAGGTGGCAGAGGATCCCCCTCCTGTGCTCCGGCCCATGGTTAGTATGTGCACACTCTGTTCCTCTCTATAGCCCTTGTTGAACTAGAGGTTCTTGACCCTTTCTCTACCTCTGAGGCACTCTCTGCCTACCTTTCGGTTCACCTCCCAGATGAGTAACAACACGACTTTCCCTCAAGAGGCAAAAAGAGGCCTCACAAGTCGAAAATATTGCGCTCCTCTTCCCCTTTACCCTGAAAATATGTTGGTCTTCCTGTCAAAAATTCAAAGGATGACTTAGATGATGATTGGAGTTTCCCTTCAGATGGCACTTGGAAAAAAGAGGCAGTTGCAGACAACATGGTTCACATAGCTATGTACAAGTAGCCGAAGATGGTCTCCTCTTCGACTCCAGAGGTGGACCCCTAACTCACAAAGGAGGACATAGATACCTTGTCTGAATATGGTTTCTTTGTGATTGAGGAAAATCCATAATAGGTGGAAAATGATGCACAACTCCTTGGCTCTCTTTTATCTCAGTCTACATAGGAACATCTATGGTTTTTATGCCTATTTTTGCTTCTTCCTACAAATTTTTCTACTCTTGAACACATTAATAACTGGTTTCCCCTTGAAGGGCAACCCTATTTTTTATTTTTTGAATTCCCTATTCAACAGGCATTCGCTAGTTCAACAACCACCTATCCTTAAGCGTCATTTGTATTTATGTACATTTTAATAGAAGTTAGCGAAATTTAGAAGAAACAAAATGGTCACTTTTGACATATATCTTTTGTAAAGTCCATGTTTTGATGCTTATTGGTATCAAGCAATCATTTAATTCAAATTAAAACAAGTATTCTAATATAAAAATGAATAAATATCTTGGATTTATTTGGTAATTTCTTGTCATATCCTATCTTATTAAACATTTTCACTCAATCAAATTACCTAAGAATACAAAAAAAAAAAACATAAAAATTAAAATAAGTAATATAATTGTAATCACAATTAATATTAAGCCAACTTAGATCCATATTAATTACTTAAAGCAGTGTAGATTCACCTCAACTCTCTTCAACTCTTGATCTACCTAGTGCAGAGAGGGATCAAATCTCTTTTCACCAGATCATTTAGAATCATTTCATAATTTCTAAATGGAAATTGGATGTGCTAATATTTCTCAATTAATTACAAGTAAAACAAGGGGAATACATAATTTATTGACTTCTGGGAATTGGATTCATTTTCTCCTGGAATAGTACGACGACAATTGAATATATACTCTCGGTAGTATCACAATTTACAAAGTCTTGTATTATTCTTTCTTAGTTTCTTGTTGTAATATTGTGTCAACAATACTTTGCTCCACCAATTATATTTCTACTAACCAATTTTATTGTTGAAGTGTCACTGATTCTTAAAGATAACTAGAGGAAATGATACAACTACAAAAGAACGACATGATACATTATTAGTAGAAATTTCTAGCTCTGTTGTGTTTCATTATATTGGATAAAATCAAAATTTCAATGTACCATAATCATGGGAATTCAAAATATTGGTATAGAAATGTGTGCATCTATTTTCATTTATTACTTTAGTTGAAGATAACATTTCATCAAAAAAATTTGTACACTGATAAAATAGTAGGTAGAAAATTTATTCTATGGTGATGTTTTATTTTCTTTTTTTATAGAGGTAATCTAGCCACATAGTGGCCACTATTGTCCAAGTGAAGAAAACTTGTTAGATTTTCTTCCTTTTATGGGGAAAAATGACATTAGACATATTGTCGATGTCAATGTGTATATCATATAAATCCTAGATAGTCTACTTTAGTTTGTATTCCAGCGTTCATCGACTTTCATATCTTATACTCTACATTGTATATTTTTCTTTTTTTTTAGAAAAGGAATTCAATATTGATGGTAAGAAGCAGGAATTGAAGAAAGAGGAGAAAAATAATAATAGAGAGGAAAAATGAAAATTTAAGAGAGAGAGAAAAGATAACTTGTCTAGTGGTACCCGTAGAGCCAATATCTTGCATAAGACACACACATAGAGACTGATGGTCAAGTCTTTAGAGTTGGTGAATTCACCTTCAATGCCTTGACAACACAATGATAATTTTTTGAAGTCATGAAACAATATTTCATGTGTAAGTTGTACTCTAACCAATATGAAGTTGGAAACTCATATTGTAACTGATCCAAGAGGATCTTACATTCGTTCAAATCGACAATGAAGTCCAGTTCATCTCTAGTTTGTTTGATGAGAGTCACGGTGAAAGAAAAATATGCTCTAATGCAAGTTCAATTACTTCATGGTTACGTCATGGTTAAGTGGTTAATGTATATGGTGAAAGGTGTAATAAACCTAAGTGATAAAACCTATGGTTCTTAAGATAACGTGGAAGTGGTGCTAAATCCATGTGGAAAAATGATGTAATGGTCATAAGGGGAATTTTGAGGTCTAAAATGGGTCTCTTAAGTAAATTATAAAATAACAGTGGAAATAATAAAATAATATTTGATTACATCATCAAATTTTGAAGGAAAATAATTAAAAACAACTCGTATTTTCAACTTATCTCCCTATGGGTTTACTCAAATTTCAAGAGGAAACACTCGTCGGATGTAGAATTTTATTTCTCATCCAAGGAGTACCCATGTTGCATACTTTTGATGGAACCTGCTAGATGAAAAATGATAAATACATGAAAAAAATGTAATTTCTAACACATTTTTCATGTATTTCTCATTTTTCGTGTAGAAGGGTCTATCGAAAGTATGCAACATGGGTACTCCTTCGATAAGGAATTAAATTTTGAATCCAAGGAGTACTCCTGCTTTAAATTTTAGTAAAACCTTAGGGAGATAAGTGGAAAATATGAGTTGAAAAAGGTAGTTTTATGATTTTATTATGATTTTTCGTGTATAAGGGTCCATCGAAAGTATGAAACGTGGGTACTCCTTGGATGAGGAATTAAATTTTGAATGCAAGGAGTACTCCTCCTTGAAATTTGAGTAAAAGCTTAGGGAGATAAGTTGAAAATATGAGTTGAAAAAATTAGTTTTATTATTTTATTATTTTTTAATATTTATACTTTTTTACACCAAAAATGGTGAATTGTCCCCCATGGTTGACATCATCATCTTGAATCCTATTGGTTCCTATAAACTTTATTTTTGCTGTACATTTCTCTTAGGAGGCCCATTTTAGACCTCAAAATTCCCCTAATCAATGTTGGCTAATGAAATGAAAAAAATGAACAAACATGAGAGATTATAGATATCCACAATTGTTCATATTCAAAGAATATTTCCACATGAAACTATGTAGAGGAGGATAGGTGGAGTGATCATTCTCTCAATATAAATAAACATTCACTCGCTCTTGGCCATAAATAAAAATGCTTCAAAACACTTCAATAAACCAAACTAATTTATTTCAAGATGAATTTAAAATATATTTATATAGAGGGAGAGTTAAAAAAATAAGGTTAATGTTGATCATAATAAAATATTTCAGTGCCCAAATAAAAAAGGTAATTAACAATAAAATTATTCCATTAGCTCCTAATAAAAATAATAAGATCCAGATCTATAATATAATAAATTCTTAAAATAAAATTAAAACATTCAAAAAATATTACTAATGATAAAAGAAATTCAATGTGAGCTATAGATAAGATTTCAATGCTCATGCTAAGTAAAATAATTCAATATCGAATATATATATATATATATATATATATATATATATATATATATATGAACAAAAATTGAGGTAATCTCACTATTCTACATTTTGGTCACTTTTCAGGCATATTGTTTATAAAGTCAATGTTTGGATGTTTATTGGTATAAACCAATCATTTAATTCAAATGAAAATTCTAATGATTGTAATGTAAAAATGAATAAATATCTTGAATTTATTTGGTAATGTCTTGTCATGTCATGTCTTATTAAACATTTCAGCTCAATCAAATTAGATAACAATACAAATACAAATAAAAAAAATAAAAAAATAATAATTACATTTATAATTGTAATTATAATTCATAATTAAACGAGCCTAGATCCATCTTAAGTAATTAAACCTGTCTAGATTCACCTCAACTCTCGATGTACCTGGTGTAGAGAGATCAAAACTATTTTCACTCTAAAAAATTTTTGCAACTCAAGTGATTTGATCCCTCTCAGCACTTAGAGATCTAGAGTAAAGTGGAATCTAAGATAGTTTATATAATTACACTAATTTTATTTCAGAAATAATTTTAAAAAAGAAAGGATAGAGGGGATTCATTCTAGAATAATTTTAGTATTTTAGGTATGGTATGAAAACTAGGAAAATAAACAATTAGGATAGTGGTGCCTCTGATGATGATTATGCATTATGAAGTCTTTTAATTGCTTTATGTATTAGTATGTTAGACTTTATCCTTATGTATTTTTTATTATTATCAGTCCAAATAATCTTAGGTCTCCCTCTTTAACATGTTGGTTGGTTAGTTTTTATTAGTAATTGATGGGTTTGTTGGAATTTAGAGTTTGTAAGTACAAGAAAGGTTTGTTTGGGAAGAAAGGAAGTGAAAAGGGAAGAAAGGAAAGGTGGATGACTTCTACAACTATATTAGCCATATACATCTTAGCTAGTTTTTCCTTTCTTTCTTAGTTATGAGCGATTTATAGTCACTATTGTTATAGATCCAAGTGATATTTTATCTTTGAATACATATCTATCATGTATCTACAAAATTTAATTGTATTTCAACTGATAATAAAATTAGGCTTTTCTCTAAGGAAAAAAAATGAATCATTGATTTGGTATAACCCTACATCAGGAAAAGAAACCTTCATTTTTCTTCTTTCTAGTTTGGACGCAAGTGGTTGAGTACAAATTTTACGCTCTTCTATCACTAATTTCAACATAAAAACATCATTTAATCTACCAAAAATAGAGTTATTTGCAACCCAATATGTGGGTGATTTTTTATTCTATTATTGTTTAATTTGGAGCTAAAAAATGTTTCTTTGAAAATAAAAATAACATATTACCGTAAAAAATAAATTTCGAAAAATCTAAAGAAAAAATGAATAATCATGAGAGAGTGTAGATTACCACAATTGTTCTGTTAGGTCCCTATATTACTAGTGTGGTCCATAATTATTGTTAGTGTGCCCCTCTTGTTGTTATTGTTTTACCCTTATAGTCCCCATATTATTATTATTGTGCCCCATAAAATCCCACTATTTTTATTATTGTGCCCTTACATTAATACTGTTATGTCGAGTAAGATTATATTGTAACCCCATGGACTCCTATATATAGAAACCAGGTTTGGTCATTTGTATCATCCAGAAATTATTCATTTATGTACTTTAAAAAAGGTTGCACCTTCGAAGAGGCTAATTTCTAAGTCGTTCACCTATCTTTTCTTCTATTTTGTGGGCTGGTTTCATAACATTTGGTATCAGATCTTTGGATTCTAGGGTTTCACTAATTCAAACAGGTCATCGTGGCATTTTCGCTATAAATTTTTCTCCACAAAGTTTCAAATGCTGAAAGAAAAACCCATTTGATGTTAAATCTTGAGGAACTTTGTCTAAAAATTTCAGACCTTGTTTTGTTATATTTTTGGAGATATGAACTGAGGAAGTTAGTTTTTGCAGAGTCCCTAATTTCATCTCAAAGAGGTGGCCTTGGAAGAATCGTCATAACTTTATCTCTGAGCATCGGATTCGAATTCTGAAACTGCATGGACTTTAGTTTCTTTTATATCGATTTCAGAGCCGAAACATGAAACAATGATATGTTCCACATTGTACAAGTTCGCTATACTAAACCATTCCATAATTAGGTCATTATGGGAGATTGGGAATAACTTTGTCTTGAAGAATACAAATCAAGTTTGATCGGTGGAATTGGAAATATGACTCAGAGGGATACTACAGGTCCTACTTTTAAATATTGGGGATCCGAAATGACAAAGATACAACAGGATCAATAGCGAGCTCCTCAAAATCAAGAAAAAGGTGTTTGAAATCATAAATCATATATTTCTCCATATCTCCAAAAGTCTTAAAAAATCATTCCAAGGTGTTTGAAACTCCCAAAGGAATCCTACCTATTTGTGATCATGATCATGCTATTCATTTGATTCCATGAATTTTTCCTCCAAACATCAGGCCTTACAGATGTTATTCTGTCCAAAAGAGAGAAATTGAACACATGATTGCATAAATGCTAGGGGCTGGTATAATTCAACCTAGTCAAAGTTCTTTCTCTGCTCCAGTAGTATTAGTGCATAAGAAGGATGAATCATGGCGCATGTGTCCAGATTATAAGGAGCTTAAGAAGCTCACACTTAAAGATAAATTTCACATTCCTATTATTGATGAATTATGGGATGAATTATGTTGATCATATCAGCCCCCTGTCAAAATTTTGTTAAACAACCCCCTTTAAACCAATAGAAACCCCTCTGTTTGGCCTAAAAATCCATTTTTCGCCTATCGTTACCTTCTCCCCAGTCTCAAAATTGCATAAAAGGCAAAAAAATTATAGTTTGAACATTATATTAAGGCCTAAGCCCCTTTTCCGCCAGCCCCTTTAACTTTTTCCCCATAAAACCGAGCGCTGACCCTTAAGGCGCTAATCGCATCACAAGTTCCTTCCCCATCACAATCGCAACATTTATATTAATCCCTCTAATCGATCAGCGCAAACATTTGCGATGCAATTGATCACATCACAATTCCTCGTCCAATTGCAATCACAATTTCCGTCGCGTTTCCCCTTTGCTCCCTCCCTCTCCCGATTTGCGATTGCGATTGCAACCCCGGTCCCACCATTTGATCCCTCTGCCATTCATGTCAAAACCCCCTTTTTCCTTTGTTAAACCCGAATTTTGGTTGTATTTCATTTATACAAAGGTTTGTTCCAATCGCATCGGAAAATTTTTGTCATATGTGTATCCCACTGTCCCGCTCCGATTTCCGATTGCAATTCCATATTGGTCCCACTTCATACGTCCATTTCATTACAATTCATGCATTTCCTTAAATTTCCGCTTATAACCAAAGTTCTGTGTTTTTCATTAAAATTTGATGTTTTATATTCATTCCGCCCATTTCTCATATGTCCTTCCACGGATTGATCTCCGCCGTTGATCTACGCCTCCACAATATGATCGAACAGTATACGATGCATCTCTCCACCAAACCCTATTATTCGCCATGTCAATGCATTTCTCACATATATTTAATTCAAAATACTGTTCCACCACAGCCATGCTATCATTTCCTCCGCCCTCCATAGCCATTCTCCCTATGCATAGCTTTCATAAACGAGTTTGCGGATTTTGCAGGGTTACAGCGGCGGAAAGTTGCCATAATTCATAGCCTCCGTTTTTGAAGTCGAGAACGCATCAAAGGACCATCTTTCAAAGGAAGAATTTATGAGGGAAATCCAGGAAGCTGTTATGACACGACTTTCATTAAAAGAAGCAGGGGTGAAAATCTGTCAAACCTTCCAGAGTTATTAAAATACGCAGATTTTGCAGATGGAAACATTAATGGAGCAGATAGAGAATGTCAGCGAAAGATTGGAAATTGAAGACATATAATTGAAGATTTTAGGGCCTTGATCTAACCTTTTGAAGGCGCAGTACCAGATTGAAGATCCTTCAGATCACTCCAAAGATTTGTGCACAGAAAACAATACCCTCCAGGTTCCATTTCAGCCGAATTTTCTTTCAGGAAAGGATGAAATGTTTATATGACTCTACTGCTTTGCCGTGCTCCTGAAGAGATTTCTACCCAGTGCATTTATTTCAGATTAGCAGACCATAGAGTACCAACAGCACTATAGCGCCATCAAGAAGTATGGGCGGGCACTTTTTCACCATTTTGTTTTAATGAGACAATTAAATGTTCATCACCTACTCCCTTTTTCGGGCTTTCCTATTCTCCTATAAAGCTCCCAAAGAACAGATGATTTAGGGTTCCAGATTTTATCAGAAAATTATGCAGTGAAAGGCTTTTTGTATACATGTTGCAGAACTCTTGTATGGAGGCTCAGAGCCCATAGGGTCTCAGTGAGGAGGAGTTCCATCTGTTAAGGAGGATTCTGGTCTTTGGTATTTCACAGTGTGTAACCTTTTCTCTTATGTGTTATATTAATAGATCATTTCATTTCATCCATCTTTCTTGTATCATGTTTTGGAATGCGAGTGGCTCACTGATTTTTGGTATGGATTCATCCTAGTTGATGCCCATGGTCGGATCAGTCAAGCGCTTTAAATATGGCTCATGCATGATATTCTGTTCCATTACTCATCTAAACCGTATTTCTGCTATATTAGTTTCATTGGGAGGGTGTTTTTAAAACTCTACTATTGTGTATGGATTCTTAGATTGGTAAGCCAATGCATGGTGGTATTGTGTATCTGGATATCAGCTCAATGATAACTAATATCTTCTCAATATTTCTTTCATTACATACACCTTCTGATAATTGATTTCTGTGACATATTACTTGAATCGGCCCGCTTTGCAGTAAACTGTCTCTGAATTATCTCTTGCTTTCATATTAGACTTATGCACTTTGCCTCTGTAGTATCCCTTTCTCTGTGTTAGTTTCTGAGAGTTTTGTCCCATTCTATTTTATTTCGCTGTTTACAGGAGATAGCATGTGAGCTGAAGTTGATAACTTCATACATTATATTATACGCTCCTTGCTATGCTAAGATGTCCTAGGCACTGCTCTATCACAACTCTAGGCTGTCTCTAGGAGAGACAACATATTTCTGGTGCCGTTGCCGGGGAACGAAGTTAAGAAAATCAGAATCCTTGGGCCTCGAAAAAATCTATTTCACTCTTCAAGTAGGTGAGCATGGAGAGGTGAAGAGTTGTAGATCCCTCACCTTGGCGACTCCACTTTTATTTATTTGATAAATCTATTTTTAGTCCTGGCTCCTCGTAAGCCACACCTAAAGTCAGATATGCCTCAGCCAAAGACACCTTCTATGTCTGACCCAGAGAAGATCATACATAGAAGAAATTGGAGGGAAAGAAAATCAGTTCACTCTGAAATTTCTGAATTTTCTATAGAAGACTTTCCATCCTCTTCTTCTCAAGAAGCTCAAGAGCCAGTTCCCAACTCCACTGTGGGAGATGCAGATTACTATTCAGATAGTCCACCCCGAGGAGGTGTCAGAAATAAAGATAATTTTCATCCTACTCCTGAGGTTGAAGAGGTCAAAGAAGTTACTAAAGTATCTGTTGTCAATAGACCTTTGTTCCCCTCAACACCTCAAGCTGTTGTTCATTATATTCCTATTGTTACTCATACTCCACCTCCACCTCCTCCTCTTCCTTCAATTACACATCAGACTGTTGTTCTACTTCCGCCTCCTCCAATGGAAAATGTTCCAGGCTTCGTGCTAAATAAATATGCTCCCCTGGCATTACCTCAAGTGTTGAATGATATGCCACATGATTATTTGAAGATTTTACCCAGATTCAATGGGGAGAATGAGATTGAAGCTCAAAAACATCTTGAGGTCTTCTGTTCTTTTGCAGAGAACTTTAATGTTGAACATTTAGATGTTGTCTTAAGATTTTTTGTGCAATCTCTTGATGGTGAAGCTAGAAAATGGTTTAAGACATTGGCAGACCGTTCTGTCACAACTTGGGAAGCAATGGAAAATACTTTTCTTAGGAAATAGGGAGAAAAGAAAGATCATGGGCAATGTCTTACTAAATTCAATACACTCAAGAAAAAATATAATGAAGGGGTGTCAGAATTTATCAAGAGATTTAATAAATTGTATTTCAGCCTTCCTGCTGACATGAAACCTCATCAAACTACTGCTAAAGTTCTTTTTGTAGCATCTTTCGATTCAGAATTTGGTTTCTCTCTCAGAGAAAGAAAACCTGCTACTCTGGACGATGCTCAGTCAGATGCACTAGAGTTGGACGCAAACTTTGCCTCCACTGGTAAATCAAAAGGAAGATCTAAAGAAGATACCAGAAGAAGGGGCAAAGAAGAGGTATCCACCTCTAACCAGGACAGAGACGCAGACAGAACGGAAGAAATTACCAAATTGATTAAAAAGGTGGTCAAGCTCGAGTTGGAGGCCAAGAACTCATCCTTCAAGAATTCCCAGAATGCTCCAACCAGAGGTTACAATCCTCAGTACATAAGACCACCCCTGCAAATATTGCCAAGGGAATCAAAAGAACAACAAGATCAAGTACCACACCCATTGTACTTGGAAGGTCCAGTAGATGACTCCACTGAGGATGTTGCTTATGAGCTAGAGGATGCAAATCTTGCCTTTTCAAATAGTGATGGAGAGGGATACCCTTTGCAAGAAAATGATGGAGCTGAGTGCTCATTGCAAGAAAAAGAAAAGACCAGAGATACAGAAGAAGCAGAAATTGATCATTATTGTAAACAATTTAGTGATTTCATGCAAGCACAGTTCAATAGAAGATATGACCTCAGATCTTCTAGAAGGAGGACTCGTACTCTAAATCAAGAAAAGGAGCCACTCTAGAAGGAAGCACCACTCCATAAGGATTCAACAATCCAGAAAGTCATAGACAAAGGTTTTATTGATGATGGAGAAAATCTGACACCACTGGACAGTCAAAGAAAGGAGGAGGAAAATTATGTGGAAGACTTTAGTCCATGTAATGAAGAAATTGGATTGCTGGAGATTATGCTGAATAAACATGATTCAATGTAGGAGGGAGAACCTCAATTTCAAAATTGGGGATTGCAGAATGTGAAGATACAAGGGAATGAAGACAGTGAAGACTTTCTGGGTCTTGGAAGAGACTTAGGATTTATGAGGAAAGAATTGGTGACTGAATCATCAAGTAAGACCATTGGGTCTTATGATTTCAAAACTAACAATTTGGATGTGTTGACAGGTATTGCAGAAGATAATCCATCTTTTGGAGTTGTCTTGGATACAGATGAACTGTCACAGAAGAAGGAAGGTGAGGCAATCATGCCCCATGGGAAGGAACTTGTTATTACTAATAATGACAAGAATGAGCTGATGTGCCTGATAGAAAAAGAGGAGACTGGAGGGAAAAATTTTGGAACTGCTACAGTGATGGGAAATCAGAATTCCATTCTGATAGAAGACGAGAGTGCAAAATTTGAAGAACTTGATTTGATTGCCAGAAGCAATCAAGAGGGTGAAGGAAAATTACTGAAGATTGTCGAAAAAGAAGAAGAGATTCCACTACCTTTTGAAATAAAAGAAGAAGGTGATCATGCTTTCAACGGTCACTCTGAAGATGTAGTGGAAAATGCAGTAATCAGAACTACCCAGGACACAAACAGTCTGCCAATCATGGAAGGCCTAAAAGAAGAAAGTGTACACCATTCGTTCATTGATCCTGTGGCAGAATATATGGAGGCCCTGATTAGCTCAAATCCTCCAGCATTGATCCTTCACCAGGACCAGATTCATCAAGAGTGGTCACCACTGATGGTGACCGCATTTTTGAAGAACCACATGCAGAGCACCCTGTGGTTATCTCTGATGGGCAGTCCGTATTCTTATCCTTTTTTGTTACTGCTTGACCGACTACACTGGCCTTATTGTAACACCTAGAGCATCAAATAATTCCAGGTTAGAGTAGAGTAGATAGGAAAAGCTCAATAAAGCTCAGCCTGTGAGCATGTAGTTAGTTGTTTTAATTTCTGCAAACTCCAGTGTGCCAGACAGTATAATCCTGGCTTGGATATTCTTACTTTCTGGTTTCATCTTTGTTTAAATAAGGTGTGTGTGCTGATGAATTATGAAGTGAAAAGCAGAGGGGCAGAAGAGAAAATTCCACATATCAAATTATCAGGTGGTCTACGGAGTTCTCGACACGTCCAGGGATGAACGTGCCGTCCCTAGGTGGAGCCAATGTTTATCATATCAGCCCCCTATCAAAATTTTGTTAAACAACCCCCTTTAAACCACTAGAAACCCCTCTGTTTGGCCTAAAAATCCATTTTCCGCCTATTGTTACCTTCTCCCCAGTCTCAAAATTGCATAAAAGGCAAAAAAATCCACTTTGAACATTATATAAAGGCCTAAGCCCCTTTTCCGCCAGCCCCTTTAAATTTTTCCCCATAAAACCGAGCGCTGACCCTTAAGGCGCTAATTGCATCGCAAGTTCCTTCCCCATCGCAATTGCAACATTTATATTAACTCCTCTGATCGATCAATGCAAACATTTGCGATGCCATTGATCGCGTCGCAATTCCCTGTCCAATCACAATCGCAATTTCCGTCACGTTTCCCCTTTGCTCCCTCCCTCTCCCTATTTGCGATTGCGATTGCAACCCCGGTCCCACCATTTGATCCCTTTGCCATTCATGTCAAAACCCCCTTTTTCCTTTGTTAAACCCAAATTTTGGTTGTATTTCATTTATACAAAGGTTTGTTCCAATCGCATCGGAAAATGTTTGTCATATGTGTATCCCACTGTCTTGCTCCGATTTCCGATTGCGATTCCATATGGGTCCCACTTCATACGTCCATTTCATTACAATTAATGCATTTCCTTACATTTCCGCTTATAACCAAAGTTTCGTGTTTTGCATTAAAATCTGATGTTTTATATTCATTCTGCCCATTTCTCATATGTCCTTCCACGGATTGATCTCCGCCGTTGATCTACGCCTCCACAATATGATCGAACGGTCTACGATGCATCTCTCCACCGAACCCTATTATTCACCATGTCAATGCATTTCTCACATCTATTTCATTCAAAATACTGTTCCACCACCGCTGCGCTATCATTTCCTCCGCCCTCCATAGCCATTCTCCCTATGCATAGCTTTCATAAACGAGTTTGCGGATTTTGCAGGGTTACAGCGGCAGAAAGTTTCCATAATTCACAACCTCCTTTTTTGAAGTCAAGAATGCATCAGAGGACCATCTTTCAAAGGTAGAATTTATGAGGGAAATCTAGGAAGCTGTTATGACATGGATTTCATTAAAAGAAGCAAGGGTGAAAATTTTTCAAACCTTCCAGAGTTATTAAAATACGTAGATTTTGCAGATGGAAACATTAATGGAGTAGATAGAGAATATCAGCGAAAGATTGGAAATTGAAGACACATAATTGAAGATTTTAGGGCCTTGATCTAACCTTTTGAAGGCGCAGTACTAGATTGAAGATCCTGCAGATCACTCCAAAGATTTGTGCACAGAAAACAATACCCTCCAGGTTCCATTTCAGCCGAATTTTCTTTCAGGAAAGGACGAAATGTTTATATGACTCTACTGCTTTGCTGTGCTCCTGAAGAGATTTCTACCCAAAGCATTTATTTCAGATTAGTAGACCACAAATTACCAACAACACTATAGCGCCGTCAAGTAGTATGGGTGGGCACTTTTTCACCATTTTGTTTTAATGAGAGAATTAAATTTTCATCACCTACTCCCTTTTTCTGGCTTTCCTGTTCTCCTATAAAGCTCCCAAAGAACAGATGATTTAGGGTTCTAGATTTTATTAGAAAATTATGTAGTGAAAGGCTTTTTGTATACATTTTGCAGAACTCTTGTATTGAGGCTCAAAGCCCATAGGGTCTCAGTGAGGAGGAGTTCCATATGTTAAAGAGGATTCTGGTCTTTGGTATTTCACAGTGTGTAACCTTTTCTCTTATGTGTTATATTAATAGATCATTTCATTTCATCCATCTTTCTTGTATCATGTTTTGGAATGCGAGTGGCTCATTGATTTTTGGTATGGATTCATCCTAGTTGATGCCCATGCTCGGATCAGTCAAGCACTTTAAATATGGCTCATGCATGATATTCTGTTCCATTATTCATCTAAACCGTATTTCTACTATATTAGTTTCATTGGGAGGGTGTTTTTAAAATGCTACTATTGTGTATGGATTCTTAGATTGGTAAGCCCATGCATGGTGGTATTGTGTATCTGGATATCAGCTCAATGATAACTAATATATTCTCAATATTTCTTTCATTACATACACCTTCTGATAATTGATTTTTGTGACATATTACTTGAATCGGCCCGCTTTGCAGTAAACTGTCTCTGAATTGTCTGTTGCTTTCATATTAGACTTATGCACTTTGCCTCTGCAGTATCCCTTTCTCTGTGTCAGTTTCTGAGAGTTTGGTCCCATTCTATTTTATTTCGCTGTTTACAGGAGATAGCATGTGAGCTGAAGTTGACAACTTCATACATTATATTATACGCTCCTTGCTATGCTAAGATGTCCTAGGCACTCGTCTATCACAACTCTAGGCTGTCTCTAGGAGCGACAAAAAATTACATGGAGCAATTTATTTCACCAAGTTGGATCTCTGTTCAGGATATCATCAAATTATAATGAAAATTGAAGACATTCTGAAAGTAACATTTCAAGCTCATGAGGGTCATTATGAATTTTTGGTCATTCCTTTTGGCCTTATCGAAGCAGCTTCTACATTTCAAGGGTTGATGAATTCCATTTTCAAATCCTTAGAAAATTTGTGTTAGTATTTTTTGATGATATACTAATCTAGAACATGTCGTGGAAGGATCATGTTCAACATGTTCAAAGGGTGCTCAAAACTATTGGAGGAGCAAAAATTATATGCAAAAACCCCCAAATGTTTCTTTGGAGTAAAAGAGGTGGAATATCTGGGTCATATTGTATCTAAGGAGGGTGTTAAGGTAGACCCTAACAAAATTAAGGCCATTAAGGAATGGAAAGTCCCCACAACAATAAAGAAGTTGTGAGGATTTCTCAGGTTAACAGGGATTATCACAAGTTTGTTAAGAATTATGGGAGAATAGCATCACCTCTAACAACATTATTGAAGAAAGATGAATTTTCATGGACTCCTGAAGCAACTAAGGCCTTTGAACATCTTAAAGAAGAAATGTGCCAAGCACCGGACTTAGATACACCATACTTCAAAAAATCCTTTATTGTGGAATGTGATGCCTCAGGGAATGGAATTGGTGTTGTTTTAATGCAAGAAGGAAGACCCATTGATTTTGAAAGTCATCCAATCAAAGGAAAGTATTTACAGAAAGCTATTTATGAGAAGGAAATGTTGGAAATACTACATGCACTAAAGAAATGCCGACCTTACCTAGTGGGAAGAAATTGGGTAAAAACTGATCATGATAGTCTTAAACACTTTTTGGATCAACGACTATATTCAGAAGAGCAACAAAAATAGGTCACAAAGATGTTGGGTTATGACTTTGAAATCATCTACAAACAAGGGGAGCTAAATTTTGTTGCAAATTCACTCTCCAGAAATGATGAGGATATGGAAGAGTTTCTTTGTGCCATTTCTATTATCCAACCAGATTGGGTAACCTACGCAAGGAAGGAATAGAAGAATGATGTAGAAGTGTGGACACTCATTCAAAATTTGCAGCAAGATCCTAGTACATATGATACATTTAGTTGGAAAAATGATTCCTTATGGTACAAATATCACTTATATATTTGTAAGAATTACCAAATAAACAAAATATTCTTTGCAAATTGCACACCTCTCCCTTAGGAGGACACTCAGGATTTTGGAAAACTTACCACAGGGCGAACAAATATTTTTTTTGGCATGGCCTTAAATATGATATTCAAAATTTTGTGGTAGAATGTTTGGTTTGCGAGAAAAATAAAGTTGAGACAATTAAGAGCCCAGGTCCGCTACAACCTTTATCCATTCCATGTCAACATTGGAAGTTTTAGTGGATTTTATCACAGTTTTTTCCTAAGTCCGAAGGAAAGAGTGACATCATGGTGGTAGTTAATAGACTTACCAGGTATGCACACTTATGTGCATTATCTCATCCATTTAAAGAGAGTACAATTGCTACTGAATTTATGGAAAAATTAAAAAGATACATGGAAACCCAAATATTATTGTATGCGACAGATATCCCATTTTCACTTTAAATTTTTGCATGGAATTATTTTCTTGTTTGGGTACTTAACTAGCTCATAGATCATCTTATCATCCTGAAACCAATGGGAAAACTGAGATAGTGAAAAAATGTTTGGAAGGATGTCTTTGTTGCTTTGTATCTGATAAAAAAAAATAATGGTTCAAGTGGTTACCTCTATCTGAAAAGTGGTATAACACTTCCTTCCACACTACAACAAAATTGACCCCAGTTATGGCACTTTATGGATATCATCCACTGTCCATCACATCATATATAAGAAAAAATTCCGAGGTTCAAACATTGGAAGATCATATCGAGCATCAACAAGAAGCTCTCCCACTCTTAAAGGATAACCTAAATTTGGCACAAAATCGAATGAAATAACAGGTAGATCAACATCCCAGTGAGAGAAGCTTTGATGTAGGTGACTGGGCATTTTTATGACTACAACCATACAAAAAAATTTCCCTCAAGTAAGCTAATAAGGATAATAAATTATTGCTAAAGTACTATGGTCCTTAAAAATTGTTGCAAAATATTGGTACTATGGCATACAAATTGGAGTTTCCTTCTTCTTCCTGAGTTCACCCATTTTTCCATGTTTCATACTTAAAGAAGGTTATAGCTGATAAAATTATAGTTCAAATAATATTGCAAGAACATGATGACGAAGGAAAAATGATATTGGAACCTGAAGCAGTCACGAAAACAAGAACTCAACAACTAAAAAATTGATCAATTTCAGAGCATCTCATCAAGTGGAAGAACTTACCCACTGAAGATTCCACGTGGGAGGATGAGAATTTTATACAGAAGAATACAAAACTACTCAAGCATTGAGCACAACACTTTTGTGAAGGAGAAGGGCATGTTAGGTCCCTATATTACTAGTGTAGTCCCTTATTATTATTAGTGTAACCCCCTTATTATTATTGTTGTACCCCTGTAGTCCCCACATTGTTATTATTGTGCCCTATAAAATCCCACTATTGTTATTGTTGTTCCCTTACATTATTATTGTTAGGTCGGCTAGGACTTTATTGTGACACCATGGACTCCTATATATAGAAAGGAGGTTTTTTCATTTGTATCATTGAAGAATTATTTATTTATGTAATTTAAAGGAGGTTTTGCCCTCGAAGAGGCTAATTTATAAGTCGTTGATTTATCTTTTGTTCTATTTTGTGAGTTGGTTTCATAACATGTTCATATTGAGAGAATTTTTCCTGTTGAAACTATTTAGAGGATTTTTAATATTGTCCAATATTGTAGATCCTGAGGACAGGTGGAGTCTCCATTATCTCAATATGAATAAAGGTTCACTCTCACTCTCGGTCATAAATAAAGATACTTCAAATACTTAAATAAACCAGAATAATTTATTTCAAGATGGATTTAATATATATTTATATAGAGAGAGTTAAGGAAACAATTATTGCAATGTTGACTATAATAAAATATTTCAATGCCCCAAAAAGTAAAGGTAATTGGCAATGGAAAATTTTCATAAGTTTATAATAGAAATAATAAGAACGAGATGTATAATACATTCAGTTCTTAAAAATAAAATTAATGTATTAAAAAAATATTATAATGATAAAAAAAATTCAGTGTGAGTTATAGATAGAATTTCAATGTTCATGTTAAGTTATATATATATATATATATATATAAACAAAAATTGAGGTAATCTCTTTATTTTACTTTTTGGTCACTTTTCAAGTATATTTTTAATGAAGTAGATGTTTTGATGCTTATTGGTATCAACCAATCATTTTATTCAAATGAAAATGCTAATTACTGCAATACAACATTGAATAAATATCTTGGGTTTATGTGGTAATGTCTTGTCATGTCTTGTCTTATTAAACATTTTGACTCGGCCAAATTACATAACAATACAAATAAAAATAAAAATTTAAAAATAAAATAACTAATTATATTTATAATCATAATTAGAATTAATAATTAAACCACCCTAGTTCCATCTTAATTAAATAAATCAATTTAGATTCACCTTAACTCTAGATATACCAAGTGCAGACATGGATCATATCTTTGTACACTCGAAATAAAGTTTGTAACTCAAGATATTTGATCCCTCTGAATGCTTAGAGATGTATGGTTAAGATGAATCTAGGCTCATTTATAAAGTTACACTAATTTTATTTCAAAAAACAAAAAGTAGGAGAATTTATTTAATGAACTATTTAGTATTTTAAGTATTGTATGAAAAATAGGAAAGTAAAAAATTAGCATAGTGGTGTTTATAACAATTAGGAGTTATGAAGTTTTTTAATTGGTTTATGTATTACTATATTAGACTTTATCCTTATGTATTGGCTTTTTTGTGTGCAAAGGTTCAACTTTATCTTATGGTTATAAAAATATACAATGTTTTTTCTCGTGTTATGGGATGTCCTTTTAGGGAACCAATACAATAACACATATCGATCTTATTAATATTACACTAGTTTTCCTTAACTAGTATACTTGAAAAGACATAATGACAGTTCAGGCTATAGTTACAAATATGTTGTGTACAAAAATGAGGGCTTCCCTTGGATAGGCCTACCTAAATTCGAGAAAATTGATAAAGCATGTTTGCGAGTTTTCTTCTATATAAAAGAGATCTTAGTTAGATATGAGACTTATTATAGGATGGGTAACTCAGAAGAGTTGATGAATTTGGCTCTTCTTCGTTCCGAAAGTGGTCTTCCAAACCCTATCCCTGGTTGACATATTTGCGTTGGAATTCCTGACGCGGAGAGGTAGGTGCCACTTATAGATCACGAAGTCTGTAACTGATTCGTCCCTTGACGCCTTTGAATCCACAATGAAGTGTTCCAAAGTATTCCATGCAAGGGGAGGCTCAAATTACAAAACCTTGGTGAGAGGGAATGATACCTTTCAATCAACCATTAAACTCTTCAAAGTATTCAATGCAGGGGGATGCCCAAATTTCCATACTTATATAAGAGGAAATGTAGTCGTGTCCCTTATTTTTTTCCAATAGTGGAATAGATTCACAGAGGTAAAAATTGGTTGAATTTCTAATCTTGGAGAAAATTCGTTGACAAATTTGTCTTTGTGGTAATTGATAAGGAAGATGAACACACCGTTCACCCAGGAGCTCAAAACCATTCCCATGTGACCATACCCAATATCACGTTATCTAATTTCCTACAATTTCCTAATATATATAACTAACAAACAATTAGGAATCGAAGAAGCTAACTAGATGGTGGGATAACGACTATAAGGTTGGGAGGCCACTACAAAAACTATAATCACCCTGCGAATTGAGGCCTGGAGGGTCTGAGTGTGGTGCCCACTACAATGAAGGTATTCCATCATCGTGACATCAAGAGAAGGCTTGAAAATGGACCAATTGTTTATTGGGAGGAGATAATTATCATAAAAGGCATTGCTTCTACTTGTAATCCCCACAATACTCACTGTTGCCTTGGACTTTTGTTGAGCTCTAAAGGTTTACAAAGTTATAGCTGATGAAAACTTGACTGAACGGGGGGGGTGGTAAAATAGGTGAATTATTTTAGTACATTAATTGAAATTAAATTAATTTATTTTAAAAACTCATTAAATCAACTTTTAAATGAGCATACTAACACATTATGACCAACAAATTGAATATATGAAAAAAAAGTAACAAGTAATTCAAACATCACATAAACACATAATGTCAACACACATGAACAATAGATATAAGTGGAAACCCATAAAGGAAGAAAACCATGAATTTTATTATTTTGATGCAAAGGCAAGCTCCTAATCCCTTATTACATCTACTTTTTTGTAGGCTCCAACCTACAAGAGGCTGCTACCTTAATTTTTTTACAAGCTACAACATGCAAGGAAGCTCCAACTCCCATAAGTTTTCTACGAGCTACAAACCATAGGAAGTCCCTACCTCAACAGACTACAACCTATTCCTTATCAAGATCCAGATTGAAATGAGGCTACAATCCCCTAATACATACAACAAACAACATGTTGGTTTACCTGGTCATCGATTCTGCAGATGTCCATATTTATATCCTCCTCTTCTTCCCTTCAAATATGGTTCACATAACCTTCATATGTGCCAGATAACTCATGGATAATAAACTCTAACACGGTCTCTAACTCTCTGACACATCATTTCCTTCCAAAAACACATCTTTTTTGAAATATATTTTTCTAGTTGTTTTTATTCCACACAAGAATATGAAGTGAACAAACTTGCCTGTTTGTCTCCCACTCATTCATTTACAATCTCTTCATATTTTTAATATTAAAACACAATTAAGAGATCAAAATATTATTTTCATCAACCTATAACGAATAAATATACCAACATAATACCAATACCATGCAATTAATAATACATTATAACATCATAACATATATGTAAAACATTCACTCTCCAATGCAAGAAATATGCAAGCAACATATGAGATAAATACATCACTCTCCAGTACCATATTTCTATTTTGGGACCTCTTGCATCACAAATTATTCCTTCCAGTGTCTCAATAGGCTTGAGTCTTTAATTTTCCTATCATGCATTCTTTCCTTTCCCTTCATGGATTCTTTCCATTGTTTTGCATCACAAAAAATTTCAATATAAACCATAATGCCTCAGGTTGTTGCTACTCCTAATGTACCTCTAGAATCCTCTTGTTGTTACATAATGCATCTCACATAATCATAATGCATCAATATCTTAATTATCCTACTATTCCTTTGCCTTGATACTCCTTTGTTTCTCTTTTGATACTTTTCTTTTCCTACTCTTTTTCCGTCAGTGACAACAATGCCAAAAATCTCCCCCTTTAGAGTTGATGGAAAAATTGTGCTCCTACCCCTATGGTCCTGAGAATTTTTTCTCATCTCTCCTCCCCCCCCCTCCCCCCAAAATTTTGACATCAATGAAAGGGGGTATGATTCTCATGGCTTCTTGAGGATCACTTTAGGTGTAGAAACTCATTACCAACAACATTTGATTTTTATGAATGAAAACAAATATTACTATTCAGTTTTAGATCTTAAAATACTTGTTTTAATGCATTGTGAAACTCACCATCATGAAAAAAATTGTATACTTGTTTATAAAGAAAATCTTTAGCGAATGAATAAAACATAGAATCTCCCACAAAAAATCATTTTAAAATAAATAACACACAAAATGAAGCTACTCACCATAGAAGCATTTAACCTGCATTACAATTCCATCTCGTTAAAGAACAACAATATTCTTCTATATATTATGTATATTTATCATAGTTCTTTCCATATGCATATAACACACAGTAAAACATTTGATGCCCATGTTTCTTGCAGTAATACCTTCCAAAAATTTAGCATAAAAATCATGCAAAAACTGGTAACCATCCAATCTAGAACATATCATGGGACTTCAAGAGGCTCAAGGTCTGCTAGCCTATTAATTTTTTGGCATTATTGATTATTAAAGGAATATCTTCTATAGCATTGAGAATGCTTTGAACTATAGAAAATATAGGTAAATTTTCCACATTTGGTTTTTAATAGAGTATTTCTATGTCTTTCAACATGGAAAAGTAGAAATCCCTTTCCTTCTCCAGGCTATCCACCAACAATATTAAGCTGGTGATATGCATGTCGAGTGTCTCAATCCGAGCTTGAGGAAAAGGTGGAACATCGTTGACTGGGATTGAGCGAGTATTTGTAGCTGTTGCGGTAGAAATATAAATAGAACTAAAGCTCCTACAAAGTATTATTCGGGAAAACATATCTTTCTCATTTATCCCCTACATTTATAACAGGTGGATCATGTCACTTAGTAATGGTAGCGTGAGCAACTTTATAATTTTCTTGCTTTTATCCTTTACTGGCTTATCTTCCTTCTAACCTTCTAACCATGCAACAGACACCATGCAACAAAAAACATACGTGCCAAATAATATATGTTTCTCCTAATAATATGTTGCTCCAGATTATATATTAATTATGGGTAAAGGAATAATTTTATATATCGAAATATTGAATTGATTATGCATGGAGGAATCATTATATATATTGGAGGAACCATAATATATATATGTGTGTATATGTCCCACCGAATATAAAATATATTTCTTTCGTTGAACATAGCCTCTATATAATATATGTGAAATACAAACAACATTAATATATTCCAATGTTGAATGCATCATTAACATAACCTTGCCAACATCAAGTGATATACCAACCACAAGAGATATACTAGCAAATGCAAGAGATAATACATTTGCAAACAATATGTGCCAACGTAAACCAAGTGATAATATGTTTGCAAACCAATTTTGTAATATGTGCCATAAAAAGTGAAGGTTTCCATATGTTGCACAAAAAAATTATCATTGTACTATTACAAAAAATAATAATGTTGCTCCATAGTTAAAAAAAAATACTCCATTTATCAATGTTTCTTTAACACTGCATTGCATTGAATAACATTATATGTCACATTAATGTTGGTCGTGGGGTTGCTAAGTAACATTTTTAGAGGTTTCACTATGGCATAGGTTTGTTATAACCTTATGATTTGTCTTCTAATAGCCTGATGGTAACGTTTTCACTGTGGCCCAAGTATATTATATTGTGTAGCGAGGATGCGAGTTAATCCTTTCATTCATGGAAATTATACTTCATCAGTTATTAAAACAACATTTTCAACTCACTTGTAAGGAAAAAATCACACAAAAAAACACAACATAAGCTAAGAATAGACAAGTGTTTTACTTGCAGCTCTCTCCATCAGAGGGAGAGTAATGTTGAAGTTCATTTCTTCTCAAACAATTCAAAATTAGCATCACAAATTATGCAAACATTCCTGATAAGTGATAGAGGAAGATTTTTTTTTTTTTTTTAATGGAGCTGCAGATGACTACACTGACCTAGATTCCCCATGTGACACCAATCATGGCTCCTGCTAGCCCTTGCTCCATTCAACCAAATAAGAAATAAGTTTTAACATAATTTTTGGTTACTCCAAGGGGGCAACATGATAGGCAAACATGCCTGAATTCAAGAACCACCACCCTGTAATCGAAACTGACATCATTTCACCATTCGAAGAATATTTTTTGGATTGTATTCACCCTTAATCTGGACCTGCATATAGGATGCCAACCATTTTTGTATAATTAACCCATTGCATTATTCATCTTTTTATGGAATCATAATATTCTCGAGTCAACTTTCTATTATTTTTATCGTTATTGTTCCAATTATGCATGATGAAATTCATGAGTATGGTGTCAATAGAGGACACACTTGCATCTATATAGAAACATACAACCTTGAAGGATATAAAACCTAGTTCTAGCCTTGCCCCAATGTTAAACCTATGGAAACTGTGGTATTATGGAAATTATGTAACTTTTCGAAACTCAAAAGGAAACTCTTCCTCTAATTTACTGTAATTCTTCCCCTGCACTCTCAGATCTACATTATCATTGCATGCCACTACATGCTCAGATACTCATTGTAATTATGCCACTACATTATCATACCTCTAAGGCATTTTTCATACTATCATACCTCTTAGACTATTATTATTTCCATATTGTATTAGAGTATAATGTCTTTTCACTGGAATAGATAAAATTGGTCCATTATATACTATGACATTAAGGTTCAAATTTTCGCAACCACTCCCTCACTTCTATGTTCTATATTTAATCGAGTCAATTCTATGAGCTATGTAATGGTGAGGTAGATGTAAATTATTCCAACACGAGATAGTGTAACATTTCCATTGTTAGACCGACATGTACTTAGCATATGTAACACATATCTTCTTTGAGTATATTTTTCGTGCCATAGTTGGTGTAGAATATTACATGGCCACTACTCTTTAAGCCAACTAATAAACTAGAATAATTATGACATATAATAACCAATGAAAGACAATAAAAAATAAAAAACACAAATCAAATCAGATCACTTCTCAACTTGTAAATCTCACCTTTCTTCATCTATGTAAATACATTCTTATATAATAAACCTATTACTAATTCTATTTTTTATCAAATACTAATTATTCATTCTGACTGCTGCCAATGATTCTGAGCACTGGCCATCGTAATAATTTGCTGCACTAATTCTTAATAACAAAGAATCACAAAATCTGCTGACTAATGTCAGCAATTACATAAATATTTAAGCTTTATTCTCAACACTCCCCCTTAATGCTTAATGAGGGCTTACTAACTTATCTCTTAGTGTCAAAAACTGATCTTTTGCAATTTATTTGGTGAAGATATATGCTAGCTGATGCTTAGTATTTATGTGCTTTAATTAAACATCATTCTTCTGCGCCAAATCTCGAATGAAGTGATATTTCATGTCAAAATGCTTTGTCCTGCTCTGATGAATTGGATTCTTTGCTAACTTGATGTCACTTACATTATCACAATAAATCACTGTAGGCTGAATTTGCTTCTCTCCAATTTCTTCCAAAAATTTTCTGAGCCAAAGAGCTTGTGTACCTATTGAAGTAATTGCAACATACTCTGATTCTATGGATGAGAGGGCAACAATGCTTTGTTTTCTTGAGCTCCAAGTAATCAAACCAGAACTAAAAGAGAAGCAATTTCCAGATGTGGACTTACGGTCATCCACACTACCTCCCCAATCTGAATCACTAAATCCAACAAGATTGAATTTTTCAGCACAGTAGTAATGAATAACAAAATTTAGAGTGTCTTTTACATATCTTAAAATTATCTTTGCTGCCTTCATATGTATTTTAGATGGATTTTTCATATACCTTGAAACAAGTGAAACTGAAAATGCAATATCAGGTCTTATGTGTGTTAGAAAAATCAAGCTCCGCACAATACGTCTGTAAGTTGTCTCATCAACTAAATCAACACCATCATCCCTACATAATACAACTCCATGAGCCCTTGGAGTAGGGGATCCATTAAAATCAAGCATTTCAAATTTCTTCAACATATCATGTGCATACTTTGTCTGGAAAATGAAAATTTGATCGTTAGTTTGATAAACCTCCATTCCTAGAAAATATTTCATGAGATCTATATCTTTCATCTCAAATTCATTCACCATAGCAACTTTGAACTCATGATTCATTTTGGAACTACTACCCATATACAATAGATCATCAACATACAAACTTATGATCAAAATATCAATACCTTCTTGTTTGTAGTAAAGGGTAGGATCATTCTTACTTCTCTGGAAGCCTTTTTCCTGAAAGTATCCATCAATCCTAGCATACCACGCCCTTGGTGCTTGCTTGAGACTATACAAAGCCTTCTTCAACTTGTAGACATTATTTTCTTTTCCTTCCACTTCAAAACCTTGTGGCTACTCCACATATACTTCCTCTTCTAAGTACCCATTCAAGAAGGAAATTTTCACGTCCATGTGATGTACACTCCACCTTTTCTGAGCTGCTAATGAAATCAACATTCTAATGGTATCTTGTCTTACTACTCGTGAAAATGTCTCTTCATAATAAATTCCATACTTTTGTGTGAATCCTTTGGCAACTAATCTTGCCTTGTGTCTTTAAACACTCCCATCACTGTTAAATTTGGTCTTGTAGCCCCATTTGGTGCCAATATTTTTCTTGTCATGTAGAAGCTCTGTTAATTCCCAAGTGTCATTCCTGTGAATGGAATCCATCTCTTCTTGCATAGCTTGCACCCAAACCTCATTAGTACATGCATCTTCAATACATGATGGTTCAAAATCAGCCTTGGCTAATAAAGCAAAATTCACTATCTCACCTATTGGGTTTTCTTCATGTGCTTGATTTGCAGTCCTCTGATATATGTCACTCAATCTCCTTACCTTCCTTGTAGAACTTGGAGAAGAAGTTGGACTTGAACTTGATGCTGATGAAATTGATGAAGGGCTGTTTGGTGTAGTTAAACGACTAGATACAGAAGCATTAGTTGGCTTCTCAATATCAACAATTATACCATCACTCAAAACATATTTTGTCTTCTCAACATGGCCTTTTTGATGAGCATAAACTCCCCCTTTATCAGAAATTACATCTCTCGATACAATAAGCTTGTGAGTGAGGGGATTATACAATTTATAAGCCTTTCTTGTTTCACTATGCCCAATGAAAATGCATAATTCACTCTTTCCATCTAACTTTTTTCTATTTTTATTAGGTACATGCACATAAGCCAAGCAACCAAAAACTTTGAAATGATTAACATTATGCTTTTTTCCTTACCAAGCTTCATAAGGAGTCATCTTCTCTAGTGCACTGGTGGGGCTACGATTGAGGATGTACACTACTATAGAAACTGCATCTCCCCAGTAAGAATTGCTCAATCCCTTAGTTTGTAACATGCACCTTTCCATTTCAACCACAGTGTGATTCTTCTGTTTAGCTACGCCATTCTGTTGGGATGTGTATGTTGTAGTATGTTTCCTCCTGATGCTATTCGCATCACAATAACTCAGGAAAGATTTTGAGTAGAATTCTCTTGCACGGTCAGTCCACAAACATTTGATCTTGGACCCTTTCTCATTTTCTACAAGTGCCTTGAAATTTTTGAATGTATCCAAGGCTTCACTTTTGGCCTTCAAAAAATATACCCAACAATTTCGTGAGTAATCATTAATGAAAGTGATGAAATATGATGACTTACCCAAACTATTAGTCTGCATAGGACCACATATGTCTGAATGAATAAGCTAAAGTGGGTGATGAGCCATCCATGCATTTCCCTTTGGGAACCTTTCCCTTGCATGCTTGCCTTTAACACATCCTTCACAAACCTCCTTATGCTTCTCTACCTTGGGCAAACCAGAAACTAATGCATTTGAGGTTAGAAGCTTCAAACTATGAAAATTTAAATGCCCATACCTGAGATGCCATAGCCAACTTGAATCCTCATAAGCCATATTTGCAAGGGTGTTGCTATGTTCATCAAACCTCAAGGGAAACGTCCTATTTCTTGTCATAGGCACAACAGTGATCACCCTATTTCCCTTATTCTTATCATAGATAGTACATGTCTTATTTTCAAAGACTACTTTATAATTTTTCTCACATATCTATCCAACACTTAACAAATTGTGCTTCAATTGTGGAGTATAATAAATATCATGAATACTCTTTATACCTTCTTTTGTATGGATCTCCATAGCTCCTTTGGCAGCAACCTCCAAAGATTTATCATCACCTAGCTTGACCTTGGATTTAAAACTTCCATCCTTGGCTAAAAAAATTTCTCATTCCCTGTCATATGGTTAGAGCATCCAGAATCTACGTACCAAACATCTTTACTAGTATTTTCACCTTTGGCATAAGATAAAAATAAGTGATTTGGAGGATACTCGTTACTTTCTTGAGCATAGTTAGCATTTTTACCTTCTTTCAATCTGCATTCTCTTTCAAAGTGGCCATATCTGTTACAATAGTAACATTGAACATTTCTCTTATCAAATCTACCTCTACCTCTTCCTCTAGAACTACCTCTTCCTCTTGAGCCACCTCTTCCTCTACCTCTGGAAAATTTTTGGCTTTGCCATTTACCTCGATCTTAATTGGTTTTGGCACTACTACTACTTGCATATTCATTCTGTGTAATTTGTAATTTAGAGGAAAAAGCTTTCTCAACAACTTCAAAAGTTTCTTTCAATCTTTCTTTATGAGACATGAGAGATCCAACCAATTGATCAAACTTTGATTGTGTCAAATCCTTGCTTTCTTCTAATATTATGGCAACATTATTACATCTAGGTGTTAAAGATCTTAATACCTTTTTTATTAAAACTTCAATACTTACAGTTTCCCCAAGTGTAGCCATTTTATTGACCACATTTTTGACTCTCACACAATAGTCACTTATACTTTCAGCTTCTTGCATCTTCAGATTATCGAACTCTCTCTTCAATGTCTGAAGCTTGACCACATTAACTTGATCACTACCTTGGTAAGCTTCTTGAAGAGTATTCCAGGCATCTTTGGCAGTTGTTGCTGCTGATATTCATGGAAATAAGCTCTTATCAAGAGCTATCTGAATGTGAAACAATGCTTGAGCATTCTCCTTCCTTGCCTCCTTTCTTGTTGTTTTGTCATTGGCTGTAAGAGCATTCCAATCACCTGGCTCATCATAACCTGATTCAAAAATCTCCCACAAATATTTTCCAATAAAAAAGGCCAGCATATTAATGCACCAAAAATCATAATCGTTCCCATCAAATTTTGGAACAGGCATGTTAGAATTTGAAATTTTTAACTTTGGCGAAATTCCAACAATAAAAACTTTAACTCAAAACAATTTTACCTACTTCGATACCAATTGTAGAATCTTAAATGACCACTGATCTTTAAGCCAACTAATAAAATAGAATAATTATGACATATAAAAACCAATGAAAGACAATAAAAAATAAAAAACACAGATCAAATCAGACCACTGCTCAACTTGTAAATCTCACCTTTCTTCATCTATGTAAATACATTCTTATATAATAAACCTATTCCTAATTCTATTTTTTATCAAATATTAATTATTCGTTCTGACTACTGCCAATGATTCTAAGCACTGGCCATCCTAATAATTTGCTGCACTAATTCTTAATAATAGAGAATCACAAAACCTGCTGACTAATGTCAGCAATTGCATAAATATTTAAGCATTATTCTCAACAGTTGGAAACAATTTTTTTTAAAACTTTAACCATTCACCACTCATATTTCTGTTGTCCCCTTCACTTCGACCTTCATGACTCGTGTTTCCTCTTTAAGCATGGTCACTTACTACCTTCTCTTCTATGTCAAATTTCAATTTCTTCTTTGTCTACCTTGTGCGCTATTATATTATCTTCTCTTTCCAAGGCCCTATAATTGTCGCTCTCATTGCTAACATAGCTCCACTATGATATGAGGACCTTCAGGTAGATATATATTGTATTAATTAGTTATGTTCGACTATCATGAAAGGATAGGGGATTCAGATAGGGGATTCATGTAGAAAGTTGCTTAGAATACCATCATTACTATGAATATGAGTATCATTACAACTCACTGCTAGTTGTATTATCTTTGTTATGTACTAATTAGCATTCATTGAATGTGCCCATTTATTATTTCGATCAAGTTTCTTTCAACCCATATTTATTTTTCATCTTGGATCAGTACCCTTTTTGTGTTGTATAAAAATGATAGCACTATTGAATACTAAAGGGTTGGCATCGGATGGGAATTTTTTCACCTCTTTCTTGTTGTATTACCATAGTACTTAATTTTTAATTTTTGTTCCATAATTACAAAAAATTCCATCAGTGTTGATCCATTACAAATACCACATCTATCTCCCTCTCCCCTACTTGAAGGGATGAATAAGATAACAATCAACATCCACAAGTTTCTCTTCTTCCTCTTGTTTGATTGTTTCTAGTGCCAAAACTCATTTTAGAACCACAATATTTATATCTATTACATGCATTTTATCTAGATAGTTTGGAATTTTTGTATTATTTCTCTCTACATGATAACGTGTCTCTCATAGCTGCTTTGAGAAATGCGCTAGTTTTGGTGTTTCATTCCCAAATCTGCTTTCAAAGTGTTGTACACCTAACCTGCTAAGGGTTAAGGCATGGAAGTGGAATAGACAGAAGTAGTCCAAGAGACATTGGAATATGAATTCAAGGATCACAATAATGTATTATAATTTTACAACATGTGAATAATATTGTAACAAATGATTATATTTCTCTTCATATTTTTTCGATTCCATGTGTGTCTAACATGGTATCAGAGCTAGAAAATTCTGGCCCTGGATAATTATTGTGAGTCACTGGTTTCATGTCCTAGCCTAATTTTACATCTATGTTGGTCTTCCATTTTCTATCATGCCAGACCTGTCCTTCTCAGGTCCTGTATTTCTACCACAATGAACTATATTGATCATTTCTCTATACTCTGAAATCTACACATCTTAATTTAGCGTTCTTCTGCGCACTACCTCTGTCGATTATCTGCCATTTCAATTACAGTTAACGCCCCACTTTGAAATCCATCTCCGCAAATTGAGAAATGGTTAATTCGAATTTTCTCAACATATTTTCATCACTTTTATTTCTTTTCCACTGCAGAGACCAAGTTTGTCTTGGGTTTTGAATTCAAGAATTGAGTGACACAAGATGGAATTTTGTTCCATAAATCGACTGTTAATACTCCCCTCCTCCCTTCTTGGTTAACGACTCCAGTTCTCGTCATACCGCTCACTGATCAACCAATCCGACTCCTCCCTAACTTGGCATACAAGAAGACTGCTCCCAACCTTTCTCGGTACCCTCCTATCCCTTTCACACAGTCAATTCTTGTCCCCCACTGCACACACTCCAGTCACCTCCACGTTGTCCATAAAAATTCCTCATACCACAGGTCATAGCTCCCATGTTATCACCTCCACACTATCTGTGACTATGTTTTAGAGTCGAGCCAAGTCTCAGTCAAACCACACACATGCCAAGAAAAAAAACAAAAAATAATTTTATTTTTTATTAACACTTACCCATACTTTTGCGAGAAGTATCCCTATATACTAACTGGACGCCCGGGTCCAATTGACGCTTCTAAATACTGCTGCAACTGAAGGACTGTCATTGACCCCGGGGTTGGGATGGTTCACATCGACACCAACATACATTACCAGAGACTCAACGAACCACGGTAATTTTGTAGAAATAGTTTCAACAAAAGAAAAATTGATTCCACCCATTTTGGCATTCGTCTTCAGGGCCATATTCGCCAAATTCACCAAGTATTGGGATGAATAATTCTTTCTTATTTTATCATACAAACATCACTGAGTGACCGATACAATATTTGTCTCCTCAATGAGCTTGAGAGTGTGGTAACCAGAATGCTTCTCCATGACACATATCACGATTGGTGACAGGGGTCTTTCACCCTTTTTATCAGGTTCAATTTTGGTGTTGTTAAGTACATTCAATAAATTTTGCTCAAGAGAATTGACATTATTGAAAATTACCATGGTATAATATATAGGATTCTAAAGAGGATGCTCATTCATTTTGATTCCAAGTTCATCTCATCTCTTAACCAACAACGATGTGAACTTTTTTATCACACACTTTTGTCTTCCATGACTGATTTTTTAGGACGCTAAGAAGAAAAGGTCACTAGTCGAGCATAAAGTCTGGACACGTCGATGTGATAATTTTCAGAAATTTTGCGTCGACTTCATTTTTTCTTCAAAGAATCTTGAAATTTATGAAATATTGACTTCTTGTATTATAGGCTGATTATTTTTCACTTCAGAACCTTCGAAGTCAGGCAGATGTGAAAGGATCATTCAAATAGTGGCTATATATCATGAGTCTTTTATCGACATAATTTATAAGAAAGAGGAAGAGAATATAAAAGAGAGTTCAAAAGGATATGGATCATTAACTGCTAAGCAATGCATGAATTCAAAGGCAAATGAAATCCATTGTATGTTTAAAGCAAGCGGGAAGAGCTTTGGAGCGGTCATATTTGGGGATAAGCTTATGAACCTGCTACAATTCCTTATGCAATAGGATTCAATGGAAAATTTCTTTCAATTTTTGATGCAGGGGCATCCAACACTAGTACATTTGGCAGGAATTCCGACATTTGGTTCCGACGCTTTTGACCAAATGTCGGAAATTTTCCCAAATTTTTTCCATCCCGCCCGGAACCGTCGCTATAGCGACGTCTATAGAAAGTTGTCACAATACCGACACCTAAAACCTGTCACAATTGCGACGTTTGGAGGAAGAAGTCGCAATTGCGACACTATTGCCCAAAGCATCGCTAAACTACTACATTTGGCAGAAATTCCGACACTTGCTTCCGACGCTTTTGACCAAATGTCGGAAATTTTCCCAAATTTTTTCCATCCTGCCTACAACCATCGCTATACCGACGTCTATAGAAACCCGTCGCAATAACGACACCTAAACCCTGTCGCAATTGCGACGTTTGGAGGAAGGCGTCGCAATTGCGACACCATGGCCCAAAGCGTCGCTAAACTATTACATTTGGCGGAAATTTCGACACTTGCTTCCGACGCTTTTGACCAAATGTCGAAAATTTCCGCAAATTTTTTCAATCCCGCCCGAAGCCGTCGCTATACCGACGTTTAGAGAAATGGGTCGTAATACCAACACTTAGACAAAGTGTCGCAGTGGCGACGTCTAAAGGAAGACGTCGCAATGGCGACTCTATTCTCCAAGGCGTTGCTATTGCGACAGATGCGTCCAAACGTCACAATTGTAACATAATGTCTAAGTGTTGCAATTGCGACGTTTGGAGGCATCTGGCGCAATAGCGATGCTTTGTGTGTATGTGTTGTGAGGAATAATTATATAGTTCAACTTAATGGTTCATTATATAATCATGTGATCATCACCAATGATATATCTTAAAAAGCAACTGAAAAGCCATGTGTACAAAATCAATGTATACTCTAGAGAGTGGTTCTCATATCACTATGTAAATTTTTGTATGCTACTTCAACAAAATTATAAGATAAACTGTAATACACATCATATATGCACCATAGCAATTGGTACAGGGTAAAACCCACCTGCCACACCTTTGTACTCGATCCAATTTTCTCTGTCAACTCTTCTAGCTGTGGGAGTTTCCTCCAAGGATCATAATACCCCCAAGGTCTGCTATCATCCTAGTAATTCTCAGGTTGTGGGATAGGGATTTTTGTAGTTAAGAACACCAAGGGTAACCAAGAACCGCTTTGGGAATTCAAGATATAGCCTTCTTGAACTCTAGAGAGGGATCTCTCGGTATGATTTAGCTTTGTTTTAGTAACAGATATTAGGCTAGCTATGATTGTGTATTTGGGTTTGATTTTAAAAGATTGGTGGGAATAAAGAGATTTCAAGGTAAACGAGAAGGATCTACTAGAATATTGGGCAATAGAGTCAACTCTCTAGGCAAGCATAACTAAGAAATAAGGCTCAGAGATGCAAATGTGCTAAGGGCAAGATAGGTGACCTTTTAAGGCTATGTATAGGCTCAGAGATGCAAATGTGCTAAGGGAAAGATAGGTGACCTTCTAAGGCTATGTATAGGCTTGATTTGATGGAGTGGATGGAATATGAGAAAAAGGGCACTTAATAATCCTTAAGCTACAGATAAGAAGATTGAAGAAGGGGATCTAACTGGGAACCGTAGAACTGCCCATAAGGTTTTACGAACAGGCTATTACTGGCCTACCATCTTTAAGGATGCCAAAAAATTCGTGCAGGCCTGTGATAGCTGCCAAAGGGCAGGACGCCCTGGGCAGTCTGATGAAATGCCTTTAAACCCTCAACTAGAGATTGAACCATTTGAATGTTGGGCACTTGATTTTGTTGGCCCTATTAGTCCTCCCTCAAACCAAAAAACATACATCCTAGTTGCAACCGAATATGTCACTAAGTGGGTCGAAGCAGAGGCAGTTTCAAAAGCTACAGAGGACTCTGTAGTACAGTTTCTTTTCCAAATCTTTGTGCGCTATGGTCTCACAAGGGACATAATCACAGATGGAGGACCACAATTTGTAGGTAATAAATTAGCTGAAACATTGCAAAACTACCACATTCAGCACAAAATTACAACTCCATATCACCCACAGGCCAATGGCCAAGTAGAGAGCACTAACAAAGTATAAAACATTAAAATGCCAAGTAGAGAGCACGAACTATAGTTGTCTTGAGAAATTTTATTCACACTGAATACTTTGAATTGTGAAGTATTTATACAAAAAAATGTTTAAAAAATATCTCAGGAATTGAGATGATGTTTTAATCAAAAATAGGAAAGAAAACTTAAAAAGAGGGACAACTGCAAAACAGTTTGCAAGCTGTTACCTTTTTACAAGCAAAAATAGAACTGATTATTCTAATTTGAACTGATTGTTGTTGTACTGCACTTTAACCTTGTATTTTTACCATTTGAGGTAACAGTAAAAAATGAATTTGCAAGTGAATTTCCCGTTTTTTATCCATTAAATTCACAGCAATTCTGTGAATTCTTGCCACTTTTCTGCAGAGGGGATCTTCATAGTCTTCAATTTTCTGTAACTTTCATCTGCCTCTGTATACTTGGAAAAGTTAGGCTTTATAGTGAACATATGCCTGATCTCATTATCTAAAAAGAACAGATTTTCAAAATACTGAAGAAGTATTCTGCCTGTTGGTGATCCTTGAGGCAGTTGTTGTCTGGCTTGCTCTTTTGCATGATTTCTGATTTTTAGATCATAATATTTTTGAGGCATTAACTTGTCATTCAATGCGTGAATATCAGGCAAACCTGCTTCTGACAATGTTTTGTATTTGGCTAAAAATCTTGAGATGGATAAATTCATGTCTTTACACCGGTCCTCTAGAGTACTCATTATGTTTCTTTTGTTCAGGACCTTTCTGATTTGAAGAATGGTTTCTGTTCTATCAACAATTTTCAATTCTTCCAACTCTTCCCTGGTTTTACTGTTTAAAAAAGCTATGAGTTGGATTGCTTGGGCTAGTTTTTTGTCAATTTCCCTCTTAGTCTTGTCAATCTCTGCACTAGAAACTTGAAGTAACTCCCTCTGTTCATAAATTATCCGAATTGAAGGCCATTGAGAATGAATGCCATCAATAATTTTGGTCCATAAATGACTTTTTATAAAGGCCACTTGATCTGTAAGATTTACTTGTGCTTGCAGAATCTTTACCTGTTCTTGTAGTCGATCAACTCTTTGCTCATGTCCTCTAGAAGTAGTCAAGGCATCATTTTTGGAATTTTCCAAATTTTTAATAGTGCCTCTCAAACTAAGAATCTCTTTATCTCGGTCTTGTGGTGTGGTCCTCTGTGAGGATGAAGAAGAAGAGGCAGAGATTAGAGAAGTAATTGGCACTGCAGTTGGCAGTACTCCGTTCGGTGCCAAGTGTTCTGCCAAAGTAGATGGTATAGCAGTGTTTACAGTGGGGATCACTGTAGTAATGACCATTGGTTGTGCTTTTCTTAGTTCTTCATTCTCTTTCATTAGAGCTTCTATTTGACTTTCCATTGTTTTTATCTGACCTGAAATTTGATGTACAAGCTGCTTTAAATCATCATTCTCTGTTTTTTGCTGTAGAATTTCTTTTGCTTGAGAGTTTTCACTCTGAGGCAACTTCAATTGTTTTCTAAGAGCAACTATATCCTCATTTTTCTGTTTAATTAAGACTTTTGCCCCTTCAATGTTGGCTGGGTCACCCCCTGCTTCAATCGCTATATCTTCTAGTGCTTTTATTCTTAAATTATTAGCATACAGTGAGGCTTTATCCAACCTCATTTGATTTTGGAGGTTGAGCACTGTTTTCTCAAGCCTAATTGATTTCATAGTTTTACTGACAATTTTGGAATATAGCATTTCAGTATTGCTCCTATGAAATTCAATTTGATCTAATTCATGAATGGCATCTCCATCCAGTTCAAGATCTGTTTTGGAATAATCTGCCACTGATTTTGGCTCAGCCACTGTAGGCTTCAAGAATGACATTACCAATTTATTGGATGAATAATCAAATGCTGAAAGAATCCTGTCTTTGTTTCCAGGCTTTTCTTTAAGAAATCTAGAATGAGCTTGATTCTTGAGCTCTTCATTCTTCTCTTTAATCTGTCTGAATCTGATCTGAATCTCTGACTCTGTATTGTCAGTTTCCTGAGAAGAAGGAGGCAAATCGACAGTAGTCTGGTTTTCCTTCATGACTGTATCTTTTTGTTGTGTTCCAATTTTTACATTTTGAAGCTCTTCTAATGTTTGAGTGACTATTCTTGTTGCTTCATCATTTATATCAATATTTACAGCCTTATCCTTTTCTTCTTCTGTTGACTTGCTTCTTTTACTATAAGGAGTTTTGAATTTTATGTGAGTCTCAGCTATGAAACTATCTCCTTCTCTGTCTCTTTTATGTACATTATAAGTATCTTTGCTTGTGGAAGCCACCTGTACTGTCTGTTCAATCTGTTTTCCTTTGCCACTCTCTACCTGTATTACCTGTACTGCCTGTGAATCATCATCAGATAGGGTGTTTGGCTCCCATTCAATTTTATTTACATATCTTTCAATATGGGGCTTAGGATCATGCAAGTAAACAGGAAACTTACATTTTACCCTTATTGCACTCAAAATACCTTGTGGGTCATACTTCCATGTAAAACTACATGGGAACTTATACTCTTTAAGTTTGACATTTATCTCATTGGCAGCTTCTCTGTTATTCACAATGAATGGCCCAATTTGATTTTTCAACTTAAATTGGGTATTTTTCTTGAAATCTATGAAGTGGATTTCATCTACATTCAATAGTTGTATCAGATATTCTAAAGCAAATATTCTTGTAGTTACAAATCTAGGTAACTTATATGGGGCCAGGGATGAGCCATACACTCTGATTTCTATATGATTTTTATATAAATACCAATCTCTAGTTTTGTAGCTCTCTGATAACTGCAGAATTCTTCTTGTCTCATCATTGATCCTAGGGATCTCCTCTTTTTCCAAGAGATACATAGCAGGGGCTATAAATGAGTCATTGAAATCTGTAAAACTATACTCTTTGTTCCATTTCCTTAGAATAGATGACCAAAATACTACTTATAGAACTTTTCCTTCTGCATCCACTTTCTGACATTCAATTGGAAACTTATCTGTTTGATAATATAGGAAGACGTGTAGTAGATAAGAGGAGTATATGAAAACTCCTTCTTCTGATAATTTGGATAACTGATAATGCATATTATCAACAATACATCTAGCAAAATTGAACTGAATGGATGGTGATTGACCAGGGTTTAGAGTTGACAGAAAACCTAGGATAGCCACATAAGTGAATTCATCACTGGCGTATCCTAGTATGAAGGAGGGCATTGAGACAATCTGTCTAGTTTCATCTGGGAAATCAATAGTGTCGAAAGGAGGATCTAACTTAGGAATATCAACTTGATTTGGACAAAAATTCTGGTATATTTTGAATCTAGCATTGAAATCCAAGTCAAGATATAGTTGGGTTAAATCTTCTCTTGTTAGGGAAGCAGAATTGGGGTCATGATTCATTTGCAGCATGGAATGTATCGACTCTTCAGTGATGTAAAACATGGTTTCTTTTTCTTTGTTTACAATACATCTTTTTTCTGGCATATAATAGGCTTTGCATAATCTGATAAAGTTAGGAACAGAATGAGTGAGAGGGACAATATATCTAGGCAGATTGGATTCCCAAATTGGAATATCTTTGTCACCCTTTTCCACTGATTTGCCATATCACCAATTATAGACTTCAAGCGGGTTAAATTCTACATTAGGGTCTAGTATTAGACAGTCCTGATCAACTAAAGGGCTCTTCTCTGGAGAAATGACTGGAGGCTGGACTGGTCTGACCACTTCTGTAGAATCAGCCGTGAGTGCAGGAGTTGGTTTGTCGATTTTGAAGGACATAAGCTAAGGAATCTTTGCAGAAGACTTCTTTTCAGATTTTGGGCCTCCATTCTTGGGGATTACCTGTTTCTTGGTCATTTTTAATAATGAACGAAGCAAGCTTAAACGGTTTGCTAAGTTCCTTTACGAGAAACAGGGGTTTCTTGGCGAATTTATACTGAAAATGGGGTTTCTGAGCAGGGTTTTTAGGAAATGCAAGGAATTTAAAGCTCAGGACGTGTATTTAAAATCGATTTCAATAGCAAAACGGACCAGGGTATGGAAAAAACTGCGAGAAAGGGCAATTAGGGATTCCAGGGAAATTTTGACAGAGTTTTCCCTGAAAAATGAACACTTTTTTGCAGTAACTTTGGTAATTATTTGAAATCGACAAGAATTTTGAAATCTCAGAGGGAAACTTCGAATAAAATTACCTAGAGAACCAGCGGAATTCAGTTGAAGACGTTGCAGAGGTGCTCAGTCTTCAATTTTTTGAAAATGGCTTCGCAGAGGACAATGTAGTACTTTGTAATGGAAATTCAGGGCAATGGGCATCGAAAAATGGTACTGGTAGGTTGAAAACGGCTCTGCAAAGTTTCTCAGGGTTCAAATGGCGTGATTTTGAGGAAAACGGTTCTGCAATGTTTTTACAGGTTTAAAGCGAAAAGGTGAAAATTTGAATGCAAATAATAATTTTAATGTTATCCTTCGATGGTATAACCATAGTTAAATGACATTAAACTCGGGTTAAATGGGTGAGGTTTAGGGAATACCGCCAGTGGTATTCGTGAGGGTAAATTGTGGTAATCGGAAACTAGTTTTTCGAACACGATAAAACATGGTGGTGACACGTAAGCACAGGTGGTTTGGAAAAACCACCCATTTCGCGCGGCTTTGCCAAAACATCAAACGATTACTTTATGAGCGCGGAAATGTATTAGCGCCGTCGGATCTGGATTCAACGAGTGAATGGCCACAATGAAAAGGAAAGGTGCGGGGAAAAGGTAAGTTATCGGGTTCAGTGCGATACTATTGCAAAAGTGTCACAAGACCGACGAAAATGGAAATCGTTCAAAACGTTAGAAGAACGACGCTTACCGAAAAGGTAAAAGGTAAGTTATCCGGTTCAATTTGGGTCATTGATCTTGGGAAACCGTCGCTATACCGACATTTAGAGAAATGTGTCGCAATACCGACACTTAGAAAAAGTGTCGCAATTGCGACACTATGCCCCAAAGCGTCGTTAGATGGCTTCCTCCAAACGTCGCTATTATATGTTTTACGAAGATATGGTAAGTAACTCTCTCTTGTTCTTCTTAGAAATAATTATATATTATTTTTATTTTTTTTTCAAAATAGATTAAAAAAATTATATGAGAAAAATTATTAATTCATCAATATGTGTGTGTTGTGAGGAATAATTTCATAGTTCAACTTAATGGTTCATTATATAATCATGTGAGCATCACCAATGATATATCTTAAAAATCAACTGAAAAGTCATGTGTACAAAATCGATGTATACTCTAGAGAGTGGTTCTCATATCACTATGTAAATTTTTGTATGCTACTTCAACAAAATTATAAGATAAACTGTAATACACATTATATATGCACCATAACAATTGCCATACAACTAATTTGTTTTAGGACACATGTGGCATTCTAGGGGTAAATTCTATATGATGTGTATATCAATCTATTAGGTGTTGGTAAGTTTTGAGTATCTAAGAAATGATAAGGAATATCCATACATCATGATCTTGTAATGTGATTATAAATTGTGTCTATAATTTCCATAAAATGTATAAATGATTTGTTTAAAAAAAATCAACACAATCAACCCTAAACAATGCTCATGATGTGGAATGTCATTGGCGAAACTAAAATGATGGTCACATGTCCCATTTCTATGGTAATGGTGATCATATATATGTTGTAGCGACACTTGATGAGTAATTAAATAAATCTCAGAGTGTGACTCATTGTGCCATATTTTTTTAAAGCATGATTTGTTTTCCTAGTTTTTACTAATTTTTTAACATATTTTATTCATTTGGAAAGCTAATTAATGATGCTTTAAGTAATTAGGACTTAATGAGAGATCATGTTCACATCTTCACTGAAATATATTGGTAATTGTAGTCACTATATGGACCGCACATGCATGCTAGAAAAATTGAAATATAAACTATAATACACATCTTATATCTGCCATAACAATTGTCATACAACTTATTTACTTCTAGATACATATGAAATAATTCAGGTAAATTCCATATTATGTGTATACCAATATAGTAGGTGTTGGTAAGTTATGAGGATCTAAGAAATGATAGGGTATCTACACATTAGTAGTGCCCTGGTGAATTTTTTGCATAATTTTCTATTTGTTGTAATTTTGTTGCCTGGATTTGTTATAGATTTCAAATAATATATGCAATTATCTACCAATTTTTCTTTATAAAGAAGAAGTACAATAAGTAGTCACCTAAAAGTGAGCCATGTGAAAATATTGGTAACATGAGTAACCTGGTAAGCTGTAAATGAAAAGTGAATAACCTCCACTCACCAACAAGTGGCAGGCAGGGTTGGAATTTGGATTTCTCTTTACCCGTCACACAATTTTTTTTGACTTTTTGGTCATTATTTTTCTAGTCAATAAATGTTACGTTTAAAATTTTTCACTTCATTAATGACGTTCTCGTAATAAATTAACCCTTCACCAATAAAAGTTTGATTAAAAAAATTTAACGCTCTTCCATTTTCTTTGGATTTTGGAGTGTGATATATCTGTGTCATGGACTTTTAATACCTAAAGTTTCAAGAGAAATAACTGATTCTTGTCAAACTAATATTTCCTCAATATATGCTATGTGTTGAAATTACTTACAGCTGATGTACAGGTAGCCGCCTTCCATTTCCAGCGATCAGTCAAGTTCGTAGTATAACAAAAACGTTGCAGAGAGCCGCTTGCCATTTTTGATTGATCAGAGTTTAAAAAATTGAAGGACAGTGGTCCCAGAACTGAAATTTCCAGATTTGAAATCTCACTGAGGCGGATTTAATAGAAATTTCGCATCACACTCAGCCGTCCGTATGAGTGCCCAAAATCGGACGCGAAAAATTCATAAAGCAGATTGAATAGAAATTTCGCGTCACATTTTTTATGACGTCAGCAAATTTTATTGGCACCCGAAATTGAAATTTCCGGATTTGAAATCTCACTAAGGCAGATTTAATAGAAATTTCACATCACACTCAGCCGTTCGTACGAGTGCCCAAAATCGGACGCGAAAAATTCATAAAGCAGATTGAATAGAAATTTCGCGTCACATTTTTGATGACGTCAACAAATTTTTTTGGCACCCGAAATTGATTGAAGGAGAGTATAATTTTTGGTTGACGTTCGGTGGTCAAAGTTCTTTAATGTTTGTTTTAAAAATGTCGTGCGTACAGGTCCATATATATATATATATATGTTTTACATATATACATCATATGCACAATTCAAAGCAGTGAGTTGTAAATGCACAAATAGAGTGAAATTTTAGAGTGTGAGTTTTGTGTTGAACTGTGTTTTGAAGCAGTCAAAGTTTTTTTATTCCCTCAGTCAGAGGAGATTTTGTAACCAAAGTTTTGAAGTTTAATGAAATAGTTTTTACAGTGAAAACTCTGTTTCCAGTGAAGAATTTTTTTTTTATATTTTCTCCGTATTGAAGAGGGGAGTTTTATTCTCCATTGTTGTTCTGGAATTTTAAATATTCCAACACTATGATCTACTAAAAATTACTTCAAAAATCAAGTAAACCTTCCAATATAAAGAAAAAAACATGAACGAGCTTTCCCTAAATTGTAATAAATTTATGTTTATTATTAATATTGCATAATCTGTCTTATAAAAATTGCATAATTGGACTAAGAACAAATCCTCAGTGCATTTTTTATTGTTGTTGTGATTAAAAAAATGAGCCAAAGAACGCTAAGGCACTCAGAGAAATCAATCTATGTCTTATTTCTCACAAAACATGTTGAGTAGTGGAGACTAAGCCCTAGATTTTTTTCTGTCCTCAATCTCTCTATTAATTATGTCTATGTAGTTATAAGAATAAAAAGCCAAAGAAATCTGAGGCTTCCAGAGAAATTATTCTCTGTGTGTAGAAATTGATGATTAATGTTGACTAAATGTTATACCATTTGAAATTGCTGAGCGAAATTAATCAGGCCATGATGTACCATTTGTCAGTATCTATTTTCTCATGTATGAAAGTTTTTTTTTTCAAAGTAAAAGTAATTATATTAACAAAAGGAGTACAGTACAGTGGGCCGAAGCCTGATCATTGCCGAGTGTTGTGGCATTTGAAACAAAAAACCATAGTTTGAAGACTGCCCTGCAAGAGGGAAACCAGTCTGAAACAGTTCATTTGAAAAATCCCACGCAGGGGAACCAGAGAATTGTAGTACTGGAGACCATATCGAAGAAAAAAAAACAGATGCATTTTCAGAGATAGCAGGAAACACATGAACAGGCCTGTGAGAATGGGCAGAAATAGAGCAAAAAACCAGAGTGAAGAGGAGGAACTATTCATCAGGATCAGGTTCGTAGACAACTCTGCACCAGAGTTCATCTGGTTCCCCGTCAGAATTATACAGGTCAGCAACAGAATGGATCACCTTCCCAGGAGGAGGAGGAGTAATCTACACCTCGCTCGCTTGCACTGCATCCTGCCTCTCAGTAGGTTGACCCACCGCTTCCTTGTTCGCCTGGTCCTGCGTGGCCTTGCCCATCTGACCCTGCACGTTCACACTATCAGGGTGCTTCAGCCCAACAAACTGCGCCGAATCCTGAGCCGCCGAGAGGCTGCATTCTGCCGGGAGAGAACTGGGAACAATTTCCTGAGGCTCTTCATGAAAGACAACCGTAATTGAGGCAGTCACCCTGGGTTGATTGAGAGTGTTGTTAAAGGTAAAATTCACGATGTGGGTTTGAGCAGGAGGAGCGGAAGGAGTGGGGGAAGCAAGGCGACGGCCCGAGCGGAGAAGGCGCCCTCTAGGTTGACTGTCAGAGTGGGAGATAGACGCAGAGGAGGTGCCAGAGGTGGAGGGAGAGCGTCGAATTTGGCGCCTGGTGGAGCCTCTTCGGCAGCGCATTCTCTGCCTGAGGTGCGACATAGTCGCACTCGAGACAACAGGGCAGGGAGGCAAAAGATGGACAGAATACTGAGGTGAGAGGGGCAACAGGGTGATAGAAGCAAGCTTTCAGGAACCAGCGTGGCAGAAGTGGAGATTTTCTCCAAAATCCAAACAACAATTGAGACAGCTCCTATTACCAGTTACAGTGTGAACATTAGAAAGCCCTGCTCCTGGAGCGCACCACAGATTCACAGGCGGGGGAATTCTGTTCAAACCAGAGGGAAGTTCCATAATAACAACCCAGTCTACCGTGCAACTGTGAATCAACTGCAATAAACCACCATAAGTATGAACTGGAGGCTGAGTCATGTCGCGGCATGCGAATGTGTATCGAGGAGCGGGACTACGGTTTATTCGAGCGAGTAAATGGCATTAAACGTCGATCAGTCGACATTAAGAACTGAATGACAGCACTCTTGCGGGTGGGCCAGTGGCTTCCCCTCCCCCATCCCATCACATTAAACACTACCAACTTCACCCGCATCCGGGTTCTCATGTATGAAAGTTGATGTACCATTGATATTATTTTTTTTATATTTTTGCATGGCCATTGGACAATGATTTACTATGGTTTTCCTACTAAATTCCAATGGATGATTATTCAAAAATATTGAGAATTTGTTTAGTCTCAAGGCATAGCCAAGAGTCTTACTGGATAATTATAGATTACCTCTCCAATGGATGATTGTACATTTTTCATGTAATTTTTCACGTGAATTTCACTTGATGCTAGATCTTACATTAATAACTATACTTGCATGAATATCCATGCTTTTATACTTCCCCACTATGGTAAATGTTGATGTATGGCCTTGGCCCATTGATCTTACAATTAACTCACTATTAATATTCATTTTTATCCAGTTCAGCCCAATAAAATAAGGAAAACAGAAAATTCAAATGCGGGCTACATAAAAATGATTTTTTAAAAAACTACATTAATGTCTGATATCACGCGCGCATTCGCCCTCAGCTCTTGCAGAACAACATTCTCTCTCAGCATTCACCCTCAGTTCTTGCAAAATGGTAAGTTCTTACTGCAAGCCCTTCCTCTTGTAGTAGGGTTGACCCTATTTGGGTTTTTTTGGAGCCTCTGAGAATACAAAGGTTGTGATTGATTACGGGGCACTGCCTATATTTGTGGAACTTCTTGCCTCTGGGAATGATAATGTTCGAGAACAGGTAGCATGTTCATTTTAGAGGCATAAAAATATTCTTCCCATTTATCTTTATACGTCTGTAATTTTGGAATTTGATTTAAAAAACTACTACCCAACTTTGAGTTCAACTAGTGTTCGTATAAGGCTGTTTGGGAAACTTTGAGTTCAACTGGTGTTCGTGTAAGGCTGTTTGGGCTTTGGGAAATATTTCTGGAGACTCTGCATCATTTAGGGATCTTGCCCTCAGTCATGGAGCTCCGAGGCAGGTGCTTGCCCAGTTGAATGATACTGCCAGAATTTCAATGATACGAAATTGTACATGGGCTCTGTCAAATTTTTGTCGTGGTAAACCCCAACCACTATTCGAACAGGTAAGAAAAACACATTTTCTGCCTCTTCTTCTTAGTTCGCAGATACTGTGGATTTTTTTTTATAGATCTTGGTGCTTGGTAGATTTGGACGTAATATGGACCTAGGCGCTTGTTCATTACAATGTCTCCGTCATCAGGTTTTAGAAAATGCTCAGAAATTTGGGTTTCACAAGGGGATTACCCTTGCTTGCAATTATCAATTATCAATCACATTCAAAAAAAGTCTTTCGTAGCATTTCTAAGCTCTTTGTAGGTGAATTTCCGAGGCAATTTCACAATATCTGAACTAAATTTGTCTGTCCTTTTCAATACTCTGTGCTTGTAACAGAACTAGACAAACAATCTAGTGGCCAATACAACAACAAAAACACCTCCTGTTGCAATGCCTGCAATTCACCCTCTCTGCACACGTGAATGACTATGGCACCCTCTTTTGTGAACAGGTACTGGAGCTGAAGGTACTGGTTTCCATTAGGATTGTGGAATTCAACATCCAAAATAGTATCAAATTCCACTGCAATAGTATTCCCCAGCGAGGGCAACAGTTCATTGAGACCTATTGGACTCATCACCCCCAAATAGCCTCCAGGGCTACCCAGAGTGTGATCATATGGAGCAATAAAAAATGCTCATCCATCCCCCAATTGAAACAAGAACAGGACCCACATTGGTTACAGAAAAAGAGAAACACGTTTTGAAAGAAGAAGAAACTTTTGTATTAGGGTCCAGAAATCTAACTGGTCTATTGTACAATGCCCTACCTACACTTCAAATTGGTACTCCCAACTCCATGCTAAGGCTCACTGTGCCATTCTTCAGATGAGCATCTTAACCTGAAGTTTGATTCCAAAAAACCCAAGTCCCCTCTTCTATGCCCAAGACCTCTGTTACAACGAGTAGAGTTCTGAGCGAAATACTTCACAATAGGAAGCAAAAGAAACATCGCAAAATTTCTCCGCTTTAGACTGATAATTTTCTGTGCGAAAATTCAACTGCGGACAGTAAAAACATAATATCAAACACAACCAATCCACAATGGAATTTGAACATGAGGATTTATAACCACAGAAAACCCTCTCGAGGTTAAAAGAATTCCAGAATGGCTTTAATATTCTACTAATGAGCACTTGCAACACCATAGCAATTACTATCACAATGAAATCTGCTAGAAGCAAAGCCCTTGTACAATTTCTACATTTCCATAGTGGAAGCAAGAATCTTTCTATCTCTCATGATCTGGTTCTGTGGTCAAATTCTTTGTTATGGCTGTCTTGTTCTGCTAAACGTGGATCTGTCTTAGCTTTGGCTCTGGTTCTCATTTAGGATCGTGGCTATCTGATCTTGCTGTGGCTTTGACTATACAAACTTGTTCAATAGGGAAATGTTGACTCTGCTATATATAGGAGCTTCAATGGGTGCTCTAAAACACTTTTTTGGGCAGCTTTGTTTTGTCTCTGATTCAAGGCAGAACTATGTTGGCCTTGGTTTTTTAGTCCTTGGAACTTAGTTCTCTCATATTTTCCATCCTATCCCCAGTTTGCTACCGAGAAAGACATAAATTCACGATATCAAAATTGACTATTTTTGGCCATTTATCTTTAGTAATGGTACAACCTTAATTTGGTGCATTCGTACAGTATCTGAAGAGCACTCTCAAGCTGTTATTCAGTATTTTAGAATAACTACTACATTTAACTGCCATGCTCTAATATTTATATCAACCATAAGCATTCTTAAGGTAGTTCCACGTTTGTGAAGCAAAAGGAATGCTTCTAACAGCTTCTTATCATAGTGGTACAATTCTATTCGCAGTTTATCTTTTATAAACCTCCAATTTTCCAAACGTAGTAGAGACTACAATTTGCATCTGAAATTTTGGAAAAATCTATTTAGTATTCTACAGAAAATGCATTAAGAATAAAAAAATCCCACAATTTGTAAAAAGCCCACAATTTTGTAAAAAGCCCACATTTTGTAAAAAGCTCACAATTTGTAAAATGCCCACTTTTATTTTCTTTTTGCTTATATATTGAGCTCCCATTGAGTTCAACATGTCTTGGGTTTTCTACACCATTGAGAGAGATTTATTGTTTTCTTTATAGGATAATTTGCATCAATGGAAGAAAACATTGGAGCTGGAAAAACAATTCAAAAGGGTGAAAGGGGTGATGGCAGAGTTTATTTCCCTTGTTAAAAATGTTGTATGAGAAATAATGTTAGAGTTTTAATAGCAACAGCAACAGTGCATTGTAGGAAATATGGGCACATTGATGGTGGATCGAATGACTATCGTCCCATGGTAATTAATTATCTATCTTCATTTTGATTATATCGTAAAATTTTATATTATTTTAAATTTTTAATATTTTTTATATGTGCACTAATGTTTAATTATTAATGTTTGTAATTTTCATAAAGGCATAGTTGCCCCCCAACTTTTTGCAGATGATCAACCAACTTCCACAGCAAAATAGTAGTAGATTAGATGATGTTTCACCAGTACAAGAGAATATTGCAGCAAATATTAGTATTGGAAATGATGTTGTACAAGGTGAAGAACATGAAGCGAATGATGAAGGTAATTTTAATGATCCCATGGAGGTAGATCATGATGACAATAATGAGACAATTCACATTAATGATGGGACAAATCAAATGCTCCAAGACTTGTATGGTGAGTCAGATGATGATAGTGGAGATAGCAGTGACGGTATTTATGATGTACCTCTGATTGAAAGGTCAAGTGAACGACTTTTTGAACACTCAAATGCAACTCTTCTCTCTGCTACATTATTGCTGGTGAACTTAAAGGTTATGAATAATTTGTCGAATAGATGTATGACACAACTCCTAAGGTATGCAATATGTATATATGATCACATATATGTAAATGTTGATTATTTTCCCTTTTTTTAGTTGTAATAAATGTGTAAAATAATAACTTATATATATTATATAAGTTATTATTTTACACATTTATTACAACTAAAAAAAGGAAAAATAATCAACATTTACATATATGTGATCATATATACATATTGCATACCTTAGGAGTTGTGTCATACATCTGTTCGACAAATTATTCATAACCTTTAAGTTCACCAGCTCTCTGCTATTGTTCCTGGTGAACTTAAAGGTTATGAATAATTTGTCGAACAGATGTATGACACAACTCCTAAGATATGCAATATGTATATATGATCACATATATGTAAATGTTGATTATTTTCCCTTTTTTTTAATTGTAATAAATGTGTAAAATAATAAGTTATATATATATATCATAGTTATCAAAACCGGCCAGTCAGGACAGCTGCCGGTTGGAACCGACCTTGCAACCCGGTCAATAGCCTATTCTCACCTGTTTTGGCCGGTTAACCGGACCTAACCGGCCGGTTAAGTAAGGAACCGACCAGTTTATGCATAAACCGGTCAGTTCCGTACTTAACCGGCCGGTTAGGTGCTCCTCCATGAGTTGCAAATTCCTCAGTGTCTCCTCCATGAGCTGCAAATTCCTCTATTATACTAGCAACAAACTTCTCTAATAACTCATACTCAACACCTTATAGTAGCAACAATACACATGATGACTGATAAATACAAGGCTGGCTAGCATAAAATCCCTGGCAGCATGAAACTCATCAAGTGTACTTGATGACAATTTCTGTTCTCAAAACAATCAGCAGCAACCTTATTTCACACTCAGCTAGGAACTGTCAGACCCTCTCTCTCTGCTCACACATAGCATCAGCATAAATACAAAACCTTTCACACAACATACAAGAAATTCGATCATGGCATCAAGACTGATGCAAATGGTCTGACGCCACTCAAGGGACAACAACATATAACCTAATGAAAATGTGACTGGAAATAATAAATTGACCACTAGAAAATTCTCACTTGGAAATGCACTAAACTGGCTACTGAGTTTTCTGGGTTTTAATGAATCTTTTCAGTGATTAATTTTTTCAAACACATTGTGAGCAGACTGCTGAAGTTGTAATGCTCTCTCAACTTGTTACAAATAGCACTAATAGTGGGTTTCATAAACCAATTCAATACCTCTAACTGTTGTAGATGTTTTTCTAGAAATTTATTGGCAAGCAAACATAGATAATGAAGAATACAAGATCTTCAAAATGCTGCTCTGATATATATATATATATATATATATTCTGAACCCAGAATTGTCTTTAAGGCTGATACAATGAATTGACAACAGATCTGAGCAGGGACAGATTGTATATTATAATATTAACTCAGCAATAAAACACAGTGAATAATATAAGAGAAACCCGATACATTACTTCAACAAGTTTGCTTATGTATTTTTCGATGATATGTATTGCATTTGCTGCCATTTTGATATATTCACCTTTGCATGGTATATAAATGAGCAAACTTTTCATATTTTGTCTCTATTGGCTTGGAATCATGGTTGCAAATCTTAAAAATAGTTTTTATTTATTTATTTATTTTTCATTTTATTAAAAAATAATCATTTAATGTATTTTTTTTAAAACAGGTTCATTGAGATCTGATCGCTACCGGTTAGATCGGTTCCGGTTCGAAACCCGGTTCATTAGCTCCACCGATCCGGTCACCGGTTCCGGTTTTAATAACTATTATATATATATATATATATATATATATGATTAATAATCTTTACAAGACACTACTTTTTGTTTCTGTTGTAGATTGTTGGGTGAATATTTGTTACCATCGCCAAATACTTTACCTCGAACATATCGAGATATACGTGCTATTATGAAACACTTTGGAATGGAATATAACACTATAGATGCATGTCCTAAAGATCATATTATATATTATGGAGAACATGCATTGAAAACAGAATGTCCGAAATGTGGTACCAGTAGATATCGAACAGATCAACTAACCAAAAAGGTGCCTCAAAAGGTTCTTCGTCATATTCCCATAATTCCACGTTTGCAGCGAATGTTCAGGTGTAACAGCATAGCACAGTTTATGGATTTCCATGCAAAGAATAAAAGTGGAGATGGTGTTCTTCGAATGCCTGCAGATGGTTCTGCATTTAGAGAAATCGAGGAAAAATATGTAGATTTTAAAAATGAACCTCGTAATGTCAGGCTTTCATTGGCAGCTGATGGTGTTAATCCATTTGGAGAGCTTAGATCTACTTACTTAGTGTGGCCTATTTTCGTTATCAACAATAACATTCCTCCTTGGATGTCAATAAAGAGGGAGCACATAATGTTGACTATGATTATTCCAGGCATTTGATACATTATTTCTTTGAATGTAACATTTTCATTTCTCTCGTTGTTTGAATAAATATATATTTTATTTATTTACTTATATATACATATATCATGGGAGTAATTATTATGTTCCGTAATTTTGAACAATTAGGTAAGTACCAGATCAAAGATATGAATGTATATATTGAGCCTCTTATCGATGAGCTAATACAGTTATGGCATGGCATCACTATGTATGACATCACTAAGCCAATCAAGCAGAAGAGATTTCAATGTCATGGAATGCTTGTATGGACAATTCATGATGCCCCAGGACTAGCACATGTTTGTGGTATGTAATATTTCATTGCACTTTAATATGATACATAATTATCTAAATTAGATATACCATATTGCATGTTTTAAAAATGATCTCATAGTATATTAATTGTTATCGATCCATCTATTGCAGGTCTTCAAACAAAGGGTAGATTTGCATGTCCAGTTTGTGGCCCTAAGATGAAGTATCGTCATTCAGCAGACTTAAAAAAGATGGTGTTTGATGAGTTTAGGCACTTCCTCCCTAGGAACCATAAGTATCGTACTACTGAAAAACATCTTTTCAATGATAAAGAAGAAACTAGATTAAAACCATGAAGAATGACACCTCAGTTGTGGATGTTGGAATATAACAGAATTAATAATCATCGAGCAGCTAGTACGTAATGTGTGTGTATATATATATATATATATATATATATATATATATTATTTGTTTACGTAATGTTTGGAATTTTTGTTTTAACTAATGAATTTATTTTATTGTATTTTATAATTAATATTGTTCTGATTTATTTTATTCTTTGATATCAAGGTCATTGTCGCCGTGAAGGTACTAATATTGTACTTCCACCTGGAATGAAATGTTATCCTTATCAATTCGCGAGGTTGCCCTACTATGAGGACCTAAAAATAGCTCATTTGTTTGATACAATGCATGTCGGGAAGAATGTGATAGAAATGTTATGGCGAACCATAGATGGTGCACATGATAGAGATAAAATTGACAAAATTTGTGCCGACATTGAGAAATCAAATCATGCAATGAAAAGTGTGATCGACGGATCAAATAACAATGGAGGTCGAAATTATAATAATATTCCATGGTTATTAACAGAACAACAAAGCAATGATGTAAAAGAGGTCGTTAGAAGAATTAAATTTCCAACAGGTTTTGCTTCAAACATAAATACTATCTTAACGAAGAAAGGTGACTTCAGTGGGGTGAAAACACATGATTGGCATACCTTTATTAAGGTAATTTTTTTGGCATATGTTTTTGTTTGTTATTTCTTGAATACATATTTTAAATTTTCCTTTTTCTGTTTAATTTGGAAACCAATAACGATTTATTTTTTATTGTTATAGTATGTTCTACCTGTATCTCTCCCAAACGACTTCGACAACAATGTCAAACAAGTTATATATGGTCTTAGTAAATACATGAGGTAAGTAGTTTTGATTTATACGCAAAATCTAATTGCTACAATTTATTTTTGTACTTGATGAAATGATGTATTAATTTACTTGTAATGAAATATATATTATGTTTCGTTGAAATAACCTTGCGTAATGATTTGCAGATGGTTGTCATTGAAAGAAATCCATCAAGATGAAATAAAGTATTGGAAGAGAGAAATTCCTCGGCTAATATGTGAAATGCAAAAGTATCTACCTCCAACATTTTTCAATGCACAAGAACACTACTTGATACACCAAGTTGAGGAGATTGAAATGTGTGGACCAGTACACACAAGGTCAATATGGATGGTCGAGAGGCACCTGAAATCCTTGAAGGCTTTGGTTAAACAAAGAGCATGACCTGAGGGTTCTATGGTGGAGGGATATGTGGTATATCAATCCATGGTGTATATTAGTCATTATCTTCCTAAAATAGCTGCGCCAGTCATGAAGGCGGTGGATTGCATTTGGGATGTGAACTCCATCAAAAAATTTGAAGAGGAGCACCTGTTGGGAAAAGGTAGAATGAAGAAAGTGAGAGGTAAAATATTTATTATGTATAATACATATAATGTTTCATTTTTTTACATCATGTATATGATCATTATATTCATTCAGGTTTTATTCTTTCATATTTTATTAATTAATATAATTTACCATGGTTATAAGTAATATTTATTAATATTGGTGAATTATTATTTTTTTATTCAGGTGCTCAAGATTATGAGGCGCTACTTTTATACATTGCAAACAATCTTGAGTGGATGAGTGAATGGATTGAAACATGTAAAGCACGTAACGACGGTAGGTTATCATGGAAACTACTGTCTGAATTGATTAGAGAAGCGTATCGTAGTGGAGATGGGAACGTTACAGACAGGGAAATCGATTTAGCATATGGTTTGAAAGATAGAAAGGTAAGCAATTAATTCACCTATTTATAATGTGGCAAGAAGTTTGATTTTTCAGTTAATTTTCATGTTGTGTAAATTATATTTTTAATTATTAATTGAGAATGGATATTTTTCATGTTTGGCATATTGCAGTTGAAACACCACAAGGCTATGTGGTGCAATGGTCGTCAATTTCGCGTTAAATAGTTGGATGATAACAAGAAAACTTCTGATAGTGGGATAACTGCAATATTCCAGGTCACTAATGTTTCCTCCAGGAGTGACAGACATCCTCGAGAATATGAAAATAGATATTATGGGTTCTTAGATGATATAGTTGAGTGTGACTTTAATTCCTTCAAAATAGTTTTGTTCGACGTCAAATGGTATATGCTACGAATGAATGTACGTGATGATGATAGAACAGTTATTCAACATGACAATGGATTTCCAATGGTTAAAACATCGCAGTTTGAAGCAGGAAAAGATCGCTATGTTTTTCCAAGCCAATGCGAACAAGTCTTTTACTTAGAGGTTCCAGGTGAGAAGGAATGGTCATTTGCTATTAGATATGATCCAAGAGGAAGGCCATTAGAGTATACTGTAGAAGAAGAAGATGATATTGATCAAGAATAAGATGATGTAGTGGCAGATGAGTAGGAAGATGCATGGACAGATGAAGAAGATATCTTAGAAGATGAACCAGGCATAGGAGATGAGGCAACAATTATTGATGATGATGTCGATGAGGATATTATTGAAAATGACATAATTGATGATGATGATGACATGGTAGATCATTTCAACACCGTTTCTGAATCATATGTTGATATAGATGTCGATCAGTTGGATGAAGATCAAGAAGATACAGAAGAATATTGATACAGATGTTATGTTCGAGTATGAGCTGGTATGTTATAACTTTATATTTTAATATGTAGGAATTATTGTCTGTTGGGAAAAATACTGAGAGGGGGGGTGAATCAATATTTAGGGCTGACTAAAAAATTTTCACCAGAGATCTTATTATGCTGTTAATTCTTTACTTGGATTATTGCACGGTCACGGTTCCGCTCTTCCACGTAGGGTTCCGTCGCTCTTTCGTTTGTTATGTTCCACCTCTTTCCTTCCAGGTTCCGTTCATGATTCCAAAGGGTTAGTCCGTGTTCCACAGAAAGTTCAATGCCAAATACTCTGTTTTAGTTCTTTCGCGTTATAACTGGTTTGCTCTCGCTCCTCGTTCCTTTCTCCATGAAAGCCAGTCAGCTCCTTACTAATAGAGTAGACCCTTCCATCATATATTTAATGAATATATATAACTCCACTGTCTACCATTTTGGATACACTGTCAACCGTATTAACATCGGTTCCTCGATCAACATACAGAGCACAGGGTTTCTTACGGATGTCAATTATCCTTCATCAGGATGCATACATATGTTCACACATGAATTAACTCGTCCTTATTTATATCGATTCTCCATTAAATATAGAGCTTGCCATCAAGGACAATCATATAATAGGATACAGGAAACATATTGCCAACATTGTCTTTAAATAATTTACTAATTATGTGGGTTTGTTGCATGTTGTTTATTATTTCAAACCAATAAATAATGGCCTTACTATTGTTTATTATTTCGTAGGATTCGCAGGATTCATTTGATTCTATGGTCAGGTCTCTGAAAAATCCAATTAAACACTTAAATAGTTAAGATCTAGAAGACAGGCTTTACCCCCACCATAAATTGCTGAAAAACCGACCTTCAGTTCAGCTTGCTGTGCTGAAGACGAGGGTGGATTTACATGATCAGTTGAATGAAAATGAATCAGATATTCGGGATGCTTTTGAGGGTAGATCCATAATCCCCATAGATGAAGATCCCATTGCTGCAGAATTTCTGTCTGCGTTGAAGCACAATTATAGTGTTGTATCAGAATACAAATTAGAGGACAACTATACCAAGTCTAAATCAACTGAATCAAGTTCTAGTGCTCTTGAACTTACCGAATTAAAGCCAGAAACAAGATTTACAATCTCTAATGGGAATGGGTATGGTAGTTCCAATATTGGATTGGATGTTTGGAGCTCTGCAATAGGCACTGGACCTAATCGTAATGAACCCCAACTAATTCAATGTGATGAAAATATGAACTTTGATGATGATCAGGAAAACAGGCCAGAGCATTTTGGCAATATTGAAGAAACTGAAGAGGTTTCCTGTGATCGATTGAATCAACTCAGCCATAAGACATCTACTGCAGGCTGTTTTGTATCAGAAGGAGAATCAGTTTTGCTTTCCCATGATGATGGATGCTGCTCTTTTCACGATATAGCAAATTCAGAGGTGTGGAGGTTTTAATTATTGTACTTAATTTTGGGGTTTATGGGTGTTATAATTTATACATTTTGGGATTTTCTATTAGAAATAGGGAAAATCCTAGGGGTTAGATTATTCTCATGGTTTAAATTTCTATATTTGAAATAAAATTCACCAATTTCTGTTTAAAAAAATTATTTGCCTAAATATTTGATGTAGTTCATTTCAAAGACTGTTGAAATTTTCTAGAAACTATGATTGGCATTTCAAGAATATTTATGCATTATTTAAATTTTCCCTTAACATAAAGGGCAGTTGATGTATGAGTAATACTCAGTATTGTTATTTTCCAATCTCCAGGAGAAGGCTGAATATAAAGCTCCATATGGGCTTACCCCAAACATGTGGGGTGATTGCTGGTTGATCAGAGCAGCTGGTTCAGATGGTCGCTCTGGTAAATATGTTGTGACAGCATCTGCAGGTTGTACATTGGACTCAGGTTTCTATTCACGGGACCTTTATAATAAAGAAATTATGGCATTCCATACTGAATCAGAGGCCTTCACTTCAACGTCTAGTACCATGTCTCCAGTTTTGGTAGAGAGGGATGTCTCGGGGAGAAATTTTGGCTTTGCAAATGTTGTGCCAGAGAATCAACATTAGTGGTACAGGCCATGTGGGCCTCTTATGGTATCTACTGCCAGTGCCCAAAAGACACTTAATATTTATGATATTCGTGATGGAGATCCTGTGATTTCAATGTGTTTGTTTTGAAAGTTTAGGTTTCATAGTAAATCATCAATGGGCTCTAAAATAAGGCCACATTGAAATCTTGGATACACGTTTCATGCCAAAATCAGTTGTATCTTCCATAAATACACAATCTTGTACCTCTCTGTATAAATCTGCTTCTTGGACAATATTACATCTCCCTCATTATACAGGTGGTGTTCTTACATGCATAGCAAAGGCATTGTTTTGGCAATCATTTTTTAAGTCACTAGATATTGTGGGTACAAGGATCTAGGGTCTCCACATGAAACTGTGTTGCCCGGAGACTCACTCTGCTTGTCCTTAAATTTGTAAACATAGTAGTATGCCAATGCTTCTTTCATTTTGTATGCATAAGACATTTTTTTTTCAAAGTCCATAATTGTTTTTAAGTTTTATCCATCCCAGTTTTGTTGTGAATGCACAGGTTCTTGGCTCAACACATATCTGTTATATCTTTGTACTTTTCCTTTACTAACTATTTGAAATTTATAGTTATATTTAGAGGTGTCTTTTAAGGGATGAGGGGAATTACTTGGATTTAGTGCTTCCAGGCTTATCATTTATTCTCCAAATGAAGCCCTGTAATCTGTAACACTATATGGGCATGCAACTCACTTGTTAAAATATAGTTGATACAATACGTTGCACATGAAGCCTGGAATTGTGTACATTCCTGGAATATATTAATTTGCAGGCATGCTTAAAAGAGAGATAGGTTTTGATAAAATCAAAAACCCTGAACATGAAGGAAAAAACGAGGCAATTATTTTATACAGATAGAACCAAGACACTATCTCCTCATTAATAACAAAACCTCAGTCCAAAAATCATATGTACAAATTCTAGAAGTCGAAAGTTGAAAATTTCTGAAATGGAACCAGGCCCTTTTCAAAAGAATAAATTTAGTAAAAACGAGGGTGAAGAAAGTTATCTTATCAAAATTTCGACATACCGTGTTAGCAAGGAATGACTACGAGTCCTGAGCAGTGAGACTGAGGAATTGCTCCTTTGCTGCAGGTTGCAGTTCTCTTCTCCAACACGATGAAAAGAAAATTCTTAGCTTTGGAGTCTGAAGCTCGAGTCACAACTTGGAAGTTGGTAAGGAAAATTATCAGGGTTGTTGCCAGTTGGCTTGGAGTTCGCAGCCTAATTAATTTTCTTTAATGCATTTCCTTCAATGCTGCGCCAGTTGTCACTGGCCAGCAACCTTGACAATAAAATTTATTAGACCCGTCACGCTACGAGGAAAATTTGACGTGATCACTGATCATTGATTTCTTATTGTGATAACAAACATTGGAGATTTACTGTCCTGTTTTAAAGTTTTATATATATATTTTTTAATTTGAAACCACCGTCGGCATACCGACGCCTTGTAAGCATCGCTCTTTTGACGTTTTGAACGATTTCCATTTTCGTCGGTCTTGTGACATCTGTCGATATTGCGACAACTCTAGAAACGTCGGAAGAGCGACAGAAAAAAGAGGTCGGCAGGTCGACGTCCAAAATTTTGGACCACATTTCGTCGGAATTGCAACAGTTCTTCCTGGTGTCGATATTGTGACGCTTCTGGAAAGCGTCGGTCTTGTGACACTTTTGCAATACGTCGGTCTTCTGACACTTTTGTACGGCGTCGAAAATGCGACAGTTTAGACACGTCGGAAGAGCGACAATATAAAGACGTCGGAAGAGTGACGTTCAAAACGTCGGACGACATTTCGTGGGAATGGCGAGACTTTACAAACGTCGGAAGCGCGATGTTAAAAACGTCGGACCAAATTTCGTCGGAATGGCGACATTTTACAAACGTCGGTTTGGGAGGCGTCGGAAGAGAGACGAGTGTTTGGAAGCGATGGGAAGTGTCGGTAGTGCGACACTTTGTAAAGGCATTGGAATTGCGACCGCACGAGAAACCACATTTTTCCCGGCCTTGAACTGTCGCTCTTGCGACGACTGTGTGTCGGAAAAGCGACGATTTGGCCGTCGGAAATTGCGCCAAATGTTCTAGTGCAACTGTAAGGCTACAACTCAAGAGATTTCTTGTGCTGGAAAGAAGGAGAAGTTTTGAATTCCATTTTATTTTGTTTAAGTTTAATTTGGGCTAACTCAGCCAGTGTAATTTGCAGAATAAAAGAATGGTTAAACTAGGATTAGTTAAGTATTTAGTTGAATAAACTCTTTTGAAACTGAATGACAGTTTTTCAACCATATGGGGATTTCAGGAAAGGCATAAAACGGAACCAAATCCACCATGGTGGGGTTCTGCCATCTGTAGCGAGAAACGAGAGAACATAAAAGCAAAAGTAAATTTAAAAGCCAGCCATCTGAGGGCTTGGATCCATGTTTTCCATTTTCCAAATTATTTCCAACTGCTTTGTGTTTGAACAGAATCTTTGTTTTTAAAACAATATTTCATTTCCAAAAAAATTCTAAGTGTTTTGTGCTTCGATCACGTTCCCTGTTTTGAATTAGTTATTTAAACCTCTATTGAAATTGAACATCTGTATTTAAGTCGCATAGCAAGAAATCTAATTGGATTTGCAGGCACAACAATGCCTCATTTTTTACACATTACTTTCTTAAATTGAATATTGTGTTTACTAGATAATGAATACCAATCGGACTTGCAGGCTCGAGATCCAATACCGATCAACAATGATAAATCACGTTGCAACCGTAACGTTGTTGTACATCGCAAAGAATAGAAGTTACGGTCAAGACTTCGCAAGTTAAATATTTTAACTTGAGATGAGAAGTTGTATGGAGAAGGAGTTGCGCGGGTCGTCGGATCTAGCAGAAGCCAACGATGGAGATTGAAAGCGGTGATCACACATCTCAAAGTTTAGGTTTTAATGGTAAGGACGGTCACGAGGTAAGTTAAAATTTTTTAGATGTGAAGTGGAATGCACGTGGAAGCACAGCGCAACATCGCATGTCACAAGGAATATATTAAGTTATATGTTATATTTCGCGAAATGTGATCACCGTTGATTGGTTGGAGCTACTGAGAGAACCTCTGGTAAGAAACCCATGTATTTGCATTGGTTTGGGTTATTTGTATAGTCTGTGTATGTTACGAAAATGTGTTGTTGGTTCACGCGCGTATGTATGTTGTTAACTCCTGAGGTTGAACCCTATTGCGAGGAAGGGAAACTCTCTGTGAAATCCTAAAAATAGAATTCCGCAGCGTATTCTGGTATTATTGAAGCTTTTCCGCATCAATTGGTATCAGAGAAAAAAAATTTCCTAAGTGAATATGGATGTAGGAAGAAGAGGTTGGGGAAGAGCTGAAGCAGGAAGAAGAGGTCGAGGAAGAGCTGCAGGGGGAGCAACAGATGAAGAACTGCGCTAAGAAATTAGAGTGTTGTAAGCACGTTTGGTACCAATGGTAGCAGGAAGGTGTAGGGACCCTAAAGGTGGAGATGACAGTGATGATGGGACAAAGGCACCAATAGATGAGCCAAAGGACGAGCCACTAGAAATGATACTACTGAAATCTATTTTGATGGCTAGCAGCAAGCAAAGACCAGAGCTCTCAAATTATGATGGCAATTTATCCATGGAAACATTTTTGAACTAGATAAATGAGTTAGATAAATACTTCGAGTATGGGGAAATTAGTCAGGACAAAAAAATTAGGTTTGTTGTCACTAAGCTCAAAGGACATGCCGCACTGTGGTGGGATAGTGTGCAGGCAGAAAGGAGAAGACTGAACAAGCCTTTGATCAAAAGTTGGGACAAAATGATTGAAAAGATTAAAATCAAGTTCCTACCTAAAGATTACCAAATTTACCTTTACGGACAAGTGCATAATCTGAGAGAGAGAACAATGATTGTAAAGGAATACACATAAGAGTTTTATAAAGTGAACTTGAGGGCTGGGTATGTTGAATATACCCCTGAGAATACAACAGGATTTGTGAATGGTCTACGGATGGAAATCCTGGATGAGATCAGTATTCTTTCCCAAAAAACTATAGAGACATACCAGTGTGCTTTGAAGGCGGACGAAAATATTACTAGGAAGCAGAATGTAAGAAGAGGACGTGGTTCAGGTAGAGGAAGAGGACAATCCTTTGGTAGAGGTAGCACTACCAACAATAATGGAGAGGGCAACCGTTCAAAGACTTCGGGACAGACTGAGAAGGAAGTTAACACCATAGGTTGAAGGCCATACCAGCCAGGAAGAGGTAATGACAGAGGCAGAGGAAACACCTACCAGTGTTACAAGTGTCACAAATGGGGACACAGGTCTTTTGAATGTCATGAAAATGAACCAGCTGGATAGAGGGGAGTGTATATTTCTCAACCTGATGAAGCAGAGGCAACGCCACAAGAGGAGGAGAATGTGCCTGAAACAGGAGAGGCCTTGGTGTTGAACAAAGTTTTACTAAAACCAGCTAATGATGTGGTTGACCTGACACAGAGGAAAGCATTGTTCCAGACTGTGTGCAAGCCACATGGAAAATGCTGCAAATTGATCATAGATAGTGGAAGCACTGATAACGTGGTAGCCACTAAGATTTTGGAAAAATTGGGTTTGAAGAAGTCGAAGCATCCGACTCCCTAGAAGGTGTCTTGGTTGCAGAAAGGACACCAACTGCTGGTTGATGAGCAGTGCGAGGTAGAGTTTCACATTGGCAAGTATAAGGACAAGATAACTTGCAATATTATGCCTGTGGATGCATTCCATATTATGCTAAGTAGACCATGGCAATATGACATAAAGGTCGTCCATGATGGGGAAAAGAATTGTTACATATTTGTGAAGGATGGTGTTGGAGCAGGGTCTCCCACATCGATGCAAAATGGTCCAATTTTGTATTGTTTTGATTATATTTATTCTAGCGCAGGGGTAATAGGATGGGTCAAAGCCCCAATATGTTGTAAAGCAGATAAATAGGTAAAACTAGGGGCCCTCAAACCACGGTTTCTGGACCATGGTAAAGTCTAGGCTAAATTGGTATAAATAGAAGTCTTTTTGAGTCGATAAGTGATGATGATGATGATTAGAAGTAAGTGTTAAGTGTGGATTGTTGGTTCTGGGTTTGGGTGTTTGGGTCGGACTCCTGCTGGTTGTGTGCATGGAGCTCCTTTGTCCAACTATGTGCGCAAGTGGGATTTGGGGTTTTATGTAAGAGTTTGTGGATAATATATGAGAAGTATTGTTGGTATTTGACTCTGGACATATCTGTTATGCATCCGTGATCTATGTTTGAATCTGTAATAAGGTATGAATGTTTCGTGTTAGATGCGGCATTTTCTTATAATAGTGAATCTGTTGGGTACACTATAATTTTGTCTTTTCTGGGTCATCGCATGTGGATGCAGACCTTTGATCTCAGTCTATGATATGGTAATTATGTTTCTACCTGCAAGCTAGCTCTATTCTTTAGATCTGTAAAGTTCTATATCTGTTGCATCTGCTAAATAGCTCTATCTCCTAGATCTGTCTTACTGTGAACTCTGCAAACCTATCTATAGCTACGAACCAGATTTGTATATATGGGTTGTGCATGGTTGGTTTACTTGCTCTCTTTCTGGGTTCGAAAACCTGGTTCTAGCACCCTCCCATACTACTTCGGGTGAGACTTTGACCTACGCAAGCAGGTCATTGCAGAAAAGGCCAGTAGTATAGGGGTTTGTTGGAAAACCTTAACATTCGAACTTGGGTCAGGATCCCTAAGGCCAACAAATGGTTACGTTGCCAGGACCAAGAGCATTTTGAGAGAGATTAGGGAATGCCAAGGCCATATTGGAAGCCTGAAAAGAAAGAAATTGATGAATGGTTTGAAATACAAGTTCATGAATTCACGATAAAAGATAATTACAGTACGAAGCTAACTACCAAAGAGTGGAAGAACAAATATATTTTCATAGAAAGCTACAAAATATTCTTTGTAACCATTGCGATCATACTTCAAGAGTGGCTGGCCAACTTGGTCGAGTTCCAAAAGTGTGGAAGGGACGAAAGGGTTACATAGTGGACCCCAGAGTGACTATTGCAGCTAGAGAAGACTGATAATACTATCACTTAGACAGTAGATTACTGGGTGGACAGTGTAATAGGAGGATTTGTGACAGAATTCATGATCGATTAGATGGTATCCTATTCTGAAGCAGAAAGATGGTTTTTTAAAGGATTCCATGGTAAGTTCCTGAAAACATTACAACTTTTGATAAAGGTTTTTCTGTGTGAAAAGAGTATCGTGTGTAGCCATACGACATGAATGAGTTCCAACCAAGGAAAAGGTACTACACATAGTGGGAAGTACTATCGGACTAACCAGGAAGGAGATCAGGCTACGTATAGCCCGGTAAGGAATTTTGTTGCCTTCAACCCTCCATCGACTCCTCCATCGAGGGAAAAATTCTCCTACGCCACCACTAGCAGCAGACATGAATGCGCACTTAAAGCTCCCAACCTTTAGAGGTGCGGGCGATGAAGAAATGGAGCGATTATGGTTTGTTGCAAATTCGATATGGGTTGTGCAGAATGTCCTAAGTGATGCAGTAAGACGGGCTCAATTATCACTATCGTTCGAGGAAGGAGCTCTGGATTGGCATATGGGATACCTTGAGCAACACACAAATGCGACTATTGACGAGATCAAGAAAGCCCTAAAGCAGCAGTTCAAGAGACCTAAGTCTTATTCAAAAACAGTAAATGAAATCAAGGAAATTAAACAGGGGCTGTCTGAGTCCATATAGGAAGCAGACCAGAGATTAAAGAAGGCGATCAAAGATGGTGGATTTCAGTACGATGATAGAAAACACACAAAGTGGTTCATATCTACACTACTCCCCCACCTACGAATATCTCTAGGGCAGCAATCTATCAAGACACTAGAGAAGGAATTGGAGGTAGCTACGAAACTAGAAGCTGGTCTAAGGGATGACACCCAGTTGGGAATGCATCAGATTCAAGGACAGATAGAAGAAATTTATATGAAGATTCAGAACCTGCGCAAAGAACGTGGACCGACGGTCAGTCCAGAACGATGGTTCATCCGATGCTGCGTACATGTTCATACCAAGGACAAATGCCCATTACTGAATACCAATATCCAATTTGGAGCACGTAGTCCTTTACGACCTAGGGAGGCTACAGGGTCGAATGGAGCCCAGTAGTGGTGTCGATTCTGCAGATCGGTTGGCCATGATGAACAGAATTGCCACACATATGAGTTATTGACAGAGCAAGGAAGACTATTCCGGGTGCATTCTAACCCAAAATTGCCCAGAACACCCATAGGAATAAGGGGATCCCCCGGTCTAGGTAGGGGCAGAGACCGAGGAGGAAGCGTTGGTCGAGGGCGGGGTCAACTTATCTGTTACAACTGTGGAGAAATCGGTCATTTTGTAAGGGAATGTGTCAATCCAACCAAGTAGATTTGTAGGTACTATAGACAGTTGGATCATTTGATCGAAGAATGTCCAATTCTCATAGCAAAAGTCCAAGAAAAACAACAGACTAGACACAGAATGTGCAGTGAGTGAAGGTCGAGCCTCGCAAAGAAGGATCACCTAGTAAGCCACAAGCGCAAGCAAACACACTGCATGATGGCCACCTAAAGGAACAGACCAACGAGTTCGCACCTAATAGTGAGCCTGAGAAGACCATTGAGCCATTCCTGTGAATGTGTATGAAGATGCTGCAACAGACTAAAGAGAGTGTCCCAACTCCAGCTAGAGGATGCAATGATCAGGCCTAGTCTGTTGAGCAAGTTTGAAGATTGCAGAGATACACTAGTCGGAAGATGTGGTTGATTGCACAGATTGGAGGTGTTGAAATGGATCACATGGTTCTAGACTTAGGATCTGAGGCAAACGTGATACCTATGCAAACTTGAAGACAAATGGGTGAACCTACACTTGAGCAAACCACCACTCAGCTGCGCATGGCTAATCAACAACTACTGACACCAGTGGGAAGATTAACCCAGGTGACTGTGAGGGTCGCTGGAGTCAAGCTCCAAACTGATTTTGAAGTTATTCACACCATAGGAGATACGATCCCCTATCCAGCACTTCTAGGCCTGGGTTGGGCCACGGCTATAGGAGGTATCATTAATTTAAAGGATCGCAGCATGGCTATTGAAGGGAATGGAACACAAGCAACAGTCTACCTAGGCTCCGTAGACAGAGCAAGACAGATGTTTCGGCCCTATCAGCCAACTGTGAAGCGAGAAGATATGACAACTTCTACAAAAGATGGTATGACCTGGCGGAAGAAGGGCTCGAGCATGAGATTATGGTCACCACACTCACAAAATGAACCCACAATACGTGGTATCACAAGGAACCTCCGAAGCATATCAACCGAAGTAAGGACTTTACCCCGGTTTCACGGGTTCAGTCCCATTGAAGAATTCATGTAAGCTTTCGAAGATAAGGTTCCGCCAGAACGCAGGTTAGAGGTTCTCATAGAGGCTCTAGGTGGCGCGCTGGCACAATGTTGGGCATCGCATCAGAAAACCTTCCCCAAATGGGAAGCTTGCAGAGATATGATGGTCCTCCAATTTCGCACCCCGGTACATAAGACCCCTGAAACTTCACAGCCCTCCGGAACCAAGACTTTGTTGGGGGGGCAGGGATAGAACGAGGCAGAAAAAACCCCTGTATAGATAATATGGAAAGAAGCGATTGGAACGACAACCTCTGATCACAAGGACAAGTTATGGTTGGTTGGCATGACAACAGGAGGGATGCAGCAGTAATCACAGAGGAAATTTTACCGTTCATCTGCTGATACTCTTCGGATCGCATCACCATTACAGTTGGCTACCTGCGAGAACTACCGAAGAACCGGCATGGCCGTTCTGATGACCAGCGTCATGTCTATCAATTGCCTTCCTACTTTGTCTACATCCTTTTTACCATCTTGCTTTCCCAACTTATATCAGGTGTCTAGTGTAGTGATCCGCTACTAGCCCGAAAGCCTACCATCTCTTGGGAGGGACCACCTTAGGCCGGCGGTAATAATCATAGGAGGTATGACACAAAGTACCTTGACCGTGATACTGTGCTCACTCTCACTAACCTAACATAGATTACAACCTGGAAACTATATATGAAGGCTGCAAATGGTCTGGACATGCAACAAGTTAACTCGGACCTCTGTCGGAAGGAAGAAGAATACAGACAGACTAGGGGTCCCCCAGCCATTCTAATCCCAATGCTCCGCATTGCATACATTCAGACCGGCAAGGTCCTCTGAGCTGAGATCGAGGACTTACAGCACAAAAAGGATGCCATAAGACGGAAACTACAGCCATGGACTACCATGGCCAATCTGTGTACTTGGGATACAAGTACTACGGTAAAGCAGCTCACTCAAATGTCAGAGAGTGTAGATGTCATGCCAAATGATGTGAACCAGGGCACAAGAGTCTGGGACCCACTAGTTGTAACTGGTGACTCATTACGCGTGCAGGTGGAAGATGCACCACCGCAGTGACTCAGGATGAGTCACAAGATTGTGTTGGGGGACTGTTGGAGTAGGTTCTCCCACATTGATGCAAACTGGTCCAATTTTGTATTTTTTTGATTATATTTAGTCTAGCGCAGGGGTAATAGGAAGGTTCAAAGCCCCAATATGTTGTAAAGTGGATAAATAGGTAGAACCAAGGGTCTGCAAACCACGGTTTGTGGGCCATGGTAAAGTCTAGGCTAAATTGGTATAAACAGAAGTATTTTTTGAGTCGATAAGTGATGATGATGATGATTAGAAGTAAGTGCTAAGTGCAGATTGTTGGTTCTAGGTTTGGGTGTTTGGGTTGGACTCCTGCTGGCTGTGTGCACGGAGCTCCTTTGTCCAGCTGTGTGCGGACCCTACTGGCTATGTGCACAGGTGCGATTTGGGGTTTTATGTAAGAGTTTGTGGATAATATATGAGAAGTATTGCTTCTATTTGACTCTAGACATATCTGTTATGCATCCGTGATCTATGTTTGAATCTGTAATAAGGTATGAATGATCTGTGTTAGATGTGGCATTTGCTTATAATAGTGAATCTCTTGCGTACACTGTAATTTCTGTCTTTTCTGGGTCATTTCACGTGGATGCGAACCTCTGATCTGAGTCTATGATATGGTAATTTTTTTTTTGCCTGCAAGCTAGCTCTGTTATTTAGATCTATAAAGTTGTATATCTGTTGCATTTGTGAAATAGCTTTTTCTCCTAGATCTGTCTTACTATGAACTCTGCAGACATATCTATAGCTGTGAACCAGATCTATATCTGTGATTTGTGCGTGGCTAGCTTACCTGCTCTCTTTCTGGGTGTGGAAACCTGGTTCTAGCACCCTCCCATACTGCTTCAAGTGATACTTTGACCTGCGTAAGTAGGTCACTGTCGAAAGGGCCAGTAGTATAGGGGTTTGTTAGCAAACCTTAATGTTCGAACCTGGGTCAGGACCCCTAAGGCCAACAGATGGGATAAAGCATACGCTAGTTCCCATGAAAGAAGAAGATACTAGAGTAGCTAGTGGTATTAAAATACTGCTGATAGGCGGGAACAAGTAACTACGACAGATTGAGGAAAATGAGGTGAATTATGCAGTTGTGCGGAGGCCAAGAGAAGTATTGATGCATACGAAAATCATTGATTTTCCCATGGAAATACAGGACATGCTACAAGATTTTACTGATATTGTGGTAGATAATCTACCAGATAAATTACCACCAAAGCGAAGCATTAGTCACCATATTGGTTTTATTTCGGGAGCTAGTTTACCAAACAAGGTTGCTTACTGGATGAGTCTGAAAGAAAATAAGGAGATTAGGAGGCAAGTACAAGAATTTTTGCATAAAGGACTGGTTCGAGAGAGTTTGAGTCCTTGTGTTGTTCCGAACATTTTAACTCCCAACAAAGGAGGTGAATGACAGTTGTGCATTGATTCCCGGGAGATGAAAAATATCACAATCAGGTATATGTTTCCTTTACCTCTGATGGATGATATGATGGATTGTTTGAGTGGAGCAGTGTACTTTTCAAAGATAAATATGAAAAGCGGCTATCACCATATCAAGATTAGAGAAGGTGACGAATGGAAGACAACTTTCAAGACCAATGAAGGCTTGTATGAGTGGTTGGTCATGCCTCTTAGGCTGAGAAATGCACCCAACACATTCATGCATTTGATGAATGAAATGTTAAAAGAATTCATTGGTAGTTTTGTGATTGTATATCTGGATGATATACTTATTTTCAGCAAGATGAAGGAAGAACATTTTTGGCATGTCAGGTATGTGATGGAAAAGTTGCAGCAAAATAAATTGTTAACGAACTTAATTTTTTTTTTCAAGAAAGAATTGATTTATTTAGGATTTGTAATTTCTAAGAATGAGTTGAAGATGGACCCAGATAAGGTTGCAACCATAGTTATCTAGCCCTCTCCCAAAAATTTGTTTGAAGTAAGAAGTTTTCATGGATTGGCAAGTTTCTATCAGAAGCTGATTAAGAACTTTAGTGGTATTTGTGCACCTATGTTGGACAACGTTAAGAAGGAAAATCAGCCTTTTCATTCGACAGAATATGCTTAGATGATTTTTAATTTTTGAAGAAGAAGATCACGGAAAAACAAATCCTAAAATTACCAGACTTCAACAAACTTTTCCAAGTTCATTGTGATGCTAATGGGACAACCATTGGTGCAATACTTAGCTAGGAAGATAAGCCAGTAGCATACTTCAGCAAGAATTTAAATGAGAGCAGGCAGAAGTATACATCTTATGACAAAGAGTTTTATGTAGTCGTCCAAGAGTTGAAGAATTGGAGACACTATCTACTGGCTACTGAATTTGTCTTGTTTTCATACAATTCTACGCTACAATATATTATGCAGTAGCATAAGATTAATCATAAACACGTGAAGTGGGTGGAGTACTTGCAAAGTTTTATGTTTGTTTTGAAACACATCAATGGTCAGGCAAACAAGGTAGCATATGCATTAAGCAGGAGAAGTCTAATATTACAAGAAAGCGCAGTGCAAGTGTTGGGATCTGAGCATCTCAAAGACTTGTATGAAGTGGATATAGATTTTAAGGAGGCTTATGAAGCTTACCAGAATCCACCGTTGAGGGAAAATAGTCCATGGTTGGACTATAACATGCAAGATGGGTTGTTGTTCAAAGGAGGACAGTTATGTATTCCGAAATTTTCTATGCGAGAGAACTTAATCCAGGAAAAACAGAGTGGAGGTTTGGACAGAAATTTTGGCATAGATAAGACTTTGGATCAGCTGAGCCACTTTTATTATTGGCTGAGAATGTGAATGGATATACAGAGATTCATGATCAGGTGTAAAGTGTGTCAACGTTCAAAGGGACGCAGCCAGAATGCAGGGTTGTATACACCCTTACCCACTCCGAACAGACCATGGGACTCAGTCAACTTGGAATTTGTCTTAGGTCTACCAAAGACACAATTTTAGGTCCCTATATTACTAGTATAGTCCCTTATTGTTGTTAGTGTAACCCCCTTATTTTTATTGTTGTACCTGTGTAACCCCAATATTGTTATTATTGTGCCCTTACATTATTATTGTTAGGTCAGCTAGGATTATATTGTGACCCCATGGACTCCTATATATAAAAGTATGTTTTGGTCATTTGTATCATCCAAGAATTGTTCATTTATGTAATGTATTGGAGTTTTCCCCCTCGAAGTGTCTGATTTCTAAGGCGTTGATCTCTCTTTTCTTATATTTTTGGAGTTGTTTTCATAACATTTGGTATTAGAGCTTTGGATTCTAGGGTTTCGCTTCTCCAAAAAGGTAATTGTTGCGTTTTCATTATAACCTTTTTTTCTATGAATGTTAAAAAGATGAAATTTTTACAGAGCAAAGCTGAAATCCTGAGGAAGATCTTGTAAAAATTTCAGATCTTAGTTTGTAATATTGTCAGAGATATTATCTATGGATGTTAGGGATTTTTTAGGCTCCCAAATTTCACTTAAAATGAGTCATCTTGGAATTTGCGCTATAAATATGTTTCTATGAAGTCTCAGAAAATAAAATTTTTACAGAGAGAAGCTTCAATCCTAAGGAACTTCCTGCAAAACTTTCAGATCTTGGTTCGCAATAATTTCAGATATTTGATATGTGGAAGTTAGTGTTTCTTCAGGCTCCTAAATTTCATCTCAAAGAGGTGGCCCTGGTAAAATCGTCATAACTCTCTCTCTGAGCATCAGAATGGAATTATGTAAAAAGTGGCCACAAGTAAACAGAATTTAGTTTCCTGTAAACCAGAGCTGAAGGAGGAAACAATGACATGTGGCACGTCATACAATTTTGCTCTACTGAACCAGTCCATAACTAGGTCATTGTGGGAGATTGGGCATAACTTGGCCTTGAAGAATCCAAAACAGGTCAAACCTGTAGCATTCAAAAGAATATTCAGAGGGCTACGACAGAGACGAATGTCATATATTTAATATTTAAAATTATAGAGATAATTCAGTTTCAATATCAAGCTCCTCAAAAGTAGGAAAAAGGTGTGTATTTTTTTCGAATTGCATAAGTCTTGTTAGAAAAATCAGTTTGAATTGATTCCAAGGGCATATTGTAGAACAGATATCAGTATTGCGTTCTAAAATTCCCCCTAAAAAGAATTCAACACCAATCAAGCCTCTAGAAGGCTTTAATATGACTCATGAAGGCAAAGAACTGCAACATGACATATCAAAATTACAAGAGAAATTGCACCAAATTTTGCTCTCGCAAAGATCAACAAAAAATGGAATGGAAGTTTTGAATAAAAGTGTGGAAGCTAAGATGGATGGTTTGAAGAAAGCCATGGAAGCTAAGATGGATGACATGGAAGCTGGCATGGAAACTAAGATGGATGACATGGAAGATAAGATCGATGAAAAAATGAAAGACAACATGGAAAACATGAAGAATGATCTAAAAGTAGACATGGAAGATTTGAGAAAGTTGATACAAGAAATGTTTCCTAATGGAGAAAAGATAGTAGAGGAAAATCATGATGATAACAAAATAAATGTTAATCATGATTTCATAAACTCTAATGTTGGATGGAAGAGCCACCATATTCCAAAGATGGATATGAGGAAGTTTGATGGCAAGGATACCGTAACATGGATACTAGAGATGGAGTAATATTTTGATCTCAATAATGTGAAAAACACACAAAAGATATGCATTTCAGCTTTACATTAGAACAAGATACATTTGTATGGTATCGATGGCTTTGCTACCATAAAAAAATTGTCACTTGGTCAATTTTTATGGAGGAAATGATAGCGCATTATGTGGATACAAAGAGCAACAATTTATTTATCCAATTGATAAATCTCAAACAAAAGGGTTCAGTGGTGTAGCACATTGAGGACTTCCAAAAATTGAATATAAGGGTAACTGATATTCCAGAGGAACACAGGATTGATGTCTTCATAGGGAATTTAAAGGATAACATCCAACATGAGGTTCACATTTGGAAACCTGATTCATTGGAGAAGGCATTCAGGTTGGAAAGAAAAATTGAATATAAAATTATGGCGGCAAGGAAGCCTACCACTCACATCTATAAGGATGGAAGTGTTCGTACTCCAACACATCCACAACCTACAAGGTTGACACCATAAAAATTGCAAGAAAAAAGAGAAAAAGGGCTTTGCTATAGTAGTGATAGAAAATACACTAAAGGTCATAAGTGTGTTGAGAAGAAATTATTTTACATAGATTGATAAGAGGAGGAAGAAAATGAACAAGAAGCTTCAAAAGAAGAGGATAGACACCAAGAACCAACCCTAGAAAAAGAAGAAATGAGTCCGACCATATCGTGTAATGCATTGGCATGAATTACCACTCCTCAAACTCTCAAGATATAAGGAAATATAAATAAGAAAAAGGTAATAGCGTTGTTTGATTCGGGTAGTACCCATAATTTTATTCATTGTAAGGTAGCCAAGGAATTGAATTGTTTCCTATACCCTACACCAGAATGTCAAGTTATGGTTGCAAATGGAGGCACTATAAATTTCTCTGGAAAATGCCATAATATCAAGCTAACCATGGGGAATATGTATTGAATAGTCCAATGCTTTGTATTCCAATGGGAGGTGCTAATGTTGTACTAGGAGTACAATGGTTACAATATTTGGGGACGACAACTTTTAATTTTCAAGAAATTTTATGAATTTTTTTTCGGAATGAAAGGAAGTTGAATTACGGGGTATGGCACGAAAGACGGGAAAGATAATAATATTTAATGTCATGAAAAAGCCTTGGAATAAAGAACAACGAGGCGTAATTTCACAACTATGCTCACTAGAAGTTCCAACATCAAAATCAATTATTTCACCAGATCTCCAAAAAGTCTTGGACAATCATTCCAAGGTGTTTGAAACTCCTAAAGGACTCCCACCTATTCGTGATCATGATCATGCTATTCATTTGATTCCAGGAAGCACTACAAGGAAAAGAACCTCTAGCGAATGTTTTTGAGGAAACCCTTATAAAAATACCCCATACATCCGTTTCTAGCAGAGGTTACTAGAGGAGGTTGGCAGGGAGAGGGTTTTGCGGATTTTTTCCGATCGGTGCGCTTATCATCCAAAACTGCACCAGTGTGCTTTACAAGAGAAAGCACCAGTGTGCCCAAAACATTGGCACACTGGACACTGTGTGCTCCGTACACACCCGCCCTGTGCGTCGTATTAATGTAGAGCACTGGTGCTTCACAACTCTTCCACATCAGTGCATCATAAAGCACCACGCCAAAACATAAACCGCTCAGTGCAATATTAAGAAACCGCACCGGTGCATCATAAAACACCGTGCCAAAACATAAGCCACTCGGTGCAGTATTAAGAAATTGCACCGGTGCATCATAAAACACCGCGCCAAAACAGAAACCAACCAGTGCGTTTATGAGACACAACATCGATGCGCCTATAAAAGCCCTCGCACTAGAACAGGGTTAAATAAAAAAAAATTACTGCCAAAAAATCGCATTTTTCACTTTCCTCATTACTCCAGAGCTCTCAAGAACTAGTGTGATTTATCCTTGTTTGAGCCGCCCTAACATCAGTGCTCCCATTGCACCCATTGCACGCACTGTTACTGTGCATTTCCCACCAATCTCCAGCTTGCATTTTGCAAAATGGTGGGAAATTTTTCTTTTGCAAATTCTTCAGCCAATATGCCTCCTCGATGGTGAAATGTACAGGTATTTTTCTTGTTTTTCCATAATTAAGATTTTTAGTAGATTAGAATTTCAAATAGCCTTAAAATTGACCATTTAAAAGAAAAAAAATGTTTTCGTTGCGCGGTGCACCCGAGCCGTTCGGCTCACATCGGTAAGCGGTGCTGCCTGTAAAATTTATAGGTTGCATCGCAACCTCTTCTAACTGTATCCGCACTGTTTCCAGGGAGGTACCGAAAGGTGCACCATGATATTTGACAATTAGAAAAATAAAAAATTATGGTGCAGTTATTTAGCTGGCCGCACCGTTGATCTTGTGGAATAGAGGCAACGCAGTGCATTGACGGAAATATCTGCCCCGGTGTCTATCAACGCATCTCATTCAGAATTCCGACAGGGTCAATGGTGTGGCCTGGTAAAAGACCACATCATTGACTATGTAATTAGTCAGGAAGTTAGTGCGCTGACACAACTATACGCATCGGGGCATAGATTTTAGTCAGCGCACCAATTTCTTGACACCATACATAGTCAACGGTGCTTTAAAAGTTTTCAGGTGAACCGCATATAGTGTGTTGAATGTCATCTAGGGCACCACCCCTGGTGCGCGCCAAACAAACAACGCACCGGAACCGGTGCATGACTATTTTTTGTGGCGTACCAACTGGTCTGTTTTTTTTTTTTAATTATATATGTATATTCCTAAATATATGTCTCATCTAATAATTTTTTTTGTATTTAATATGTCAATCATTTAGAGAGAAGAGCATGAAAAACAACAACAACAAGCAGAGTAGTATGGAATGATTCACCTATGGGAGGCACGAGAGAGGGAGGGAGATGTGCACCCTAGCCCTATTACAACAGATACCCAGGGGCTCCTAAGGCAGGTAGGCCTCCTCAATTTCTATGAGGAGGCTACTTCTCTAAAGGCCCATGGTGTGTTTTTGAGACATCTTATCCACAGGTGGAATGCCTACCAACAGGATTTCCAGGTTAGTTTTGACTAGTCGTACACAACCACTGAGGAGGATATATATTTAATTACAGGGCTATCAAGGAGAGGGGTGGATTTTCCCTCGTTCCCAGAGCTTCCAGCTGGTTATGTAGTAGGGAGTGAGTTAGTTGACTCCCAAAGATACATTGGAGCATCAGTACTGTCTCCTACATAGTTTTAGGTCGTTGGAGGTCAATTATGTATTGGTGCATTTGGTAGTGAGGAGGTGCAGTGCCTCTCACTTCTCATTTCGACCATTTCACACAACACTACTGACGGGCAACGCATTAGTTGCTCGCTTCTATATTATGTTGATTCTTTAGTATAGGAGCCACGACTTGTCAGGTGGTCTACCATTTTTTTGCAGCAGTTATGTACAACCTTAGATAGATGTCGTGCTCATGCACAAGGGAGGGTCAAATTCCCTTTTGCTTTAGAGATTTTTTGTTTATTTTTTGAGAGGTTTCTTGAGATGAGGCCTACCTTTTTTTGGCAGCCTCGTAGGCCGATGTTGGGGGCATGGATGCACATGTGGGCGCAAATGATGCCCAAGAGGGGAGAGACTATTTTTCGAGCTAGGATATCCCATGATGCACTGGAGTTGCTAGCCAATGTTGATGAGCTACATCCCTTCATTATGGTCCCCTATCCTTATGCTGGATTGGATTGGCGAGGGTGTGCCAACATCCTCTTCACGGATGATGAGTCGCCATATGATAGAGGTAATATTACTGTTTTATTTAAATTTATTCTAACATGTTCTTTACCTTGATTTTATTAAATTGTGTAATTATTTTTGTGTACTTGTATATATGTTGCAGAAATTGGCTCTTTTGATCGCGAGGACATGTCGACACCACCACATGATCCAGGTGTGGATCTTGATAACGATCAGGGCATGCCAAATTCCAAGGATCATTAGGAGGCTGGTTTAGAGAGACCTGCTCTTGCTGGTGCGCCAGTACCGCCTTTTGTGAGGCATGGTCGACTTGATACTAGATACAGGTTGGAGTTGGGAGACCAACTCAATGCATTGATTGTTGAGGTAGGCATCAGGCCCGATCATTACAAAGGCATACAGGCCGATGGTAGGCTATTATAGATGTGGAGAGGCATGTCACATGACATGTAAAACCTGATGCAACATGTCGAAGGAGCTACAAACTTAGTTACATGGCTGAGGAGGACTGTTGCACGTTATAGGTGTGGCTGAGACACAGCACGTGATCGTCAGTCTGCGAGCAATGACTCATCATCTCATGATCGTTCACCTCGCGCCACGCTAGATCATGAGCAGACTCCACTAGCATCTAGTAGCAGTCATCATGGAGATGAGGCTGGACCATCCGCCACGTCCAGTCAACAACCTACAACATCCATCAGTGCTTATGATCATCATGAGAAGGTTGGACCATCGACTGTCAAGGCTGCACCATTGACTGAGCAGGCCTCGACTAGTACTGCTATTGATGTTGTACCACCAGCTGATCCATGACATTTATATTATAGTTGTATATTTTTAACATTATATATATATATATATATATATATATATATATATATATATATATATGGTCTATGTATTTTATGTTCATGTTGCAGTTGTACTTAATTTACATGTTGGTGATCATCATCATGTGTATATTGTTAGGTCATGATAGATATGTTCATTTAATGTGCAGCTTGTAGATAGATGTGTATGTGATAGCATGATTTATTTGACATGATAAGCTGATGTATATTTGATGTTTGTGTTGTGATGATGGTATAAAATGCTAATTGTGTTTTGTTAGATGATCATGATCACGATGATGTTAGCGAATTTGAATGTATTTTTTAGTCGAATATGATGTTTCTATGATGGTTATCATGATCATGATGTTTATTAATTAATTTAATTAATATGAAATGGCCATGATATTTATTAAATATTATGTCGTGATTGTAATTTAAATTTAAATTTTAATTGTATGTAAAATTATAAAATTGTATTTGTATTTGTAATTGTAATTTTAACTGTAATTGTATGTAAAATATTTAATGTAAAATTTTAATTGTAATTGTAATATTTAATTTATTGTGAAATGATTGTAATTGTAATTTTAATTGTAATTGTATGTATGATAAATTGTAAAATTGTAATTCTAATTCTAATTTTATGTAAAATTCTAAAATTGTAATTGTATTTGTAATTGTAATTGTATGTAAAATATTTGTAAAATTGTAATTGTAAACGTAATTCTAATTCTAATTGTATGTAAAATATTTGTAAATCTTAATTTTATTACTGTGAAATGATTGTAATTGTAAAATTCTAATTGTAATTGTAATTGTATGTAAATTCTAAAATTTTAATTGTAAATGTAATCATAATTGTATGTGAAATTGTAAAATTGTAATTTTAATTTTAATTGTAATTGTACGTAAAATATTTGTAAAATTTTAATTGTATTAATGTGAAATGATTTTCTTAAAATTTGTAAATTTGTAAATTTGTAAATAATTGTAAAATAATAAATCTAGAATAATATGAATTTTTGTAACATAATAAAGTTTAGAAAATAATGCGAATAAAGTCATGTAATTTAGAATTATCATTATTCCTGGTTTTTCGTCCGGTGCAGTTATTAGCATAACCCTCACCGATGTGTCTTAGTACTAAGATGCACCGGTGCTTCACAATTATTCTGCACCAGTGTGTCATAAAACACTGCGCCAAAACATAAACCTCGATCTTACAAAACCCCACCGGTGCGCCTATAAAACCCAGCACACCGGAACAGGTTAAAATAAAACCTCACGCAAACCAAGTATGTTACTGAAATATCTTTTCTAAAAAGGAAAATTTATTCTGTAAAGTGCAGTATTGGAGCAGTGGAGGGTTCGAATCGTGGGAAATAATTTTTCTCAGGAGATGAGAGTTTGAAAAGACGTGAGTTCGAATTTTGGCTAAGAAGATTATACTAGAGAAAATGAGTGATTCAAACAAAAAGACAAAAAAATACGCTTATAGGGATGCAGACTGCTATAGAGATAGACAAAGTACAAAAGGAGAAAATATTTATGAAAAATCTGAGAAGGGTGGTCGAGAAAGCTCGGTTGAGAGCGACAGAGAACATTCAGTTGAGACCGACAGAGAAATAACTGTCAATGCTCTGGTGATTGGCAAGGTGAAATGGTCCTTCAAAATCAAGGAGTCATATTTGCTAAGGTATGTCAGAGAGAGATCAATTGATTCTCTTAAACGGGCTAAGAGATCACATCAAGGTAACAATTCTTATTCTTACAAGGATGACAGGGAAAGATTGGACAGTAGAGAAAGATCAATCGAGGCAGTCGATAAAGCCAAGAGGCACCATGAAGGGAATGATTCTCATTCCCTTAAGGACATCAGAGAAAGATCAATTGATGTTTTCGATCGGGCTGGTAGGTCCCACGAAGGGAAAGATTCTCCAGAATGTGTTTAAAAGGAGTTGTCCAGAGTATTTTCCGGGCTTCGGTTGGTTTATATAAACTATTACCGGCAAAGCTGACATTGCATAAAATCACATCTTCAGCTTTCAATTGAAATTTAATTGAATCTCTAACTTGTCTGAGCTGTGGTCCTGTGGATAACGAGGAATATCACATGGAAGGTACCCAAAAATCCAAATTTTTGAAAGTATTGGTGAATTACCACTTATCAAAGAACAAAATGGTGAACAAAATGTGAATAGGATACACTTAAGAATTCCCTGGTTTGATTTTTTTATGGAAAATGATGCTCTCTCTGGATGAAACCAGTAAAAAGTATGCTCCCAGAACATTCAAGGTCAGTTTCTCATAAAACATAGATTGTATAAATTTTGTTAAGATGAAGATAGAAATAACAAAGGAGAAAAGAGGAATCTGGATGCCAAGATGGAGGAGGAACTTACAAATGAGCAAGAAGATCATGGGTCAGCAAGTAGATCATGGGTCAGCAAGCAGATCATGGGGCAGTACCTTATCTTGTTGTAGGTTATGGAAAGGTTCAAGTTTTTTTTTTTTGAAAGAAGAAGAGGTGTAGTTTTGAAAAGAAATGGCCCAAAGATTTTCACAATAAAATGTACATTTTCAACATGCCCAAAAACTAAAATATCTCCAACTTCAATAAACTGCTCAGAAACAAAACTTTCCCAACCATTTGTGAAAAATGCCCACGTATTAGCATAACACAGGTTCACATGTCACAATTTCCCACTTGGGCCCTGTAGTATTACATCTTCACATGCCCCACATTGCATTCTCTCCACATAATCAGTGGGGACCTCCTGCAATAAACAAAATGCATTGGAAGAATAGTTATTTCCATCAAGAATTTATCCAATTCTAATTCTCAATTCTAAACATAATTCTAATTCTCAAGAATAAACAAAATTCTAATTCTCAATTTCTATGGTTGGAGTTCACTAAATTTTGGTGTACACACATAAAAGTAATTTCAGTGCCTTAACCGTAAATCGGTGCTACTGTACATATAACTGCACTAGTGCATTTCAGTTACTGCACGCCGGTGTTGTGTTACAAACGGACGAACCGATGCGGTGCTATTAAGTGACGCACTGGTGACAAATAAACGCAAATAAAAAAAATCGCAGCTCTATTTTCTTTAAGTGAAAAAAAGTGGCACATTGAAAAATGGGTGAAAAAATATTTTTGAAAATCTAATTTCATAAAATAATTCTTTAAATACTAAACATTTTTCATTCTTTCACTATTTTTGCTAAAATTTTTAGCCAGAGATTTGTAGAAGACATACCTGGAGCAAGAGAGCATGAGAGCACTGTGGAGCAATGAAATACGTTCGAACAAAAGTATTTAGACAATAAAAAACCAAACCTCTGGTGATTCAAAACTTGTATCATAGAATTCCAAACCATCATGTGATTAAATTTGATTATTTTTTTACTTTTTCAGCATTTTTTTACTTTTTTTGCAGTTTTATCCATCTTTACCCTAAACATTTCATTTTTTTGTTTCTGCCCTTTCTTCTCCCTATTTCTATGATTTCAGAATTGGGGTTTTTCATTTTATATTGACATCCAACCCATGCGATGACTTGCATAGTTGGATCCCAATCCATTCAGCCCTTTCATGAATTTTTGAAAAAAATGGATTTTTTTTTATCGGTCTGCCCTGCGTAACCTAACACACCGGTGCGCTGTATTGTACAGCGCACCGTGCAAGCACTGTTTAAAAACAATTTTTGAAAAAAATGGATTTTTTTATCGGTACGCCCTGTGTAACCTAGCACACCAGTGGGCTGTATTATATAGCGCACCGTGCAAGTACTGTGTTATAAAATAAATAAAAACAATTTTTTTTAATGAGTGCACCATATCTAAAATTGGGCACTGGTGCGCAATGTTACGAGGATATCACTGTACGATCTATTATACTGTTTGTGCAGTGCGTTTATTTTCTCTGCGTTAATCGGTGCGGTGGTTAACATGTAACACACTAGTGCTCCTTGCTGACATTGATCACTGTATGGTCTATTATACTGTTTGTGTGGTGCGCTTAAAAAACCCCATGCACCGACGACGGTGTGTACACCATGAATGACGCACCGGTTTCTTGAGATTTATTTTTTACCTGAAAAGTTCACAATTTTTTTATAAATATATTAATGAATGATATGGTACATGTTTCATATTGATAAAGAAATGACTGACAAGAGATCAAGTAACAAAAATACTGATAACACATCAAGAAAAGAAAGAAAGGCAAGCTCTTTGTAAAAGGATGAATCAGGTTAATGAAAAAATATTATCAATCCAGTATGAGTTTCTTTTTTTATTTTTCATTAATAATATACTTAAAATTATTAGATAACATGTGTCAAACAATCTATTAATTCACATCTGTTTAATTTCCTACAGGGACCAACATCTCAGAAAAGGAATGTTGTTCTACGAAAAGAAAAAAAATAGAACATGCAAATGAAAATGAATTGCTCCTTAGCTCATCTGGAGTGGTGTTGGGGGTTAATGAAAGGGAGAAAAACTTTTACAAAAGTTTGAGGGATCTAGTGGAACAGATGTATAGACATTCTTTCCACTTAGAATACAAAAAACCATCCAATGATTCCAAGAACCAAATTTTATTTAAACTACAGGAAGAGTTTCCAGAGAATTGGTCAATGAATCATGTCATACTTTTAAAACACTGTTACCGATGAAATAGGTAACCGCATTGTTACCTACTTTTTTTTGGTAGCATAAAAAGCACTCGATTTTGAAAAGTGGTGATGCAGAATCACCCCTTTTTTTTTGTGCACATTTTTGACACTCTAATATTTTTATTTATGAAGTATGAATATTTGTTTTAAAATGTTAGTGATTTTCATGCTAATTTTGAAACGTATTGATGTAGCATCAACCTTTTTTTTTAGAGTGGTGATTTTCATGTTGGTAATAAAACATAAAACTTATGTAAAAAAAATATATATATAAAAACAATAAAAAAACCAATAAAAATGTAAAAAAAAAAACAAAATTAACTCGTAAAAAGAAAAAATTTAAACAAAAATAAATAAATAAAAACAAAAATATTCGAAAATTATATCAAAAGAAATGACAAAATTTGAGAAAAAAACACATAATTTAAAGAAAAAAACAAAAATTAACCAAAAAAATAAAAAATAAAAAACATCACAAACATTTTTTTCTAAGTTATTAAAAAAAACCATATAATTAAAAAAAAAAATTTAAATAGAAAATTTAAAAATAATTTAAATTACAAAAACAAAATTTAGATAAAAAAAATAAAAAAACAAGAAAAAAAAATTTTAATTTAAAAATTTAAATTAAAAAAATAATAATAATAAGAAAAAAAATACAAATTTTAAAATTAACAAAAAAAACAAATTAAAAAAAAAAAAAAATTAAATTGAAAAAGAAAATTAAAATTAAAAAAAATAACTATCATTAAAAAAAAAAAAAAATGAAAAAACCCACGTACAAATAATTAAAAAACAAATATCCATAAATTTACTGCTTATTTTTAAATGAAACAATTTATAAATTTTAAAAATGAAAAACTAAATAAACTAAAAGATTAAAAAAAAAGAAATTAAATTAAAATTTAATAAATTTAATAAATAAATTTTAAATTTTAAAAAATAATTAATCTGAAATATTAAATTTAAAAACAAAATTAAAAAAAGGAAAAAAATAAAAATAAAATAAAATTTAAAATAAAAAAATTGAATTAAAAAAAAACTAATTTTAAATTTTTTGAATTAAAAAAAAAATTAAAAAAAATATTAAAAATTAAAAAAAAATTTGATCGTGGTAGCGCTGCCAATCGGCCTCCCTCCCAGGTGGCGGTGGAGGCCGCCCACCCAACCGCCGGCCTCTGCCGCCACCTGGGTGGGAGTCCGATTCCGGGAATCGCCCTCTCGTCGCGGGAGGGCGAAAAAAATACAAAATTTATTAAATTTTAAAAAATTAAATGAAAAAACTAAACATAACATTTAATAATAAAAAAAATATTGAAAAAAAAAAAACACTAAATTTAATAAAAATTATTAACAAAATTTAAAAAATTAAAAATTAAAAACAAAAAAAATGAATAAAATTAAAAATAAAAAAATTATAGAAAACAAAAAAATTAAAACAAATTAAATTTAAAATATAAAAATTAAATTAAAAAAAAGGTAATTTTAAATTTTTTGAATTAAAAAAAAAAAAATTAAAAAAAAGTATATATTAAAAACTTTAAAAAAGAAAGAATTTTTTGATCGTGGTGGCACTGCTAATCGGCGTCCCGCCCAGGGGGCGGCAGAGCGCGATTCTCGGAATCGACCTCCCGCCGCGAGAGGGCGATTCCCGGAATCGGCCTCTCGCCCAGGTGGCGACGGAGGCCGGCCACTGGGAGGGTGAGGAGGCTGCATGCAGCCTCCCCGCCCGCCCAGTGGCCAGCCTTCGCTGCCACCTGGGCGGGAGGCCGATTAGCGGTGCCACCACGATCAAAAAATTCTTTCTTTTTAAAAATTTTTAATACATTTTTTTTTAATTCAAAAAATTTAAAATTACCTTTTTTTTAATTTAATTTTTATATTTGAAATTTAATTTGTTTTACTTTTTTTGTTTTCTATAATTTTTTTATTTTTATTTTTTTTTAAAATTTTATTCATTTTTTTTTGTTTTTAATTTTAAATTTTCTAAATTTTGTTAATAATTTTTATTAAATTTAGTGTTTTTTTGTTTTTTTTTTTATTATTAAATGTTATGTTTAGTTTTTTCATTTATTTTTTTTAAATTTAATAAATTTTGTATTTTTTTTTAATTTATTTGAATTTAATAATTTTTTTCAATTTTTTTTATTTTTTTATTATTATTTTTTTAATTACATAAAATTTTTATTTTTCTTTTATTTCAATTAAAATTGCATATTTAAAATTAGACTTTTTTTCTTTAAATTAAACTTAATATTTTCAAATTCATTTGTTTTTTATTTTATTTTTTATTTAATATAAACTTTTTTAATTTATTTTTTTCAATTTTCCATTTTAAATTGATTTTTAAAGTTTTTTAACATTTTATTTTAACAATGTTTTTTTTTCTTTTTTCTTTTTTCTTTATATTTAGAATTTATTTTTTATTTCAAAATTTATTTGTTTATTCATTTATTTATTAATTTAATTTTTTATTTTAATATTAACATTGTTTTTTAAATTTAATAAAATCTAATATATATTTTAATTTAATTTCATATATCTATATATATATATATATATATATATATATATATATATATATATATATATATATATATATCTATATCTATATCTATATCTATATCTATATATATTATTTTTTATAATTTAATTTGAATTTATTGTATATTATTTTTCATTTTTTTTATTTTTAATTAATTTTTCATTTTTTAACTTATATATATATATATATTTTAAAGTTTTAAATTTATTAAAATTTAAAATATTTCTTTAAATTTAATTTAATTTAAATTTTTTTTTTTTAAAAAAATTCAATCAGCATTTTCTTTTTTCTTTTTTAAATTTAATTTCTATATTTTATTTTTTATAATTTCTTTCTTTTTTTAACTCTTTTTTTTTTAAATTTAATATTTTTATTTTGTTTTTTTTTTTATTTCTATATATTTTGAAATTTTAATCTTTAAATTTATTTATTTATTTTCTTAAATTTTAGGTTTTTTTTTAATGTTTGAATTAAAATTTTTATTTTTTTATTCCTATATATTTTTAAATTTTAAGCTTTAAAATGTTTTTATTTTTTAAATTTATTTTTTTCTTAAATTTTAGGTTTTTTTTAATGTTTGAATTTTAAAAATTAAAAAATGTTATTTCTATTTTTAGAAATGTCAAAAATTATGACACAATTTTTTTTTTTTGTTATTCCAGCATCAACTGGTTTTGTTTTGAGGGTGTTTTTTCAATCCTTTTTTCAAGAAACAATTTTGTTTTTAGCATAATTTTATAAAATTTTGAAATTTGATGTTAAAAAAAAACCAAGTGCGTTCTGGAATACACTTTTTTTGTTTTTGGGGTGTTTTTTCATGTTTTTTGAGTCTTTTTCGGCTAGAGTTCCCGTTTTGAGGTCAGGTTACCTATTTCATCGGTAACAATGTTTTAATACCGAAAACGTACAACAACAAAAAGAAGGAATGAAAAAGTACTATTCCTTTAAATGTTTGTCTATAATTATTTATAAATATCACTTTTGTTATATTTACTTTTCATATCTCAATATAAAAATTAAATAGTTTATTGTCATGTTACATTTTCAGGAAGATTATGAAAATCTCAAAAGATAAAGGAGTTGATATTAGAAATATTCCAATAGGAATGTCCAAAAAGGTGTACAAGGAGATGGTCAAAGAAATAGACAAAGTTGCATCACAGGAGGAGCCATCTCAACAATAACGTGCTTGAAATGTAACATGTAATCATTGAAGTTTTCGATCATTAGCTACAATAAATAAACAATTTAGCGTTAAATATTAATTTTCAAGAATTTTCTTGCAGAAAAGAAAAGAAAATGGAACACATTCAACACATAAAACATGACGACAAGGAAGAAAATGGTTGATATCAAAGTTTTTGAGTAATTGTTACTTCCTTATAACAACTTAACCAAATTTCATTTTTGTATATTTTAAGTTGTTTTACAAAAATCATCATTGAATGTTTTCAAACAGGTGCTAACATTCAATATACAAAAATGGGTCCTAACATTCAAACATGTGCTAACACATTTTGGAACAAAGAATATCTTTAGAAGAGCAATAAAAATGAGTCACAAAGATGTTGGGTTATGATTTTGAAATCATCTACAAAAAAGGGAAGCTGAATGTTTTTGCAGATGCACTCTCAAGAAAGGATGAAGAGGTGAAAGCATTGCTTTCTGCCATTTCTATTATCCAACCTGATTGGTTAACTGAAGCAAGGGATGAATGGAAGAAGGATGAAGAAGTGTGAACACTCATTCAAAAATTGCAGCAAGATCCTAGTACATCTGATATATTTAGCTGGAAAAATGATTCCTTATGGTACAAATATCGCTTATATATTTTCAAGAATTCCCAACTAAAACAAAATATTATTTTGAAATTGCACACTTCTCCTTTAGGAGGGCACTCAAGAATTTTAAAAACTTACCACATGGTGAAGAAACAATTTTTTTGGGATGGCCTTAAATTTGATATTAAAAAGTTGGTGGAAGAATGGAAATGGTTTTCTAGGAAAATAAATTTGAGACAATTAAGACCTCAGCCTTCTACAACCTTTGTCCATTCCAAGTGAACGTTGGGAGGATATTTTAATGGATTTTATCATAGGTTTACCTAAGTCCAAAGGAAACAGTGTCATCATGGTGGTAGTTGATAGACTTACCAGGTATGCACACTTTTGTGCATTATCTCATCCACTTAAAACAAGTACAGTTGCTACAACATTTATGGAAATAATTCAAAAGCTACATGGAAACCCAAAGATTATTGTAAGTGACAGAGATCCCATTTTTACTAGAAATTTTTGGAGGAAATTATTTTCTTGTTTGGGTACTCAACTAGCTCATAGCTCATCTTATCATCCTCAATCCGATGGTCAAACTGAGATAGTGAATAAATGTTTGGAAGTATATGTTTGTTGTTTTGTATCTGATAAGAAAACACAATGGGTCAAGTGGTTACCTTTCACTGAATGGTGGTATAACACTTCCTTCCATAATGTAGCAAAAAAGACCCCATTTATGGCACTTTATGGATACCATCCACCATCCATCAAATCTTATTTAAGAGAAAATTCTAAGGTTAAAGCAGTGGCAGATCACATTGACCATCAACAAGAATTTCTCCAACTCTTAAAGGATAACCTAAATTTGGCACAAAATCAAATGAAACAATAAGTAGATCAACATCACAACGAGAGAAGTTTTGATGTAGGAGACTGGGTATTTTTACGTCTACAACCATACAAATAAATGTCCCTTAAGCAAGCTAAGAAGGATAATAAATTATCGCCAAAGTACTATGGTCCTTACAAGGTGTTGCAAAGGATTGGTACTATGGCATACAAATTGGAGCTTCTTGCTTCTTCATGAGTGCATCGAGTCTTCCATGTTTCATGCTTAAAGAAGGTTATAGGGGATAAACTTCCAGTTCAAAAAATATTCCTAGAACTTGATGAGGAAGGAAAAATTATATTGGAACCTGAAGCAGTCACAAAAACAAGAACTCGACAACTACGAAATCGATCAATTTCAGAGTATCTCATCAAATGGAAGAACTTACCCACTGAAGATTCTACATGGGAGGATGAGAAATTTATGCATAAGCATCCAGATCTACTCAAGCGTTAAGGACAACACTTTTTTGAAGGAAAGGGGCATATTAGGTCCCTATATTACTAGTATAGTCCCTTATTGTTGTTAGTGTAACCCCATTATTGTTATCGTTGTACCCCTCCAACCCCAATATTGTTATTATTGTGCCCTTACATTATTATTGTTAGGTCGGCTAGGATTATATTGTGACCCTACGGACTCCTATATATATAAGGAGGTTTTGGTCATTTCTATCATCCAATAACTGTTCATTTATGTAATGTATTGGAGGTTTCCCCCTCGAAATGGCAGATTTATAAGGCGTTGATCTCTCTTTTCTTCTATTTTTGGAGCTGGTTTCATAACACACAATGGGGATTTGATTCCTTCATGGTGGTGGGGGATCATTTCACCAAAATGGCACATTTAATTCCATGCAGAAAGACAAGTGATGCCACACATGTAGCACACTTGTTCTTTACAAAAATAATCAGATTACATGGCTTGTTGAAGTTCATCATCTTGGATAGGGATGTAAAGTTCACATGCCATTTTTGGCGAACATTGTGGAAGAACTTAGACACCAAACTAAATTTTAATTCTACTTATCATCCACAGTTAGATGGGAAAAATGAATTTGTGAGCAGGAGTCTAGGAAATCTGTTGAGGAGTCTGGTTGGTAAAAATTCCAGACAATGGGATCGTATGCTTGCACAAGTAGAGTTTGCGTACAATGACTCGCCCAACAGAAGCACGGGCAGAATTCCTTTCCAAATCCTATATGGAATCCACCCACGTGGAGTATTTGAGTTGCGAGATTTGGGTCAGTTGGAACGCAGGAGTGTTGATGGTAAATATTTCGTGAAAGAAATAAGCAATCTACATGAACAAGTCAAATTAAAGCTACAAGACAGAAAACAAAAATATAAACGAGCAGATTTGAAAAGGCGGGTGGTACAATTCGAAGTAGGAGAACTAGTATTGGCAATTTGTGCAAGGAGAGGTTTCCTAAAGGTGAATACAACAAATTGAAGATGAAAAATATGGGGCATTGTAGAATTCTTCAGAGATTTTCTGCAAATGCTTACAAGTTGCAGTTACCTTTGGGTGTAGGAATCTCACCCATCTTTAATGTCGCAGATCTGTACCCATACATTGATGTTGATGAAAAAGACAGTTCAGAGAGACGAACATGGGACACCTAGGATGAGGAGAGATAATGGATTAAATAGATGGCTCTAGAACAACCTTCAGAAATTGAACGGATTCTGGATACAGAAGTGGCCAGGAAGACGTGAAAAAACAATATTTAGAGTATTTGGTCAAATGGAAGGACCATCCTATGGAAGACTGTTCTTGGTTGGACGTTGCCCAAATTCAAAGCGCACAGTACTCTATTGGAGAGCTCATGGACAAGAGCCATGAATTTAATTTACCCCGGGAGCCTGATGCAGGAGCATCCAACTGAAAGGCTACAACTGGAGTTGATTTCTTTTGCTGGACAGAAGGAGAAGTTTTAAATTCCATTTTACATTGTTTAAGTTTAATTTGGGCTAACTTAACCATTATAATTTACAGAACAAAATAATGGTTAAACTAGGATTAGTTAAGTATTTAGTTGAATAAACTGTTTTGAAGCTTAATGACAGTTTCTCACCATATGGGGATTTTGGGAAAGTCATAAAACCAAACCAAATGCACCATGGTGGGGTTTTGCCATCCATAGCCACAAAGGAGAGAACAAAGAAGCAGAAGTAAATGTAAAACCATCCATCTGAGGGCTTGGCTTTGTGTTTTCCATTTTCCAATTATTTCCAAGTGCTTTTTGTTTGAATGGAATCTCTGTTTTTAAAACAATATTTCATTTCCAAACAAATTCTAAGTTTTTTGTGCTTCGATCAGGTACCCTATTTTGAATTAATTATGTAAACCTCTATTGAAATCAAACATCTTTATTTAATTCACACATCAAGAAATCTAATCGTATTTGCAGGCGCAACAAGGCCTTAGTTTTTACACATTCCTTTGTTAAATTGAATATTGTGTTAACTATAGAACAAATACCAATCAGACTTGCAGGATCGAAGAGGACTGTAGATCCTATACCGATCAATGGTGATAAAACGTGTCGCAATTGTAATTATTCTGCACATTGTAAAGAATAGAAGTCACAGTTAAGACTTCATAAGTTAGATATTTTAACTTGTGATGCGAAGTGGTACGGAGAAGGAGTTGTGCAGGTTGTGGGATGTAGCAGAAGCCAACGGTGGACATTGGAAGCGGTGATCGCACATCGCAAATTTTAGTGGTAACTCTAAGGATCGTTGCGAGGTAAGTTAAAAGTTTTGAGATGTGAAGTGGAAGGCACGTGGCAGCACGACGCAACATCGCAAGTCGCAGGGAATAGAATTTAACATGTTAGGTTATATGTTATATTTCACGAAATGTGATCACTGTTGATTGGTCGGAGCTACTATGGGAGTCTCCAGTAAGAAACCCATGTATTTAAATTGGTTTGGGTTATTTGTACAGTCTATGTATGTTACGAAAATCCGCTATTGGTTCGCACGCATATGTATTTTTCTAACTCCCGAGGTTGAACCCTATTGTGAGGAAGGGAAACTCTATGTGAAATCCTAAAAAAAAATTCCGCGGCGTATTCTGGTATTATTGCAGCTTGTCTGCATCAATTTTGAAGTATTTTTACTTGGAATATGTAGATATTTTGAAGTTATGGGCATGAGCTTTAAATAAATTTTATTTAAAGGTTCAAAATATTATAGACGAACAATTTCCTTTTGTATTAAGCTTGTTGTGGGAAAATGTTGCTCATAGAGAAACCTTATTTGATAGTGAAAATGATCAGAAGTACTGATGTATTAGAGTTCCTTAAAATTCTGATACATTCCACTCATTACGATACAATGAAAAAAAGCAAAAAAATTCTATCTCATACTAGAACTTGTTTACATGACGCAGAAGACAATATCGAGTTTTTTCAACTCGAATCAAAGCTACAAAAAGAAGAATTACAACAGTGGAATCATTATTCTAAACTTGTTTATATTCAAAACTTTGAGACATACACCCATAAGCAGAAAGTCAATAATGTTATCGCTGATTCAGATCCAATTCCAATGAAAAGACAAAGTTATATAATTTAAACTATAAAAATATAATTTAAGCTATGAAAAATGAAAACTATTATATATATTGTAGGGGACCAAATCTATCAAGTTTCCAATATTTTCCAAATTTTTCACTTTACACTTAGCCCTCTTGCTAAATCTATACTAATTATAAAACAAGATGTGTCAAACCTATAAAGCCGAGCTCACTTTGTTGGCCAACATTTTTCATCTCAGCTTTCATTAAAACCTATAAAGGAGAGCCCACTTCTTTGGCAAACAATTTTTGTCTCGCCTTTGATCCCACTTATCCACGCCACCGCAACATTTTCCCTTGTTAGCATCACTCTCTTATTTTTTTTACCCCTCACTATGTCTGTCCAAATTTCAAACAACATCTTCGGTAAAGCCAAAAGTTATATTACAATTACATAACTGTAATCATTTTTCGTTTAAGTAAATTCTGAAAGTTTCCATTTTGTTCTTTGTAAAGTAAAAACTGCCCCATACCGAGAATAACATAGCATATGTGAGTGTAAAGTCAGAAGTTTCTCAGACCGAGAATTAAATAAAATTTTGTTTGATCATTGATAATGAACTAGGCATTCAAACAACCTCTCCATTTAAATAGGAAAAACGGGCAGAAATACCCAATTTCTTACCTGGGTGAGCTTGTTCGTCTTTCTTGGAAGGCAAAAAGTGTTGAGAGAAAATTTATAGGTGGAAGAGGAGGTGGGTTTCCATTAGGCATAATCGTAGGTGAAGACACACCATCAGTACTAGAGTTTCCTCCATTGCGCAATCAAGAAAACAAAATGGAAAATGAAATCATAGGGTGTGGAAATTGGGAATTAGGGCTATTCCCCGTGCGACTAAAACCCTTAGATAGGACCAGAGAGATGTCCATCATTGGTGGAAGTAAGTACTAGATTTCACATGGAGCTCACCTAACCATCTACCCTTACACACTGTAAAATCTATAGGTGTGAAGGTACAACCAAAGCGCACCTCATAATCTCATCAAAATTCATGGTGGGGTACAATATATTAGCTAGAAGGCCATGTGCATACAAGTTTCCATTTAAATTCGAGACACATACATTTAAAATTAAAGAATAAAATTAATTTATGGTGTATTAGGTATTACATTAGATGCGGACGCCAGTAGGTGAAAATAACGTTAAAGAGGAACATATGATAAAATGAATACGTCACAATGTTGCTCATATAAGAATTCATACCTTGGTAGGAGTATTGATACACGATTTATCGTCTTGTCTCATAACCAGATGTGCATAAATTATAACAATACCATTGGTGAAGGTTAGCTAACGACAAATGAAACCATTTATAATTGTAAATACATTTTGTTAGTAGCCATGGTGACACTCTTAGGGCCTATATTCATTTAAGTATGTATGGGAAGTGTTTTTTAAGTAAACATAAGGAAAATAAAATATAAAATAAAAACAATGTGTGATGTCACTCATGTACTATTATGTTTTTCATGAGGTCTTAAGGTTACCGTGAACAATATATATATACATGAAATCAAGAAATTATATGTTATAATCCAAGGTATTAGTGTATCTGCAAGTATATAAATATAGTATATGTTTTTGGTTATGTCAATATAAACTCACTTCACAAGGCGTAAATTGCATAACCTTCATAGTTTAAAAGTATATTAAAGTTGAATCAAAGGCTTTTAAATTGGGATACAAATAAATAAGTAATACCTTTACAACTACAAGGATTGCATGCAGTTTTGAGAAGCAACACCTCTTAATTTCTAATTAAAGTAAGAGCATATATATATATATATGAATGAAAAGGAGGTATGTTACATAGGAGGGTTGTAGGAAGACCCATTTTTCTTCAATATCCTATTGTAGAGCCAGAATAAAGGCAGAGTCGTTGGTCAAAAAATAGAGGACAAAACCTTTATATTTCTAAAAAAAATCCGAAATGGATTAATCCACTCAATCTCTTTATGAAGAACAATATTCCCAAGCTAGGAAGGAGGGAGGGATTTGTTAGATAAATAAAGTAGCTAAAAGAAAGAGGAATCGACTACCGCCCACATAGCCATCCATAAATCAGAGAAAAAGATTGCAGAAAAATAAGATAGGGAATAGGGATTAAAAAACATCCTTTTTGGGATCTGTTAATGCCCCATACATGGGTTATCCGCCTAACAATCCAATTTGATAAATGGTTTCAGATGATTAAAAGTGACCGACATTGTTGGGGGTGAAAGTCGGTCCATTCCCTCCCGATTTCACTGCTACTTTCTATCCCCTTGTGAAAACATATCGCTGGCATAACATCTAGGAGCACTGGTCCGTGAAGCGGGGGCAAATGGTGAAAGCACTTGACTTTCAGCAGATCCACCCAGGATCAAACCCCCATGGAGACATACGCCTGTTGTGTTTTGGCTAGAAGAGTAGGCGACCCCATAGTGGACGTCTCGGCTCTTGTTGAGGCATAAGTTAATTGCTATTGTGTGCGGCTTGCAGGCTGTTGCACCTAGCCTAGGTTTATAGTGGCAGCCAGTTGGATTTGAACCCGGGCCTTGCTCAGGAAACTCTCACCAGTTACCGATTGTCCTAGATCTTAAAAAAAAAAAAAAAAAAAAAACACATCTAGAAGCACTGATCTATGGAAAAAGTGGCCTTGAGGGAAGGTCAATCGTGAAACGGAGGGGACCAAAATGCATGCTACCCCAACATGTCACCTCCATAGGGAGGGATTCGAGGGTTAGGAATGCAACGACCACGGGAAAAGGAAAACTTGAATAAACTGAAAAAGAGTCCATCATCATTTGAGATCCACAAAAATTAATTCCTTATATGGTTGCAGTGGTTACGTGGATATGCGTGTCCATTTTGAAATAGCACTTGCACAATTTTAATTTAATTATGTATATATTAGGTGGATGATAGAGATTTAACATCCATTAAATATTATAGAATATTCTTAGCAATATTCACATATCAATTGTTGATTTTTATCTCAAAAATAGTTATGATTTTTTTTTTCATTTTAGATAGATTAATTAATTAAAAGAAAAGTCATATGAACATAAATTATGGTTTTTTGGGCATTTGGGATTAGTAAACCATGGTATTGGCCCATGGTATTATAACAAATCCTATTTATAAATTAAAAATGTCAAAGATAAATGAGCGTGAATCTCCTTGGATAAAAATATTTGTTACATTATTTTTATTTTAATGTGAACAATGTGATGATAAAAATCTCCACAATGTGAGGTGTGTTATAAAGTCTATGTTTTGGTGCTTATTGGTATAAACCAAACTTTTAATTTGAATGAAAAAGCTATTTATTATGATATAACAACCTTAAATAAATATCTTGGATTTATGTGGTAATGTTTTCTCCTTTTATATCTTGTTAAACACTTTGACTTTGTAAATTACATAAAAAAGAAAAGTTAATAATTATATTTATAATTGTAATTGTAATTAATAATTATATAAACCAAAATTATATTCACTTTAACTCTGGATCTACCAAGTGCAGAGAGGGATCAAATATTTTCTCACTCTAAAAAAAGATTTACAACTCAAGAGATTTGATCCCTTTTACGACCTGGAAATCCTTAGTTAAGATGAATCTAGGATTTAGATAGTTATACTAATTTTATTTAAAAAATATAAAGAGAATAAAAAAGTGGTAAATTTATACCACAAACAATTTAATATTTGAAGTATGGTATGAAAACTTGAAAAGAAAACAATTAGGAATTATGAAGTCTTTTAATTGGTTTCTGTATTATTATGACTTTATCCATATGGATTGTTATTATTTATTCTAAGTCAAAATAATCTTATGTTTCTCTATGTAGCGTGTTGGTTGGTTAGTGGATGTTGGTAATTGATGTATTTATTTGCAATTAGATTTTATTAAGTATAATAGAGGTTTCTTTGAGAATAAAGGAAGCAAAAGAGAAGAAAGGAAAGAAGGAAATGAAGTAAAAAGGAAGAAAAGGAAAGGTGGTTAATCTCTACAAATATATAAGTGGCTTGGCATATTAGCTTAGTTTTTTATTTTCTTTCTTAATTATGAGGGTTGTGATCCTTTATCTTTAATAAAATTAGGTTTTTTTTTTTTTTTTTTTGAGGAAAAAAGGAAAGCATTGCTTTGGGATAGGGCTCAAAGAGGTATAAGAAAGCTTCAATTTTCTTCCTTTTGGTTTGGGCTCAAGTTGTTGTGTGGAGGTTTACACTCTTCCATCACTAATACCAACAACAAGACTTCGTTTATTTTGTCAAAATAGAGTTATTTAAGATATGAGACACTTCTCCATATTAAGGTTGTTCACCACATTGATTTCTATTACCACCGAGTGCATTCTACAACCATAGTAGAGAATTTTTAATCTTGTCCAACATTTCAAGTGCAGTGTCGATTCTCTCAATATGAATGAAAATGTTTGATGTGTAGGAGATGTGGTAAAATAGTTCACTGTCACCGTCACCCATAAATAAAAATACTTCTAAACACTTACATAAACATACCTATTTTATTTGAAAATGAATTTAATATATATATATATATATATATATATATATATATATATATATATATATAGTTAAAAAATAATTATGTTAATCTTGACCACAATGAAATGTTTCAATGGCTCAAAAAAAATTGATTGAAAGTAAAAAAATTATATTAGTTCCTAACAAATAAACAAAAAAATACAAGTAACATTGTAATTAAAAAAATATTACTAATGATAAAAAAAACTCAATGTGATTTATAGATAAAATTTCAATGTTCATGACAAGTAAAATATTTCAATATCAAATATCATATATATAGTTAAACAAAATTTGAATTAATGTCACTATTCTATAATTTGGTCACTCTTTAAAGGTATATTTTTTTATTAATTCTATATAAAATATCATAAAAAATTATTGGAATTTTAAATTTAAGCTCAATCTTATACGAAATCTAAATGGCCAAAAGAAAATTCACTACTTTAAATCCATTTATATATTCAAAATTAATAGAATTTAAACAATAGAATTTCTTAGTTGAAATTATAACCATTAGGCCCACTTAATCTGTAAATATATGGTTTAAATTATATTTTGGTAGTTGAAAATATATATATATATATTCAACTACCAAAATATAATTTAAACCATATATATACAGATTAAGTGGGCCTAATGGTTATAATTTCAACTAAGAAAATATAATTCAAACCATATATATCCAGCTTGAATTATATTATATATAGTTTAATATATATGATAAGTGACCAAATCTATTAAGTTGCCAATGTTTTTCAAATTTTTCACTTTACACCCATCCCCATGCAAGCTAGATCTATACTAATTATAATACCAGATGCATCAAACCTATAAAGCAGAACCCACTTCGTTCGCCGACAATTTACGTCTCTCATTTCATCCCACTTATCGCTGCCACGACAAAAACATTTTCCCTTTTTAACATCACTATCTTATTTTTGTTATCATCATTCTCTCTTCTATTTGTTCTCCCTCACTGTGTCGGTCCAACTTTCGAACAACATTTTCGGTAAAGCTGAAATTTATGTTACAATTACATAATTGAAATCATTTATCGTTTAGTTAAATACTGAAAGTTTCAATTTTTAGTGCCTCAAGGAGGTCTTAGTCCCATATTTGCATCCCACATAACAGTACTAGATATTCCAGCTACTTCCTCTGCGTTGTTAAGATTTCCGGCAAACATATTGGGTAATATTTCAACTTGCACCTGCTATGCTACAATTTTTGTTTTGTTTTCTGTGACGTCTGTTGGAAATACTCCCGACCACCGCCATAAATAAGAAGTGGCAGTATTCCATTCTTCATCGATTTTTCTATGCAGGAAAGGACAAGCCTTAGTTTTCAAATCTGGAGGCATTAACGCAAAAAATCAAAATAGAGTACCAAGAGCCATACTCTGCATTAGTTATTACTTAGCCTTATTCACCTACCTGTTTGCCCCCATCTTCACGTCTGCAACTTTTCTTGTTTACCCTTAAGTTTTTTCATTGAATGTTATTTCCCCGCTGATGCGATATCAGCAAGACCCACCACCAAAATTACTGCATTTTTAAATCCATTAAATCCTTTTCATTCCACAATTTCCTTTGTTTTATGCACTCTGCACTTAATGGACCTTTTTGCGTCATCGCCTGCATTTCGAAAACTTTATGGTTTAAATTTTAAGCCCGCACCGAAACTTATATTTCCACCGATGCAATCTGGCGGGAGCCACCATATACTTTTCCACATTACCGCATAAACCTTTGTTTGCCTTATTTCCTTACCTTTTATGCATTTCGCATTTCCCTGCGGCTTACCGCCCACAACCCACACTTCGCAAGTTATAAGTTTTAACTTTAAAGCTGCCCGGAAGTTGTTTTTTTGTTTGCGATGCGATCGAAAAAGGCACATGTGTCAAGCTTAGGAGGGTAGTGCAAAGCGCACATCGCAAAGCTCAGGAATTAACGGATAATTGACCGCAGGTTAAGATGTTTATGGTGCGATGCGATGTGCCATGTCATATCCCATATCACAAGACTTAAGGTTTTCCTGTGTTTGTGCATATGTTAAATGATAATATCATTGATGTGCAATGGAGCACCGGATGCGATGTGGTTTTGCAAGCGGAACCAATAAAACTTCATGTCCACCATTTTTTGTTTAATGTACGCATTTTCATGTATAAGTAGCCAAAAAGAGCCGAGGGACAATTTGGTTGTTGAACGTCTAATTCCGCATTGAATTGCTTTGAATGCTCAGGCTCCAGCCAATTTTGTATAAACCTATGTAATTTCATGTTGTTTATTTGAACGAATGAATCAAATTTCAGAGAATATTTCAATAAATTTGAAAGAGTTCCTCTCCTGTGTTAAAAAAACGATGTCTATCTGTGAATTTTCTGACTGTTATTTCCGTAATATTTAGCATTCTTTGTGTTGTGGGGGAACGCATCCCTCTGTGTTTTGTTTATTCAAGAATTCCAACATGGTATCAGAGCAGGTCTAGGCTCTCAGTGAAAGAAGGATTCTTTACTGAATAAGTTGTAATATTGTCTGTAGAAGCAGAAGTATCCAGCAACAAGAAGGATTTTATAGCAATGACAAATTTTGTGTTTATACAGTCAAGATGACATCAACAGACACAATCCTAACAAATCCCCAACTACCATATTTCAATGGGAATAACTATGATTATTGCGCTATTAAAATGAAGGCCTTGTTCTCCTCACAAGAAATTTGGGAGCTGGTGGAACATGGTTTCCAAGAACCGGTAGATGCAGTAGCATATAATGCTTTGACACAAGCACAAAGAGATTTGTTGAGAGAAAATAAGAATAAGGACTCCAAAGCCCTCTTCTATATTTTTCAAGCAGTACATGAGAGTATTTTTCCAAGGGTTGCAGTAGCAAAAAATTCTAAGGAGGAATGGGATACCCTCTAGACAGCCTATCAAGGCATGGCAAAGGTGAAGACAACAAAACTTAAAATGATGAGAAGAGATTTGGAAACTCTTTGTATTAAAGAGTCTGTTAACATAAACGCGTTCTTCACACATGGGATTAGGTTGGTTACCCACATAAGGTATCATGGAGAGACACTTGAAGAAAGGAGAATAGTGGAGAAAGTATTAATAATTCTACCATGAAGGTTTGATGCCATAGTAGTGGCCCAAGAAGAGACAAAGGATCTCTCACATTTTTCAATGATTGAGCTTCATGCATCACTCATGTCTCATGAGCATAGACTGAATAGAGAAACAAAGTCCTCATTAGAGCATGCATTCAAAACACAAATGTCTTTTAGTCAGGGTAGAGGTCAAGGAAGATCAAACTCTCGAGGAAGAGGAAGAAGCTCATGCAGAGGTGGAAGAAGCAACACTACAAACACAAGTGGAAGGGGCAGTAATTAGAATCCAAGCCAAGGCTGAAGCTAGAATCAAGCACAAAATCAAGCACAACGACAGAGGTATGATAAATGTCAAGTCCAATGTCATTATTTAAAAAAGTATGGTCATTATGTAAATGGATGTAGAAAGAAGAAAAAGGACATGGGTAATAAACCTATTTTAAATTTTACAAAAGAAAATCAAAACCAAGGTAATGTTCTTTTAACTTGTCATGTAGCACAAGAAAAAAAAGACGATGTATGGTTCTTAGATTCAAGTTGTAGTAACCATATGACTAGAAACATAAATTTTTTTTCCAATATAGATGAAAGTGTAAAATTTTAAGTGACAACGGGGACTGATAGCAAGGTCTTTGTCACGGCGAAAGGAAGAGTAAACATACTGAGAAGAAGTTTGTGCCAGATGTTTATTATGTGTCTGGCCTGAAATGTAACCTTCTAAGAATTGAAAAGCTCGTGCATAAGGGCTACAATGTGTTTTTTAAGAATTATGTGTGCACAATCAAGGATATACCTCCAAGTAGACATGTCTTTGAAAAAGTTCATATGACAACTAATAGAATGTTTCCTCTCAAGATCAGATCTGACTTGAAGGAAGGTTGTGTTGTAGCAGCTGTCACATAAGAAATCTTTCAAGAAGAAGTGAAAGATGAAAATTGGTTATTGAATTTGATATTTGGACATCTAAATTTCAGAGGGTTTGAACTTGTTGCATAGAAAATACATGGTAAATGGATTACCACTTATAGAGAAACAAGAAAACCTATGTGAAGGCTGCATCTTGGGAAAACATCACAGAGAATCATTTCCAACAATAAAGAGTATAAGGGAAAAGTCACCATTGGAGATTGTCTACTCAGATTTGCGTGGACCAATGCAAATGGCATCATTAGCTGGCAGTCACTATATGTTGACACTTATAGATGATTACACAAGGAAGACATGGGTCTATTTCCTAAAACAAAAAAGTAAAGTGTTTGAACAGTTATACCACTTCAAAGCTCTTGTTGAGAAGCAAAGTGGACACTACATAAAAGTGTTGATAACTAACAGAGGTGGAGAATATATCTCCAAAGACTTCCTACGTTTCTGCAGGGAGCATGGGATTCACAAAAAATTTACCACAAGGCATACAACTTAGTAAAATGGTGTAGCAAAAAGAAAGAATAGGACCATCATGGATGTGGTAAGAAGTATGTTGAAGGCAAATAATTTTCCAAATGAGTATTGGGGAGAAGCTATAAATTGTGCATCTTATATTTTAAATATATGTCTAACCAAAGTTGATATGAATATAGTTCCAAAAGAAGCATGGAGTGGAACAAAGAAAGTTTTCACTCACATGAGAGTTTTTGGATGTGTGGCATATGCACATGTCCCTGATTAGTTAAGGAAGAGGTTGGAAAACAAAGGGGAGAAGTGTATATTTATTGGATACACTGATGAATCCAAGGCCTATAAGCTCTATAATCCATCAACCAAGAAGGTAATAATCAAAAGAGATGTTCATTTCATAGAAGAAGAAGCTTGGGATGGAATTTTAGAGAAGATAATGAATGTGAAGACATGAATTTCACATGAAGAAAAAGAGGAATTTATTGCAGAAAATAATTCCTCAATGGTGGCTCCTCCTCCACCTACACAAGACCAACAAAGCACACCATAAGCAGGCAATAGAGAAACATTAAGAAACCAAGAAAGTGCCTCTCCAAGCCCACCATAGGGATAAAAAACTCCCTCGAGTTCAAGTGCAACTCCAAGAACATATTCAACAAATACAAGAAGACCAAAACTCATAAATTTAAGTGAAATTTATGAGAAAGAAGAAGTAAATAGTAATTTTGACCTGAATTCTTTATTTTCTTTATTTTTTCATGTTGATGACCCAATCCATTTTGAAGAAGCATTAAAATAAGAGAAGTGGATTGAATCAATGAATGAAGAGATAGGAGCAATAGAAAAGAATGACACATGGGAGTTAGTGGACCTCCCACAAGGAAAAGAATTTATTGGAGTAAAATGGGTCTATAAGACCAAGAGAAACATTGAAGGCAAGATAGAAAGGCACAAAGCAAGGCTAATTGTTAAAGGCTACAAGCAGTAGTAAGGTAGAGAATATGAGGAAACCTTTGCACCCATTGCAAGGATGGAGACAGTGTGGACAATGTTGTATATAGAAGCAAAAAAAAAAAGTGGAAGGTTCATTAAATGGATTTTAAGTCAACATTATTGGCTGGAGTGTTGAAAGAGGAGGTATATGTTGAACAACCTCCTGGTTATAAAATATAAGGCCAAGAACTCAAAGTGTGTAAGTTGAAGAAAACTACTTATGGGTTGAAGCAAGCACCAAGAGCATGGTACAACAAGATTGATGCTTACCTGATAGACAATGGGCTTGATAAGTGTGATGGTGAACCAACACACTACATCAAAGAAAATGATGGTAAAATTCTTATTGTTGTTTTATATGTAGATGATTTGATTTTCACAAGAAATGGTGTTTCTCTCATTGATGTTTTTAAAGTTGTCATGAACAGTGAATTTGAAATGATTGACTTGGGTTTGGTGAGATATTTTTGGGCATAGAAGTAAAGCAAAGAGAAAAGGGTATTTTTATCTCCCACACAAAGTATGTTGAAGAAATTCTATTGAGGTTCAATATGGAGAACAACAAGTTATCGTCAACGCCAACTATAATGGGGTTGAAATTGAGTAAGGAAGATTGCAGCAAGAATGTCAATCCAACATTGTACAAGATCATGTTTGGCAGTCTAATGTATTTTGACTACAACTAGGCCTAATACAATGTATGCAGTAAGTTTGATATCCAGATTCTTGCAGACACCCAAGCAGACACATTGGCAAGCAGGCAAGAGAATATTGAGGTATGTAAATGAAACAAAGGAGTATGGTGTTATGTACTCCACATTTGATCATTTTAAGTTGATTTCCTACACTGAAAGTGATTGGGTTGAAAGTGTAGATGACAGAAAGAGCACATCAGGGTATGTCTTTCATCTGGGACTGGGAGCCATTTCATGGGCTTCCAAGGAGAAGTAAACAGTTTCAATATCAACAGAAAAAGATGAATATGTAGAAGCACCAGCAGTAGCCTGTCAAGCAATTTGGATGAGAAGGATGCTAAGGGATTTATTTCATGAACAAGAAAAAGGAACCAAAATATTTTGTGATAACAGCTCAGCAATTGCATTGTCAAATAATTCTGTTTTCCACAAGAGAATAAAGCATATTGATGCCAAATACCATTTCATAAGACAATTAGTTAACAATGGTGAAATTTTTTTTCAGCATTGCAGGTCAGAGGAACAGTTTGTTGATATCCTCACAAAGCCATTGGGGCAATTTTTTTTTTTTTTATCTCAGACAGTGTCTGGGAATGATCGATGGTGACAATTGTGATTAAGGGTGAGTGTTGGAAATACTCCCAACCACCGCCATGAATAAGGAGTGGCAGCAGCCCATGCTTCATTGAATTTTCTGTGTAAGGAAGGAAAGCCTCAATTTTCAAATCTGGAGGCGTTCACGTAAAAAATAAAAACAGAGTACCGGGAGCCATACTCTGCACTATTTCTTGCTTATCCATATTCACCCACCTATTTTCCCACAACTTCGCGCCCACAACTTTGCTTGTTTACCCTTAAGATTTTTCGTTGAAGGTTATTTCCTTGCTGATGCAATATCAACAGGACCCACCACCAACCTTACCATATTTGTAAACTCATGAAATCCTTTGCATTCTGCCATTTCCTTTGTTTTATGCACTTCCCACTTGCTGCGCCTTTTCGCTTCGCTTCCCGCACTTCAAAAAATTTATGGTTTAACATTTAAGCCCGCATCGAAACTTATATTTCTACTAATGTGATCTGGTGGGACCAACCATATACTTTGTCGCATTACTACATAAACCTTTGTTCAAATTATTTCCTTACATTTTATGCATTTCACATTTCCCACAGCTTACCGCCTGCAGCCCGCACTTTGCAAGTTATAAGTTTTAACTTTAAAGCCGCCCACAAGTTGTTTTGTTTTGTTTGTGATGCGATCCAAAAAGGGGCATGTGTCAAGCTCAGGAGGGTACCGCAAAGAGCACATTGCAAAGCTTAGGAGTTAATGGATAAGAGCGCAGGTTAAGATGTTTATGGTGCGATGCGATGTGCCACGTCATATCACATATCACAATACTTAAGGTTTTCCCGTGTTCGCACATATGTTAAATGATAAGGTCGCCGATGTGTGAAGGAGCACCGAATGCGATGTGGTTTCACAAGCGGAACCAATAAAACTACACGTCTGCCATTTTGTGTTTTATGTACGTGTTTTCGTGTATAAGCAGTCGAACGAAGATGAGGGATAATTTGGTTGTTGAACTTCCGATTCTGCATTGAATTGATTTGAATTCTCAGGCTCCGACCAATTTTCTATAAAATTATGCAATTTCATTTTGTTTATGTGAAGGAATGAATTGAATTTCAGAGAAGAGTTTAATAAATTCGAAATATTTCCTCTCTTGTGTAAAAAAACGTTGTCTGTCTACGAATTGATTGACTCTTATTTTCGCAATATTTAGCATTCTCTGTGTTGTGGGGGAACACATCCCTCTGTGTTTTGTTTATTCAAGAATCCATCAATGTATTTCTAACTCTTTAAATCATCCTCTCTATTTATAATGCAATATAATATATTAAGGAAGCCTCTAGTCCTAAAATACAAATCCCAATTTCCTTGGTGAAAGCAGGGAATCGTTATCATAGCAACAAAGGTTGGAATATGGGCTATCCCAATATTTCCAATGAATTCTTAGCTTTTTATAAATACTATAGGTTAACGATCTACACATCATGGGTTTTTGCATTTATAGTTACTATCTTGATTTCTTTGGATGTGTATAAGGCTTTCAAGAGGAAATCCCATTGGATCCTAGGTGAAACTCTGGTTATGACAACTCTCTTTATTCACTTGCTCTCTTTTATTGATAATGTCAATCTAAATGTAAATCCAAATGAGAAATAGGTAAAAAATGTTCAAACATTAATTTTGATTCTAGGTCTACTGAGATATGATCTCAATAGAGTTAGGATATGTCTTTTCATTAGTTATTTACTTCCTGGAGTGGTTCATTCGGGTTTAAGAACTGTGTGGAGTGATATTGGAGAATTGGCATTAGTTGTAATATGGCATATGGGTTATGAGCTTTATTTCCTTCTCGAGGTAATAAAGGAAGAGAAATTAGGGAGTAGTTCTTACGCATTTGTTCCATAGAACCTGCTTATGATTTATGGCAACATCGCCATTATAGAATATGGTTAATAGTTTCTTATTGCACCTTCTCCACAACCCTTGTATCGTTGGTTGTGCTCTTGAGCTGCACAGTCATAGCAGGTAAAATAGTTCGTAATATCATCTCCCAAAAGGTTCCATTGGCACTATCGTGTTGTTCGAATTTCTTAGAAAACCAACAATGCGAGAGCATCGAGAATCACATCCTCAAATGTTGGATCATGTGTCGTGCATCCCAACCTAACTATATCATCCTCAGATCAATTTTCAATTCATTTGTCGACATGGTTAGCACATCTTGATTTTTTTATTATCATGAGAATACTTGTCAATTTAATCACAACATCTAGGCTACATTCTTTATTATTTATCATGGTGCTTTGGCTTAAAAAACTAATAGTTTTAGTGAGCAAAGCCTCTTGATGTTTATCGAAACTTGCATTCTGAATGATCAGGCCTTTCATAATGAGCCCTAAATATAATTCCTTATTGCATGGCTCAAACTTATCAGCACTAGAGATGTTTGATCAATTTCATAAATACAAAGGAGCTTTGGACATCGTATGAATGCCAGGCAAAATCGCCTCCAGCCTGTGGATAGAAAATCTGTTAGCCTTCAAGAAAGCAGTGAATAACACGAATACAAGTTTTGAATATGGTAAGGGTACTTGTGCAAAGTTCATCACTTTAATGGGATACAAAACAGGGTCCATATAAGATCAAATTCTCACCTCTCTTAAAGAAGAAAAACATTTCCACAAAGTTGGCAAAAGTTCATGGAAATTGAGAGTAGTCTCGTTGATACAATTTATGATGTATTTTCATGATGAGACTAATTATAATGTCATCAGTGATTCTTTTAAAGCCTACTCTCAAGCATGGTGTTTCATAGATATTGTTGATAGTTTAGATCCTGAATGTTGGAAATATTGATTGACCATAAACAGGGATATGTGTTTCTTCCACAACACAGAGAATGCACAAATGATGAAAAAAATAACATCCAAACACAGACAAACAACAAATTACACAGGAGAGGAAATTTATTCAACTCTTCTCTATTTCAATTCATTCCACTCTCTTAAACATATGATAAATTATACTGGTTTTTATACAAAATGGCTGAAGCCTGAGCATCTAAAGAAATTCAATGCGGGATCAGACGTTTAACAACAAAATCATCCCCAGTTCTATTTGGATACTCACACACAAAAACACGTACAAAAAACACAGAATTGTGGATGTGAAGTTTTATTGGTTTCACTTGCGAAACCACATCGTATCGGTCACTCCATCGCAGATTGCAGATTGGTGATCTTAACATTTACCATTTGCACTTATCAGTAAACTCAAAAATTTTCTATGTGTGATGTGACGTGGAACCTATCGCACCGAAAAACAAACAATTTGACTTGTGGGCGCTTAATCCACTAACTCCTGAGCTTTGCGGGTGCTGATATGTGCTATCCTCCTGAGCTTGACACGTGCCCCCTTTGCGATCACATCGCAAACAAAATAAGATAACCTATGTGTGGAATAAAGTTAAAACTTGAAACTTGCGAAGTGCACAGCTACGGGTGGCTTAAAAGGTTAAAACAAAAACTTGCGAAGTGCGGGGAGGTTGGTGGGTCCCGCTAGATCGCATCGATGGAATTTTAACTTCATTGAAAACGTTAAAAGTTGCAACTTAAAATTTGTGGGCTACGATCCGCGGGGAGATAAACTGCGGGAGGTGTGATAAGCCGATAAAATTAAATAACAAAGGTTTGTGGTGAATTGCAATGTGGTAAGGTTTAGTGGTAAGTCCCACCGATTTCACATCAGTGGGGAAACAACTTATGCGAAGGGCTTAAGATTTATATTAAGAAATTTTTGGGCCCGAAGTTGTGGGAAATGGTAAGTGAATGCGGCAGGTAGGAAATAAAACAGAGAGTGTGCAGACCGAGTACTTTGTTTGAGTTTTTGGATGGATTTCATGAAAACGCCTTCGGGTTTGAAACCTGAGTCTTGTCCTTCCCTACACTGAAAATTCAAAGAAGCGTGGGTTGCTGCCACATTTATTCATGGTGGTGGTTGGGAGTAATTCCAACACTCCCCCTTTATCACAACTGCTACCTTCAACCATTCCTTGACACTATCTGATATAAACAAAACTTCTCTATCCCAATGGATTTGTGAGGATATCATCAAATTGTTCCTGTGACCTCATATGCTACAAAATAATTTCACCATTTTTAACCAATTCGGTTATAAAAATATACTTTGCATCAATATGCTCTGTTCCCTTGTGGAAAACAGAATTCTTTGATAATGGAATTGCTGAGTTGTTATCACAATAAATTATGGTTCCTTTTTCTTACTCATGACATAAATATCTCAGCATCCTTCTCATCCAAATTTCTTGACATGTTGCTGCTACATATTCAACGTCTAATGTTGATAATGAAACTATTGGATTCTTATTGGAAGGCCATGAAATGGCTCCCGATCTCAAATGAAAGACACACCCTGATGTGCTCTTTATTTCATCTATAATTTCAGCACAATCACTGTCAGTGTAACCAATTAGCTTAAAACTATCATATGTGGAGTATATAACACCATACTCCTTTGTTCCATTTACATACCTCAGAATTCTCTTGCCTTCTTTCCAATGTGTATCCTTGGGTGTCTCCATGAATCTGGATATTAAACTTACTGCATACATTATATCAAGCGTAGCTGTAGTCAAATACATTAGACTTCCAATCATGCTCTTGTACAATGTCGGATCGAAATTCTTGTTGCAATCTTCCTTGCTCAATTTCAACCCCATGACAGTTGGAGTTGTTGCTGCTTTTTTGTTATGCATATTGAACCTATTTAAAACTTCCTCAACTTATTTTTCTTGCGAGATAAAAATCCCATTTTCTGTTTTCTTTACTTCTATGCCCAAAAAATATCTCAATAAACCCAAGTTAGTCATTTCAAATTCACTTTTCATGACTTCTTTAAAATCAATAATGAGAGAAACATCATTTCCTGTGAAAATCAAATGATCTACATATAAAACAACAATAAGAATTTTACCGTCATTTAATTTTATGTAGAGTGTAGGTTCACCATCACACTTGTCAAACCCATTTTCCACTAGGTAAGCATCAATCATGTTGTACCATGCTCTTGGTGCTTTCTTTAGCCCATAAAGAGCTTTCTTCAACTTACACACTTTGTGTTCTTGGCCTTATATTTCATAGCCAGGGGGTGGTTCAACATACACTTCCTCTTTCAACACTCCATTCAAGAATGTTGACTTCACATCCATTTGATAAACTTTCCACTTTTGTTGTGATGCTATGGACACCACTGTCCACACTATCTCCATCCTTACAACTGGTGCAAAATTTTACTCATAGTCTCTACCTTGCTGCTGCTTGTAGCCTTTGACAACTAGCCTTGCTTTGTTCCTTTCTATCTTTCCTTCAATGTTTCTCTTGGTCTTATAGACCCATTTCCCTCCAATAACTTCTTTTCCTTGTGGGAGGTCCACTAAATCCCATGTGTCATTCTTTTCTATTGCTCATATCTCTTCATTCATTGCTTCAATCCACTTCTTTTATTTTAATGCATCTTCAAAATGGATTGGGTCATCAACATGAAAAAATAAAGAAAATAAATAATTCAGACCAACATTACTATTTACTTCTTCTTGCTCATAAATTTCACTTAAATTTCTGATTTTTGGTCTTCTTGTAGTTTTTGAAGATGTGCTTGGAGTTTCACTTGAACTAGAGGGAGTTGTTGATCCCTATGGTGTGCTTGGAGAAGAACTTCCTTGGTTCTGCACTGTTGTTCAGTTGTTTTCTTGCAGTGTGCTTTGTTGAGCTTGTGTAGGTGGAGGAGAAGCCACCGTTAAGGAATTATTTTCTGCAAACACTTCCTCTTTATCTTCATGTGAAATACATGTCTTCACATTCAATGTCTTCTCTAAACTTCCATCCCAAGATTCTTCTTCAATGATCTCAATATCTCTGCTGATTATTACTTTCTCTTTTTATGGATTGTAGAGCTTGTAAGCCTTGGATTCATCATTGTATCCAAGAAATATACACTTGTCCCCCTTGCTGTCGAACTTCTTCCTTAATTGATCTGAGACATGTGCATATGTCATTCCAAACACTCTCATGTGAGTGACAAATTTCTTTGTTCCACTCCATGCTTCTTCTATAACTCTATTCATAACAACTTTGGTTGGACATATATTTAAAATATAAGTTGCATAACTGGCAGCTTCTGCCCAATACTCATTTGGAAAATTCTTTGCCTTCAACATACTTCTTACCATGTCCATGATGTTCTTATTCTTTTTTTTCTGCTACACCATTTTGCTGAGGTGTATACCTTGTGGTAAACTGCTTGTGTATTCCATGCTCACTTTAGAAATGTAGGAAGTCTTTGGAGATATATTCTCCACCTCTTTCAGTTCTCAACACTTTTATGTAGTGATCACTTTGCTTCTCAACAAGAGCTTTGAAGTGGAAGAACTGTTCAAACACTTCACTTTTATGTTTTAGAAAATACACCCATGTATTCCTTGTGTAATCATCTATAAATGTCAAAACATAATAATGGACAGCTAATGATGGTGTTTGCATTGGTCCACACAAATCTGAGTGGACAATCTCCAAGGGTGCATTTGCCTTTATACTATGTCCTGCTGGAAATGATTATTTGTGTTGTTTGCCCAAAATGCAGCCTTCACATAGGATTTCTGGTTTCTCTATGAGCGGTAATCCCTTTACCATACCTTTTCTATGCAACAAGTTCAAACCTTTGAAATTGAGATGTCCAAATCTCAAATTCCATAACCAACTCTCATATTTCACTTCTTCTTGAAAGACCTCTTGTGTGACAGCTGCTACAAGCGCTCCTTCCTTCAAGTCTGATGTGATCTTGAGATGGAATATTCTATTGCTTGTCATATGAAATTTTACAATGACCTGTCTACTTGTAGGTATATCCATGATTGTGCACACATCATTATTCAAAAAAACATTGTAGCCATTATTCACGAGTTGTCCAATTTTTAGAATGTTACATTTTAGGCCAGGTTCATAATAGGCAGTAGGCACAAACTTCTTCTCTCCCTTCTTTGTGAGTATTTTTACTCTTCCTTTCCCCATGACAAAGACTTTGCTACCAGTCCCCATTTTCACTTCAGATTTTATACTCTCATTCAGATTGGAAAACATTGCTATGTTTCCAGTCATATGGTTACTACAACCTAAATCTAAGAACCATATATCTTCTTGTGTTTCTTGTGCTACATTACAAGTTAAAAGCACATCACCATGGTTCTAATTTTCTTTTGTAAAATTTACACTAGATTTATTACCCATGTCATTTTGCTTCTTTTTACATTCATTGGCATAATGCCCATACTTTTTGCAATAATGACATTGGACTTGAGATTTATGATGCCTCTGTCCTTGTGTTTGATTTTGACTTGAGCCTTCGCATGGATTCTGGTTGCTGCCCCTTCCACTTGTGCTTGCAGGGCTGCTTCTTCCACCTCTATATGGGCTTCTTCCTCTTCCTCGGTAGTTTGATATTCCTCGACCTATACCTAGACAAAAAGAAATTTGTGTCTTGAATGCATGCTCCAATAAGGAGTTCATTTCTCTTTTTAGTCTATGTTCATGAGACATTAGTGATGTATGAAACTCATCCACTGAAAATTGCGAGAGATCCTTTGTCTCTTCTATGGCCACTGCTATTACATCAAACCTTCATGGTAGGCTTCTTAGGATTTTCTCCACTATCCTCCTTTCTTCAAGTGTCTCTCCATGAGACCTGATCTGGGTAACCAACCCAATCACATGTGTGAATAATAATTCTATGTTATCAGACTCTTTTATACAAAAAGTTTCAAAATATCTTCTCAGCCTTTGAAGTTTTGTTTTCTTCAATTTTCTCATGCATTGATAGGTTGTCTGAAGGGTATTCCATTCGTCCTTAGAATTTGTTGTTGCTTCAATCATTGGGAAAATACTCACATGTATTTCTTGGAGAATATAGAAGAGGGATTTGGAGTCTTTATTCCTATTTTCTTTCAACAAATCTCTTTGTGCTTGTGTCAAAGAATTAAGTGTTGTGGCATCTGCTAGTTCTTGGAAACCATGTTCCACCAGCTCCCAAAGACCTTGTGAGGAGAACAAGGCCTTCATTATAATAGCCCAATAATCACAATTTTTTTCATTGAACTATGGTAGTTGGGGACTAGTCAGGCTTGTGCCTGTTGCTGCCATCTTCACTGTGTAAATAAAAAATCTCTTACTTCTATAAAAGATTTCTCTTTACTGGAGACTTCCACTTTTACAAACAATATTACAACTTATTGAGTAAAGACTCATTTTTTCACTGAGATCCTAGACCTACTCTAATACCATGTTGGAAATATTGAATGAACATAAATAGGGAGATGCCTTTCCCCCACAACACAGAGAATGCACAAATAATGCGAAAAATAATAGTAAAACACAAACATACATTGAATTACACAGGAGAGGAAATTTATTCAACTTTTCTCTATTTCAATTCATTCCACTCTCTTAAATATATGAGCAATTACATGGGCCTTTATACAAAATGGCCAAAGGCTGAGCATTTAAAGAAATTCAATGCGGGAGTGGACGTTTAACAGCAAAATCGCCGTCAGCTCTATTTGGCTTCGCATACACGAAAACACATACATAGAACAAAGAATGGCGGATGTGAAATTTCATTGGTTTCTCTTGCAAAACCACATTGCATCCGGTGCTCCATGGTAAATCGCAAATCAACAATCTTAACATTTATCATATGTGGCTATAGGTAAAATCAAAACTTTGTGATGTGCGAAGTGACGTGGCACCTATCACATCACAAAACAAACAATGTAACTTGCGGGCGCTTAATCCATTAACTCCTCAGCTTTGTGGGTGCTGATATTCACTATCCTCCAGAGCTTGACATGTGCTCCCTTTGCGATCGCATCACAAAAAAAATAAGAGAACTTGTAGGCGACATAAAGTTAAAACTTGAAACTTGCGAAGTGCGCGGCTGCAGGCAACTTAAAAGGTTAAAACAAAAACTTGCGAAGTGCGGGGAGGTTGGTGGGTCCCACCAGATCGCATCGGCAGAATCTTAACTTCGGCAAAAATGTTAAGAGTTTCAACTTAAAAGTTGTGGCCTGCAATCTGTGGGGAGATAAACTGCGGGAGGTGTGATAATCCAATATAATGAAATAACAAAGGTTTGTGGAGAATTTCTATGTGGTAAGGTTTAGTGGTGGGTCCTGCAGATTTCGCATTAGTGGTGAAAAGGGCTTAAGAGTTAAAACAAGAAATTTTTAGGCGCGAAGTTGCGGGAAACAATATGTAAATGCGACATGTAAGAAATAAAACACAAAGTGTGCGACTCAGGTACTCTATTTTAATTTTTGCGTGGATTTCATGAAAATGCCTTCGGGTTTGAAACCTGAGGCTTGTCCTTCCCTGTACAAAAAATTCAAAGAAGCGTGGGATGCTGCCACATTTATTCATGGCGGTGGTTGGGAGTAATTCCAACACTGAAGGCCACTTACAAATATTGACAGTCGACAAATAATTTGACATTATTAAGAACATTTGGTGTTGTGTCAATCCATCCAACGAGAACATATCCAACAAATCAATGGAGGAGAAGATCAAAAGTCCACTCAAACAGATTATGGAACATTTTGACAGAGAAGAAATAATAGGGGGCATATCTCTACAGGGCTCGAGGGAATGGAAGGGAGTGGCAGCAAAAATCAACTTATATAAAGTATGGAAAACAATGGTTGTTAAATTTTTCTTAGTTAATGCAATCCATCACTTGATATGTTTACTGGAAAACATTCTCGCCCATTGCATGGGGGAGGAACTCGACAAGGCAACGATAAATAATTGTCGTAAATGGGTTGAGGAGGGGACGGAAAAAGAGATCTTCGATGCAACATTAATAGCTGGGAAAGCCAAGGCAGTGCGAGAAAAGGTACAAATTTTTCTCAACGTGCAATTTGAAAGTTTTTTGTTTGAAAGTTAGGTATTGATAGGTTAGCTGGAAAATGATAAAATATGTGACCTTTCATTTTGTTTCTTCCAGATCGAAGGCAACCATGCAGTGGGCGATCAGACTGAAGTTGTGGCAGGCGAAGGTTGCGACATAACTGAAGAAGAGCCTGTCAAAGGCATAGGCAACATGGCAATTGAAGTGCATGGAGAAAATTCTGGCCACTCTGAAGCGATATTTGAAATTGAAGTAGCACAAGAATAATTGCTATGATGGTCATCTAATTGTAGTAAATATAACTTTTCCTATCAAAATTGTCGGTTTTTATGTTGTGCTAGATGTACGTCTTCCGGTGTATTGTGAATTCTACTGGGTGTTGTGGGACATTATGTACAATAGGTTTGAGCGATGTGGCTCTTCTTCAATTTAAAGCAAATTATTGCACATTTGGCTTCTCTCGAGCAACCATAATAATCTTATGTTCGATTAAGCGGCCATGTCGAGCCTAAACACACAAATAAGGCATTCGACAATATTCAGGCTTCGTAGAGTTATTATTACCCTAAAGAAGCCAAGTAAGTCGTTTCCCAAGATCCACCGAACTCTGAACCAGTGTTTTTTTCAATATTTAATTAAGTTTGTGTTTTTTTCAATATTTAATTAACTTTTAAATTTTCATTTTTCGTTTGAAATTATCATAAAATGAAGTTTGGTACAAAAGAATGACTTACAAAATTACTAATTTAAGAGTTATTTCATGAGATTTAAAATTTTTTAAAATTTGAATTTTCATTAAATGTTATGGTTGTCCTCATGGTTTTTATATGGGAAAGACTCTATGTATAAGAAGTGTATTTTAAGAACCAATGTATTTTAAAGCTTATATAGTTGTATCAATTAAAGAAGGTAAGGATCATTAGAAAAAGGAAACTTCTGCCTTAAAAAAAATAATTATTGTTATATTAAATTAAATTCAAAAAGAAAAAAATCCAAAGGTAAAGTAGGGGAGGGTCATATTATTCTTTTTTAAAAAATGAGAAAGGATTTGGTTGGGTTGCCAATATATAACAAAGCCTATTTATAAATTAAAAATATTTATGATAAAGTGGGGTGAATATCTTTGATTAAAAATCTTTGCTACATTATAATTTTAATATGGACAATGTCATAATAAAAATTTCCATAATGTGAGTTGTGTTATAAAGTGAGATGTGTTATAAATTAAATGTTTTGATCCATATTGGTATCAACCAATCGTTTAATTCAAATGACAATGTTAATTATTGTAATATAATATTAGATAAATATCTTGGAAATTTGTGGTAATGTTTTGGCATGTCATGTCTTGTTAAACATTTTTGCTCTACGCGATTATTTGAAAATAAAAATAAAAATAAAATAATTATAATTAAAATTATTAATAAAACATTTTAACTCACTCAAATTATACAAAGGAATAATAATAATAATTGACTTTATAATTATTATAATTAATAATTAAACCAGCGTAGATTTATCTTAATTAATTAAACAAATCTATATTCACTTTTTTCAAGATCTACCAAGTGAAGAGAGGAATCAAATATCTTTTCACTCTAAAAAAGGTTTGTAGCTAAAGGAATTTGATCTCTCGCATAATTTAGAGATTTGGAATTTAGATGAATCTAGGCTAATTTATATAATTACAGTAATTTTATTTCAAAAATATTTTAAAAAGAAAAAGAAAAAATGAGAGGAGAAATCTAAGTTTATATAATTACATTAATTTTATTTCAAAAATATTTAAAAATTTGATTAGAAATCTAGGTTTATATAATTACAGTAGTTTTATTTCAAAAATATTAAAAAAAATAAAATAAGAGGGGATTTATTTGAGGAAATTTTTATTAATTTAGGTATGGTATGAAAACTAGGAAAGGAAACAATTAGGAGAGTGTTGTATATGATGATTAAGAATTATAAAGTCTTTTAATTGATTTATGTATCAGTATGCTAGAATATATCTATTTATTATTTATTATAAGTTTAAATAATCTTATGTTTCTTTCTTATTACAAGTTTAAATAATTCTATGTTTCTCTATTTATCATGTTAGTTAGTTAGTTGCTATTAGTAATTGATGGGTTTGTTAGCAATTAGATTTTATAAGTATAACAAGGGCTTCTTTAGGAAGAACAAAAGCACAAAAGAAGAAAGGGAAGTAAGGAAAGGTGAAGAAAAGGAAGAAAGGAAAGGTGAATGACTTCTATAACCATACTAGCCACGAGGCATTTGAGTTATTTTTTTCTTACTTTCTTAGGTAAGAGGGATTTTTAGCCTCAATTGTGATAGAACCAAGTGATCATTTATTTTTGAATGCATACCTATCATGTATCTACAAAATGCAATTTTATTTCAAATGATAATAAAATTAGTTTTTTTTTGGAAAAAAATAAAGCATTGCTTTGGGATAACGGTCAACGAGATATAGGAAAACTTTATTTTTCCTCTATCAAGTTTAAATGAAAGTGGTTGAGTAGGAAGTTTACACTCTTTCACCACTAATAGCAACATCAAAAATTTGTTTACTTTATCAAAATAGATTTATTTCAAATAATGAATAGGCGCCTATAATCATTGATTCCTATGGCCAATACACATTCTAAAACCCAATATGTAGGTGATTTTTGATTGTGTCTCTGTTTAACTTGGAGCTCACAAATGTATCTTTTAAAACAAAAATAAAATATTATCTTAAAATAAAACAATTTTGGCTAATCAAAAGTAAAAATGAATAAACACGAGAGAGTGTAGATTTCCACAATTGATGATATTGAGAGAAATTTTCCAAATGAAACTATGTAGAGGATTTGTAATCTTGTCCAACATTTTAGGTCCTCAAGATAGGTCCAGCGTCCATTCTCTCAATATCAATAAACATCCACTCTCCCTCTAGGCCATAAAAATATTTCAAAATACTTATATGAACCAAACTAATTTATTTCAAGATGAATTTAATATATATTTATATAGAAAGAGAGTTAAAAATTACCATAATAAAATGTTTCAATGCCCCCAAAACCAATGTAACTAACAATAAAAATATTTGGTTAGTTCCCAATAAAAAATAATAAAAGCAAGATGTATAATACATTGAATTCCTAAAATAAATTACATATACGGTATTATGATATATATATATATATATATATATATATATATATATATATATATATATATATATATATATATATATATATATATATATATATATGAACATAAATTGAGGTAATCTCACTATTTTACATTTTGGTCACTTTTCAGGCATATTCAATGCTAATTATTGTAGTATAAGATTGAATAAATATCTTACATTTATGTGTTAATGTCATGTCATGTCCTGTGTCATTAAACATTTTGACTCACTAAGTTACATGACAAAACAAATAAAATTAAAAAATAAAATAAATAATTATATTTATAATTGTAATTATAATTAATAATTAAATCATTCTAGATCCATATTAATTAATTAAATGAGTCTAAACTCACTTTAACTTTAAGTCTATCGAGTGCATAGAGAGATCAAATCTCTTTTCACTCTAAAATAAATTGCAACTCAAGAGATTTGATCCCCCTTGGCACTTACAGATATGGAGTTAAGATGAATATAAGCTAGTTTATATGATTACACTAATTTTATTTCAAAAAAAAAAAAAATTGAAAAAGAACAAAAAGAGGGGAATTATTCCAAGATTTTTTTAGTATTTTAGGTATGGTATGAAAACTAGGAAAGGAAAAAATTAGGATAATGGTGTCTACGATGATTAGGAATAATGAAGTATTTTAATTAGTTTATGTATTAGTATGTTAGAATTATCCGTTTTTGTTGTAATTCTAAATGATCTTATGTTTCTCTTTTTATCATGTTGGTTGGTTAGTTTCTATGAGTATTTGATAGGTTTGTTAGCATTTATATTTTTTAAATAGAAGAAGGTTTTCTTTGGGAAGAAAGGAAGTAAAAAAGAAGAAAAGAAAGAAAGGAAAGGTGGATGTCTTCTACAACTATACTAGGCCCTAGGCATCTTACCTAGATTTTTGCTTTCTAGCTTAGTTATGAGGGATTTATAGTCACTATTTTGATAGATATAATTGATCCTTTATAATACTTGTCATTTATCTACAAAATGTAATTTTGTTTCAACTCATAATAAGATTAGGTTTTCTTGTGAGGAATAAAATGAACCAATGATTTGGTGTAACACTCAAGGAGGCATAGGAAACCTTCAATTTTCTTCTTTCTAGTCTAGATGCAAGTGGTTGAGTAGGAATTTTACACTCTTCCATCACTAATAGCAACATTAAAACTTGGTTTACTATACTAAAATAGAGTTATTTCGAATATTGAACAATTTCCCATATTCATTTATTCTTATTGCCACTCACCCTATTCTACAACCTAATATGTGGATGGTTTGTGATTATATCCATGTTCAATTGGAGCTCACATAAGTTTCTTTTAAAATAAAAATAAAATATTACCTAAAAAAAGAAATGTCTTGTAATAAAAAAAAAATGTAAAAATGAGAGAGTTTAGATTTCCACAATTTTTCATATTGAGAGACTCGTTCGAGATGAAACTATTTAGAGGATTTATAATCTTTTCAAACATTCCAAATTTTGAAGATAGGTGGTGTACATTATATCAATATGAATAAACATTCACTCTCACTCTCAACCATAACTAAATATACTTCAAAACACTTAAATAAATCAGACTAATTTATTTCGAGATGAATTTAATATATATTTATATAAAAAGAGAATTATTTTAATGTTTCCCATAATAAAATATTTCAATGCCCTTAAAAAACAAAGTTAATTGAAACTATTTTTTTTCAATTAATTCCTATTATAAATAATAAAAGGAAGATGTATAACACATTGAATTCTTACAATAAAATTAAGACATTCAAAAGATATTACTAATGATAAAAGAAATTCAATCTGGGCTATAAATAAAATTTCAATGCTCATGATAAGTAAAATATTTCGATATAGAAAATATAAAATATGTATGAAAACAAATTAAGGTAATCTCACTATTCTACATTTTGGTCACTTTTCACGTATATTTTTTATAAAGGCAATGTTTTGATGCTTATTGGTATCAACCAATCATTAAATTAAAATGAAAATGCTAATTATTGTAATATAACATTGAATAAATAACTTGGATTTATTTGGTAATGTCTTGCCATGTCATGCTTTATTCAACATCTTGACTTAGTCAATTACATAACCATACAAATAAAATTTTAAATTTAGAAATTATATAAAAAATATAGATAATAATTATATTTATAATTGTAATTATAACTAGAAATTGCACCATATGTTGTAAAGGAAACGACATAAAGCATTAATATATGAAAGAGTAGCATCGAGGAAATCCTCTCACATGAATCATGCAGGTAGGAAAGAGTAGTATAGAGGAGATTCTCTCGCATGAATCATGCATGATAGCTACAACTACAGCCAATGAATAACATGATTGGGATATTTTGTTACATAATTTGGTTACAACTATATATGTTAATATCATTCTTAGATAAGTATCAGTTCTTTGGTCCTCAGATGAAATATCATCATTCAATAAGTTTAGAAATGAGGTGTTTGATTAGTATAACATTTTCTTCTCTAAGAACCATAAGTATCGAACTACCCAAAAACCAATTTTCAATGGGAAAAAAGAGATTACATCAAAACCACACAGAATAACAACTCATCTATGGTATAAATTAGGTATTTAATGATATAACTTACAAAATTTAAATTTAATTATTAACAATTATTAGGTAGATGATAGGGATTTAACTTCCATGAAATATTCTAGAATATTTTTAATAATAGAATATTTTTTTGATAAAAAAAACGAACTCATATTTTATTAATAAAATAAACTCAATTACATCAAATCATGCATATCAGTCCATAGTTACAAATATTTGAGGATATGCTCACTATTACTCACTAAAAAAGTGATATAGTTTTTGCATAAAAAAGAAAAACTAACAAAATGCCATGATATACAACAATAGAAAACATAGAGTATATGAAAATTCATTAAGGAATGACAATCATGTCTTCCACTATCCTCTCACCATCTGTGACATCGATGATAAGTGTGATGTGCGTGAAACCATCAGAATCCTTAGTGACCATTTTGGAGATTGAGTGTGCAATAGTATTGAATTCTCTATAAATATGGCTGATCGAAAGAATTGTTATTATGTTTTGAATTTTTTTAAAGTTTTGAAAATCAATTTTTATTAAATTGTGATTTTTAGATATTTAAATTGTTTTTATCATATATATATATATATATATATAAATTTATCACTTTGAAAAACCTTAAAATAATACTTTGAAAAACTTTCAAATAACAAAATGATGGAAAAATCACAACTTAAACTTGATTTGAACCAATCCATAAAAAAAAATCTACTAATTTTAATGACTTAAAATATTTCTTAAATTAAAAAAATAATATAATATTTTACAGGCCATAATCCTAATGATATAAAAATTCTTTATAATAATAATAAAAAAAATATTCTAACAATCTAAAATTGAGGATGCATGTTGAAGAGTTATTGTTACCTTCTTGCAAATCCTAATTAAATTTGAACCTTGCACATAGTCATCATTTTAATGGCAATTTTAGGCATTCTAATACGAGAAATGTAAACCTTAATACTATGTATTTTACATCATACATTTTATTTGTTTAAAAAATATGTCCCTTCTATATTTTGGATATGGATCTCTTCTTCACAAATAAAGGGAAAGTTTGATCTGTTTATATTCAGATCCTCTCCTCCATCTCCCCATCCCATTGCACTTAGTTCTAAAGGTGTTCATAACTACGCAACCTGCTAACATACAAGAGTCTCACATATTATTACATAATTTATTTTAACATTCATCAGAGGAAAATGGGTTTACCCTTGTCTGGAAGTCGATTCCTATAATGAAATTCTAGCCTTCAATGCTGAGAAGAAATTAATCCATTTACTTATGGGTTCCTTATAGCTCGTCATTATATGAAGTGGGACTTTCCTGTAATTTCTAACATGACTGTGCTGAAATGCTTAGACTGGTTAACCAAACATCATCAGCTAACACTAACTCATCATCTTCATTATGATGCCAAGTCCAATATGTGTGTGTTCCATTGTATACTGTAAGTTCACCATGTCCAAATCTCACTTCACGGAACAAAGACAATTCATATTGTGGCTCCTTGTAACTGCGAATGAATCAAATTTTTCTAATATGTTTCTTTGTCGAAAAAATCTCTAAAAATATTTGTGCAATATGATTCGTTGTTAATATTATTTTTAACTTTGGAAATATACTTATAGAAATCTAAAATTATTTAAGCGCAGTGGGGATGGTATGATATCTTTCTCCCAACTAGGTTCGAAAATTAGACTATGTAACTAATATACATAACAGATTTCTCAGAGGTAGATAGTACCAGATTAGTACAAAAAATCACAAATTTAAAAACAAAAAACTTTTATCCAAATATTAACTATGAAACCTACATACAAAAATTAGAAATAATTTTATTTATACATGCTCATGATCCATGTCCATATATATTGTGGAAGGACTAGATATGATCAGACGAGCATGGGGCCGAACAGAGTCACCCACCTCTAAACAAAATTCCTTACAAAACAAGAATAGAAAAATATTGATGCCATACAAAATAAGAACAAAAAAATACCGATGCCGATAATCGTTGTGATCATATAACAGAGCCACGATGAAGTGGATTATTTCTAAAACAATTTTCCTTTGTAACTGATTAATAATAACAATATTTAATCCTAAGGTAGACACTATTTCAATCATCTAACATCAAAATCAATGGTGCACAATGGCACACGTGGAATTTTGGAAGATTTTTTTCCAATGAGGGACGCTTTACAACGTAATTAGTTATAATTGTAATTAGAATTAATTATAAATAATAATTAAATCACCCTAGATCCATCTTAGTTAACTAAACGAGTCTATATTTACCTTCAATTTGTATCTACCAAGTGTAGAGAGGGATCAAATCTCCTTTCACTCTAAAAAAAATTTGCAACTTAAGAGATTTGCTCCCTCTCAATTCTTAGAGATGTGGAGTTAAGATAGATCTATGCTAGTTTATATAATTACACTATTTTTATTTCAAAAATAATCTAAAAAAAAAATGGAAGAGTGGGAATTTATTTGAGGAATTATTTAGCATTTCAAGTATGGTATGAAAACTAGGAAAGTAAACAATTAGGATAGTGGCATCTATAACAATTATAAATTATGCAGTATCTTAATTTCTTTATGTATTAGTATGTTAGAATTTATCCTTATATATTATTTTTTTGTGTAAAGTGTCGGCTTTATACCATGGTACCAAAAATATACAGAGTGTTTTTCTTGGTGTTATGGGCCACCCTATTGGGAAACTGATCTAATAACACATATTGAGCTTCTTAATATTACAAAATTTTTCCTTAACTATTCTATCTTGCAAGAAATACTGACAGTTCAGGCCATAGTTACAAAACTTTTGTGTACAAAAAGAGAGCTTCCCTTGGATGGCCCTGCCTAAATTTGACAAAGTTAAGAAGGCAATTCTGTGAGTTTTCTTCTACATAAAATAGATCTTAGTTAACTATCACAATTATTATAGGATGGGAACCTGAGAATATTTGATGAACCACGCTCTCCTTCCAGTCGAGAGCAGTCTTTTAAACATTGTCCCCAATAAACCTATTTCTGTTGGTAACCCTGACACAAAGAGGTAGGTGCCACTTTTGGATCGCGATGTCTGTAATGGATTTTCCCCTTGACACCTTTGAATCCACAATGAAGTATTCCAAAGTATTCCAAGTAGGGGGTGGGGTGTAATTGTTGAACCTTCGTGGGAGGGAATGACACCTTTGAAGCAACCATTAAACTCTTCAAAATACTACATGCAGCGGGAGGCAAAAATTATCATACTTCTATAAGGGGAATTGTAGCCAAGTCCCTTATTTTCTGTCAACGATGATGATATTTATTCGAGTAGTGGAATAGACTAACAGAGGTCAAAATTGGTTGAATTTCTAATATTGGAGAAAATTCATTGAACGATTTGGCTCTTTGGTAGGTACGAAGGAATATGCCCACAATGTTCACCGAGGACCAAACGATGGTCATGTGAAAATACCTAATATCCCTGGAGCTAATTTCCTGCAATTTCCTCTAATATGTAACCTGTGAAAAATTAGGGATACAAGAAGATTAATGGACTGTGAGATAAAGACTATGAGGTCAGGAGGCCACTGCAAAAATTATGACCACCCTGCGAATTAAGGCCTGGAATGTATAGTGTGATGCCAACTACAATTAAGGTATTCCATCATTGAGAAAGCCATAGCAAGCTTGAAAATAGACAAATTGTTGAGTGGGATGAGAAAATTATCATGAAAGCTATTTCTTCTACCTGTAATCACCACCATACTCACTATAGCTTAGGATTTTTGTTGAGCTCCAAAATTTGACAGAGAAATAAGTGATGAAAACTTTGCTAAACTCACAGGGGGGTGGTGAATCAATTTAGTACACTAATGGACATTAAATTATTGTCTTTTCAAAACTAACTAACTAAACTTTTAACTGGGCATCTTAACACATGATGACCAACATATTGAATATTTGAATAACAAGTAATAAGTAATCCAAAACATCACATGAACACATAACACCAACATGCATGAACACCCGATATAAGTGGAAACCCATAAAGGGAGAAAAACATGATTTGTTATTTTTGTAAAGCAAAGCTATGTTCCTACTCCCTTGTTACATCTAATTTTTTGTAGGCTCCAACCTACAAGAGGTTTATACCTCAAATTTTTTGCATGCTACAACATGCAAGGAAGCTCCAACTCCCATAAGTTGTTTATAGTCTAGAACCCACAGGAGGATCCTACCTCAATATTCTACTACATGTTCTTTATCAATATCTAGCTTGAAAATAGACTACAATCCAATAATACATATAAGAAACAACATGGTGGTTTACCTGGTCATCAATTTTGTAGATGTCCATGTTTATCTTTACCTCTTCTTCCCTTCAAATCTACTTTATATTAGCTTCATATGTGCCAGATAGCTCATGGATAATCAACTCTCACATAGTCTCTAACTCTCTTACACCTAGTTTCCTTCAAAAAGCACATATTTTATGAATATAGTTTGCTAGTTGTTTATATTCCACACAAGAATATGAAGTGAACAAACTTGACTATTTGTCTTATACACATTCATTAACAATCTCTTCATATTTTGAATATTAAAACACAATTAAGAGCTCCAATATTATTTTTCAGCCACCAAAAATGATTAAATATACAAACATAATACCAAGACCATGCAAGTAAATAATACATTATAACATCATAACATATATGTAAAAAATTCACTCTCCAATGTAAGCAATATGAAAGCAAAATATGTGAGAAATATATCACTATCCATCATATATATGTTCAGTGACCTCTTTCGTCACAAATTCTTCATGCCATTTCCTCGACAACCTTGACTCTTGCCTTATCCAATCATGGATTCTTTCCTTTGCTGTCATGGAGTCTTGCCTTTGCCTTGAATCACAACAATTTTCAACCTGAAACATAATGAATTAGGTTATTGTTGCTCCTGATGTTCATTTTCCATCCTCTTGTTGTTACATAATTCATCTCACATAACCATAATGCATCAATCTCTTGCTACTCCTTTTACTCCTTTGCCTTTCTAATCCTTTGTCGCTCCTTTGTTGTTCTTCATTTCTTGTTCTTTTTCCATCAATGAAAACCATGCTAAAAATCTCCCCCTTTGGCATTGATGGAAAAATTGTGCTCCTCCCCTTATGGTCCTAAGAGTTTTTCTCATCTCTGCTTAGATCCCCCTTTGATATCAATGGAAATGGGGTTCGGTTCTCAAGGCTTCTTCAGAAGGAATTTAGCGTTAGAAACTCATTACAAACAACATTTGATTTGTATGAATGAACACAATTATTACTATTCAGTTTCAAACCGTGAAGTTCTGGTTTTCATCCACTGTGAAACTCCCCATCATCTAGTACAATCACGAAAAATTTTGTATATTGTATGAGAAGGACATGGTTTGGGGGAATGAGTAAAACATGACCACTCCCATGACACATCCTTTAAAAATAAAAACAAGCGTAATGAAGAAACTCACCATAGAAGCGTTTAATTTGCATCAAAATTCCATTTGGATAATGAACAACAATGTTCTTGTAGATATTATGTACATTTATCATAGTTATTTCTATATGCATATAAAACATAGTAAGACATCTGATAACCATGTTTCATGAAGTAAGGCCTTCAAAAAAATTTAACAGAAAAACCATGCACGGATTGGTAACCCTCCAATCTAGAATATATCATGTGACTTCGACAAGGTCCAGATCTACTGGCATATTACTTCTATGGAATTATTTATTACTGCATGATTGTCTTCCGTAGCATTCAAAATGCTTTGAACTATAGCAACTAGGGTAAATGATCCACATATAGTTTTCGATAGAGTATTTCTATGTATTTCAACTTGGAAATGTAGAAGTTCCTTTTCTTCCTGAAGATATCCACCGGCAATCTTAAGATGGTGACATGCATGTTGATTGACTAAATCTGAGTTGGATCAACAAGTGGAACACTTTCAACCGAGACTGAGTTAGTAGTTGTAGATGTTGTAGTAGAACTTTTTACAAAACCAATCATTCCCCTACAATATTATTTGGGAAAACATATCTTTCCCATTTATCCCTTGCATTTACAAAGCATGATCATGTCACGTGGTAGTGGAAGTTGGATCAACTTTCTAATTCACTTGCTTTCCTCCTTTATGGGCTTCTCTCATTTCTAACCATGAAACAAATACCATGTACTAAACACCGTATGCCCCCAACAATATAGTATGCTCCTAATAATAATGAAGAATGCTCCTATTGAGGCACTTGCGCTCAAATTCACGAGTTAAGAGAATGGACGAAAGCGCTCCAAGAAACTTATGAGGAGTTAGGGTTTTTAGAAATTGTAACGAAGAAAGTGTAGCAGAGCCATCACACTGCTCTGGTTTGACCATGGTGGCAAGTTCAGGAGGGGATCTTACCCCCTCCTACAGAAGCGTCACAAGTGGGGAACACTCAAGCAGGCAACAAGCTAGAGATCCCACCAAAAGACAGTTCCAATATTGGTGGCAGATTGGCAGGCGAGGACAAAGGGACAATGCTTGCCGAGAGAAGTGAAGAAACCCCAATTTATAATCCCAGCGAACAAACTGGACGAATACAGAAGCTATATGAAATACCATGCATTAATATATAAGTTTATAGGTGTTTAGCCCACATAAAATGATTTATTAAAATGGACACAAATAAAATGGCAACCCAAAGGTCATATTGACCTGAAATTTGGAGCCAGAGGATTTTTTACGGTTATCTTTACTAAACTCTTAGATAAAGAAAGAAATTTTGAAGGAGGGCCATATTTCTTTAACAATGCAGGTTTGTTCCTCCGACAGTGGGAAGAATGTTATAACCCTGATCAGGAACAATTTTTAGCAGCACTGGTGTGGGTTAGGTTGTTTTGCCTTCCAATGGACTTTTGGGACCCTGATATCCTAGAAGGCATAGGAAACTCTCTAGGCAGTTTTTTTAAAATAGCAGAATCCACATGTCATGGATGATACACATCTTTTGCAAGAATCTGTGTATATATGAATATATCTGAACCATTACCAGAAAGCATTGAACTAGAATATGAAGGAAAAATTTGGCAACAACCCCTGGACTATGAACATATTCCCTTCAGGTGTAGAAGATGTCACGAGTATGGCCACCTGTATAAATCTTGCCCACTGTATAGCACAAAACAACAATCAAGTCGACAATCTATGAACCAAGAACAGAATAGATAAAAAGAGGATGGATTCATAACAGTTAAAAATAAGAAAAGAAGCAATAAATCTGGAACAAGTGCTACGAACCACCCAAATCAATCTCATGGAACCCAGAAAGTAAATACGAACTGATATGAAGTCTTGAAAGAGGAAGGGGAAGCATCACTTGCATCGGAGGATATCGTAGGGCAAGGGACAGAGTTAAATAACCAAAAAACCCAGGCAAGAAAACGCAAAGCAATCCAATAAGGTAATGAAGAAGAGGATAACAGTATGCTAGAACAATCACTAATGTATATAGAACAGAAAAAAGAAGACCTCAGTGTGGAAGAAAGAGTGTTGAATCAACTATTGTTTGAATGGAGGAACTTAGATGATAGATTTATACCGGTAGATCAAAAGAAGTTTTATAAAGAAACATTTGAGCATTATCTGACAAACCAGGCACATAAAGAAGCAAGCAATACGGAACAAATAGTACCAAAGGAAACTAACTCTCAGATAAAGGGAATGAAGCAAATAGGATGAAGAACTATACAGGAATCAATACAGTTGGTTGGAGAGATTCTATTTAATACATGAAAGATAATACTGTTAACAACGGTATTCCAACAAACCCCCAAAGTTAACCAATGAAAATTGTCTCTTGGAATATAAGAGGCCTAAATAGCAAAGGCAAACAAAGATACCTTAAAGAGAGATTGAATACTGAGAAACCCCAGGTAATTTTGATCCAAGAGACAAAAGTAACAGCGAAAAAATTAGACACTATACTCCAATCATTCAAACCACACCTTGAAGTAATGTCTATTGACCCAAGAGGAATGAAAGGGGGTATAGCTATAGTGTGGAATCCAGCAGAAATAACAGTGGAAAGTTGGATAGGACTGCCAAGAATATTAATAGTTACCTTCAGGCAGATTGGATCAACAAAAAGAATAATTATATTAGTAGTATACGAGCCTCCAATTCCAAGAGAAAGATGGGAATTCTTACAAAGCATAAGAAACTTGTACAATAAGCATAGTGACAAATATTGGCTTTTAGTGGGGGACTTCAATATGATATTAAATTTATCGAAAAAGAAAGGTGAAATAAGAAGAGAAGACCCAGAGATGGAACTCTTTAGAGATTTTATGGTAGACCTCCATTTGGTGGATATCCCTACGGTGAATGGAATATATACATGAAATAATAGATGGGGAGAACGAAACCAAATTTCATCAATATTAGACCGTTTCATAATCTCGGAAGCACTGGTTAGTCTAGATGTATACTATGAGGCTGCGATTTTACCTTCAATGGGATCTGATCATTGGCCAATCTGCATGGATATTGATACAAAAACAGGGCCAAAGAATAGACCTTTCAGATTTGAATAATTTTGGTTAAGAGATCCCTCGTTCCTGGATAAAGAAAAACACTCGTGGGAATCAAATCAAATCAGAGGTAGGAATAGAATGCACTCTTTTCAACTAATATTAAAAAAACTTAGGAATGAAATTAAAAGATGGAATAGAACAAAATTTGGAAATATTCAACAGGAGAAGCTCAATTTGAAGGAAAAAATGAAATAAATTCAGCAGAATATGATTATTCATGGTAGAACAGAGGCTCTTGCTACAGCAGAAGGCACTACCCTTATTCTCCTTGAAGAACGCAGACAACAAGAGGAAATACTTTGGAAAAAAAATCTAGAGTTCAATGGCTAAAAGAACGGGAGAGAAACACTAGTTTTTTCCATAAAACCATGATACAACGAAGGCAGCAAAACAAGATTTTCTCGTTGAAATATCACAATGGAAATAGATTGCTCTAGCATGAGGAGATGGAAAAATTACTGGTGGACCATTTCAAAGATATCCTCATAGAACCAAATCATAATAGACAGGAAGCTATTGATAGAATAACAAGAAACATACCATCAATTGTAACAAGGGAACGAAATCTGGCTCTTCTTTAAGAAATCACCTATCAAGAGGTCAAAGAAGTGGTTATGAATATGCCAAAGAACAAAGCCCCTGGACCAGATGGATTCACAACATAATTTTTCAAGGCTTCCTGGGAATTTATGAGTAAAGATATATGGGAACTGGTAGAAGAATCTAGGAGGAATCGACAAGTCTACCAAGCATTGAATGCCACTTTTATAACTCTGATTCCAAAACAAGTCAATTCGGATACTCCAATTGGATTTTGGCCGATAGCTTTATGTAATGTAATACACAAAATTCTATCAACAATTATGGTAAACAGACTTAAGCCCTTACTACCAAGGTTGATATCGCCGAAACAAACTGGATTTGTCAAGGGAAGACAAATCCTAGATGGTATAATTACAACCCAGGAAGCTATACATTCTCTGACGATTCTAAAGATTAAAGGTATGCTTATAAAACTTGATCTCTCAAAAGCCTACGACCGTATAAGCTGGCCATATTTATTAGCAGTTCTGAAAGCATTTGGTTTTGATGATAGATGGATTCAATGGCTCCAATCATTCATATCCACACTGAAATTCTTAATTTTGTTAAATGGTATTCCCTCTAAAACATTTTATATATCTAGAGGTCTCTGGCAAGGCGACCCTCTATCTCCTTTCTTATTCATTACAGCCACAGAAGGTCTGGGAAGACTAATTAAAGCAAACTTGTCGAAAGATTTGATAAAAGGTCTCAAGCTCTAGGGGTTGGATCCTTCTCTGACTCATCAACAGTTTGTAGATGATATTCTATTATTCTGTCAAGAAACGCTGGCGGAAGCTCGAGCAATATTAAAATTTCTCCAGTTATTCATGAAGGCTTCAGGTACTTCGGTCAATATTGATAAGACAGATGTTTATTTCCTTAATTGTAATGAAGCAACTCAAACATTTCTAGCTCATACGCTAGATTTTATGAAAGGTAATTTTCCTATGAAATATTTAGGGATCATTATTAATAGCTCATCTCTAAGAATCTCAGACTGGAAAGATATTATTACAAGCATGGAGAAAATATTACAAAACTGGACTTTCCAGTCTCTAAATGCCCTAGGTAGACTAATTTTTCTTAAATCAATGCTTCAAGCATTTCCAGTATATCAATTGTATGCGAGAGCAGATCCAAAAACTATCTGTAATAAAATGGTTCATATCTTTAAGAAATTCCTCTACCAAGGGGCTCAGGAAAGCAGAAAATGGGCACTTTTATCATTGGAAAAATTGATAAGAACTAAATCAGCAGGAGGATTTGGGCTCTGCGATCCGTATGAGTTAAATCAAGTTATGGGAGCAAAGTTGTGGTGGAGATGGATTCAAGGAGGTCAATATTTGTGGAAATTAATATGGGAGTGGAAATATCGAATGCCTCACTCAGTAACTAGAAAACTAAAAATTGATATAGTTCCAAAAGGATCTACAATATGGAATCTGGCAACACAAAATGGATATCTCATCTATCATCATAGTTACTGGGAAGTAAAAGAAGGTAGAACAACATTATTTTTGGAGGACTCATGGAAACAAAGAGAATATATCTTTAGTCGACTATACTTAGGAGAATTATTTCTATTCACTAATACCCCAAATAATAGAATCATAAAAAACTATTGGTGCCAAACACAAAAAGGTCAGTGGAGAGTATGGAAAGATAAAAACCATTGGCCTGACACACCAGAAACAAGACAATGGACCAATTTAATGAAATAATTAAATACGAGGAAGATTTTTGCAGCACAAGGAGATGATATTCTGAGATGGGGCTATGAAAGCAAAGGGATGTTTACCGTACAAGAAGGTTATAATATTCATGGAAATAATAGAATAAATAATGAAATGATCATATAGAAAAAAAAATTGGGCTTCAAATCATTGGCCAAAAGTGGAATATTTTCTCTGCATCCTAAATCATAGAAGAATCCTAACTTGGGACCAACTACAAAAGCAAGGAATGTAGGGACCTTCCATCTGCTATATGTGTAGAGAAAGTGAGGAAACCATTGAACATTTGCTTAATAGATGTGAGGTAGTAGGGTTAATGTGGAGGAATATGGAGATAACCTTCAGACGGACTGACAGAGACCAAACCAGCATTAATACAATATTTATTAGATGGAGGAAAGGAGGTTTTATAAGAAAAATATTGAATAGAGCTTGGAGGTTATCAGTGGGATTTCTACTATGGGTTATCTAGAAAGAAAGAAATCACCATATATTCAAAGGAGAAGTAAAAAACAATGATCAACTCTGGCAGAAAATGGTTGAAAATATCCGCGAAACCATTCTAGCTGAACCATGGGTAGAAGATGACTGGAAGACAGAAGGTGTAGAGCTACAAATTTTAGCATCTCTGAATTTGAAGCCTCAAATGCTAGCTAGTACCCTTTGGAGATCTAGACCTCCTAGACTGATAGAAGACAAATGGAATATTCCACAGAATGGGTTCATTAAATTGAACTATGATGGTGCATCCAAAGAAAATCTAGGACAGGCAGGAGCTGGTGGGATCTTTAGAAATAATTTTGGTGTAGCATGCAGAGTATATGCAATGGACATCGGTCATGCAACCAATAATGAAGCTGAATTGACTGCAGTCAAACATGGACTAATGATAGCAAAAAGACAAAACTATAATAGAGTAATAGTAGAAGGGGAATCTGCTATGGTTACAGGAGTACTAATGAAAATTCAAAAAGAAGTCTCATGGGAAAAGATCAGGAAAAGTTGGAGGACAACAAATCTCATCAGAGAAATAGGATTGATTGTTCATGAAACTCAGTACTTGATACCGGTCCATGTACGCAGAAGAGGGAATGAAGCAGCTGACTACCTAGCTAACTGGGGTTGTCAAAATTAGGGAAGACAACTTGATGTCACCCCAGTAGACCGAATATGGGATATTGAATTGCATTCTCTTTAGATTATAATAAATAGGGACAATCTTGACAATGATCATCCCCGATCGGGGTTCCATTGTAGAATTAACACCGCCCAAACCTCATCACAGGTGGTGGTCAGGCGGCATGCTATTCATTAATAGAAAAGGTTTAGTGATAACAACATCATGCAAGTGGATAAGCACGCCATTAATTGAGTTATACATGGCATTGGCTCGCCATCCTAGTTTGTCAGAAGGGAGGGAAGAGGAGCGAAAATCAGAGTGTCTAAATCCTAACTCCTCTCTTCTCAAAAACATACCCTCCGGTGAAATCGGACGTCTGCAAAAAAGGCGCACAAACAAGGAAGGCATCTGCAAGGTTTCGGTTCTAGCCCTATCTCTGTGTTATGTGTTCACTTCTGTACTCATCCTACAAGTTAGTTACATAAGGTATATGTCAACCATGACGAAGGATCGTGTCAGTTGTCCTATATTGTTTGCTTTCTCTGAAAACTCTGAGATTTCTTATCATCTCGATGTTGAGTGATCTGGATTTATGCAGGAATTCAACAGAATACACATATAACCATAAATATAAAGATGCAGTGGAAATAACACTTCATTTCATTAATATCAAAGAGCTGAAATTTGCCTACAAACAGAATGCAAATAAACTAGCTAGGGCGTTGGTAGCTTATCTCTGAGAAGCGATGTGGAGGCTACAGGCCTTTGAACTGTGTTAAAATGAGGCTCGAGGGGCTATTTATTATTGAGAAACAATGGAGAACTCTAAACATCCAAAAACCTAACCCTAGGAGATGAAGCACGAAAACTATGGGCCCCGTTTGGGTAAATTGGTGTTTCAACTTCCCAGGGATGTAACTTTGGCATACTATCTCCGTTTGACTCACATGATACATCATTAGAAATATCTATCTGAGGACTACAATTGTCACCATGAATATCAATTCCGGAATGGAATCATATGCACTAGAGGCACGATGCCCAAAAAACGTCGTTTAGGGCCTCAAAACGGCTTCGGAAGTTCAGGACCCGAAAAAATTCTAAAAATAGTAAGTTGTGTTGAAACTGAAAAACTGAAAGAGACAATGGTGGGGCCCCAAGTGGAATAGGTAGGTGGCCACCAATATCCACCTAGATCACTCCTCCCCCCTTAGGAAGCAATGGTCCCCATTGCGTTGAGTTCCTCCATGATATGAGGAAACTTCTGCTGAACTTGGTCCCTAGTGAACCACTTGCCTTGGTGTAGGAGTTGGCCAGCTTTGACAACCTGATACAGTTAGATATTCTGCTGGCGAGTGCTCTTGATTTTCATGTCCATGATACAATTTGTGGTGGCCTGTTCCATGCAGTCTGGGTTTAACTCTGCTGGTGTGAGTTGTTCTGCAATGTCTGAGGTGTCCAGTAGAGGTGGGAAGTAGGGATGAAGGCAGTCCACATTGAATACTGGGTGCAAACCAAGGAATGGTGGAATACTAAGCTCGAAAGCATTGTTCCCTACAACCTTGGTGATGGTGTATGACCCGTATCACAGCGGTCGAAGCTTGTGGTGGGGTCTAGTGAGGCGCTCCTTCTGCAAATGTAGCCACACTTTGTCACCCACGTGGAAGTTGTTTGGCACCCGATGTTGATCATGTCGTTGCTTGTACTTAGCATTGGCTTTTTCCAATATGTCATGAACCTGTTGGCGGATGTGATGAATGCGCTCAATGAAGTTGTTCACTTTTTCAGCTTCAGATTGAACATGAGCCGAATCGACTTGAGTAATCACAAATGGCATGGCTACATCAATGGGACATAGTGGCTAGAATCCCAAGGCCACCTAAAAGGGTTTGTGGTCAGTTGAGCTATGGAGAGCCCGATTATAACTGTGTTGTACATAGGGGAGGCTCTCATCCCATGTGCCTGGATGCTTTGAATTGAACATGCGCAGTATGTGTACAATCATCCTGTTGATGACCTCTGTCTGGCCATCGGTTTGGGGATGGAAAGCTGTGGACTCGGTGAGCTTGGTGTCCAGCATTGACCAGAGGCTAGACCAATATGTGTGTTGTGTGGATTAATCCATCTTGCGGACAAGACCGATCTCCCTGGTACTAAAAGTATCTAGCAACAAACAGCCAAGCAGATTAATCTTTCTCTAAGCATGTAAGGTTTACAGAAAGCTCTATAGAGGTGTAAAAGACTTACCGTTTGTCCAGTGCTTGTTTGAAGTCGATGTTATCCCTCGCGCGCTTGAAGGATTTTTCCTCGTAAAACTACAATAAAAAACAAGCAAAATATTACATAGCACCTGTATAGACATTATCATAAACCATGCTTATCATAGTGATCAAGGAATCTATGAAATAAACCATAAATAGACAACTTATTAAGAAAAATGAGTATGTTTGTATTAATCTCAAAAGAAGGAAAACCTTACAACCAATGCCTTGATGTTGCACAGGCCTTCCCGAGGTCCGAAGCAGGAGTCTCGTTTACTTTGAAAAGTTCTGCACTCCTCCAACCAAGACGAAAAGAGGTATGTAATCTTTCCTCAACAAGTCTTAGTCAACTGAGTCTAAATCTCAACAGCACTTAACTTCAAAATACTCTAAAATCTTGAACTCCCTTTGAGGCTACCCAATGCCTCCTTTTATAGTAGAGAAAAGGAGGTTTTCAGTTCCAAGTATAAAGGGATAAAGACCTCTTTGAAAGGGATAAGCTCCTCACATCAAGGGGTTAGCTCCATAAGGTAAGGGATTCATGCACCTCACAAGAGTGGTTCTACCACCGCAAGTTCCATTCTAGAAGCTTCCAGAATTCACTTTAATTGATTTTTTTGGAATTTACTTGCGCCTTTTTTATCTTACAGGGGTCTGCACCTTTAACAAAGATGAAGTGCATTTGGGTCCGCAGGAGCACTGAGCATTAGGTGCGGGACCGCAGGCAATATACCCATAAAGTGCGATACCAAAGTTTAAGGGACTTTTGGGAATTATTTCTGATTTTCAAGGCTTGATATAAGGAACTTGATATGTTAGACTTGTAAAGAAGGAAATATGAGTAGTAATTAGCTCATACACATAGCAGAATGTCAGGATGACAATTTTCAGTGTAACAGATTGCCCCCTAAAGTAAAAAATCTGGAATAGATGAAACTGAAGTCTGTCATATATGAAGAGTGCAGTACTTTATCATTTCAAGGATCATCCTGTGGACACCTCAGTCGACACCTGTAAAAACATTCAATGAAAAATATATATACATGCACATATCATCACTGAGGTAGGCATTCCCATACTCAGATCAAAACTAACTAAAAACTGACTTGACTGTTCTGATATAGGAATGATTTTGAGTACATCACAGTATAGACATGTGTGAACATAGTATGGACGCAGCCATCTGTTTATAAATAGTCCACTGTATAAATGATAACAAAATTCCTTGCAGCCTGGATGGTAGAAACTGAATCCGGGGTCTTGGTTACTAACATCTCGGAACTAGTAAGATTCTATCCATGTGAATAAATGTGTCGAAGTCGAACATGGTAGAAACCACTTGATTACCAGTCAATGATGTAAACTGTTAACAAGTGTGAGAGTAACCACCAATAATGTCAATGGCTCTTAAATTACCCAGTACAATCCATGAAATGTGAATGAATGAGCTGAAGTCGAACATGTCACTGAATCATTCGATTGAAGGTCAATAATATAAACCTGTCGTCGAAGGCGAGAAATCTGCCATTGAGGCATGCAGATTTCAAGGTATTGTCGATTTCTAGTTCAACTTCCTAGATAATGTGTTGTCGTCGATATTAAGCGACCCATCGTAGGCAAGCCCACAACACGAAATCATAGGTCAAGTTTTAAAAATATGTTGGCAAGGACTGACTCAGGGATGGTCAAAATGGATGACATATATTTTACAGATGAATGGTTTATTTGAACTGTCCTCTTGAACACATAATGACACTGCAGATGGCTTGGTGTCAATTGACCCACATTTAATACCCAGAAACCAGATGAAGACTTTCAATGAGGTTTGACTAACTGTTAGGCAAAGGATTTCCCAACCTAGGTGAATGAAAGTGTCGTGCTCAAGAGTGGTTGAATGATTTTCGAAGAATCAAAATACAACAAATATGCCCATTTTCCTCTCTTTTTCCCCCACCATTTCTGGCAAGTACCTCTTTATTTTTTACAAGCTTGAGGAGGATAACATTTGCATGTTTATAAGCTCATCCTTCGGATGAGTCCAACTTAGTTTAAGATTCGAACCCTAAGAAGGTGTGGTTCATTCCTGTTAGAAATTGAACAGGTCCTTTACTGTTAAATTTTAACGAGTCCAGTATAGGAGAAACTCGGTGTTTTTCAATTTTAGGGAGTCAGAAGAAAAAACTTAAGAAAACTCCATGGGTTTTCTTTTTCGTAAATTTAGTCTCTCAGGCCCGAAAAAGGATAAAATAATGCGGGAGAGAACTCTATTGACCGCAATTAGTCAACGTATACCTTTTTCGTAAATAGTCCATTTCAGTCCGTAAAAGAGGTAAACTTATACTGAAGGGACGATTATTCATTTAATTTAACGAGTTCGAACTATCAAGTACTCGGCAATATTTTCATGTTTAGAGAGTTTAAAAAGGGCTTAAAAGAGGACTCCAATGTTTCGCTTTTTCGTGAATTTTGAAAGAGTCCGAAAAGTGATAAAAGTATGCTCTTTGTTGAAAAATGATCAATTCTCCTGAAAAATCCAATTTCTGCACAAAAACATAAAGCATTACACATACCTGTTTAAGATAAGTAAAAATGCTTCAAAAATACCTTTTAAAGTGAAAAATAAATAAATTAAAATTCATCTATTCGAAAAAACTTATAAAAAGGGCTTTTTCAATTTCATTTTTACCGTTCAAGTTCAGAGTGAAAAGTAGAAGCTTTTGGGTAAGAAATTTCCTATGAAGATTCCGGAAAATCCGTCCATCGAAATCGAAAACCGTCAGTCCCAGGTAATCCACGACTTCCTAATCTTGCATTTCATCCATTTACAATTCGTTTTTAGGCTTTAGATTTAATTTTTTGAGGAAAAATATGTTTTAAAAATCGCCCGCGGGGGTCCGCAGGTGACACACAGGGTACTTGTGGACCCCAGATTTTTCTATAAAGGGAAACAGTCATGGGTCTGAAATTTTCACACAAATCGCGTGCGTTCCTACACACTATGCATAAAGGAAAAGGAAAAGTGCGGTCCCCGCACGTTTGAATTTAAAAAATCAAATTTCTCTTTTACCGCCCAAAAATTTTCAAATTAGATTGTTCTAATCTATCTTTTTATGCATTGTAGGATTAAAAGGATGCTGATTTGGAGAGAACGTGAGCATGAGGAAGTGGATGAAGCCGCAATGCTCCATTTTCCCACAATGCAAGCATTAAGAGCATGCGGTTTGTACAAATTTTGGGCCATCCAAGGCATGAGGGCGCAGGTAGACTTCCTGACATGGCTGGTAAACAGGTGGAATGTGCAGGACCAGTGTTTCATTATCGGCGGCCACCGGCTTGAAATTGAGCTGGAGGACATTTATTTTCTGACTGTTTTTTCCAAGAGGGGCGAACAACTTTCCTTGTTTGGGACTAGGCCAGGTGGCCAGACTGTCGCTAGTCTTCGGCAAGAATTTTGCAATGATGAAGCAGACCCCAGAGACAAACGGATTGATATAAAAACTATCATCCGTCCTGTGTTGAAAGTTATTGCATTTACTGTTACCAGACTGTGTGGGAGTGCAGCACTGCATGTGGCTACCGGCTCCCAGATGCACATTGCTGTAGGCTGTTTTCGCGGCACCATTTTCAACTGGTGTGAAGATGTGTTGGATAATGTAAAAGGCGAACTAACTAGAGCAAAAAATGGGAAACTAAATGAATTTGGATATGGATCCATCGTTGTTTCCTTTTCTCTAGAGAGGATCCCTATGCTAGCTCCACAGAGTATTACTGTTGATGCCGGTCGACTTCGAGAACCTAGGATGATTCGTTGGTCTGCATTGATGGCCCGTCATGGTGTTGAGGGCGTTGATATTGTTCGATTTCCTTCTTCATATTTTCGTTGGCTGGATCACCAACTTTTTGTCATAGAGGATTTTCCATATGCCAGGATAGATTTTCACAGCGACCGAGAGATGACTCTCCCAGCAAGGGAATAGTGGGATGACTCAGGTAAAAACATTTCTCAATAGTTTCTAGATTCTAAAATTTTTTCTTTAATCGTCTTGAAATTTAATAACCAAATTTTTTTTGCATACAGATGTGGGCCCACAGTGACCAGGCCATCTCCAACCTTATGAAAGAAGACAACCAGTTGTAGCCGCACCAGCCCCAGTAAGCCAGTCAGCAGAAATCCTGACCGATTTAGAGCATCACCTAGAGCGTTTGACTCTAGATATTCCGGAGACGAACATAGATTATATTCCACTCAGGCTGCAGAGATATGTGATTGGTGTTCCAGGACCTTTTAGGAGGTTCCTGTGCAGGGTGGCGAGAGCAGTGGTTTCTTATCGTGATCACCATCAGTGATGGGATGATCATGTTGTAGAATCATATTTTTGACTTTTTGTGTTATCATTTTTCCAATCATAAGGTGTTTCCAACCTATGATCGAAGACGATGTATATTTTTTGAAACACTATCCTATGATATATATCACTATTTACCGGCTATTTGTGTACACGTTATGGATGTTGTTTTTTTTTACTGTTTTTTGATCATTGCAAATGTCGATTTATCATACTAGAAGCAACTGCGTCTGCTAAAGTATTTAAATGTCTTGGAATATGTTAATATTCGATGTAATCAAATTCACATTCCAAGAGACAAACTCTTAAAAATAACCGTAATAACACTGGATTTCTAATGGCATAAACCTTGTTAAGTTGTAATACAACAAGTTCAGAATCCAACCTGATAATCAAACTCTGAATTCCAAATGATATGGATTCAGATAATAACTCAATCACTGCACTATACTCGGCAATGTTATTCGTTGTTTGACCAAGGCTTACCCCATGCATGGAAACTAACTCGTCAGAGGGTGAATAAATAACCCAAGCTGCGGAAGAAATGTTCCGTGTACTACGACAAGCACCATCAGCAAAACAAATGTAGGTCGGAAGAGACATCGACATCTGCAATATCAATTGTAAAACTCAGATAAGCAGGAATGGTGATAAAACACACTTCTAAACTAGTCACACTTTTCTAATCTAAGACACACCAACAATAAATAAATTTAACCTAAAAAATATCCACACCAAGTTTAAGCATAATATCACTTTAGATATAGCCCATTTCTGGGTTTATCTAAAGGGACACCATCAAAATCCATCAGCTCATAGACCCCTTTTGCCAGCTTTCTCTTGACAATGAAAGGACCATGCCACATAGGCACGAATTTCCCAGCTCCTAGCTTATCATTGGCTTGATCGTAAACTAAGACTAGGTTTCCTTCTGAAAAATTTCGAGGGGTAACACTTCTATCATACTGAGCTTTTATTCTTTTAACATGAGCCTCGTTTGTTATTACAACGTTTCTCCAATTCTCATCCAATTGTGCTAAGTATAAAAAACGTTTCTCCTCTTCAGACGTAGCTGGGAGTAACTCTATGGCTAATTTCAAAGATGGAATTTTGCATTCAATCGGCAGCACAGCTTCCAAACCGTAAACGAGTTGAAAGGGAGTGAAACCAGTTGATGTTTTGACTGAGGTTCGATATGCCCAAAGCACTGAAAATAACATGGAATTCCAATTCATTTTGTGAATACCAATAATTCATCTGATCATGGTGACTAAAAATTTATTTATGGCTTCAACCAGACCATTGGCTTGTGGATAATACAGAGTAGAACTATCGTGTCGCAAGCCAAGCTGTTCTGTCAATTCAGTCATCATGATATTCCGAAAATGGCTTCCATGATCAGTAATAATGGCTTGAGGAACACCAAACCTAGCAATTATGTGATTAAATACGAAAGTTGCAGCAGTCTTGCCGTCAGTTGAAAATGTAGGCATTGCCTCGGCCCACTTAGTAAAATAATCTACTGCTAAGATAATATATGCATGCCCCCCGACCGAGTGAGGGTTACATGTTATAAAATCGATACCCCATTTCGTAGAAGGACCGACAACACTTATGGGATGAAGAGGAGCGGGTGGCGCGCGTATCTTATGATAAAAAAGTTGACAATTGTGGCATTTCCAGACTGCATAAATAAAATCTTTGAATAACGACGGCCAGAAATAATCAGCGCGCAATATCTTTTGGGCAGTGGCATACCCCGACATATGACCACCACATGCTCCAGAATGGCATTCATTTAAAACATTTTCGGCTTCTTCATGAGTAAGACAACGTCGAAAAACAAAATCCGCTCCACGACGATAGAGTGTATCACCAACAATATTGTATTGTTGAGATTGGAAGTGTATTTTCCCTCGCTGAGATTGTGAGATTTCAGGCTGAAAATATTGGGTTTGGAGATAAATGATAATATCTCCATACCATGGATCTAAAGTACTGATAAGAAACAGAGATTCGTACGTGATGGGTTCCTCTGCCACAGTTTCAATATCAAAAGAGGGGAAATCACACATCAGTTCCGCAAACACCAAAGATTTCTTCGCCTTGGACTTTTCAAATTCCAAGTCGAATTCCTGAAGGATGACTATCCATTTGGAATATTTGCCCCCTAGCAATTGTTTGGTTAAAATGTACATCATAGGGTTGCAATTAGAAATTACTGTGGTTTTGCGTAACAAAATGTAATGTCTAAATCGTTGGACAACTTGAACAACTGCCAAAGCCAATTTCTCCACATGTGTATACTTAATCTTAGTCGGATGCAAATTCCGAATAAGATAGTAAATCACATGTTCAATGTGAGATTCATCTTCCTGAACTAGCACCATCCCAATGGTGGAATGAGAAGCGGCGAGATACAAAATGTAATCCTGGTTGTAGTTGGGAGGATGCAATAACGGTGCATGGGTTAACGCGTGTTTAAGTGCATCAAAAGATCGATCAGCGATCTCATCCCAAAAGAATGGAATGTTCTGTTTCAGCAACTGGGTAAAACCTTTTGTGAGCTCGGCGTAGTTAGGAATGAACCGACGTAAAAAGTTTGCTTTCCCCTGCAAACTTTGGAGTTGGCGTAAAGTCGAAGGAACTGGCAAATTAACAATAGCTGCGACCTTCGACGGATTGACGCGAATGCCTTCTTTTGAAACAACGAATCCCAGTAAACGACCCGATTCTATGCAAAATACACATTTGTGCGGATTCAGCCTAATTCGATAATGCCTACATCTCATAAAAATGGCTCATAAATGAGTGAGATGGTCGGCCCTATGTGATGAATGAGCAGGTAAATCATCGAGATAAGGCTGCACAATGTGCTTTATGTCATGAAATGCATAAGACATTTCCCGTTGAAAATTTGCTCCAGCGTTCTTTAATCCAAAAGGTAGTTTGCAATAAGCAAATGTCCCCCACGGACAAATGAAAGCTGTCTTAGGCTGATCGGCAGGGAGTATGTTTATTTGATTATAACCGGAAAAGCCATCCATAAAGGAAAACATTTCACTGCCGGCACAATCTTCGATAATATGATCGATATAGGGATTTGGATAATTGTCCTTAGGACAGGCACAATTGATATCCCTATAATCGATACATACTCGTATCGTTCCTTGTTTTTTAGTCATAGGAACAATATTAGATACCCAGTTCGTTAAAGGAATTGGATAAATAAATCCTGCACGAACTAATTTTTCAACCTCTGCTTTGATAGCAGCAGCTTTTCTAGGATGAATTTGACGTAGATGTTGACGGACAGGTTTAGCATCCGGGTAAGTCTTGATTTCATGTATGACTATTGACGGATGAATTCTTGTCATTTCCTCATAGGACCAGGCAAACACATCACAGAATTCTTGAAATAGGGCTTTATAAGTTTGAATTTCATCTTCAGTACAACAAGCACCTATATGAATGTTTTCAATTATTCCTGGTTTAATTGAAATGTCGATTGGAATCGTTCGAGAGATATTCTCTAAATTTAACTCAAAATCAGGATTTTTCAATGGATCCTGTGGTTCCTTGACATACTCAGCAGTAAAGATTGAAGCGAAATCATTTTCCAAATGATCTAGTTCAGGTAAAAATGAAGATCTGTGATGTAGATCTTCCCATGGTAAATCGTCAACAGAAAAAAATTCACGAATCTGCTCATCAGTGTGAACAGGTTCAGGAAATTCCGTTGTGGCTGAACTAGATATAGAAAGTGATTCCTCCTGGATCCCATTCATTGGATCAATTTCGGTCGGAGAGAGGTTGGAAAATGACTGTACATCCTGATAAGCAAGTTCAAATGGACTCAAAGGCATCATGCCATCAATTGAATCTATCTCAGATTCAGAAGGTACGATCCAACGATCGTAAAACGTAACAGAGTCTGACGAAATCATATGAATGGTTGCAACAGAAGGCGATAAATTAGGAGGCGGTAAGGAAAAATTTCCTAGCAAACCAGAATCTTTCATCAAACCTACTCCAACATCCTTGTAAGGGATAGTCATTTTACCAACATGCTGGATTGTTTCTGTAGAGTCTGGGTCGGACGTAAAATAAGTTAACTGATCTATTGTAACAATTCTTCCTTGATATGGAAATTTTATGAGTCGGAAGACCGAGGAAACAATAGCAGTCATAGCATAAGACCAACTACGACCCAGAAGAAGGTTGTAATAAAGAGGGGCATCAACCACTTCCACATCTATATTCACGGTTTTACCTTCGACCCCTATGGGTAAATCCTGCAAAATACCGAAAGGGTGGAAACCTCGACCATCAAAAGCCTTAAGAATCGTCAGAGATTGGTTTAGTGTAGGAGAACCAAGTGATTTCCAGCACTGAATCGACATAATACACGTTGAAGCTCCCTCATCAATCACAATCCGATAAATGGGTCTGTTTTTGACTATCACCGGAATTCGGAAAGCCATTTGGTGAGGTAAGCGAGGTGTAATATTTTCTAAATCGAAGATTATTAGATTAGAATCCTGAATATCAACAGCTCCTATAGCAGACAAAAGCAACTTACGTTGTCTTGAGAACAGTGCAGCACTTCAATAGGTATTCTCTGAAGGAGAAACAGCTAAGTCTTCAACAATGTTGTAATTCTGAGCAGCTCTCGCATGTGGATTGAAAGCTGATTTACGAAGAACACCTTTAGCAGGCGGTTTTATTATTAAGTCTGGATTCGGTTTCTCAATCTGTAGCGGACCAGAAATAGGAGGAGGTGTAGTTGATGTATTTGCATTAGAAGATTCTGCTTCTTTACCATCAACAGGATTCTTAGTACCATAATCTTTCGATCGTGTCGCAATCCTTACATGAGACATCATCAAAATAGGTTCTTCTGAAATAGTCGAAGTAGAACCAACCATCTTACTATCTTAAGTTGGGAAAGGATCCTTCAAGACAGCAGGTTGTTGTGAACCTTTAACGAATTTCGCAACCTCAGCCCGATGTGGGCATTCCTTAGTGAAATGATCTTCGTCACAAATCTAACAAGGATACCGTGGTTTACATTTTTCGTCACTGGATTCATTTCTATCAGTTTTTTCTTTCGAATTCTTCTTGTTTTTATTCTTCCCTTTATTTTTACCACCAGATTTAGATTTAGTTGTGGATGTCTCCACAACATGAATATCGGCAGAAACTTCGTGGGAAGATTCTCCTTTCGGGGAATCAGGTAAAGTTATAATTGGAGAAGAATTATTTGAAGATTTATTCTTACTTTTTGTATTGACTGTACCAATCATACCATCAGCGGCATGAGACCCGGAAGGAGCAGCAACTATTTGACCTTCTTTCGGAAGGTCTGGGATTTTTTCGTGTAAAGTACCTAACTGCGTGTAAACGAGGTCGAGGTACTGAGCTTGAGCAATTAATTGATCTTCAATAACAACGCCATGCTTAGCTACATCTTCAGTGATTTTGGGTAATAATGATTTGACAAACCATTCTGCCAAAATTTGATTCGGAATGTAAACTTTCACCAAACGTCTCCTACGTCGCCATTCATGAATATGATCAGAAATATACGTGGACGTGGATTGTTTCAGTGAAGTTAATAGTTCCGTGCCATTTTCATATCTGACAGGAAAATGAAAATGAGTCAAGAAGGCAGTTTCTAACTGACTGAAATTGTTAAACAAGCCTCGTGGTAACTCAATGTACCATTTGGCTGCAAGACCAATCAGAGTTCTTTGGAAAAGACGTAAGCGAATCGAATCATCAATTATGGAATTAGATGCACACCATAGGTCATAATTCATCATGTGATTTAATGGATCCTCTCCTGACTTACCTTCGAACTTCGGTATATCACTGGGCAACTTATGTGGCATCGGCGGCCAATACGGATAATAGAAAATTGGATCATTCGTAAGGCGCGTCAAATCAGGTAAATCCAAAGTTGCAATAAACGATAACTGACGGTTCGGGTCACGAAAACCTTGAGTAGCCAAAGCAGTTCCAGGAGGTGGATACCTAGGGTAACTGGGAATTGGATTTGCATTAGGAATCGTAAAACCTCCTGGAAAACCAGTATTAATCGGACCAAACTGGGGTTGTTGAGGTTGCTGATATGTATAGCCAGGGTACGGTTGATACTGATAGTTTGGATTTTTTGTATAGGGACCAAATTGCGATTGTCACTGGTACGGTTGATATGTAAATTGCGGCTGACTTGTGACAACTGTACTTGTACCGGTTTGTCCCGTAGGCATCTAAACCGAAGTCTGAACTGAAGGTCCTGACAAGGGTACAAAGACTTGAGGGATTTGCACGGATGCAGGGATAGATGAACTCGGGGTTACAAATACTCCAGAAATAGGTGTTACAGGTTGAACAGACGTGGAAGCAGTTGTAGCAGTTTGAGGCGAAGTTTGAGGTGAACTAGGCCCAGCTTGCTAAACAGAACTAGATGCAGGAGTTTGAATAGTAGGCTGGACAAGTTGCTAAGTTGGACCAGAAATTAAAGGTTTTCCAGGCTGATAAGGCCACTGCATATTAGGCTGCATAAGCTGTTGATATTGGGATGGATCCCACACCATATTTGTTCCGGGGTATTGTCCCGCAGAAGGTTGAACGTAAGGACCATAACCTGGTTGAACGTAGGGTTGATAAGTAAGTGGTAAATTTCTGACTCCTTGAATAGATGACTGACTAGAAGGTTGTTGGTAACCTTGAATTGGGTACTGACCTGAAGGTTGATAACCCTGAGGAGCGTACTGAGGCTGGGGTTGATAAGGACCCTGAGGAGCATATTGAGTTTGGGGTTGACCTTGGGGCACGCACTGTCCTGAAGGTTGATATCCTTGAGGTATGTACTGTCCTTGGGATTTTCCTCCAAAATAATATGATTCCACAGTTTGTCCTGGAAAAAAGCTACCTTGAGGTTGCCCCCCAGGCGGTAACAGACTTCCTGAAGGTTTCCCCCTAGGCGGTAACTGACTTCCTTGAGGTTTCCCCCCAAGCGGTAACTGACTACCTTGAGGTTGAGGATTCAGAACGTTTCCAGACATCATAAAAATTTGCTCTACATTCAACGTTTCAGTTTTAACACCATTAAAACCAGATGACAAAATTTGTTCAACGGGTCGAGGAGATGCTCCCGAGAAAGTACCAGATAGAGCCTGATATCCTGCATGAACGGAAGGACCACCATGTAAAAATGATTCCGGTGTCTGGGAAAACATGGATGACTCTCCAGCCATATGAGATGATGGATAGTAACCTCTGGGAGTAGGATGAAATGGAATTCGAGGTGGATAAAAAGCAAGACCCGGATTCTCCAAGAAATTTGTTAAAGATAAATACCAAGGACTAGTTCGAATAGGGCTGTAGAAAATAGATTCACGCTCCATAAGGTTTAAAGATTGAGGGGAGTCGGGAAGAGATATATCTTAGTCTGGATTAGTAAGTTCTTCAATGGAAATAAGACCAGGTGGAAGATTGTCAGTGACAATATTTCTTACCCTAGATGAATCAAGATCGCTAGAATTTGGTGAAATAAATCCTGAGGATGTTTCCAAAACAAAAGATTCAGTTTAAGGTTCAGAGATTTCAGGTTCGTCAGCTAGTTCACTAGAAGGAGAAATACTACCAGTAACTTCAGAAACTGAAATTGGTTCTTGAATGTGTTCTGTTGTGGGTGTTTGACGATCAGGATGAATGATTATAGATGAACTTTCAACTTCTATTGATATAATCCTACGACTACTGTGTGGTACCAGAGCACAAAGCCCTTCAAGTTGACTTGGTGTATATTCAGGGGGTTCCCCTTGTAGTCTCTAGGATTGTCTCGGCAATTCCGCCACGATTAAATATTAACTATTCACACGCAAACAAAGAAAATTTCAATGAAAACACCTAAAGTCTCTAAGGAAACAAACAATTGAATCACACGCTTAAAAAATCTAAGAGTTCAAATCACACACAAACAGTAATTTCCCGTACTAAAAACACTAGTTGGTGATGAAATCCAACTTAGTAGAATTTTAATATAGGAAGGGCGGTTGGAACAGTTACCCCGACAACCTGCTTAATGAAACAGACTGGCACAAGTTTCCTCACATAACCATCTCATGTGAAGAGAACCCCCCAGAGAGTCCAAGTGAGTCTAGTCGACGTCTGCTCCAGGTACAGTGAGATCTTTCCTTCACTGTCACCTTAGGAAATAATCTTAAGATAATGGTCACTAAGGTTACCAACAATAACAAATATAACTAGGGGAATAGTCTACAATCCGATCCCACGCGTAAGGGTAGAGTATCAAAGCTCAATCCCCTTGAAGATTCCTCGACATGGTCAATCCGAGGTTTACCGACAAGTGACCCCAGGCTCCTCGAAAATGGTCAATCCAAGGTTTACCGTTTGTAATACGCGCAAAATCTTCTATCTTCCCCAATGAAACAGAATTGATTGTCTCAAAGGTTCGGACATGATCTCGTGATTGACTTCTTTAAGAGAAGCTTCCCAGATTATACAAATTACAGTTGGGTTTATTTCCTACCGCAAGATTCGTCTACTTGTTTTTTTTTACTATCTTGGAGAGTTAATTACTCCCTACTCCAAGATACTAGCCTAAGCTATGTTGGTGATAAGAGTCCTAGAAAATAAAAAGATTACTAAATTAATTTTAATTTAAGTGTTACTTTTAAGAGCTGTTCCTTAATTCAAATGGGTGCGGAAATGAAACTTTGTGGTGTGAAGACACGACTCCAAAAAAACACTAAAAATGCACCTAAAAAATGATAATCAAATTGTTTTCTTTCAATGAAACTCTATCTAAGAAAGAGTTGGAGAATGCAATTCTTTCAATAAACAATTTCATCTTTGAATGCAAAGAACGCTTGAAAGAAAATATTTTTGTCTTTTCTAATTAAACAAAATTTCAAAGCTCACACTAAAAATCCTTTCACTTTCCAAAAACTTGAAGCTACAAAACAATTTTCCTTCAAAAGAAATCTATAAACTTCAAAAGCACTCAAAACATAAAAACAATTTCGAGATCTACAAACTCAAAACTACAAAACTAATTTCGAGATCTATAAACTTTCAATAATCTAATTGAATAAAAGCTTAAAGATTTTTTTTTTGAAGAATGTTTTTACTTAGTTGTTTAGCAAACTAAGGATCTATTTATTCAGAATAACAAATAGATCAAAAACACTGAAATATGTTTTTTATAAAAAATGAAATTCAAAAACTTTAACAAAGTTCCTTTTCGAAGATTTGCAAAGAAACAAGTAGCTTTATTTCTTAATAAAGGATGATTTCACAATCAGGTCAGATCCAACAAGAAGAGAAAAAAGACCAACGTAATTTGAGGTACTTCAAAATGTCAAATGCTTCAAATCGCTACAAAGACCAAGTGAATAGCAATCCAAAACGCAAAACTTCTAGAAAGTCATCAAAACACCAATACTGCTGAGATTTGTTAACAGAAAGCTTTTGATAGAAACAATCATCAATTTGGGAGGAAAACAAAAACTGAAAATCAAAATAAAAATAAACTAGGAATAGAAATCTGGAGTTTTTCAAAATTTTGACAGGGTCCGCAGGCTACAAGAAGTCATAGTGCGGTCCTACACTGTTTATACCGAAAAAGTGCGAAACTGCCCGCACTGTACAAACAAAGCAAAGTGCGGTCCCAGCAAAAACAAGAGAAAAACTGAAAAGATTTCAAAATTTTCAAAAACAGAGAAAATCTAAACTACCCAGGCCAATGTCTATCAATCAAAAACTAGGAAAAACGTTTCCTCAAATCAAAACAAAAGAGAACAAAAAACAACAAGTTCTTTCCCCAGTGGAGTCGCCAATTTGTTGTGTGGATTAATCTGTCTTGCGGACAAGACCGATCTCCCTAGTACTAAAAGTATCTAGCAACAAACAGCCAAGCAGACTAATCTTTCTCTAAGCATGTAAGGTTTACAAAAAGCTCTATAGAGGTGTAAAAGACTTACCATTTGTCCAGTGCTTGTTTGAAGTCGTTGTTATCCCTCGCGCGCTTGAAGGAGTTTTCCTCGTAAAACTGCAATCACAAACAAGAAAAATATTACATAGCACCTGTATAGACATTATCATAAAACATGCTTATCATAGTGATCAAGGAATCTATGAAATAAACCATAAATAGACAACTTATTGAGAAAAATGACTATGTTTGTATTAATCTCAAAAGAAGAAAAACCTTACAACCAATGCCTTGATTTTGCACAGGCCTTCCCAGGGTCCGAAGTAGGAGTCTCCTTTACTTTGACAAGTTTTGCACTCCTCGAACCAAGATGAAAAGAGGTATGCAATCTTTCCTCAACAAGTCTTAGTCAACTAAGTCTAAATCTCAACAGCACTTAACTTCAAAATACTCTAAAAGCTTGAACTCCCTTTGAGGCTACCTAATGCCTCCTTTTATAGTAGAGAAAAGGAGGTTTTCAGTTCCAAGTATAAAGGGATAAAGACCTCTTTGAAAGGGATAAGCTCCTCACATCAAGGGGTTAGCTCCATAAGGTAAGGGATTCATGCACCTCACAAGAGCGGTTCTACCACCGCAAGTTCCATTCTAGAAGCTTCCAGAATTCACTTTAATTGAGTTTTTTGGAATTTACTTGCGCCTTTTTGATCTTACAGGGGTCCGAACCTTTAACAAAGATGAAGTGCATTTAGGTCCGTAGGAGGACTGAGCATTGGGTGCGGGACCGCAGGCAATATACCCATAAAGTGTGATACCAAAGTTTAAGGGACTTTTGGGAATTCTTTCTGATTTTCAAGGCTTGGTATAAGGAACTTGATATGTTAGACTTGTAAAGGAGGAAGTATGAGTAGTAATTAGCTCATACACATAGCATAATGTCAGGATGAAAATTTTCAATGTAACAATGTGCTAAGGAACTTGCTGTCCCGATCTGATATGATAGACTGTGGGATCCCAAAGTGCACCCAAACTCATTCAAAGAAGAGTTTAGCAGTGGCTTCTACTGTGATATTCTTCTTGCAAGCTGCCATAATTGGCATCTTTGAGAATCTGTCGACGACCATGAAAACACGGTCATTTCCATGCTTAGTAGAAGGAAGGCCTGACATGTAATCCATGGAGATGGATTCCCAAGGTCGACTAGGGATAGGTAGTGGAGTATAGAGGCCTTGATTCTTGATGGTTGATTTGGCAAAGGCGCAAGCAATGGAGGATCTGATGTACTTCCCGACATCTTGTCGAGGGTTCAACAAATAGAAATACTTTTGTAGTACTGCCATTGTTTTCTCGGCCCTAAAATTACCAGCGACTCAGTTTTAGTGTTCTTCCCATATCATCTTGGCACACTCGCTTGAAGGAACACAAAGGTGTCCTAGGTGACATAACAGTGCATCTTGGAGGTGAAAATTTGGAACTTGCGTACCTCCCAAGGGTGGCTTGTATGTATGGCTGAATTCTGGATCGCTCTTGTAGAGAAGCGGCCAATTAGAAGTCTCATGCTCACAAGAGTTGAGAATGGTAGATAGCGCCATGATCAGTGGTCGGCTGAGGCAATCTGCAACATTATTGGTGCTACCCTTCTTTTACTTGATGTTCAAATGAAACTATTATAGATATGTGGACCACTTCTGATGAAGATCGTTCTGCAACTTCCCTTGCATCTGTATGAATTTTAGGGTGTGGTGGTCTATGTGAATGATTGTTTCCTTCCCCAAAATGTAATGCTTCCATTGTTGACAAGCCTACACAATGGAATTTATTTCTTTGTCATAAGCTGGATATTTGCAAACTGTGTCGGACAATGTCTCACTATGATATGCCACTGGATTTCCATGTTGAGTAAGAACTACCCCAATAGCATATTCATAGGCATCTGTCTCGATCTCAAATGGTTGCTGCAAGTCTGGTAACGTGGGCATTGGGGCAGAACAGAGGCGATGTTTCAACTTTATGAACGCCTTGTGCTGAGATTCTGACCAAAATAAATTTTCTTTTGCTCCTCCCTTGGTGACTTGACTCAAGGGCCAAGTAATATGAGAGAATCTCAACATGAACCTACAGTAGAAATTAGCCAGACCCAGAAAGCTGCAAAGCTCTATTAGAGTGGTTAGGGCTGGCCAATCCTGAATGACTTGGATCTTGGTTGGATCCACATGCACCCCCCTTTCATCAATAATGTATCCCAGATATTGAACCTGGGCCATGCAAAAAGTTCACTTCTCCAAATTGGCACACAACTTGTGTTGCCACAGTGTTTGGAGGACTTTTCGGATGTGGTGAAGGTGCTCTTCCCAAGTCTGGCTAAAGATCATAATGCCATCCAAGTACACCACTACAAATGAGTTGGTGAATGGCCAAAAGATGTCATCCATCATCCTCATGAAGGTTGCGGGAGCATTCATCAACCTGAAAGGCATGACCAGCCATTCAAAAAGGCCCTCCTTGGTTTTGGAGGTAGTCTTCCATACATCGGAGGGTTCAATTGGTACCTGGTGATACCCAGACTTCAAGTCGATCTTGCTGAAATATTTCTCCCCTCTCAGTTGGTCTAGAAGGTCATCTATTCATGGGATTGGGTACCTATTTCAAACAGTGATCTTGTTCAGAGCCCGATAGTTAATACAGAGTCTCCATGTCCCGTCCTTCCTCTGTACCAACACGATCGGGCTCCCACAGGGTGATGAACTTGGGAGGATGAGACCTTTCCGCAATAGCTCCTGAATCTACCTCTTTCATCATTCTCCAGGAGAGAGCGCTGATAGATCGGTCCATTGGGTAGCGGCGCACCTGGGGTCAGATCAATGGGATGCTTGACCTGACAGTGTAGAGGAACCCCTGTGGGTGAGGGGAAGATGTCCTCGTACTCCTCCACAACCTTGTCCATTTCTTGTTGGTGTGCAGAGGAGCCCTGTCTGGAGGTTGTGGCCACTGTCTTCTTCTTGCCGTCGGGGCGGATCATCAGGAAAACAAGTTTCTTGGTTTGAGAAATAAGCTTAATGCATTGTTTTGCAGTAACGAAAGAGATAACGGCAGGCGGTGGTACCTATGGTATCCTATACAGCTTATTTCCAAAAATAACAATAACAACACGAGGCCTAGACTCATACACAACATATCTCTTCCACAAGTATGGTCATTCCCCTTGTCAGGTTCTAATTCAGAGTTAGAGCATGCATCTAACTCAGAAGCCCTCATCTTGGCCACCAGCGATAGCTTGGCCCGACACTCACTTGTGTTGTGAGTGGAGCTCTTATGGAACTCACACCACTTTCCCATGTCCTTCTTTGGCTTCACGGTGTTGTTCTTTGCTTGTGGCTTTGACAGGTTGTCTTGGGCCACCATGCCTTGGATTTTTCCTTTGTTCTGCGGTTTAGGGGCACCTTTCCCTTGCTTTTGATTCGCAGATCCAAAGTCTCGTTTCTTTTGTTTGAATTTCTGCTTAATCTTGGCAGCATACCGGTATGCTGTACCAAGTGAGGAGATGTCAAGGAAATCCATTTCCTCCTGAATGTATCTGTGCAGAAAACTGCGATACTTTAGCACCAAATTTTTCTTTGAATCTTTGATACCCAAGTTTGTGCGCAGGGTATGGAATAGATTCATCATCTCATGCACATCTTGATCCCTTTGTTGTCGCAACGCCATCCATTGTATGTACTTCTCCTCATAGCTCCCTACGGGATAGTATTGTTCCTTGATGGCATCTTGGAAAGAATTACAAGTGGGTACGGCTGAGAACAGAGAGGTTTTTGTCTCATCCTTTTTCTCACAGTAGGTTTCCCACCAGTCCTTGACATGGGGGGTAGCTTTGAGGAGTGAAAAAATAATTTTCTCTCGGTCGGAAATGTCATGAACCGAGAAATATCCTTCCAATAGATTCAACCATCTATCTACAGCATCTACATCTATTTGACCCTCAAATGTGGGAATGCCAAAGTTTACCTGTACCTTAAAGGGAGTCGCGCTTCCAGAGTGGCTGTTGGATGGAGATGCGTCGCTAGTGGGCAGTCGTTGAAGGATCTGGGCAAAGTTATCCATCATCGCATTCCTTTGTTTTGCGAGGGCCTCCTCAAGCAATATTTTGATAGGATCTCCTGCTCCCTCGTCTTTCTTTTTGTCCCCCATGGGCAGCCATCGTGGTTTGCATGGCTGATCTTGCAAGGGTTCCACTAGAACGAGCCCTAACTCCTTATACCCCGACCTCGTTGGGGACATGCAAAGAAGGATCGAGAAAAAGTAGACCGCTCTGATACCATTGATCCGGATTTATGCAGGAACGCAACATAATACACATATAACCATAAATATAAAGATGCAACGGAAATAACACTTCATTTCATTAATATCAAAGAACTGAAATTTTCTTACAAACAGAATGCAAATAAAATAGCTAGGGTGCTGGTAGCTTATCTCTGAGAAGAGATGTGGCAGCTACAAGCCTCTGAATTGTGTTACAATGAGGCTCGAGGGCCTATTTATTATTTAGAAACAATGGAGAACTCTAAACATCCAAAAAACTAACCCTAGGAGATGAAGCGCCAAAACTGTGGGCCCCGTTTGGGTAAATTGGTGTTTCAACTTCCCAGGGACGTAACTTTGGCGTACTATCTTTGTTTGATGCACATGATACATCATTAGAAAGATCTATCTGAGGACTAAAATTGTCGCCATGAATATAAATTTTGGAACGGAATTACGAATTTATATTCGCTGGAGGCGCGACGCCCAAAAAACATCGTTTAGGGCCTCAAAACAACTCCGGAAGTTCAGGACCCGAAAAACTGCTAAAAATAGTAAGTTGTGCTGAAACTGAAAAACTGAAAGAGACAATGGTGGGGCCCCAAGTGGAATAGGTGGGTGGCCACCAATATCCACATGGATCATTGAGCCTCATTTTAGATATCCTTGCACCTGTATTTTTCTCTTGCATGATATAATTTTCTGTTATGGGAGGTTAGTTCTGCCAATTTCTGGTCGCCTTCTTCGAATTTGGGTTGTTAACCTTGTAAATTGTAGGAGTTTAGGAACCTGGGAAAAGAAGGCCTTTGATCATAGGTGGTATCACCATGCTGTTAGTAATTTTTTATTTGGCATAGAACTTATCTTCATTAGCCAAGATATTCGGAAGGAATGTAAATGTAAGGGTCATATGCTGTTGCATAATCTTGTTAATAATCATGATACTGCTCATAGACGTTCTCTGCAAAAGGGTTCTCTGGTTTATTCTGCATGCTCTAACCTTTTTAGGCTACTATGCTTGATCTTGTTTTTGGGTAGTTATTCAGTTAGAAGAAATGTTATTCAGACATGCCTCTACCATGAGGTGTCTTTAGAAATCCCCGATGGTCTCACTTTTATGCTGCAATTGTTAACCAAGATTTTGTACTGCTTGAATCATACAAGATTACTGTGTGATAAGCTAGGCCTTTTTCTGAGCAGTCTATCAGGGAATATGGCAAAGGGTCATACCAGACAAACAGTAACAAAAAATTAGGAGAAAGGTAAGGAAAAATTGGTTAAACGAGAACCAGTGATTAAAAAAAGAGGAAGGAAATCTAAGTATGAGGAAATTCATAACCTTGCAACAGTATACTCCATAGGTAATCCTTCTCAGGTAAAAAAAATTATTCATGGTTGGGAAAAAGAAAGCTTAGAAGCTGAAGAGGATAATGAGGCAGAGGCAGAGATCATGGACTTCATTATGGACCCTGGTAATACCAGAGGTCACCTCTCTCTTTTCAATCAAACGGTTCATATTTACTTCGTTATGAAGTGTGTTCTTGTGAAATCCATGCAAAATATCCATCCAACTAGCTAGGCATAGGATAAATCAGCGAAAGCAGTAGTGCAGGATGTAGATAATCAACTCCAGCACATTAAAATCACTCAGTACTAGGTGACGGACCGAATTGGATGCATAGAGCAGTAGCTAAAGCAATTACAACAACAGGTCCAACAAATTCAACAAGAAGATATGTCGGGAGCAACGGTGAAAGATCCATCTCCAGTTTAATCTTTAGATTGATAGATTTTGATATAATGTTCTATGTCTTATGACTGTTACAAGTTTTTTGGACTCTAAATTAGCCATATTATGTTATTTAGTTAATTTACTAAACAATGAACTGTGAAATGCAAAAAGTAGATGTAGAAAACGTTTCCAATTTTGGATGGCTTATAATGCCTTAAGGTGGCCAACAGACCTGGTTTTCTTCGGGCAGGTTGAGGTGTTGAATGTTTATCTAATGTAACCTGCTTTATATAGATAAATAGAAAATAGCGAGGCACTACCAAATTGACAAAAAAAAAATGAAGGATGCCCTAATAATATTATATATTAATCATTGTTCCATATTTTTGACCCAATGTAACCATATGTCATTCAAATATTTAATTGATTATGCATGGAGGAACCATTGTATATATTGGAGGAACCATTATATATATGCATATGTCGCACCGAATATAATATATTGAAATTAAATAAATTTCTCTCGTTGAACTTAGAATTAATATAATATATGTGAAATACGAACATCATTAATATATTCCAATGTTCAATGCAACATTAATATAACCTTTCCAACTGCAAGTGATATACCAACCAATGCAATAGATAATACATTTGCAAACAATATGTGCCAACATAAACCAAGTGATGATATGTGCCAAGTGAGAATATGTTTGCAAACCAATTCTGTAATATGTTTCATCATAAGTGAGGTCTGGAATATGCTACACTGATAAACACTCACTACACCAATATAAAAATAATAATGTTGCTCCGGATATAAAATAACAGTACTCCATATATCCTTGTTTCTTTAACACTACATTCTATTGGATAACGTTGTATGGTAATGTGTGTTCAACTATTTCTTTATTAAAATGTTGGTCAGGGGAATGTTAAGAAACATTTGTAGAGGTGGCACTGTGGCATAGGTCTATTATAACCTTATGACTTGTCGTATAATGGCCTAATGGTAATGTTTGCACTGTGGCCCAACTATATTTTATTGTGGCAAGTATATTGGTGTTGGCTGCATGGAGGCTGTCGGTTCTACCTTCCATTTATGGTAATCATACTTCATCAAATATTAAAAAAAAATTCAACTCACTAATAATGACAAAATAACACTGTAAAATGAAACATAAGCTAAGAATAGCCATGTTTTTGACTTGCAACTCTCGCCATTGTAGGGCAAGTAATATTGAAGTGTTGGAATATTAATTCCAAATGCCATAAGCACGGAACAGTAAAACAACGAAGTAATTGTGATGGGATTTTGAAGAGCGACTACATAAATTCCTTATTGGATCAAATAAAAGAAAAGGCGGTGGAAAAGCTTTAGGTCTGATCCACACGCAACCTCTCACATTCAAGTTTCCATACCTATTATATTTTCTGTAACCCCCACATTAAAACTCCACCAACCATATTTATTAACGCACTGCAGCAGGGATAATTTTAAGGATGGAATATCATTTTGAAGTTTAAAACGTTGGCAAATTTCACTAGTCCCTAATATGTGAACTATAAAATTTTGTTGATATGTTTGTAAAATTATACAAATTTATAATGACTTTATATATAGTACCTATATAATGTTGGCTATTTTTAAGGTAAAATAATTTTATAATGTAAAATTTGGGCGAATCATTTTTACAAAAAAATGGAAATTGGTGAATCTTTTTTTTGGAAAAACGATGGAAAATTAGCCCACCTGCGAATATTAGCCCCTAAAATTTTCCATGCAATGCAGCAGCGTTCCGGGGGTCATCCATAGTGAGCCACGGAGGGGTGAAAACAACCCTCGAAGGAGGTGACATCACTCACCTCCGGTCCCACCTCCTCTCCAATCAAAGAAATTCCAGCGGGTAAAGAAAACCCATGGGAAGCTCCTCCTAGCAGCCCCTAGAAAATATAAAAGGGAATAGGGTTTAACCCTATCATGTTTGAAAGACGCAACGAGTTAAACCGCACACATATTGATGAGAGTGATTAACATTGATCTGGGATCAACGGTACCACAAGGGCACAAATAGCCCGATGTTTAAGCAGATGGGGTGCCTCCGCAATTGACCCGCCCATTGAGCGTTGATTGGAGATCGATGACTGAGGTCTACTACGGTAGCACAGGCTGATCTTTTTGAACCCACGGAGGAGTGCCTCCGTAGGGACCCAGAAAGCAGTGCCACCATAGTTAATGTGGCCAACATGCAGATTGACAGTGGTGAATTTTGTTGTTTTGACATTTATTGGCATTCAATTATATTAGGTTACAATGTTTGTATAAATACCTACAGTCGGTTAGTGAATTAAGTTTGGTTGCATTGTAAGACTGTGTATTGTATTTTTTCCCGAAGGTTGAAAACAGAGAGACAGAGAGCAATTGTAAATACTGTGTTTGTAGAAGCTTGAAGAGATTTTTGTGAATCCATAATTGTGTTCTAAAGATAGAATTCTCATATTGTAGCTGATTTTCATGCTTAATCAAATAGTTTGTTTTTTAAGACTCTCTGTGTCCACAATTTAATCTTTAAATAAATCTCTGTGTTGTGGAGAGGAATTGTTTTATTCCTCTGTCTGTGTGTTAATGAATTGTCCAAAAATTCCAACATGGTATCAGAGCTAGTCTAGGCACTTAGTGAACGAAGCAAAGATTGCTCTTCACTGTAGAAGCTCTAAAAATTTTGTTGAAGCGGATTTCTCCAGTAGAGAAAGCTTCTGTTTGTTTTTTTAATTATTACACAGTCAAGGAAACTGTCTAGTTTTTTGTCTGATTTTCTCAGTCATGATGGCAGCAGCAGGCACCAATTTCAAAAATCCCCAACTTCCACAGTTTAATGGGAATAATCATGATTATTGGGCAATCACGATGAGAACTCTATTTGCTTCATAGGATATATGGGAGCTAGTTGATAATGGCTACCCAGAACCAGTAGATGCAGCAGCATTGGTTGCTTTGAAAGCAACAAAAAGAGACCTATTAAGAGATAATAGGAAGAAGGAATATAAAGCCCTCTTCTATCTCTTTGAATCAGTGCATGAGAGTATTTTCCCATGGATTGCAGCAACATCAAAGTCTAAAGAGGCATGGCATATTCTCAAAACTACCTATCAAGGCATGGAGAAGGTGAAGACAGCAAAGTTGCAAATGCTGAGGAGAGATTTTGAAACTCTATGTATGAAAGAGTCTGAAACTATAGACTCATTATTCACTCATGTTATTGGGTTAGTTACCCAAATGAGATCTCATGGAGAGAGAATTGAAGAAAGAAGGATAGTGGAGAAAATCTTGAGAAGTCTACCCTCAAGATTTAATGCCATAGTAGTGGCAATAGAAGAGACAAAGGATATCTCTATATTTACAGTGGATGAGCTTAGTGCATCCATTATGTCTCATGAAAACAAACTGAGCATAGGAACAAATTCCTCATTGGAACAAGCATTCAAGACTCAAATGTCTTTTGGCCGAAGAAGAGGTCAAGGCAGAGCAAACAACAGAGGAAGAGGTAGAAGCCAAAATAGAGGAAGAAATGGCCCTGCAAGTTCGAATGGAAGGAGAAACAATTAGAACAAGAATGAAGGCTCAAGCCAACAACAAGATCATGGAAAAAGGTATGATAAATCCCAAGTCCAATGTCATTATTGCAAGAAATATGGGCACTATGCCAACGAATGTAGGAAAAAGAAAAATGACATGAATAATAGGCATAATGTTAATTTTACAAAAGAAGATAAGAACCAGAAGAATGTGCTGTAAACATGTAATATAGCACAAGATAGACAAGATGATGTATGGTTCTTAGACTCAGGTTGTAGTAACGACATGACTCGAAACATAGCAATGTTTTCCAATCTTGATGAAGATGTTAAATTTGAGGTAACAACAGGAACTGATAGTAAGATATATGTTAAGGGAAAAGGCAGAGTAAGTATCTTGGAAAGAAATGGAGAACATAAATTTGTGCCAGATGTATATTATGTACCTGGCTTGAAATGTAATCTTTTTTAGCATTAGACAACTGATTAACAAGGGCTACAATGTGTTTTTTAAAGATGATGTGTGCACAATCATGGGCATACCTCCAAGCAAGAAAGTCATTGCAGAGGTGCAAATGACAAGCAATAGGATGTTTCCTCTCAAGCTCAAAGCAGACTTGAAGGAAAGAAGAAATGTAGCAGCTGTAACACAAGAGGTATTTCAAGAGGAAGTGAAAGATGAAAATTGGTTATGGCACTTGAGATTTGGACATCTCAATTTCGGAGGCCTGAACTTGTTGCACAGAAAGGGCATGGTAAAAGGATTACCATTGATTGAGAAACCAGACAGCCTTTGTGAAGACTGCATCTTGGGCAAACAACACAGAGAAAGCTTTCGAGTAGGAAAGAGTATAAGGGCAAAAGCACCCTTAAATATTTTCCACTCTAATTTGTGTGGACCAATGCAAATGCCATCTTTAGCTGGCAACAAATATGTTTTGACATTCATAGATGATTACACCAGAAAGACATGGGTGTATGTCTTGAAATAGAAGAGTGAAGTGTTTGAGAAGTTTTGTTACTTTAAAACTCTTTTTGAGAAGCAGAGTGGGCACTACATCAAAGTGCTAAGAACTGACAAAGGTGGAGAATACATCTCCAAAGAGTTTCTGAATTTTTGCAGAGAGAACGACATACAAAAGAAATTTACCACGAGGTACATGCCTCAGCAAAACAGTGTTGTAGAAAGGAAGAATAGAACCATCATGGACATGGTAAGAAGTAAGTTGAAGGAAAAATGTTTGCCAAATGAGTATTAGGTCGAAGTTGTTAATTGTGCAGCATATATCTTGAATAGATGCCCAACTAAAGCTGTCATGAACAGAATTCCTGAAGAATCATGGAGCAACATAAAGTAGCATGTCACCAACATGAGATTATTTGGATGTGTGGCATATGCACATGTCCCGGATCAGCTGAGAAAGAAGCTTGATAGTAAGGGGGAGAAATGTATCTTTGTTGGATACAGTGATGAGTCCAAGGCATACAAAATTTATAATCCATCCACCAATAAAGCTATAATAAGCAGAGATGTGTAGTTTATAGAAGAAGAAGCTTGGGATGGAAGCTTAGAGAAAATAGTGAACGTGAATACAAGTGTGTCTCACGAAGAAGAAGAGGAAGGGACAACAACAAATAATCCTTCCGTGGTGGCTCCTCCTCCACCACCACAAGCACAACAAACCACACCACAAGCTGGAAATAAAATAGCGTTGAGAAATCAAGGAAGTGCTTCTTCAAGCACACCACAGGGAACTGAAACTCCCTCGAGTTCAAGTGGAACTCCAAGTACACCAAGAAGACCGAGATTCAGAAATCTGAGTGAGATTTATGAACAAGGAGAGGTAAATGATAATGCCCATCTGAACTCTTTATTTGCTTTGTATTATCATGTTCATGACCCAATTCATTTTGAAGATGTTGTAAAAGAAGAAAAATGGATTTAAGCAATGAAAGAAGAGATTGGTGTAATAGAAACGAGTAATACATGGGAGTTAGTGGAACTCCCTAAAGGTAAGGAAGTCATTGGAGTAAAATGGGTCTATAAGACCAAGAGCAATGCTGAAGGCAAGATTGAAAGGCAGAAAGCAAGAATTTTTGTCAAAGGCTACAAGCAGCAACAAGGAAGAGACTATGAAGAAACCTTTGCACTGGTTGCAAGGATGGAAATAGTGAGAACAATGTTGTCCATAGGCGCACAACAAAAATGGAAGGTTTACCAAATGGATTTGAAATCTGCATTCCTGAATGGAGTATTGAAGGAAGAGGCATCTGTTGAAAAACCTCCAGGCTATGAAAATGAAGGCCAAGAGCACAAAGTATGCGAGTTAAAGAAAGCTCTTTATGGGCTGAAGCAAGCACCAAGAGCATGGTACAATAGGATAGATGCTTACTTGATTGAAAATGGGTTTGAGAAATTTGATGGAGAACCCACACTCTACATAAAAGAAAATGATGGTAAGATACTTATTGTTGTTTTATATGTAGATGATTTAATATTTACTGGCAATGAAGTTTCTCTCATTGTTGATTTTAAAGAAATCATGAAGAGTGAATTTGAAATGACTAATTTGGTTTTTTTGAGATATTTTCTTGGAATTGAAGTAGAGAAAAATGAAAATGGGATTTTCATTTCCCAAGCAAAATATGTTGAAGAAGTGTTGAAAAGATTCAACATGCAGAACAAAAATGCAGCTTTAACTCCAACTGTCATGGGGTTAAAATTGAACAAAGAAGACAACAACAAGGATTTTGATCCAAAACTATATAAAATCATAGTTGGTAGCCTCATGTATTTGACTACAACTAGGCTGGATATTATAAAAATTGTGAGCTTAATCTCCATAATATTTATGGAAAGGCTGAAAGAGACTCATTGGCAAGAAGCCAAGAGGATTCTAAGGTATGTGAATGGAACGAAGGGGTATGGTATTTTCTACTCCTCATCTGAAAACTTTAAATTGACTGGTTACACTGATAGTGATTGGGCTGGAAGTGTAGATGATAGGAAGAGAACATCTGAATATGTGTTTCATTTGGGATCGGGAGCCATTTCATGGGATTCCAAGAAGCAACCACTAGTTTCTTTATCAACAACAGAGGTAGAATATGTGGCAGCAACAGCAGCAGCATGCCAAGCAGTATGATTGAGAAGAATACTTAGAGATTTGTGTCATGAACAGGCAAAAGGCACTACCATTTACTGTGATAACATCTCAACGATATATTTATCAAAGAATTTTATCTTCCATAAGAGAACAAAGCATATTGATGCAAAGTTTCATTTTATACGTGAACTGGTTAATAATGGTGAGATTGTTTTGCAACACTGAAGAACAGAGGAACAATTTGTTAATATCCTCACAAAGCCATTAACGTAGAAGAGTTTTATTATTTCAGAAAATGCCTGGGTATGCAAGAAAACCCAGCAGTTGAAATTAAGGGGGATTGTTGGAATATTAATTCCAATTGCTGTATGCACAGGACAACAGAATGACGAAGTAATTGTGATGGGAGTTTGAAGAGCGAATGCATAAATTCCTCGTTGGATCGAATGCCAATAAAGGTGGTGGAAAATCTTCAGGTCTGATCCACACACAACCTCCCGCATTCAAGTTTCGTCACCTATGATCTTTTCTCCAACCACCACATTAAAACTCCGCCAACCATATTTATTAACGCACTGCAGCAGCATTCCAGGGGTCATCCATAGTGAGCCACAGAGGGGTGAACACAACCCCCCGAGGAGGTGACATCACTCACCTCCGGTCCCACTTCCTGTCCAATCAAAGTAGTTCCAGTGGGTAAATAAAACCCATGGGAAGCTCCTTCGAGCAGCCCCCAGAAAAAATAAAAGGGAATAGGGTTTAACCCTAGCATATTTGAAAGGCGCGAAGAGTTAAATCGCACGCATATTGACGGCAGCGGTTAATGTTGATTTGGGATCAATGGTGCCGCGGGGGCACAAACAGCTTGATGTTTAAGTATATGGGGTGCCTCCACAGTTGACCCGCGCATCGGGCGTTGACTGGAGATCGACGACTGAGGTCTACTGCAGTAGCACAGCCCGATATTTTTGTACCCGTGGAGGAGTGCCTCCGCAGGGACCCACAAAGCAGTGTCGCCATAGTTAATGTGGCCAACATGCAGATCGACAATGGTGAATTTTGTTGTTTTGTCATTTATTGGCATTCAATTAGATTAGGTTAAAATGTTTGTATAAATACCTACAGTCGGTTAGTGAATTAAGGTTGGTTGCACTGTAAGACTGTGTATCGTATTTTTTCTCGAAGGCTGAAAACAGAGATACAGAGAGAAATTGTAAACGCTATGTTTGTAGCAGCTTGAAGAGATTTTTGTGAATCCAGAATTGTGTTCTGAAGATAGAATTTTCATTCTGTAATTGATTTTCATGATTAATTAAATAGTTTGTTTTTTATGCCTCTTTGTGTCTGCAATTTAATCTTTAAATTAAATCTTTGTGTTGTGTAGAGGAATTGTTTTATTCCTCTGTCTGTGTGTTAAGGAATTGTCCAGAAATTCCAACATGAAGTTCATTTTTTCTCAAACAATTGAACATCAGTGTTGCAAATGATGCAAATTTTCTTGATAAGTAATAGAGCAAGGAGATTTTTATTTTTGGCAGAGCTACAAATGATGACATTGACCCATTGACCCAGATTCACACCAAACATGGCTTCTATTACCCCTAGCCCAAATCTCGACCATCTATCTATCGTATTATGGTTCTCCATTCAACCAAACAAGAAAGAAGTTGTAAATTTAACTTCTGCTATTCCAAGAGGGCAGCATAATAGGTAAACATGCCAGAAGTCAAGAACCACCACTCTATGATTTAAATTGACATCATTTCACCATTTGAAGAATGTTGTTTGGATTTCACTCGCCCTTAATCTGGAGCTGCATATGGGATGCCATCACTGTTCATAGAATTAACCCATTATGTTATTCATCTTTGTTGAACATCGTAATACTCTCGTGTATGCAAAGACGCAGTATTGTATTCCAACAATATTTTCAACATAGTGTTCCATAACATGCTTGATCATAATGTTCCATTATTGTTATCATTATTGTTCCAATTATGCATGATCAAATTCATGAGTATGGTGAAAGTAGGGGACAAGTTTTCATCTATACAACCTCATAGAACGTTGAAGGATATAAAACCTATGCAGCTCCAATCCTGCCTTGATGTTCAACCTATGGGAATCATCATTCTATGGATACAATGTAACATTTCAAAACTAAAAAAGAAACTCTTCCTCTTATTCACTGTAATTTTTCCACTACACGCTCATATCTACACTGACATTACATGGTACTTCACATTCAGATCTACATTGTAATTCTACTATTGCATTTTCATACCTCTAAGGCATCTACTATATTTTTTATACCTCTCAAAATATTTATTTTTTCATCTTTGATTACAATATAGCGTGTTTTCACTCGCATAGATAATGTTGGTCCATTATATAATTTGGCATTAATGTTATGAGTTTTTGCAACTATTGTCTGGCTTCAACGTTCTATATTTAACCTACTAAACTCTATGGGTTGTGTGAAGATGAGGTGGATGTATATTATGCCAACACTAGACGATGCAACATTTAAAGTGAGATGTACTCGGTCTATGTGACACATATCTTCTTTGAGGATCTTTTTAGTGCCATAGTTGGAAACAATTTTTTTTTTTAAATTAACCATTCATCGCTCAGATTTATGTTTTCCCCTTGGCCTCCACCTTCATGATTGGTGTTTCTTCTTTGCTGACTGGATACCTTCTCAACTACGTCCAATTGAAAATTCTTCTTTGTCTCCCTTATGAGATATTATATCATCTTCACTTTCCAAGGGCTTATAATTTTCGCTCTCATTGCTAGCATAGCTCATGTTAGGAGATGAGGATTTTTGGGCAGATATATCTTGTATTAATTTCATGTGTGGAATTACTTGGAATATGTAATTCCTATTTGTCTCAGTTGTGAATTTCAATGTAAAGAAGCTTGCTCCTATTCTTTAGAGTTTTTTAGATCTACTAGTTTCTAAGATTGGTGTGTGGCTGAAATATTTTCTCAACCAACTAAATGTGTGCCCAAGATAGTTTTCCTATCTTAAGATGACACTTCTTGTATATATGTAATATCATAATTGATCAATGAATATAGCATGTATATTCAAAATTTAAGTTGGCCCCTCCTCGCCGAAGAAAATGAGTAAATAAATGAGTGTATTTCAATTTTTTTAATATTTTTTTGTCCATGAAAGTTGCAATGTGGAGAGCCTTTCACTGGTTTTGCTAATTAAATTGGCCAACGAAGGAGAGCCTATTGGGGCGGTCTGAGTGTTTCTTCTGCGTTGAGCTACTGGAGTCGTGGATCTGTTGTGTAGAATGATGGAGTGCCATAATTTAGATAGGTTGTGTTTGGACGTTGGCACCAGTGCGGGGAGTCAAACTCGCAGTCACATTGCAATCATCGTGACATCTATGGAATTTGAGGAGAATTGAGTTCAATTTTGAATGCTCTACTATGTGTTATTGGGATATAGAGTGTTGACTGGTGTGGTGAGATCTGAGTTTGGTGGGATCACGACCTGTGAATCGACCTATCTACAGTGAATGTTAGTTACTCAGTTGGGAGCATAGTGCCCCTGACTGTGGAATTATTCTATTTTCTTACTAGTAGATGTTGAACATGCATTACCTGCATGCCTCACTCTACGAGTCGATGAGACTTTATCCGCCGGTCCTCTTCGAATCTAATAATGCTATCGATAAAGATGTCCTGCTAGACGAAACTTTGGTGGGCAAAGAAAATGGGGTGTCTTATCATCAATACACCATGGGTCAAATGGAGACCATCTCGGGAGCTGACTGTCTCCAATTCAAGCCTGAGAGGTGGGTGAACGAAAATGGCCATTTCGTTCCTCAGAGTCCCTTCAAATTCATGGTTTTCAAATGCGAAGCTCTTTTTTGTCTAGGCAAAGAAATGGAGTTCATTCAGATGAAATATGTTTCAGCCATTACGATTTCGATGTTCACATTAGAGCCCCTCATTGATTTGTGTGATAGAACTCCAAAATATGTTCACAACTTGACTGCGCGTATGGATGGTGGTTTTCTCGTTCTACTACAGAGGATGATGACGCCATTACCTACTTCTTATCCCACTCTAAAGCATAACTATTTGAAAGGAAAAATAGTAAAGGAAAAAATTACACAAATATTTCAGACAATAACACACGCGAGCTACAACTCTTTTATTAATATTAAATATTTTCATCTCTCTGAATAAAATGAACCTGGAAAAGGGTATTTATCCTAACTTTCTTGACATGAACACACTTACCAAACTCATCTATCACATAACTTAACTTGCTCAATGCTCACTTAATTGACTCTCTAACTCACTGACCAAATTTATCTATCAAGACAACTCAACACTTACTTACTTGATTGTCTAAATCCTCATGCGAGAGTTAATTAATTGTTTTAACACTCCCCCTTAATTACGACCACTAAACTAAAACATAATTCATGACAACTCAAACGTTCCTTCTGGTCTATGTCTCAACTAGGCTTACAACACCCAAGTTTCTTTTGTGAAACTCTAATACATCTATCGCTAATGGCTTTGTAAATATATCAACCAATTTATCACTAGATTTAGAAGGCTTCAAGTGAACTTCTCCATTGCTCACAAGTTCTCTAATAAAGTGATATCTAGTATCAATATGATTTCTCTTTTGATGAAACACACTATTCTTGGATAGTACAATCGATGATGTGTTGTCACAGTATATCACTGTTTATCCTTGTTGTTTCTTCTTGATTCCATCCAATACTCCTCTTAACCATATGACTTGACATGTTGCTGAAGTTGTTGCTAAATAGTCTGCTTCTATTGATGATAGTGTCACAATACGTTTCTTCGTATATGCCCATGAAATCACACCTGAACCAAGATGGAACACATAGCCAGATGTGATCTTCCTATCATCCAAACTACTTGCAAAATCACTATCTGTAAATCCAATCAAGTATTTTTTTCTGTACTTGCATACATTATGCCACAATCTCTAGTTCTTGCTATGTATCTCATAATTCTTTTTCCCAAACTCCAATGTGTGTGTTTTGGAGTCTCCATAAATTTGGAAATAAAACTCACTCACATAATATCTGGTCTTGTAGCTATGAGATACATGAGGCTGCCAACCAATATTTTGAATAAATTTGGATTTACATATGATCCTTCATCATCCTTACTTAAATTTGTACCTCTTGCAACTGGTGTAGGTACACATTTTCAATTATTCATCCTCAATATTTTTAGAAAATCTCTGACATATTTATTTTGGCAAATAAAAATTCCTTTTTCATATTTATCAACTTCTATGCCAAGAAAATATTTCATTAGACCAATATTTTTCATCTAAAATCCTTTCATCATGGCTACTTTAAATTCATATAACTCGAGATCACCTGTAAAAATCATGTCATCAACATATAAGCAAACAATAAAAATCTTTCCATGCTCTTTTACCTTTGTGTATAAGGTAGCCTCAATGCTGCTTCTGAAAAATCTATTCTTGATCATGTAGCTGTCAATTCTTCTATATCATGCTCTAGGGTCCTCCTTAAGTCCATAGAGCGCTTTCTTAAACCTCTAAACTTTATCTTATTTACCTTCAACTTCATAACATAGAGGTTGTTGCACATAAATTTATTATTTTATAATTCCATTCAAGAAATCTGATTTGGCATCCATCTGATATACTTTCCATTTGTTCTTAGTTTTTGTTGCTAGAACTACTCTTAGAGTATCCAATCTGGATACCAGAGAAAATGTCTCTCCAAAGTCTATTCCCAGTCTCTGCCAGAATCTGTTTCCTACAAATCTTACTTTAAATCTATCAATTTCATCTTTCTCTTTCAACTTTGTCTTGCACACCACTTCACACCAATGAGTTTTTTATCCTTTTTCAAATTAACCAAATCTCATGTATCATTATTTTCAATAGCTTCAATTTTTTCATCCATGGCTTGCACCCAATTTTCATCTTTGATTTCTTCTTCAAAAGAAGAAGGTTGGAATGACAACAATGCAAAATTTGAACTAACATCCAAATCATCATAAATATATTTCAAACTTCTCATCTTTCTCTTACCATTGCTTGAGTCATTACCTGATTTGCTACTTGGAGAATTCTGGTTTGTTGATCTGGTTGAAGATCCATGCTGCTTTGAAAATCTTGGAGTCCTTGTTGGTGTGACTCTGTTTGGTGTTTTCTCTTTTGATTCTTGTTGATCCTTGTATGCTACATCATCCTTATCAATCAATGGTTCTTGTGCATCAATTATTTTGTCTACAGTCCCATTCCATGACTCTTGTTCTTTGAACACAACATCTCTGCTAATTATTGTCTTCTTCGTGACAGGGTCATACAATTTTTAAGCTTTTGATTGCTCACTCTAACCAATAAATATGCATTTTTCAATTTGATCATCCAATTTCCTCTTATCTGCTTAGGCAAATGTGCATAGGCTACACATCAAAAAACTTTGAAATGAGATACGTTTCATGACATACCTGACCATGCTTCTTCTGGAACTCTTTTCATCAAACTCTTTGTAGGTGATTTATTTATCACATAAACATCACATGAAACTTCTTATTCCCAATACTCATTAGACAAGTTTCTTGCTTTCAACATGCTACTTTTCATGTTCATAATTGTTATGTTGTTTCTCTCCGCTACGCAATTTTTCTGTGGTCTCTATCTAGTTGTAAACTGTCTTCTGATTCCATGTTGTTTATAGTACTCATGAAATATTTTCGAACCATATTGCCCACCACGATCTGATCTCAATACCTTGATCGACCAATCAGTTTGGTTCTCTGCTAAGGCTTTGAATTCTTTGAACTTTGCAAAAGTTTCAGACTTTTGCTTCAAAAAATAAACCCAATTCTTTCTGCTATAGTCATCAATAAAAGTGTCGAACTAACAACTTCCACCAATGAACTGTGTCCTCATAGGTACACACAAGTCTGTATGCAACAACTTGAGTGGTTTCTTTTCTTTGTATGAAATTCCCTTCGGAAAAATTTCATGGTGTTGCTTTCCCAAGACGAAACACTCACAAGTACTAATAGGTTCTTTTATGGGAGGCAATCATCTGACCATCTATTTCTACTGCAAAAATATTAAAATGGAAAAGTTCAAGTGTCCAAACCGAAAGTGCCATAACCAGTAATCATTAGAACATGAAACTATAAAAGAAATTACCAGATCATTGTGATTCATAATTAGAGGAAATATTTTGTTTCTCATCATCTGCACCTTTTATATCAACTACTTTCTTGGGGGTTTGTCATAAATAACGCACCCTGGTCCCTGAAATATAAATCTGTATACTTTCTGCATCAATTGACAAACACTAATCAAATTGTGTTTGAGACCAGGAACATAATATACCTCTGAGATTGTCTTTGGCTCCCCCTGCTTGGTCAGAATGTTGACCACTCATTTTCCATCTACATCCACAGTCTTGTAAGTCCCCAATTTTACCTCTGTCTTCACAGATTGATCCAAATTTCCAACCAAATTATTGTTTCATTTCATGTGGTTATTGAAACCACTGTGTAATAGCCACACCTTATCAGACGATTCATGCATGTTGTTGCATTATAGGAACATGTAATTAGTATTCTCTGTACTAACATTAGCTCTTTTGTTTCCTTGATCAAATATCTTCTTCCTACAATCACGAGCATAATAACCAAATTTATTACAATAATAAGATCTCACATTTGATTTTTCAGATCTATGCTTATTGTTGAATCTTCTACTATTGTTGCTTCCACTTTCATGTTCATTCTCTTTTTGGCCATCTCTTTGACCACCATATCTTCTGCGTCGTCTGCTGCCTCTCGATCGACCTCTATCTCGATCTCTTGAAATAGAAACTTTACTTTTGAAAACAATTTCTATAGTGGAAATCTTATTTTAGTCTACCCTTGCCTCATGTGATAGAAGTGATCCCATCAACTCATCAACTGACATTTTTTCCAAATCTTTTGCTTTTTCTATGACTGCTACCACAACATCAAACTTAGTAGACAAAGATCTAAGGACCTTCTCAATCACTGTTCGAATTTTAATTTCTTCACCATAAATTTTTAACTGATTTACAAGAGACATGAACCTATTCATGAAGGAATCAATGTCCTTTGTCTCCTTCATCTGCATACTTTCAAAATCTCTCCTAGTATTCTACAATTTAGCAATATTGACTTTTTCCATACCTTGATTTCCTTTTGCCAAAGTTTCTGATGCTTCCTTTGCTGAAGATGTGATCATGTTATCTTTTCGAACACTCCTCGGCCCGCTCCCTACTGGATAAGAAGAAATTCTTGTGCATTCTTCCTTTTGTTTTTCTTCCATTGTTCACTCTCTGCATTACTAAGGGCTCATTCTTCTACATTGTTTTGAGGTTGTGCGAACCCAAACTTGACATGATCCAAAAAATATTGCTATTTTAGCATGGTCTCCATCTTATTGGGCCACACATCATAATATTTCCCTGTGAAAGAAGGAAATTGTGGTTGAAAACTGCTTGTGGCCATCTTTATTCTAACAAAAAAGTCACTTCTGAAACCCTAAATTTCTTTTTTGTAAGCTTTACAGAGCTCCAAAAAAAAATAACCCTTATAAAAAAACCCTAAGTTTATTTTTTTATATATATGAAAAATATTTATATAATAAGCTCTTTTAAAAAAAAAACTTATTATAACATCTCACTTTTTAAAAACTTTAAAAATCCTTTTTTTAATATTATATTAAATCCAATATTCAAAAAACCCTTTTTGAATTCAAATACTCATTTTAAACTAACTTAAGTAATGTGATTTGACCTTTCGTATAATATTTAACTCTTAAAAACAATAATTTTGAAGTCACTCGTATGATTCAAAAAACCTTTTGATATGGTCACCTAATGTTTTTATATGACTTACACAATCGAATTTTTTTGTTTTGGTTACACGTCAATAATGCCGATGTTGTTGATATGAGTTACATGAGAACATGCCTCTCAACCATACTGTCTTGCATTAGTCCACTAATACACCGAATTGGAAAGACTTCTCGCGTGCATGCAAATTGCGGTAAGTTTTATTCTTGTAATGCGATTCTTTGCTGAAATGATCAGCATTATAACATTCTTACTATAACGTAGCAGATGTGTTATAGCTTTGAAAATTCTGTTCTCACGTAGGGATGATTGTTGATCTATATTTCCCTGGTATTCAGTAACCTCGCTCTGATAACAATTTGTTGCAAAGGCAGAAGAGTAAAGGGACCAATTACACAAATATTTCACACAATGACACACACAAGCTGTGGCTCTTTTATTAATCTTCAATATCTGTATCTCTCTGAATACAATGAACCCAACTAAGGGTATTTATCTTGACTCGCTTGACATGCACACACTTACCAAACTCATCTATCACATAACACGACTTGCTCAACGCTCACTTAACTGACTCACTGAATCACTCATCAAATTTATCTATCACACAACTCAACGCTTACTTAACTGATTGTCTAATTCTTCATGTGGGATTTGATTAACTAGTTTAACAATAGCTAACATTGATTAATTAAATTACATATCTAATAGCTATCTTCGGGCAGATAAATAGCCCTAAAAAGAAAGTTTATCTAGTGAAATGTCTCCAAAAATAGATCAATAATTTATTCGTTTCCTGAAGAGTTCTTCCCAATCGATTTTGTAATGTTCCAAAATTTTAGCCACAAAGCTAAATGGAACATTAGAGTTAGCAGCAGCTCTAGTCGGTGAATAAATGGGTAGAAAAGCCCATACGTCTCCTAAGGAGGATAAAAACACTCCAAGTGTGAAAGGAGACACTCTTTCTAACTTAATAAAACACCTCCATGTGTGAATAGGGATAAAATCAAGCTGCTTTGATTAAGTCAACAACACAGTTGTGGAGGAGGAGGAATCCAAGGAGGAATAACACAGTTTTGGAGGGATATGTATCTTTGGATAGATATGACCTAATTTGGTGGGGCCAAGGGAAAGAAAAATCATATTTTATATAAGGAAGAGTATGGCAGCATTATTCTTCATGTCTTAGATTATTCTTCATGTTTGCTCAAAGTTTTTCTTCCTCTTGCTGTTTAGTAGAGTAGTAGTGTTGTTTAGCACCGGGTGTTCCCGAGCGGGAATCCCACCTCTTCCCTTTGAGGAGCCTCATTGGGAGAGTTTTTATTCATCATTCCACATCAATTTTTCAGGCCAAGCTTCAGCCAACTTCATCAGTGCATTTTTTCCAGAGATTGTGCAGTGTTGTTGGGTGCAGGAGTGGAAGGGATTGGAATCCCAGTTTCTGAGCTAGTTTCTCAGTGAAGGAAGGTTTCATTCACTTGAGGGACCTGTTTGGAGAGATCCAGAGCTGATTTCAGATATGTGGTATCAGACCACACATTTCCCATACATTCCCAGCGTTGTTCCAGCTAGGGAATGCGTTATTTTGGAGGCAGTACTCAGTGCATGGTTTGGTGGCTCCATTGCAGTGTTTCCTTGTGAACGAGAGGTTCATCCTTTCATGGGAGGAAGCCCTTGAGGGATATACATTAGATCATACATATTCCAGCCTTTTACACTCATGTGATTCAGTGTTGTAGCGGTGATTCAGTAAATTTTTGAATATCATATTTAGTATGTAGAGTGTTTGACAAGAAACCCTTGCCGGGTTCTCTTGTATTTTGTATAAGGAGATTATATATCAGTTATTTAAGCATATTTGATTAATGTATGAGTATATATATTGTTCTCCCATTTTCTGAGTGTAAAACCTCTCTTAGACTTCCCAATCCCTTATGTAACAATTCCGGTATTTTGCAGTCTTATGGTTTTAACACATTTTGGCACTCCTAGGTGTGGGAGATCTGTTTAACCCACCTAGTTTGATTTGTTTCAGCTCTATTCTTGGATTTAGATTTTATTTTGTTTTATCTATGGGATCCAAAGGCACATTTTAGTATTTTATTGCATATATGGCTAAAAATGTGTTTTTAATGCAAGCTTGCTGAGTTATTCTCGATTTGGAATATTACAGTGGTATCGAAGTTTCTTTCTTGGCACAGCCTGTGGATCTCGAGCCATTACATTTCAGAGGAAGAAGAGATGGAAAAAAATCATAATGCTTCAGTATGTGAAGAAATAAAGGAATACAAGATGTCGAAGCTTCTTCCAAAATCTATGCAGAGCTTTCAAGGAGAGCTGAAGAAAATGAGATTGAAGATGGGATCTCCAAGGGAAGTTGGATTTAGAGTTGAATATAGATTTACACATGGTGAGTGTGAGAATCAACTACACTCCATGATGCATAGTACAGTCAAGTGCCCAGATCTATCTTGAGATGGATGGGAGGAGGAAAAATTCCTAAGAGGAGATCTCTTAGTGATTTGTTGCAGGAATATGAATCTCAAATTGAGAGTTTTAGAGGTCATACTGATTTCCAAGGGTTTTGCAAGATCTAGGTGGAGAAGAGCAAGCAACGAGATGTAGATATATTTCTTCTATCTACTTTTTTCGGATCACCTATATGTTCAGCTAGAGCTTGGGTGAAGGAGCTAGATTCCTATTTACAGCTGCACCATATTTCTGAAGATGAAGCCATCAGAGTGTAGAAATTATATAACTAATGTGCTATACATCCAAGATTCTACTGATCTCACATTATTTGACTTTATGCAAAATACATAATCTATTCCACCATTGATCATTTGCGGAAATTAAAAAACTAGATCACAATGCATACACATGAAGCAATAAAAATTACACACATTAACACAATTGTTTAAGGGGAAAGCCTGAAGCTGAAAACCCCAACTATCTGTATATAATATATGTCATAGAGATCATAAAATAATCCTCATACAAAGCTGATCATATCAAGCTCTCAGTACAATACAATCGCTACACACTAATCAGAAGAAAACAACAAAAACATGCACTGATTTTTGCCCTCCTGATAGCCTGCCTCTACTGGGCAATCCTTGTTGAAGAATACCTATGAATGAATTCGAATTCCTCTAGCTTGCACTGCTCAATCCTCATTTTCATCTCCAGTGAATGTGTGATGCATTGAATGCATCACTATAGTCACAAATGATAGTCACACTTGCCCTTTCACCTATCTCTCCACTGAGTCTCCACTGATCTGTCATGCACTGTAGTTAACTACTGTCTCTGTCTAGTTGATTATGAGTTAATATTTAGTGAATTAATTAACTAATTAATTCACTCCACTCTCACCAATGTATCAATTAGTTAGAAATAGACACAATTAGTTTCAATTGAGCTTAACTCCAAGGATGTATTTAAACTAAAACAAACTCCACCAACTACTTCTCCAACTCCATCATAACTCTGCCACTTGAGTCCTAATTGAAGTCCTCATGCATGAACCCCTAGTAACCCTAGGAATTGTGTAATTCCTTCATCTAGCTGATCTACCACATCTGTTAACTGAAATTAAGTCCTCCAAGAGAATAAGATATTATTTAGGGTCTAAATATTACTAAGAGCTAATAATATTCGACACTTCTATTTTTAGACTGGCAGTCTAAAAATAGACTTCGCCCAATATGTCTAAAAATAGAAATCCATCTATTTTTCCAACTTGACCAACCATCCACAAATAGCATCCTGCAACTCCTGAAATATGGTCTCCATGTCTAAAAATAGACATAGTCTAAAAATAGAGATAGTCTAAAAATAGACATAGTCTAAAAATAGACTTTGCGCCAAAAATAACCTGCGGGCCCCACTTAGTGAAGGCGAATATTTTCACTAAGCTCATCATCTTGTTGAATCTAAACACTCCCTCTCAACAAGACAGGGATTACCTTTCACCCTGATCATGTCTATATGGTATTTGAATTTTCTCCTGGTGAGCGCCTTCGTCAGAATATTTGCATCCTGATCTTTCGTAGGAATGTACTGAAGCAACATGACCTTTCGCTACACACAATATCTGATATGATGGTATTAGATATCAATATGTTTAGATCTATCATGAAACACAGGATTAACCGAGAATTTAATGCAACTCTGATTATCACAATGTATCACAGTAGGTTCTAAATGAGAACCGAACAAACCGACCAGGATCTTCCTCATCCATATGGCCTCACATGCAGCCAAACTTGCTGCCATGTATTCTACCTCTGCTGAATTGAGTGCCATGGATATTTTTTTCCTACTGTACCAAGAAACTACTGTAGATTCAATATTGTAAATCCCTCTAGATGTGCTCTTTCTTTCTATTTTCCTTTCTGCCCAATCTGCATTCGTGAAGCCATTCAACTTCACCTCATTCGACTGTTTGTACCACAATCCATACTTAGATGTGCCCCTGAGATATCTCAGGACATGCTTGCTTGTCTTCCAAAAGAGCTTGGTAGGCTTCACCATCGCTTGTGAAAGCTAGTTCACCGCATAGCATATGTCCAGTCTTGTATTAACTAAATACATGAGCGAACCAACCAACTGTCGATAAACAGTGGCATCCACTACCTCTGCCGATGTAGCATCCTCTTTGCTCCAACCACTAGGAAGAGGAGTGTCGATAGGCTTGTAGCCTTGCATGTGAAACTTCTCCAGTATCTCTTGGGAATACTTGCCTTGAGATACAAACAATTCACCTTCCCGCTACCAAATTTCCAATCCCAGGAAATAATGAAGGAGGCCCAAGTCCTTCATTTCGAACTCCTTTGCAAAATCTGCCTTGCATGAGTGTATCAACAGTTCATCACCCGTTAGTATTAAATCATCTACATAAAGCACAATGATCAAAATCTTACCCTCCACCACAATCTAGTATAGGTTTGGATCCGCGTCACTCTTGGTGAAACCAAGTTCGATGAAATAACTGTTGATCCGTGTGTACCAAGCACGAGGTGCTTGTTTCAGCCCATACAACGCTCTTTTGAGCCTGCACACATGTGACTCGTTGCTAAAGATTTTAAATCCTTCAGGCTGCTGAATGTACACCTCCTCCTCAATGATTCCATTGAGGAACACAACCTTCACATCCATTTGATGAATGTGCCAACCCATCTGCGCTGAGAGAGCAAGGATGGTCTGTATGTAAGAATACCTTGCGACAGGTGCAAAGGTTTCTTCACAGTCGATCCCCTTGATCTGTAAGAAGCCTCAGGAAAAAAATCTTGCCTTATACTTCTCAACGCTCCTATCAGTAGCTTGCTTCACTTTGTAGATCCATCTCGAACCTACCACTGATTTCCCCACCAGCCTTGGAACAATCTCCCAAGCACTTTTTCTGATAATCGAATCATACTCCTCCACCATGGCATCTATCCCTACGTGATCCTCCACAACTTCCTTGAAAGAGGATGGTTCTATCACGATACACTTGCTCATAAGAGCCATGTATCCAGTAAATCGGTTAGGTGACTATCTCTGTCTGTGCTATGATGTAGGGACTCCTACATTCTATGCAGCATTGAGTTTTAGTCGCTCAGCTTCCATGGTACACTTCTGCCCGGTTCTGATGTTTGGCGCTATATGAATGGTTTCTTCCACTCCATGAATCTCTTCCTGTGGCTGATCCACATCTAGAGGTTCATATTTAGGAACAAGTAGCTCCTCCTTTGCATGCAAGTGTAGCTCCCTCTCAAGCGACAACTTCATGGCTTTCTCCTCATGAAATTTGATATCCTGTCACATGACAGTCATTCGACTATCTGGAAAATACACATGATAATTGTGGGTTTTTTTTGTGTACCCCACAAATATCCCAACTTTTGCAGTCGGTTGCAGCTTCTTCCTGGCATCCATTGTCACATGAATGTAAATAGGTGAGCCAAAAATCTTCAAATGAGAAATATCAGGTTTCTTACTAGAAAATGCCTCTTTGGGTGTACTCATGCGAAGTACTCTATGAGGACAACGGTTTTGCACATAAACTACAGTGTTGCATGCTTCAGCCCACAAGTGTATTGGTAGGCCCTGATCATGCATCATTGCCCATGCAACACCCACGAATGTTTTGTTATTCCTCTCAGCGACCCCATTCTGCTGTGGGTTGTGGGGCGCTATGAGTTCTCTTCGAATTCCTTCTTTGCTACATAAGTCTTTGAATTTTCCAGAGATGTATTCACCACCTTTGTCACTCCGTAGAGCCTTCACTTGCTTCCCCGATTCTTTCTCCACCAACACTTTGAACTCACAGAACTTTGAGTATGTCTTGCTCTTCTTTTGCATGAAGAAGATCTAGCACCTATGAGAAAATTCATAAAAAAAAATCACATAATACCTGTGTTTTTCCATTGAAGCAACCGAGAAAGGTCCACACACGTCTGTGTGAATTCTCTCAAGGATCGTCAAAGCACAACTATCCTTCTCATGAAAGGTGGTATTCACAAAATTACCCAAAATACATCCCTTGCACTGATTTGACTGCGCAAGTGTACCTTTGGGAAGTCCTGTATAAATATGCTACAAAATCTTCAAGGTGCCATGGTGAAGATGGCCCAATCTCTGGTGCCATAATTCGCCTTCATCTCGGCTCACCACTTCTTATGCTTTGCCCACCATTGTAGCGCAACCATCTACCTCTAGCTTGTAGAGATTCTTAACTCGAATCCCTATCCTCTTGGTTTGACCCGTTGTTTTATGCCGCAAGAAAGCTATTCCATCACTAAAAACAACATCATAACCCTTGTCTTCCAGCATCGCTACAGAGACCAAGTTCTTCTTCAATCTTGGAACATGCATGACAACCTTCAATATGAAAGGTTTACCTGACTCCCTCTCAAAGGAAATGGTACCAATACCAGTTGCATTGTATCTACCATCATTGCCCATCTCGATGTGCATTGCAAGATCCTTCTCCTCCAGATCACTGAATAACTATTTGTCCCCCGTCATATGGAAAGACGCACCACTATCAAGAAACCACACCAATCCAATTGCGCTTGAAACCAAGCATGCGGTCAAGAAAAATTCGAGCTCAAATTGCGAGGCTAAGGCCTCTCCCACTGTAGATCCAACAGCGCTCTTATTCTTCTTCTTTTGCGGGCAGTTAGTGGCGAAATGACCATGCTGGTGATAGTGAAAACACTTCACCTTGGACAAATCTTGCTTCTTTCCTTTAGCTTCGGATTTGGATTGAAATTCCTTTCCTTTCCCTTTCCTTGATTTGGAATCCAAAGTTAAATTTTATTCATATTCATTCTTGGATGAACATCCATCCCTGGTCATCCGCCTTATCTCCTCCTGCACAAGATCCGACCAAAGTCGCTCCCAATCTGGCAGTTTCTCCCGACCATTGACAGAGTCCTGATAACTATGCCAACTCTTCGGTAATCCAAGGAGAGCCAAACTCACAAACTCGTCAGCCACAACAGTAATCCCCACACTTCTCAGCTCATCCCTGCACTGGAAAAACTTCGTGAGGTACTTGGGAATGCTGTTTCCCTTCTCCATTTTTATTTTTCTGAGCTTGCATTTCAGCGCCAACTTCCTATGGTCGCTGCTAATTTGGAAAAAATATGTCAAAGCCTTCCACATCAAAAATGGAGTGGCCTTCCCATGAAGGATAGACACAATATGGTCCTTTACACCTTCCAATAGAATTCTTCGACACTTTTCTACCTTCTTTTGCCATGCATCAAGTGCGGCTGCATCGCTAGAAGTAGGCTTCGAAATGTCAACATCTATGAACTCCTTCAACACATTATCATCCAGCACCGCCTCCATCCTGTCCTTCTAGGCTATGTAATTCGAGATGCCCTCAAGCACATACTCCAATCGCAATCCATTGAAAGACATTTCGAAGTATACTCAACTTCTGCACCAAGAAAACACTGCAGCAAATTCGAATTTCCACCAGCACAAAACTCAGTCAGCTTCAATAATTGCAATCTCCAATGATCAACACGGCTCTTATACCATGTAGAAATGATATAAATAATGCGTTATACATCCAAGATTCTCCTGATCTCACACTATTTGACTTTATGCAAAATACAAAATCTATTCCACCATTAATCATTTGCGGAAATTAAAAAACTAGATCGCAATGCATGCACATGAAGCAATAAATATCACACACATTAACACAATTGTTTAACAGGAAATCCTGAAGCTGAAAACCCCAAATATCTGTATATAATATATTTCATAGAGATCATGTAACAATCCTCATACAAAGCTGATCATATCAAGCTCTCAATGCAATACAATCGCTACACACTAATCAAAAGAAAATAACAAAAACATGCACTTATTTTTGCCCTCCTAATAGCCTGCCTCTATTGCGCAATCCCTGTTGAAGAATACCTCTGAATGAATTCGAATTCCTCTAGCTTGCATTGTGCAATCCTCATTGGCATCTCCAATGAATGTATGATGCATTGAAGGCATCACTGTAGTCACAACTGATAGTCACACTTGCCCTTTCACCTATCTCTCCACTTAGTCTCCACTGATCTGTCATGCACTATAGTTAACTGCTGTCTCTGTCTAGTTGATTATGAGTTAACATTTAGTGAATTAATTAACTAATTAATTCACTCCACTCTCACTAATGTATCAATCAGTTAGAAATAGACACAATTAGTTTCAACTGATTTTAACTCCAAGGATGTAGTTAAACTGAAACAAACTCCACTAACTACTTCTCCAACTCCATCATAACTCTGCCACTTGAGTCCTAACTGAAGTCCTCATGCATGAACCTCCAGTAACCCTAGGAATTGCGTAATTCCTTCAGCTAGCTTATCTACCACATCTGTTAACTGAAATTAAGTGCTCCAAGAGAATAAGATATTATGTAGGGTCTAAATATTATTAAGAGCTAATAATATTCGACACTTATATTTTTAGACTAGCAGTCTAAAAATAGACTTCGCCCAAGTAGGTTTCCATTGACACTTTCCACCTTTGACTGATGCAGACACTTTAGTTTTGCACACTTGGGAGGAGGCATTAGATGACAATTTATTTGTAGTTTCTCTTGATGCAGTGATGGAGGCTATTGATGGGAGGCCACATGAGGAGGAGGGGAGAAATTTTTCTCTCCTTATACATTTTCTTGAGGACAAGCAAAGATTTTGGAGGGGAGGACTGTAATGTTCCAAAATTTTAGCCTCAAAGCTAAATGGAACATTAGAGTTAGCAACAGATCTAGTTGGTGAATAAATGGGAAGAAAAGCCCATAAGTCTCCTAAGGAGGATAAAAAAGCTCCAAGTGTGAAAGGAGACACTCTTTATAACTTAATAAACCACCTCCATGTGTGAACAAGGATAAAATCAAGATGCTTTGACTAAGTCAACAACGCAGTTGTGGAGGAGGATGAATCGAAGGAGGAATAACACAGTTTTGGAGGGAGATATATCTTTGGATAGAGATGACCTAATTGAGTTAGGCCAAGGGCAAGAAAAATCATATTTTATATAAGTAAGAGGATGGAATCATTATTATTCATGTCTTATATTATTATTCATGTCTGTTCAAACTTTTGCTTCCTCTTGCTATTTAGCAGAGTAGCAGTGCTGTTTAGCACCAGGTGTTACCGAGCGGAAATCCCACCTCTTCCCTTTGAGGAGCCTCATTGGGAGAGTTTCTATTCATCATTCCACATAAAATTTTTAGGCCAAGCTTCAACCAACTTCATCAGCGCTGTTTTGCCAGATATTGTGCAGTGTTGCTGGGTGTAGCAGTGGAAGGGATTGGAATCCCAGTTTCTGAGCTAGTTTCTCAGTGAAGGAAGGTTTCCTTCACTTGAGAGACCTGTTTGGAGAGCTACAGAGCTGATTTCAGATCTATGGTATCAGACCAGACATTTCCCATACATTCCCAGTGCTGTTCCAGCTAGGGAATGTGTTATTTTGGAGGCAGTACTCAGTGCATGGTTTGGTGGCTCCATTGCAGTGTTTCCTTGTGAATGAGAGGTTCATCCTTTCATGGGAGGAAGCCCTTGATGGATATACATCATATCAGACATATTATAGCCTTGTACACTCATGTGCTTCAATGTTGCAGTGGTGATTCAGTAAATTTATAAATATCATATTTTGTATGCAGAGTGTTTGACAAGAAACCCTTGCCAAGTTCTCTTGTATTTTGTATAAGGAGATTAGATCTAAGTTATTTAAGCATATTTGATTAATATATGAGTAGATATATTGTTATACTCTTTTCTAAGTGTAATCCCTCTCTTAGACTGCGCAGTCCCTTATGTAGAAACTCCAGTATTTTGCAGTCTCGGGGTTTTAACACATTTTGGCAATCCTAGGTGTGGGAGATCTGTTTAACCCACCTAGTTTGATGTGTTTAAGCTATATTCTTGGATTTGGATTGTATTTTGTTTGATATATGGGATCCAAGGGTCCATTTCAGTATTTTATTGCATATATGGCTAAAAATGTGTTTTTAATGCAAGCTTGCTGAGTTGTTCCAGATTTGGAATATTACAGATTTTGAGTGTTTATCAAACTTATAATTTTGTTTAAATTATATGGATTGATGAATAATGTCGCTATAATTACACAATATTTTTTTTTGATCTGTTCAAGTGCACGTTATCAAAACTACCATTTCTGTCAATGTGCATTTGTGAGAATGCATTGTTCTGTGTCTGGCCAGGTGTGAGACACTATTATTTTCATTGGTTCAGTGAGGGCTTCATTGAGTCGTGATATTACTGGATCGTAGAAACTTTTGCTACCGTCCCAATGAGTTTAATTCTATACTTTGCAACCATTAATTTTTCTAGATGTTGTTGTTGTTTTGTGTGTACGTGTCATGTCAATGTAAACCTAGTTGTAATTTAAGTGAAATTGGTGTTACTAACTATTATCAAAATTTTGAGTGCTTGTTGGAACTTGTCATTCCAACAATACACAAATTTGTATGATATGATGAAGACACGATACTGAAGATGGAAATATCGTAGATGCATCAGCGATTAAAGGATGTTGGACAACAAGGGAATGCTTGTGTGTGCTAATGTTTATTTGTGGGATAGACTCATGATGATAGTTTATTGTGTCAAATACATTTATTAGTATGCAAGTCTAGGATGTTTAGTAGTAGTGTTTGGAAAGTATGTACCTAGTAACTCCAAGAGTTGGAGTTTTGTTGTAAGCCTTGTAAGGCATGTGTATACCCATAAAGTTCATGTTAATATTAAAGTTATTTTGTATTTGAAAGGTTGGTTTGTGGTAAGCCATAAACCATGTGTGAGAGTGAAGTGGATAGGGATTCCTATAGGCATGGTTTAGGGTGAGTCAACAAAACCCTTGGTATGGTTGAGGGTCAGCTGAGAAATCCATGAGCTTGGTTAATTGTGGTATGTGTTGAGCCTTCGTGGTTGCATTGAGCCTTGATGGTTGTGTTGTGCCTTTGTGGTAGAGTTGAGCCTTGGTGGTTTTGTTGAGCCTTAATGGCAATTCGGAGCCTTGGTGGCTGAGTTGAGCATGCTTATGTGTAATCTGATAAAACTCATGATGATGATGTTGGAGGGGGATTTGTAGGTATAGGTACAGGTACATGTATGCAGATAATGGTTGACAGAACCATGCATACGAAGGGCATCCTAGTAGGTTGGCAGTTGTGGCGGTTGGGAACCCATGCATTTTGGTTCATGGTCACTCCTTTATATGGATGTTGACATATTATTTTTTGATGTTTGACCACACTTAGACATTGCAAATTGATATCGAGACAAGTAGCCATTAAGGGGGTGACTTGGAAAATGTAATTCCTACTTGTCTCAGTTTTGACTTTCTAGGTAAAGGAGTTTGATCCTATTCCTTAGGGTTGTTTAGATATAGTAGTTTCCTAGATTGGTGTCTCATTGAGATATTCTATCAACCAACTAAATATGTGCCCAATATAGTTTCCCTATCTTGAGACGACACTTCTTGTATATATGTAATATAATAATTAATCAATTAATATAGTTTGCATGCTCAAACGTTAAGCGACCTATAATGAAAAGATAGGGGATTCATATAGAAAATTTCCTAGAATACCATCATTACTATGAATATGACTATCATTAGATCTCACTGCCAGATGAATTCTCATTGTTATGTAGTAATCGAAATTCATTGAACATGTCCATTTATTGTTTCAATCAACTTCCTTTCAACGTGCATTTCTTTTTCACCTTGGATCAGTATGCTTTTTGTATTGTAGAAAATGGGTAGCATCGTTGAAGACTAAAGGGTTGATATTGGATGGGAATTTTTTCGCCTCTTTCTTGCCTCATTACCATAGTACTGAATTTTTGTTCCGTAATTACCACAAATTCCACCAATTTTGATCCATTGCAACTACCACATCTATCCCCCTTTCCCTTGCTTATAGGGATGAATAAGATACAAATAAACATACATGAGTTTCTCTTCTTCCTCTTGTTTGATTGGTTATGTTGTCGAAACTCATTGTATAACCCCAATATTTGTCTCTATTACATGAATTTTCTCTGGACAGTTTGGATACACACAAATTATTGCATTATTTCTCTCTGTAGAATAACATGTCTCTCATAGTTTCTTTGAGCAATGTGCTAGTTTTGGTGTTTCATTCCTAAATCTGCTTTCAAGGCATGAATGCAAATTTATACCTCCATAAGTTATCTTGTTTTCAAGTGATTTCTATAAACAATAATAGTCATTTCTTTTAGAAATGTTAATAAGTATTATTTTCTTCGCTGATATATGAAGTTATGATTGATACATATAATTTGTCCACTCTTAGGTCCGTAGGTTCTAAAACTGCATAATTCAAGCATTATATAATATCTTGTAAAACTAATTTATATGACAAATTCCTTTGTCTTAATTCATGTGTAGATATAGTCTCTTCATATTTTTTCTTTCTTCTAGTTCATTCTTAGTTCTTCTCCCCCCTAAGATGGTGCTATTATGAAATAGACCAATTTCCTCATTGCTTCCATGATCATATCCCCCGGGGACCAAGTCGACTTAACTTTGTCATTGCAGTCACGTGTTTCTCCTTTTTCTTCATCTTCCACACTTTACTGATCTACCTTATTTCATGTGCATTCGGTTTTGACTCAGTGTTTGGCCTGCTTTGATTGGATTACATCATCTATTTAGATTTATTTATAGTTTGGTAGCTTGAAATATTTATCTTTGTTGCCAGGGTTGCTAAATAAATAACACCTTTTTTGGTAATGAAATGGAGGAAATGGTATGTTTCTTCTTGAGTTCATGTTATTCTTTATAATTTTTGCATTCAATATCTTTATGTCAAAATCCATTGCATAAATAAAATTGACCATAGAAATTATTTGTGTACCTAATGAATGATTATTTTCTTTGTTTTCTTTCTTGAAGAGGCCTTCTTATTTTCTTTCCTCTACATTATGTTGCTACGTGTCCTTGTTCATGGTAGGAAAAATAATTGATATCTTTCACAGGAGAAAATATTCTCCTTTGGTATCTTCCAAAATTTTTCACCTCATCTCCAGTAGCAAATTCTCTTCTTACAAAGGACACTTTCTTCAAATCATTCTTTCCATTTTGATTATGTTGCTTGTATTTATTTATTTATTTATCAATCATGTTGTTGTTGGATTCTAGTCATGTAGATTTTTTATACAATTTGTTCTTTTCATCTACCTCACTTCTAGCTGAGACAATATCAACCTCTAATATTTCACATTGTACCTCATTTTACTTCAACTGATTGTTCATAATCTTTTATATTATCCTTTCCTCTTTAGGTTGTGTCTTCATATTAATAATTACTTCCTTGTACTCATGTTGCCTCTCATCACAGATATGCACTAGTGTCTTCAGGTATTTGTTTTCATTGTTCAAATTATATATTTATGCCAATGCTAAGTTAACCCTAGCTTAATGTTCATCTCTCTTATCTTCATGAGATTCAAGTACATACACACATGTAGAGATTTCATTTAGTTGAACACTTTCCTTTTGAAATTATTTTTTCTTCTTTCTCTTTTCTTTTTCTGCACTTCTTCTATTAGTCTCCCCTTCATACTTGAGCTGCAATGTATGCCACATTTCTTTTACAGAATTTAAATATATTAATGTATCAAGATCCTTATTATGAATATTGTTATAGATTGGAATTTTTTCTTGATAATTCCACTATTGTTCTTGCATGAAGGGGAAGTATTTATTGTATCCTTCACAGACTTGCTTACATACACCAAGTCCATAAGCTATTTTTTCTGACTTTACCTTATCTCCCTACTCATGAATTTTTTTTGCACTTAGCACGAAAACACCTTGATAGTCCATGAATCAAGTAGGTCTACCTTCAAGTTCTTAGGTTTGCACCGAAGGAACTGAATTTTACACCAATTGATGAAAACTTGACTAAACTAAGATTCGAGTGGGTTGGGGGTGAATCAATTTAGTAAATTCATGGACATTAAATTGTTTGCTTTTAAAAACTTGTTAAATTATTGTTAAATGAGCGTATTAACACACTATGACCAAAAAATTGAATATGTGCACAAGTAATAAGTAATCCAAAACATCACATGAACACATAACATCAACACACATGGACACCAGATATAAGTGGAAACCCATAAAGGGAGAAAACTATGATTTATTAATTTTTTGATGCAAAGGAAAGCTCCTAATCCCTTGTTACATCTAATTTTCTGTAGGCTCCAACCTACAAGGGGTTACTACCTCAATGTTTCTACAAGATAGAACATGCAAGGAAGTTCCAACTCCCATAAGTTTTTTGTAGGCTACAACCCAAAGGAGGTTCCTACCTCAACAGGTTACAACCTATTCTTTATCAAGTTCTAGCTTGAAAGGAGACTACAATCCCTTGATACATATTAGAAACAACATGATGGTTTACCTGGTCATTTTCATATCTCCATCTTTATCTCTACCTCTTCTTCCATTCAAATATGCTCCACATCAACTTCATATGTCTCGAATAACTCATAGAAAATAAACTCTCAAATGGTCTCGAACTCTCTTACACCTCATTGCCTTGCACTCATTCATACAATCTTTTAATATTTTGAATATTAAAACACAATTAAGAGCTCCAAATATTATTTCCATCCACCTGTAATGATTAGATACACCAACATAATATCAATACCATGCAAGTAAATAATACATTAGAACATCATAACTTATATGTAAAACATTCACTTTCTAATGTAAGAAATATGAAAGCAACATATAAGAGAAATATATCACTCTCGAGTATAATATTTCTATTCTCCAACCTCTTTCTTAACAACTTATTCATGTCATTGTCTCAGAAACCTTGACTCTTTCCTTTTTTGTTGATGGATTATTTCCATTGATCTGATATAGTCTTGCCTTGGACTTTCATCACAACAATTTTTAATCTGAACTATAATTCCTCGAGTTGTTTCTACTCCTAATGTTATCTCGATAGCCTCTTGCTATTATATAATGCATCTCATGTAACCATAATGCATAAATATCTTTCTTCTCCTGCTAGTCATTTCTATTATTCCTCCTTTGTGTTCTCCTTTCTTGTGTTTCCTTTCCTTCTCTTTTACCATCAATGACAAAAATGCCAAGAATGGCGCAAGAAGGCATTTCATCTCAACTTTTCGCTAGCCTTGTCCTACATGAGTTGAGAAAATGATGAACCGTTATGAATATTTGTTGGGACATTATTGACTATTATGAGATGATGAAGAATTTTCATCATGTTCCCACAAGTGAAGCAACTTGCATAGTACAATGTCCCAAAATTAATCAATGTGAAGAGCATATTGAGTTTATTTCCTTTGTGCCAAGATTTTTATTTATTGGCCATGTGTCTTGTTCTCTCCATTGGCCTTGTACACTTTCCAACAAGTGTCAAGTTTATGCAGTCGCAGTGGGTGTATCCTTATGAAATGTTATTATTTATTATAAGTCTAAATAATCTTATGGTTATCTCTTTAGCATGTTGGTTGGTTAGTTGCTATTAGTAATTTCTTGGTTTGTATGAAATTATATTTTATCAATTATAAGAAGGGATTCTTTGAGAAGAAAGGAAGTAAAAAAGAAGAAAAGCAACAAAGGAAACTATACTATCTGCTAGGGATATTATCTAGTTTTTTCTTTCTTGCTTAGTTATGAGACTTTTATAAACTACTGTGACAAATCCAAGTGATCCTTTAGCTGCAAATACATAATAAAATTAGTGTTTTTTCAGAGGAAAAAAATAAGGTCGGTCGCTTTGGCATAGCGCTCAAGGAAGTCTAGGAAAACTACAATTTTCTTCTTTCTAGTTTGGATGCAATTTGTTGAGTAGGAAGTTTACACTCTTAGATCACTAATACTAACATCAAAAATTCAATTACTCTACCAAAATAGAGCTATTTCGTGAACAATTCCCCATATTAAGGTTCTTCACCACATTAATTATTATTTCCACTCAGCGCATTATGCAACCCAGTATGTGGGTGATTAGTGATTTGTCTGTGTTGAACTTGGAGTTCAAAAATGTCTATTTTAACATAAATAAATAAATAAATAAATAAATAAATAAATAAATAAATATATATATATATATATATATATATATATATATATATATATATATATATATATATATATATATATAATCAAAAACAAAAATGAATAAACATGAGAGAGTGTAGATTTCCACAGTTGTTCATATTGAGAGAATTTCTCCAGATGAAATTATGTAGAGGATTTTTAATATTTTCAAACATTTCAAGCCCTCCTAATGATAAGTGGGGTTTCCATTCTCTCAGTATGAATAATCATTCACTCTCACTCTCATTCATAAAAATACTTTAATATACCAAAGTAATTAATTTCAAAATGAATTTAATAAATATTTAAATAGAGAGAGTTAAAAACACAATTTTGTGTTGACCATAACAAAATATTTCAATACCCCCAAAAAGTAGGTAATTGTTAAAAAAAAAAAATAGTGCTTAGTAAAAATAATAAGAGAGATGTATAATACATTTAATTTTTAGAATAAAAATAAGGGATTAAAAATATTACTTATAAAAAATTCAATGTGGGGTATAGATAAAATTCCAATGCTTATATTAAGTAAAATATTTCCATATATATATATATATATATCTCTCTCTCTCTCTCTCTCTCTCTCTATATATATATATATATATATATATATATATATATATATGTATGTATGTATGTATGTATGTATGTATGTATGTATGTAAACAAAATTGAGATAATCCCATTATTCTACTTTTGGTCACTTTTCATGTACATACTTTTTTGTCAATTTTGTATGAAATCTAGTGAAGATTTGTTGGAATTACAAGTTTAAGCCGAGTCGTGTACACATTCCAAGTGCCCAAGAAGATTTTCAAGGAATTGAATCCAGTTACAAATTCCAAATTAATACAATTTAAACTGTGAAAAATCTCTCTCTCTCTCTATATATATATGTGTGTGTGTGTGTGTGTGTGTCTATATATATATATATATAGATATATATATATATATGAATGAAAGACCAAATTTACAACAAATTGTTTTAGCAAGGGAACCTGACTAATTAAAGTAACCCTTAGAGATAAGGCACCAAATCTATGGTTGTAAGCCATTTTTCAATTTTTACCCCTTGCACCCCAATAAAAGATAATCCCTCTCAACACTTACTACTAGATCTAATAGATATATACTAGTTGTATCAAACCTATAAAGTAGAGGCCACTTTATTGGCTGACAATTTTTGTCCCGTATTTGGTCCCACTTATCCCTATCACCACAACATTTTCCTTGTTAGGATCACTCCCTTATTTTTGTTATCCCTCAATTTCTTTCTCCCATATTTCCAAAAGCCTCTTCGATGAAGCTGAAATTTGTATTACATTTACAAAACTGTAATCATTTATCATTTATGAAAATTATGAACATTTCCATTTTGTCCTTAAATTCCTCCCAGACATAGAATTAGAAAGAATATATCAGTGCGAGAGAGGTATTTGTCCATAATTTGATCCCACTTAACAATACTAATTATTCCAACTATTTCTTCTGCAATGTTAATATGTCCAGTAAACATATTGGGTAATCTCACACGTTCCACCAACTATGTTACCACTTCTTTTTTTTTTTTTTTTTTTTTTTTCTGTGACGAGTGTTTTCATATTTAAACCTTACTCTCTATTTATAATTCAATATAATATATTTGTAAAATAGATTCATATATGCATAATATAACCTATTACACAACTTCTTGTTGTAAAATACACTATCCCAGATCCATCTTAACTCCGGATATATCAAGCACCAAGAGGGATCAAATATCTTGACGTGAAAACCTCTTTTTTTAGTGCAAAACATGAGGAGAGGCTTGCACCTCAAGAGATTTGATCCCTCTCGGCGCTTGATAGATCTACAATTAAGATGGATCTAGGCTAGTTATAGTCATGTCTGAAAAACTCGAGGAGAGGTTTGTATCTTGAGAGATTTTATCCCTCTCAGTGATTGATAGATCTAAATTTAAGATGGATATAGGTTGGTTTTAGTTGTATGCGCCCAAGGAAAGTCTATCGAATATATGATTAATTTCATCAATAATATGTAAATAAATCTAATATTAATATAATCATTTTAAATATGCTAAATATGTCTAAGATTAATCTCATCATTTTAATTTTAAATTTTTTTAGTTACCTTAGGTTGTTGAGATTATAAATGTTGTTAATAACTTTAATGATGAAATAAAAATTTTGATTGCAAAGTGATGATGTAATAGTGTTTCAAATGATAGAAAATGTGAATAATAAGAATGTAGTCAATCAGAAAAATCTTCATTGTGATCAATCTCAAACTAATTTCTTTTACTATTTTTACTATCACCCGTGTTAATTTTTTCATCTTCTCGTATCGATTATATGAAAAGGACAGTTATAATCGCAAACCATTTAAATATTTAGCTCAAGCTATTATAGTAAACATCATACCTTGTCTCTCTTTCTCTCCAATATTAATAGGTTGAATTGCTATACCACAAAAAGTATTTACACTACCAATAATTTTTTGTGCTTACACTGAAATCAATGCGTATTTTCAATAAAAATAACTTTAAAATTAATGTACCATCATACATCCAATTACATCAAATTAGAATTCAACATATACATTGAAATCAATGCATCTAATTCAAGAAATAAATAATATTAGAAAACCACTTCTACACTGAAATAAATGCATCTAATGCAAGAACTAAATAGGATTAGAAATAAACATCTACACTCAAATAAATTCATCTATTTCAAGTAAGAAGATAGGATTAGAAACCAACATCTACAATGAAATCAATGCATTTAGTGCAAGCAATCAAAGAGGATTATAAATCACCATCTAAACTGAAATTAATGTATTTGGTGCAAGTAATCAAATAGTATTAGAAAAGATATACATTGAAATCAATGCATCTAGTGAAAGCAAGCAAATATAGTTATAAATCGACATCTACAATGAAATCGATGCATCTAGGTAAAAAAATCAAATAGGATTATAAATCAAAATCTACATTGAAATCAACGCATTTAGCACAAATTCATCTCTCTTTCCCTCCCTCTCTCCCACTCTCTCACATCCTCCCTCTTCTTTCCTCTATCTCCATTACTCTCCCACCTCTCTATCTCTCTCTCTTCACCCTCCAACTTTGTTACTATATCCCTCCCCATCTCCTTCTCTCTCCTTATCTCCCCCCTTCTCTCCATCTCTCGTTATTTGTCTGTTTGTCTCACCCCCAAACATACACACTCTCTCTCCATCTCGCCCTTGTCACTCCATATCTCTCTCAACTTCTCACTCTTTATTTATTTCTTATTCCCTCCCTACCTACCCCTAAAAATACATCTCTATATCCCTCCCTCTCTCCTTCTCTCTCTCAATTCCTCTCTCTCATCCTTCCTCTCTCTCTGTCTATCTCTCTCTCTCTCTCTCCCTCTCTCTCTCTCTCTATGCCCTCCAATCCTCTCTCTACCCCCATCACTCTCCTCCTCTCTCTCATCCTTCCTCTCTCTCCCTTTATCTCCTACCCCCTATCTTTTCCACATCTCTCTCTCTCTCTCTCTCTCTATTTTCCCTCCAACCCTCTTTATCTCTTTCTTTATTTTCCCTCCAATCCTCTCTCTATTTCCATACAATTCTCTCTCATCCCCCATCTCTCTCTCTCTCTCTCTCTCTCTCTCTATCAACCTATGTTGCTATTTCCCTCCCTCTCTCATTCCCTCTCCTTATCTCCCCCCTTATCTCCATCTCTCCTTCATTGTCTCTTTATCTCACCCCTAAACATACACACTCTCTCTCCATCTCTCCCTTGCAACTCCCTCTCTTTCTCTACTTATCTCTTTCTATGTACTCATTCTTCCCTCCATCTTTCCCCCTCAAACACCATCTGTATATCCTGTTAGCCTCTCTCATAAACAATTATAAATCCAAAATAAATTAATAAATTAAATATTAAAAGTTAGGAATTTATGCCTAACTCTCTAGATTGGGTTGTTACTCTAAGCTAGGAGTTAGTTTAGGTAGCTCCTAGATTAGTGTGTGTATGGTTGAGAAATTGTCTCAACCAAAGTGTCCAAGTTAGAACACACTACCTTGAGACACAGTATCCTCATCTATTTAATTGTATTATTACATTCTTTTAATAATGAGAAAATATGTGAGGAAGGCGTGAGGCTGAAGCCTTTTCTACCATGAAATTGTTTGGGTATAAATCTATTTTTTTTATTTGTGGTAATGGTGTGTGATTATTCAACATGTGGTATCATAGTGTTCTACGATTGTTGGGCCCTGAAGCTAGAGAACTTGTGTTCATTGAAAGAGTATGGCGATGTGCGATTTAGGTCGCCTAATAAGATAATCATTGAAATATCTACAATGTTAGTGCAGTGGTTGAATTGGAGTGCATGGAGGTTCTAGAGAGCTTCCAATATGTGCTAGCCTGAGATCTGTGTTGAAGATTGTGTTCAAGTAGGAAGGCAGTGGAGAAAGTAGCAAGCACACACTAACAAATCCGCTGTGATGATTTTCACAAAAAGGTGTTTGAATTCCAGCAATCTGCTTAAGGAGGTATGTTGCGTTGTTTTTTGGTATTTTATTTTTGTTGTGTTGTTTGTTGGTATTCCCTACCATTACAAGCCTGCAACGCTTTGTATTCAATATCTGCTGTAAGATTTATAACATCAAGTGCACCAGTGGAAACATGACCTGAGCACTAAGCTACCATAGGCTTACAAGATTATTTTTTGTAGATATAACTTCACATTGGAACGAATTTTATAAAAAAATTTCCTTCACATTTTTCATTTTTTATTGATCGTTATGACAATTTGGAAATTTCGGAGTTGTGCTAAAGAGATTTTTTCATGGTGGATTTTTCATCAATGTCACTGGTCTACCTATATATCTAGGAGCATGAAATTGGGAAAAACTGCACGTGGAACAATGGTATGTGTAAATATGAAATACAGGTGCATGAAATTATTGTAAGGTGTGGAGCGCGACAGTGTTTTCCTGCTGGAGCCAAGTAAATTGCGGTTTCAACTGTGTTGGATAGCACTCCCTCCATCTCGGTTGTTGATCGAGTTACCTTATCCTTGGCCAAAATTTCTACTATAGTGGGACACATTTCATTTTTATTTGCAAGCAAAATAATACTTACTTGCATTGAGATTGAGTATACCCTTCAAAAGGCAAGAGTTTAGTATTATCTGTTACTTATATGGACATTTACCATTGTTGTTGTTCATAGGGCTAGAACCGAAGGTATAGTATAATTCTAGGCTGAGTTCATGACATCTCTTGGAGCAGTTGGAGGAGAGCCGAAGGTAGTAGGCTGAGATGCAGACAGAGCTAGAGGAAATGAGGATCTGCCAATAATGACATCCAACATCGTTTCTGAACCACCTAATAGATTGACCCCATTGTGGCTTTGGGAAAATGAAACTTCTACCTCTGTATTTTTGGTGTTTGAAATAGATTTTCCTTAATATCACTCTTGTAAATCATTATCATTGTAAGCTAAAGTGCATATTTGTAGCAAAAAACCATGGCGTGCTTGAATAAGGATGGTGATCATTGATTTTTCAGTGTTGAAGAATTGTTGGGTTGTCCTGCTTTGGCTACGTGGTGCTTGTTGCTACATTCTATAATTTTCATGTGTTGTTGAGCCAACAGAGTGGAGTCGGCAACTTTAGAACCCAGCAGCATCCAGAATCAACTATGGGAGCATCAAATATTAAAGAATAAATGTGAAAAGTGGCGACCATGGAGGAGCCTTCGCTAACGATCCAACACTGTGAAGGAATTAGACGCAGGTCGCAAAGTAATCCCATGTTGTAAAACGAAACTTTCTCTCCACTCACAGGTCAACGACATTCCTCATATCCATTCATTAAATCTTTTTTAAATAGAATCTTAAAGTCACTTTTTATAAATCACTTTTATAAATTGATTTGAAAATTTAAAAAAAGAGACACATAACTTTTAAGTGACTTTAAGCTTTTAATAATTATTTCAAGGAAAAAATGTAAATAAAGTTTTAAAAAGTGATTTGATTTTTTACAGATGAGTTGGGTTATGTAATTTGGAGGGATAAGAGATAAGGTGTGGTTTTTTTATTTCAGAAAATTGTGTTTTTGGAAGTTTAAAAGGAGATGTAAGTGATTTGGAAAAGGTGCATTTTTAATTATTTGTAATAGTTGGGAGAGATAAGGAATGGATGGAATATTTTTATTTTATTTTTTGGGAGTTATAAGGGCGAATATTGTAATAAGGATAAGTGATTTTGGAGTGATAAGGTACAATAAATTTTTCTAATACTTATGAAGGTTTGGAGTGATAAGGTGTGGGATTTGAAAATTTGTTTTGGAAGTTGATGTTAAAATTAAGTGAAGTTTACAATTTTTTTGAACTCATCCAAAGTCAAAAGTCTTGTAAGTCAAAGAGGGTAGATTTTATTTTGAAGAATTTCTTGCAAAGATTCAAGGTCAATCAAGTCCATTTCAAATTCAAGTCAAAATTAAAGTTGTAATTGAGCAGTCACAATGTCAAGTGAGCCAAGTGATAAAAGTGGGGGTTGAGGTGAAAGATAAGTATAGCAGATATTGAAGTTAACTTTGAAGGTAGAGCTTGTCATTATCATTGCTTCAGATGCTGAAAGATGATGTACTCCAGTAATCAATAAAGACATATTTTTTGGTAATTGTGTCCTAGATCTGCCCGAAATTGAATAAGGGGATCTTTGGTAGACCATGTGTGTGTTTGTGATGGCGAGTGTTTTTATGGCTTCATGATGTTGATTATATTTTGTCTCTAATTTTGACATATAAATGATCTCATTTAACACACACATAAAATTCAATGCAAGCAAGAACAACACTTGTAACGAAGTAGCTGCAAGGAAGGATAATTAAACTCAACACATCCATTTTAACCACTACAACACAGAATCAAAGATGTCAACATCAACATTCTACCTCAACAATAAAATTCACTCAATAAAATCAAGTTAATGTGTGTCAAAGCACTGTCTACATCAACATTCTTGCAAATAAATTTAAGAACTTGTAATCAAGTTCAAATTTCAATGAATTGTAAGGGTTCTTTCTCGGTTGAAACTGACACCCAAGTTTTGAAATTGAGTCAAATTAAGTTCAAGTGAATTCATTTAGTGTGCCATCAATATTGAACTTCCCATTTGTCTCTTGGGTGCATTTTTGACAGTGTTCAACACCCTTCCTTTAAGCAGAATCAAGTGACTGCACGAGTTTTAACTCTAAAGCAAACAAACAACAAGTTCACATCTCCTACAAGCGAGCATGAATATTCATTCAAGCAATTTCCATCAAGTCAGTAAAAATTTCATAACATCAAGCGATCTCGAGTGAATTTCATTGCAGCAACAATCAAAGCAAGTGAGAGAGTTCAACTCCAACGCAAGTAAATGTACTATTCAAACAAACAAGTTGAAATCTATAGAAAGCGAGCGTGAGTTCCATTGAACTTGAAACAAAAGCAACAAGTTTCACCAAGCAAGAGATTAATAAAATTCTGAAGCAAGCAAACATGATAAACTCCATCAAAGTCCATCAAGTGAGCTAGCACAAGCAAATGCGCTCTTCAAGGAAAAAAGCAAGCGAGCATGTCATTAACATAAAGTGAGCGCGTTCAATACATGAAAGTTGAAAATCAACTGAGACAGGTCAAGAAAAGAGAGCCTGAATTCAAGTGAATGAGTTCACATGGCACAACACATCCAGTTGTTACAAATTCTTCACAATTTGATCCTCTCAAGTATTTAAGACATGGTGCAAATAAAAAAAGAAAATCTTGTTGATATTTCATGGCATCTACAACAAACAAATGAAATGATTGAGTTTCTTCAACTGGAGTCGCAACTACAAAGAAATCAGTTGCAACAGAATATTGATGCTTCCGAGTCTTTGAACCATCTAGGTGATAAGCCATTCATCCAAACAACTTTAAGTGTCGAATTTGTTCAAGTTCAACATTATTGCAAACCAATCATCAAGCTATGGGAAGAAATTCAAAGTAATAGAAATCAGAGAGGATTACGATATGTCAAATATGACACCAACCTACATATCCTAGACTATTTAAAGCCCGTGATTTTCATCAGTGCAGGCTTTCTTGAACAAATCACATCAACAAATTCTGTGACAGTTGTAGAGAAACAGAAATAAACGCAACCCAAAGTTGCAGTAAAACTGAAATGTCCTCACTGTCAAAGAATTGGTCATATGGAAGATCAAAGTTTTTATGTCCATACTTTTCGCCATTGTGGCAAGCCAAATCATTCATCAAATAAATTCTACAACCAAAAACAATCAGCCATATTGAATATAAATTAAATGAATGAATTGATCCTTGGGAATGGTCGTCCACAGTAAAAATATTGTATTAGTTCTACAACCGAATACAATCACACCTAGTGCAGCTGAAAGTGAAAAGAAGATGGTACTCTCATGTAGTTGATGGGGGAGTACACCAGTGCAACACTCCTACACTTGAAGGGGAGGAGTTCAGAAATAATTTGTAGAGGATTGTCTCTCCTTTAAGCTGACAAAGGGGGAAAAATGTCAATGAAATTGACAGTGGTTGTCAGACAAAAAGTCTCGACAAAAATAACAGAAGAAGCCAGTGGGAATCTTCAGCAACCAGTGGGCATCAACAAATTTTCTAGTGGGCAGTCGACAAAAAAGCAGCAGTGAGAAGTTTTCAACACAGAAAAAGCAACAATGAGTTGTTTTTTGACATCATCAGCCAATGGGTGTTCAACAAATTTTGTGAGTGGACAAAGGATGTTGATTTCACACAAGGGACAGATGGATCCTTTTGCAACATGGCACATGATGGAGTTGTCAAGCAAAATTTAGAGATGAATCAAACATGCAGCTAACTCATGGTCTCTTCAAATTGCAGTTTTTTCAACATCTAGCTTTGGTGGTTTTTCAGGAAATGTTTTTCACGATCAACATGAGAACTTGGAAGATGATTCCTTGTTCTTATTTTGGATTTATCATTGAAGGGGGGAATGTTAGCCTCTCTCATAAATAATTATAAATCCAAAATAAATTAATAAATTAAGTATTAGAGGTTAGGAATTTATTCCTAACTATCTAGATTGGGTTGTTCTTTTAAGTTAGGAGTTAGTTTAGGTAGCTCCTGCATTGGTGTGTTTAGGGTTGAGAAATTGTCTCAACAAAAGTGTCCAAGTTAGAACGCACTATCTTGAGACATAGTCTCCTCATATATTTGATTGTATTATTACATTCTTTTAATAATGAGAAAATATGTGAGGAAGCCATGAGGCTGAAGCCTTTTTTTCCATGACTATGTATGAGTATAAATCTGTGTTTTTTTATGTGTGTTAATGGTGTGTGATTATTCAACATATCCCTCCCTCGCTCCTCCTCTCTCTCAAGTCATATTTCTCGTCCTTCCTCTCTCTCCATTTCTCTCCTACTTCCCTCTCTTTCCCCATCTCTCTCTCTCTCTCTCTCTCTCTCTCTCTCTCTATACCCTCCAATCATCTTACTATATTCCTCCCTCTCTCCTTCTCTCTCTCCCCCTTCCATATTTGTGTCTCCCTCTACCCTCTCTTAACCTTCTCTACCTCTCTCTCACTTCATTCCTTCTCTCCCCTCTCCTTAAATTTATCTCCATCTCTCCCTTGTGACTCCCCTATCTCTCCACCTCTATCAAATGTTGAGAAGAATCAAATATCTCGACTTGCAAACCTATTTTTTGAGTGCATGTTGGGAAGGGCCCACCTTGGACCAATTTGGATTCAAAGGCTCCACATTTTGAGGAAGCGGACCGCATCAAACAGGCGATATATATCAATTGGGAATATTTTTAGGAGTCTTAGGGTCTTTGGGGTACGTCAAAGACCCTATTTTCGTAAATGGATTGGGTTTATTTTTTAGTTTTGGGTCCGCCCATGCTATGTGGACCATAGTATTGAAGCATGTAAATTCTATATAAAGAGATGTCATATTGAGTAAATATATATATATAGAGAGATGATCGATGAATGGATTAGTTTTTTAATTTGCGCTATTTTCTGTGTTTTTGGCCAAAGGGAAGGCTTTGCAGTTATGTGCATGGAGGCCTTGGTCTGTAGCTTTGTGCGTAGACCAACCACTGTTGAGTGTGCGGGTTGAAGAAGGATTGTACTAAAAAGACACAACATTAATAAAGAGGATGAATGTTAAGAAGTATCTTTGTTATTTGCGCAATTTGTTTATTATCTATCTTTGAAGTTGTTCTATGCATCATGAAGTATTCTATGTTGTTTTATGAATAGAAAGGGCTATTTTAATGTTTATATTATTTTTATGGTCTTAAATACTGCATAAGGCTGGTAAGGGAGCAGTGCGTGATAGTATTCAGTAGTGATTAGGGCATCAACTATAAACGAAGTTAATCGCACCTACATGGATTAGACAAGCATAAAGAAGAAGAATATCAGTAAATCCATATCCTATTGTCCCTCTGGATTCAGAAACCTAGTTATAGCATCCCCCAATATTTCCTCGAGTGAGAGTGTGGTCTACGTTGAATATCATTGCTTAAAGGGCGGGTGATAGAGGGTTTTTTTAGTAGCGCAACTACTCCAAACCTAGGTCTTGACCCCTGCAAGCAAACAACTAGTTCCATTTATAGCTCTAGGATATCATTGATGGATATGTGGTGTGGCATCCGACAAAAAAGGAGATCCAAGACTAGGTAGATCTGAAGGAGCGAGAGTTCACATTTTAAGAAAAAAAATATCCATGACTGTCAACTGAAGCTTGGCTATAGATATATCTTTTTACAGATCATCATGATATTTTATTCTATTCATTCACTATTTAGTTGCATGAATCCTTTTCAAGATTGAATAAGAACAACACATGTTTCAAGAATGATGAGTGTACTGTATGGAGCCTTGAATAGTTGTAGCAGCCCAAGTAGACTGATAAGAAGATCTCAAGAGTTGTTGATTTTTGGATGGATAACATTCTTGGAGGATTTATTATTGAGTTCTCTATTGATACATATGTATCCTACAGTAAGGCTAAGCAATTATTTTTCAAATTTCCACGAGGTAAGTACTTGAACTCCTTAAAGTTCTGGATTAATATGCTTTTATGTGAAAAGGGTGTACTACGAATGCAATCAAATTGATGTTTGGAAGAGGTAAGTCCAGATATATGTTAAGTGATAAAATATTTATGGTAGATAGTGACAACTTCATTGAGACTAATTGCGGTCTGTTGTTGAGTGGATCTGAAAGTGAATAATGAGAAAGAAACCCCACAACCCCTAGAGGTGCATCGCAGTTAAAATTTGGATATCATCAGGGCACCTCTGGTGTTCCCCATCCCATTACTCCGCTCACACCACATCCCCATCCCCATACTTTCCCTCCACCTCCACCTCCACCTCCACCTCCACTTGCCCCTCCCCCAACAAACATGGATAATGAAGTCATAATGCCTATTTTCATAGGTCAGGGGTCAGAGGATCCTAAAAATTTTTTTCTTGTTGTTGAAGCAGTATGGAAAGCATGAAAGGTCATAGCTAATGACACAAAGAAGGCACAAATTGTGAGAGGCGTTACACGAAAGGAAACTAACGTGGTATATGAATTATTATGCGATGCATCCAACAACCACATTGGATGAGACAAGGACATCACTGAATGCATAATTCAAGAAGCCAAAATCATATTCACAATGTATTACGAAAATAAAGGAGATAAAACAAGTGGCAACTGAATTTTTTCGGGAATTAGTATAAATGTTCAAGATGTTAATAGGATAAGTGAACATCCAAATTCCTGACAAGAAACATAAGGAGTGGTTTATAGTTGCATTATTGCCACATATCAGGATATCTTTGACACAATAGAATATCTCAACACAGGGTGAGGCTCTGGAAATTGCTATGAGGTTGGAAGCCTCTCCGTTCACAAATACCCATGTACGGGTAGAAAATATTTAGAGGAAATTAGCAGTAATGAATTTGGAGTTTAAATATCTGAAGAAGGGTAACAAATTCCGGTCAAAAATGCGTTCAGAAGTATGGTGTATAAAATTTAAGGCAGAGGGCCAACGTAAAGATCAGTGTCCTCTCTATATAGATTATTTCACCACTCACGCACCTAATACATTGAACCCAGGATGAAGTGCATGGTGTGACATTTTCAAGGTTACAGGCTAGCATTTCATTGAAGAATGTTATTTTCTATAGAAGTATGTGTAGATACCAAAGAAGATATTTCATAGCTTCTGTCAATAGGTAGAGCATGATAACAAGAATTTTCGCAGTTATGATTTGATTATGGAGCATATTGCAGGTGCATATAGAATGAAAGATGAAGGGCGCACGCTTGAAGATCATGGTCCACCTCTAAGGCATGGAGGATTCTAAGGTCGAGGACGCGGATGAGGAGGAGACACTGGTCGAGGTCATGGTCAAATAATATGTTACAACTCTGGTGAAGCAAGACACTTCGTGATCGATTGTCAGAATCCCATGACCCCCTCTTGTAGGTATTGTGGATATTTTGATAATGTAATAGAATAATATCATGTTCTCATAGCGAAGATTCAAAAGAAAATAAATCAGAAGCCTACACAGAACTTGTTGGTTCCCCGTAATTTCCAAAGGCTGAAGACAAAACTACAGGGGTAACATCAAACCACTTTGGAATCCAGGACCTAGCCTTCCTAGATTCAGAGAGGGCTCTCTTTGTCAGATATAGCTTATTGATGGGAAATTTTATGCTAGTTATTAGTGCAAAGGGTTGGTTCGAAAATTTATGGTTGAGGCAGCAGAAGAGGGCCATTGGGCTATCAAGTAAAACATCTGTAAACAAATTCAAATGGATGAATAATTGAGGTCAGGTGTAATGAGGGAAGCTAGCCATGTCAATGGATCTTAAAAGCTAGTGAAATGGAAATGAGGAAGAGATTAAGGTTCAACGGGAATGCATAGCAGACCGTCTTTGAATTCTACATTCTGGTATTAGAGGAAAACATAAAGTATTGTTTCAAGACTGAGCAGGGTACCCCATGGGAAATCCTACACAAAAATTTCCGTCTGCAGTAAATAAAAGAAAACAGTATGAGAAAACAAGAGAATGAAAAATTACATAAGGGAAGCACTTCACCACAGATCATGACACTATAATTTGGAAAACAACATCATCTTTCATTCATCCAACGACGATGTTTACTACGAGTTGAGTCTACTACAATGGTTTTTTCCCCTTCCTTGCTTCTTCGATACTCGTAATGCATGTATTATTTATATAAAAATTAAGTCAATTAATCTATCTACTGTAGTGATTACATTCAAGTAGGAATTGACAAGTGGAACCATGCAAGCAGTGGTAAGATAAGTCTGGTTGTGGCCGTGGCCTTAGCAGTCCTTTATTAATTGCAGATTGATCATAATATGGTTCAAATGATGTCGAAGAGGCAATGATGGCTCTGACATCTTGGCTTTTATCTCTTCAACGACTTTGACATCTTGCCTTTGCCTTGGTGCAAAACGGTTGCTAAGCAGAGTGTACTGGTTATAATGATGGACACTTTCTGTTAAACGACCTCTGTACCTTCTGCATAGGTTATTTTTTTAGCGAAGCTTTGAAATGGAAAACCCCACCACCTTCCTCTTGAAACACACAACAATGATTCAAAACTTTGGACGAGAATGGTGTGGAACAATGACATGAGGCAATGGTGGCAAGAGTCAGCATGGCACAACGGTTGCAAGCATTGGTTGGAGGATGTGGGGTAGTGGGTGTGGTTTTGTTTGAAAAACAAAAAACCATTTTTGGAGGGGGTGAAAACAGTAACTGGTATCGGAGAAGGGGGGGTGTGAATTAGTGGAGGCGGGATACGTATCGGGGATGGTGGTAAGGGATACCACCTGTTTCAAACCCCGCCCCCACCCATGGTTAAATTTTGAAGGCTGCGGGGAGTGAAAAATGAAATAAGGACCGTCGGATGTAGGGGGGTGAGCGGAGATGGTGGGGAGTTGTGGTAAGGTTAACGTGGATTTTACATGGCAAGAAGGTGGGGCCCCAATCCTATATCGCAATCACAGGTTGAATTTTTTTTTCTATGAGCGGCAGGTGCAACTGTTAAGACTAGCGATGCGCAAAGTGCGACGGGCGAGGATGAGGTCGCAAGGAAAAGGTGGGCCTGCCCGCGGCCCGCAGATCACAAATTTTTTTTATGAGCAGTGGGAGATGAAGGTTAAATTTTTCTATTTGTGACATGCGATTGGGTCCCACCCATGTCGCAAATCGTAACTTTTAAGTCTTATCGCACATAACAAAATTTATCATTTGTTGCATATCGCAATATTTAGGTTTCACCGCACACCGCAACATTTAACTTGTCGCATTGCAACTTGAACTAATTAACCTGTGATATCTTAACATGCAAACATAAAAATCAGAGATTGCGATGTGCGATGGGTGGTGAGGAAGGGTGACATGGCTAGAAGGGTCCCACTATATCGCATCGATAGTGTTATAAGGTGGAAAACTTAGCTACGAAATAATGAAGAGTGCAAAGTGCCGATGCGAAAAGGTAAGGTTAATTTGCAGTGTATAATATACATGCTATATATGTATGTATCAAGTGGCCTAAAGTGGGGGCGGAGCTGTGAATAAGATAAGTTAATATGGGAAAATGATATGGTTGTTAGTGGGTAGGTGGAGGTGTTTCTTCAACTATAAAAATCGAATTTTAATAGTTAAAGAAGGGGTTTGAAAGAAATGAAGTGTGGGACTCTTGAAAATGAAAAAATGAAGAGAGAAAGAGGGTATAAATGAAATGAAATGAGGGTAGAGATGAAGTTTGCACCATCACACCTTATCAGCAACACTTTCTTCCTTCTAATGAACTGAAAGGAAAATTAATTCATTTGAATCTCTTGTTAGGCAGGATTTCCCTTCTTTTCTAAAAATCAATGATAGCCATGGAATATTTTTTCAGTATGAAAGACCTGAGAAATGATCAATCACCTTGTGATACTATGAATTACAGGAGTCTAACAGTGGCTCCAGTTGGGGATGTCAGCTCCTTCAGGAGGTGTCAAGAACACTGTAGATGAGTAGCCTGATACATTGGGCTGACCCAAATTCTCCAAATTAATCTGCTACAAAAATGTTTATGGTTGAAAATCTTCAGGCTAAAATCAACACTTTCTGCAAACTGAACTTTGGAACAAACTCGAACTGAAAACTAGAAAGAAATATGAAACTAAAATTGGAAATATGTTCAAATTATTGAGCTTATTTGCACACTTCTACCTACCCTATCCTACTGATGATCTTACTGAATCAGGTAATACAAAAATTCCAATGGAGCCAGTCAAGTAGCTGTAGAAAAAACTGGCCAAATTGATTGTTTGTCAAGAGAATCATAAGTACAACTTGATTATGTGTCCTCATAATCAAAGTTGTAATATGTAATGAAAAATTCTGATGTATTTGATCCTTATAGAGAGTACATTTTTGAATACTTGAGCAAAAAGGAAACTCCATATAATCTTCCATAGGGTCAATAAAAGCATGGTGTATGATATTTGCTTCTAGGCATTCCATGACTAGTTGATCAGTTGTATCCTATATATTAAACCTTGGAACCACATCTTCATTTTGGTACTTGAAAGCAAAATCATCCTCAGTATGTAAGTCAAGAGGTAGTACAATTTCCTCTTGCTTAGGGTAAGGAATATTTTCCAAGAATTCTTTAGGGTCTCAGAAATTATATGATTGAATTTGAGAACTCAAAATTTCAATACCAGTTTCGTATTGTTCAACAACTACCTCCAGAAAACATGTTTTAGCTTCAGGATTAAATTTTCTTGATTTCAAAATGAGAAAGATAGACTACAAAATCTTTACCAAGCTGAAATTGTGATAACTTATTCTTGAATGCATTTAAATCTTCATGAGATAAAAGGTCTACCACAAAACTTGTCATCTTGTTCAATAGAAAATCTGGTCAGAATGTTGTGGAGTCTCCATGAATGCTCAAAACTCAGGTTCCTTGAATCATGAAGTCGCCAGGTGAAAAATGTAGCCTTCTTGTGTCTCGTCACTATCCACCATTAGTAATCAGATCTGAAATTTGATGTACTTCCTGAGGAAGATAAATTTAGTCTCCAGTGGATTCCCTAGTATGTTGGCTCCCGTAATTTCCGAAGGCTTAAGACAAAACTACAAGGGTAAAATCAAACCTCTTTTGAATCCATGACCTAGCCTTCCTCGATTCAGAGAGGGATCTCTCTCTTAGATATAGCTTTTTTGATGGGGAATTTTAGGCTAGTTATTAGTGCAAAGGGGTTGGTTTGAAAATTTATGGTTGAGGCAATAGAAGAGGGCCATTGGGCTATGGAGTTAAACATGTGTAAACAAATTCTAATGGATGAATAACTAAGGTCAGTTGCAACTAGGAAAGCTAGCCATGTTAATGGATCTGAACATCTAGTTAAATGGAAAGGAGGAGGAGATTAAGTTTCAACGGGAATTCAAGGCAGACCATCTCTAAATTCTGCATTTTAGTCTCAGAGGAAAACATAAAGTATTGTTTCAAGACAGAGTAGGGTACCCCATGGTAAATCCTACACAAAAATTTATATCCACAGTAAAGAAAAGAAAACAGTATGAGAAAACACGAGAATGAAAAATTATATAAGCGAAACACTTCACCACAAATCATGACACAAGAATCACGAAAAAACATCATCTTTCATTCATCCAACAAGAGTGTTTACAACCAGTTGAGTCTACTACAATGGTTTTTTCCCCTTCCAGGCTTCTTCGATATTGCTAATGCATGCAGTATTTATATAAAACTTAAGTTGGTTAATTTATCTACTGTAGTGATTACATTCAAGCAAGAATTGACAATTGGAACCATGCAAGTGGTGGTAAGATAGTTCTAGCCATGACAGTGGCCTTAGCAGTCCGTTATTATTTGCAGAGTGATCATAATCTAGTTTGAATGATGTCAAAGTGGCAATGACGACTCTGACATCTTGGCTCTACCTTGGTGCAAAATGGTTTCTGAGAAGATTGTACTGGATGTAATGATGGCCACTTTTTGTTAAATGACCTCTCTATCTTCTGCACAGGTTATTGTTGTAGCGGAGCTTTGAAACGGAAAAACCCACCACCTTCCTCTTGGTACGCACAACAAGGATTCAAAACTTTGGACGAGAATGGTGTGGAATGGCTACATGAGGCAATAGTGGTGGGAGTCGGCATAGCACAGTAGTGGCGGGCTTTGGTTGGCAGACGTGGGGCAGTGGGGATGGTTTTGTTTGAACAACAAAAAACCTTTTTATGGAGGGGTGTGAAAAATAAGTGATATCAAATAAGGGGGGTGTGAATTAGTGGAGGTGTGACATGTAGAAGGGATGGTGTTAAGGGATACTACACAGTTTAGAGCCCCCCCATGGTTAAAGTGTGAAGGTTGTGGGGAGTGTGAAATGAAATAAGGACAGTCGGATGCGCAGTGGGGGGGGGGGGTGAGCGGAGATAGCGGGGAGCTGTGGTAAGGTTAACATGGATGTGATGTGGCAAGAAGGTGGGGCCCCAATGATATATTGCAATCACATGTTAGAAGCTTTCTTTAATGAGCGGCGGGTGCAACTATTATGACCAGTGATGTGCGAAGTGCGATGGCCAGGATGACATGGAAAGGGAAAGGTGGGCCCGCCCACAACCCATAGATCGCAAACTTTTGTTATGAGTAGCAGGAGGTGAAGGTTAAATTTTGTGGTTTGTGACGTGTGATCAGGTCCCACCCATGTCGCAAATTGCAACTTTTAATTCTTATCACACATCGCAAAATTTAGCATTTATCACATATTACAACATTTAGGTTTTACCGCACACTGCAATGTTTAATTTATCGCATCGCAACTTGAACTAATTAACCAGTGATTTCTTAACGTGCGAACATAAAAATCACCGATTGCGATGTGCAATGGGAGGTGAGGAAGGGTGACGTGGCTGGAAGGATCCCACTATGTTGCATCGACAAGGTTATAAGGTGGCAAACTTAGCTGTGAAATAATGAAGAGTGCGAAGTGTCGAGGCGAAAATGTAAGGGCGGGGTAAGGTTTATTTGCGGTGTATAATATACATGATATATATGTATGTATCAAGTGGCCTAAATTGGGGGCAGAGCTGCGAATAAGATAAGTTAATATGGGAAAATTATATGGTTGTTAGTGTGTGGGCAGAGCTATTTCTTCAACTATAAAAATCAAATTTTAATAGTTAAAGAAGGGGTTTGAAAGAAATGAAGTGTGGGACTCTTGAAAATGGAAAAATTAAGGTCAAAATAGGGTATAAATGAAATGAAATGAGGGAAAAAATGAATTTTCCTCACAATCACACCTTACCAGCAACAATTTCTTCCTTCTACTAAACTGAAAGGAAAATTAATTCCTTTGAAGCTCTTGTCAGTCAGGATTTCCCTTCTTTTCTGAAAATAAATGATAGCCATGGAATATTATCTTTAGTATGAAATACTTGAGAAATGATCAGTCACCTTGTGATACTGTGAATTACAGGAGTCTAACGGAACTTAGAGATGATGATTTTTGAGTCGCATGAAGAAGACCCTAGTATTAACATAGTACCCTGAAGTGGCATAGCTAGAGCGGAATATAAAGCAATAGTTAAAAATCCTATGGAGGATGCATGGGTCGAAAGAGTTAGAGATAAGAATATTGGGCTCAATATGCAAAGAGAAAAGGAGACATTTTTGGAGGCGAAGAAGAGTTTCATGGACCCCTGAGCTTCGACATCTAGCACACAACCATAGAATCAACAGAATTTAATACCTCAGAAGAACAACACCAAAATCATGACTATGTTGAAGGAGTTTGATCCAGCCGTATTGAAATCATTTTTTCATACTGTTTAGTCAATTTAGTGTCCTAAATTGTTAACATAAATTATCGACCAGGGCTAGTAAACTGATGAAGTGTAATGCACTGTATGTACCTAAGTGTCCCTTTGTCTTACTTCGTTGTGTTAGCGTTTTGTTGATGTTTTGGGGGTTTTTATATTTTGATCCTTTGTATTCCATATTAAACTAGAAATATGAGATTAAATCTATTTAAAAAGGAAGAAAAGGAAATGTTGTCAAATGAATTAAAACAGAGTTTTATTTGCAAGTTTTTGGAGTCTATTTCTAATTAAGAAATGATGAAAACAAGAAATCCTAATCCATGGATATTGCAGCTTAATTGAAGATTTAAGAAATGAAAACAATTAATAACTCAAACATTACAACTGAATCTTATTCATTCAATCAAAGTTTATTGTAATAGTTTTGAAAGAGATTAATTGTAGTGTAATGAGGATCTCCTATGACATAAAATAAAATGCTGAAACAATTAATAACTCAAAACATTACAACTGAATCTTATTCATTGAATCAAATTTTATTGGAATAGTTTTGAAAGAGATTAATTATAGTGTAATGAGGATATCCTATGACATAAAATGAAATGCTGAAACAATCATTGTACTTGTAAGTCTCTCGTTATTATTCAATAAAATGAACCCAGGGAAACACAATAAATATGAACTAAGAAAGTAAATGACATGAAATGAAATGATAGACAATTATTTCACTTGTAAGTAACTCGTTATTATTCAATAAAATGAACCCAGGGAAACACAATAACTATGAACTAAGAAAGAAATCTGGAAAGCAAGAAGTAAAGAAAGATACTAAAACATAAATTAAAATAACTTAGCTAGAAAACACATGAAGCCTCCTCGAATAGCAGGGGCCCTCTGCTACCAATTCGGTGTAATCTTTTCGCTCCTTAAGATTGTAATCAAAACAACATCAAGGCTAATCTCCTTTTATTAAAACAGTGCTTGAAAAATAGAGTATCACTGTAATTTTGAATATGTTATTAACCATTCTTTATTGGTTCTACAAAGCTTAATTTATATGCAAATTCATAACTAATGTTGAAAAAAAATAGGTACAAGTGTAATCTTCAAGTTAAACTTGAATTGAGACTCTTTTAAGACTCGTGATTTGCTGCAAAGAAAATCAGGAGTCCTAATTCCTGTAGAAAGCAGTCTCTTTGAATCTTTCTTTGACCATTGGATTAGACACCTCCAGTTGTCAATTCAATCCTCGTGAATAGGAAGGAATCACATAGGGAATATTTGAGAACTACCAATGTGTGCCTTTTCTCCAATTTACACCTGCATCATACTTAAACATACAAATAGATGCAGAACACTTGACCGGCTACAGAATGCCTGTATTCTGTAGCCAAACTATTCAAAACTATTAAAACAAAAAAAATCACGAAAATACATCATGTTAATCATTTGTATGTAACCTTTAAGCAATCTTAATCATTCTTCATTTATTTTAGGCTTATGAAGTGATAAATAAATGATGAAATGAAGTGAAGGTTTTGCAAAAGAGAAGACAATTCTAGGACTCAACATACCCCCACTGCAAAACTCTTGCATGTGCTCATGCAATTCCATCAAAACTTTATTCCATGTGCTCTGAAACCTCTTCTATAACATCCAGCCTTATCTTTCTGCTTCTTTTGGTAGTCAGTATCATTCTGGGTTTTCTCATGAATAATTTGAACCTAAGATTTATGAGGGCCCTGTTCAGTTTCGTATTTCTCTTCTTTAGCTTCCTGTTTTCTTTATGCAGTGTACCCAATTGCAAAGTGAGAGTATTATTCATAGCATTCTTCAATTTAACTTGTTATCTCAATATTTCATTTTCATTCTTGATATGTCTATTCAGTATCTCCAATTCATAATTATCTCTTCTCAGGGTTTCTATTGGAGGTTCTTGTGGATTGAAGGACCTTTCTTGATTCTCTGAGGCCTTTCTTTCCAGAGACTCCACATAATCATAAATTTTTTGTTGAGTTGAATATATATCAGGAGTTCCTCTGTTAGGGTCTCCTTCGTACTGATGTAAAGGAGATCTGTCAATTGGTGTTTGAACCAGAGTTTCTTCATCTTCAACATTTATAATTCCTGTTTCCTTAACCAATGTCTTTTTCATTATTCCTTCCAGTCTATAACTTCTCCTTAAATTAGGTGGATTTTCATTTTCCTTATCAGTATATTCACTTGTCATCTTCTCTTTTCTTTTAACCCTAATTTTTTTTCTAATCTTTGTCAACTTTTCATAAATCAATTCTTCACTCTCTTCCTGTGATGATGTATCATGTTTATTTTCAACAACTTTATCATTTTTTCTTCTCCTGCTTCTTCTAACAATCTCTTCTTTAGATGATGTTTCCTCTGGTTCTTGAAAATGATTTCTTAAAATAAACTCTTCCCAATTATCTCCTATTTTCTTCAAATGGACTTCAATCAGAATTTTAACTAAATGATGGTGGTGTAGAGTAGTTTCTAGAAATTGGACTCTTTTATGAACATTGGAAGCCATTATTTTTAAGCTATTAAGAAAGAATAAAGGTAGATTTATTTCTCCATCATCTAAGAAATTCATTAACAATATGATATGAAAAACATACATTTTACCGAATCTACCTTCACATGTTATAATTTTTTGTAAAATTAATAATGTGTTCCTCCATTTACTTTTTAAAGCTGTGCTCAGAATTCCCTTTCTAAATATTTTAATGTCCATACCTAGATTTTTCAACGTTTTTTTCCAAGACTGATTATGAAACTCCTTATTATTGAACCACTGTTCTCCTTGTCTTGGCAATTATGTGGCTTCAACTATAAATGACTCTATTATAGTGAACTTAATGTCTCCAATTTCCACTTTTGATCCATCAAATGATCTAGCAAATGATTTTGTAATTTCTTTATGGAACCATTGAATTTTTCTACAAAACTCAACCACCCAACTTGCTATAATATCCCTTTAACTTGTGGGTATCCTTCTAAGTATTTGACTCCAATTGGTTATGTTCTCACAATTAACCCCATTTCTTCTCTGTACAGATTGCTTCCTTTTCTTAGCTGTAAGATCTGATGCTATGTTTCTGATCCTGTGTCTGAAGAAAGAGTAGTTTTTGAAGGATGTCTTGCCCTTAGAATTACTTCTCTGATCCTACAGATGAACTGGCTGCAGAATGTAATGGTAGTGAGTGAATGAGGTGGTGAACGAACGAGGTGATGGGAAAATGATGAAAATAATAAAGTTGAGGGTTTGATATAGAATTAAATAGTTGCAAAGAGATTTATGATGATCTTAGGAATCATAAATAAATGATATGATCTTCTAAAGACATGGCCTAATAGGTGACATCTAAGATTTTGACCGTTAGTCACTTAATTAATGATGAGCCGTTATGGAGTGTAGGGTAAGGGATATGTTCGAAGTGTTTTATGATAAAGGAAGATCAATTCAAATGATAGATTTAATTAGGAGACATATGATTAAGAATATTGTATCTTTTTCATGTTTTTATATTTTTTCTATCAAAATAACTTTGCACAATTTACCTCAGACCTTTTGACTTCGCTGCTTGTTGTGTTTGTCCTTCATTTTATGGAATGTTGATATTTTAAGCTCTATAGTCTCCTTTGACTACAATCCTTTGTTTATTGAAATAGGCTGCAGAGTCAGATTAGCTGTAGAACAGAATTGGCTACAGAACAAACAGCTACAGAATGTACCTGTCAAAATATTATGAAATATGGATATGGAATGGAATGAGATGGAACATGAGTATGGAATGGAGTGAAATGGGAGCATGAAATGAAATTAAATATGAGTATGGGATGGAATGAAATATGAATGAATTGGAGTATGGAGTGAAAAATGGACCCGCAACTTGTGATTTTATGATTATGAATATTTAGTTGCAGAAAAAGAAAAATTGAAAGTATAGGGTGTCAGAACAATTCTGATTTTCACCCTGCACTTTCTGCATAAATATGCCAATCACTGGTTGGTTTTCATATTTATACTTTATTAGTATTATTATTATTATTATTTAAATTATTGAATAAAAATATAAACTAAGTTAGTGAATAAGAAAGATTCTTCTTCACTAACTTCATTTCGATGTTATCTTGAAATTTTCTAACAAATTCTTCTCTTGAAAGTGGTTTATGATAGAATTTCAGGCTGTTTCCATTTCCAAGAAATTCTACCTTCCCTTCATCTATTTTTTTGATCTTTATTATTCCATTTTCAAATTTTTTCTCAATTTCATATGGTTCAAGCCAATGGGTTTGAAATTTACCTTGAAAATCCTTGAATTTTGAATCAAACAAGAGTGCCCAGTCACCTTCTTTAAATTTCTATTCTTTGATATAATTTTCATGCCATTTAGTCTTTTTTTGTTGGACTATGCTTGTTCTTTGGAATGCATCTTGTCTGATCTCATCCAGTTAATTAATTTTCTCCAGTCTTTGCTTTTGTGCTTCTGTCAAATCAAGTCCTAGTTGGACTGCCATCTTGAAATTTTGGATCTGAAACTCTATGGGAAACAAGACTTTTTTTTCATAAACGAGTTCATAAGGAGTGTGTCCTATTGTGTTTATCCATGTAGTTTTGTAGGCCCGTAAGGCTTCAGGAAGCCTTTCTGCCTAATATCTTCTATGTAAATGAACAATCTTTGTAAGAATCCCTTCGATCACCTTATTGGTAGATTCCACTTGGCCATTTGCTTTTGGATGGTAGGGAGTAGATTTCTTGTGGCTGATTTTGTACTTCTCTACCATTTTCTCCACCATATTTGATGTGAATTGTGCTCCTTGATCTGTGACAATTTCTCTTGGGACACCAAAACGAGTAAAAATATCCTCAAAAATAAAATTAACTACAAATATTTCATTATCAAAAAGTAATGCCTTGGATTCTACCCATTTAGTGACATAATCAATGCAAACTAGGATATACTTCTTTTGTTTTGATGGAGGATTGATAGGTCCTACAAAATCCGAAGCCCATTTCTCAAAAGGTTCAATATGTACCTAAGGTTGTAATGGCATTTCACTTGAAGGAGAAGGTTTCCCTACCCTTTGGCAGCTGTCACATATTTTGACATATTCTTTAGCATCTTTAAAGATGGATGGCCAATAATATCCTAGATGAAGGATTTGATAAGTTGTCCTCTTATCAGAAAAATGTCCACCACAAGGTTAATCATGACATGCCTTAAGAATCTTAGGAATCACTTCTTCTCGAACACATCTTCTAATAACAAGGTCTGGACCTGTCTTGTATAATTCATTAGCAATCCATGAAAATTTTGCGCTATCATAAATTATTCTTCTTTTATCTCTTGCATTCATAATTGAAGGAAATTTTCCCGAAACTAAATAATTTGCAATGTCTGCAAACCAGGGAATTTTAGTAGTTATTGCAAGGAGATATTCATCAGGGAATTTGTCTTCAACTGGAGTATTATCTTTAATATTGTGGATTCTTGATAGGAAATCAGCCACTGTATTTTGTTTTCCAGGCCTATCTAGAATGGTGATGCTAAATTATTGTAAGAGCAATAAGCATCTTATGACTCTTCCATTAGTGATTGATTTATTCATTAAATACCTAATTGGAGAGTGATTAGTGGGAACAAAATTTTCGTAGCCTATTATATAATGTCTGAATTTATTTATAGCATGAACAATAGATAAGAATTGTTTTTCAATTATAGTATAATTCAACTCTGAAGGAGTCAAATTTTTACTTGCATAGTAGATGGCACAAGGAATCAAGTCTTTTTGTCCCAACATAGCTCCTAGGGCTATATCTGAGGCATCTGTTGAGATATGAAAAGGTAATTTCCAGTTAGGTCCCCTTAAAATAGTTGCTTCAGATATTTTTGTCTTCAGGGTTTCAAATGCTAATTGGAAGTCAGAATTCCATTTGAATTCACTTTCCTTGGTGAGTAGTTTGAAAAGTGGAGATGCTATCTTGGTGAAATTTTCTATAAATCTTCTATAATATCCTGTAGATCCTAGAAAAATCCTAACATCTTTTTGACTAATTGGAACTAATAGTCTAGAGATGACTTCAACTGTTGACTCATCAACTCTAATCCCATCTCCTAATATATGATGTCCTAGGACAATCCCTTCGGTAAACATCATGAAACATTGTTCATGACTTAATGAAAGGTTTGCTTCTTTACACCTTTTAGAAAATTTTCCAAGTTTTCTAAGGCTTATTCGAATGTATTACCATAGACTGTGAAGTCATCCATGTATACTTCTACACAATCATGTATTAGATCTGAAAAGATTCCCAATATTTCCCTTTGGAATGTTGCAGGTGCATTGCAGAATCCAAAAGGTAATACTTGGTAGGCATAAGTTCCCCAAGGACAGGTAAATGTGGTTTTATCTTGATCCTCAAGTGCAACCTAGATGTGATTATAACCACTAAAACCATCCAAAAATGAAAAGTACTTTTTTCCTGCTAATGTATCTAACACCTGATCTATAAAAGGTCAAGGAAAATGACCTTGAAGAGTAGCTTTGTATAATTCTCAGTAGTCAATGCATACCCTCCATTTAGCATTTTTCTTGGGTAAAATCACCAAAGGAGAAACCCACTGACTATCTGAAATGGGATAAATAAAGTTGACATTTAGCAATTTCTACAACTCTTCTTTAAAAATCTCCCTAAAGTTTGGATTCATCCTTCTCTGTGGTTGTCTGATTGGTTTAAATTTTTCCTCTATGTAGATATGATGAGTGCAAGTCTTAGGGTTGATCCCTTTCATATCATTGTACTCCCATGCACAAGCAGAAGAATGTCTCTGTAATATTTTGAGTAGCTTCTCTTATTGAGATTTTTCCAGGTTTTTATTTATGTTTAAGGTTTTTCCTGGAAATATTTCAATTGTAGAGCTGCCAAATTCTTCCATGGAGTAAAGAGACATTTGTCTTGATGACAAAAATTCAATATTGGATTCTTCTTGAAATTGTTCATGCTTATATTCTGAAGAAGACTCATGTTTTTCTAAGTCATTCAGAATATGACTATCTTCACTAATTTTTGAAATAGTGAAAAGAGGTTGTATATCTTCTTCATCATCAATCCATTGATTATCATCTATTTTTGTGATTGTTCTTTCTCGAGGATACAAATTAAATTTCTTGGTTGAACTATCATTAGAGATGTACATATCACCGGATCTACAACTAATGAAGGCATCAGCTGTAGCTAACCAAGGTCTTCCTAGTATAATAGGATGTCCTCCTAGATCATTTTTAGGAGTTAGGATCATGAAATCCATAGGGTACTCCCAAGAATCTAAGGACACTGGAATGTCTTCTAATACCCCATCTGGTTTAATTACAGATCTATCTACTAATTGTAGTAATGTGGGTGTATAAAGAAGATTAGGTAGTTTTAGTTTTTCCATGATTTGCTTACTCATGATATTTATTGCAGCTCCTAGATTAATTAATGTGTTTGGTATTTCAATTCCATTGATATTTGTTTTGACAAATGGATTTCCAGGATCTAGACATTTTGGAATGGCAATCTTTCCCATCATTATGTCTACTATTTTTCCTACCAGTTGTATTCTCTTTATCTCTTTTATTTTTCTTCATGTTTTTTTCATACTCAACTCCTTTATTGTATTAGCTAAGATTGGGATTTCCTTGATGGCTTGTAATAATGGAATATTCATGCAAACATTTCTCAATTCATCTAGGAAATCATAGTTAGGCATCATAATTTGTTTATATACACCTTTATCAATTTGTAATATTTCAGGAAAAGGAGGTGTAGTAGTAGATGTTGACGGTTTCTCTAACATAGGAGTTGAAATCACTGGTTCTTTCTATTTTTATTTTCAATATTTGGTTTTGAAGAGATGTGCTTTCTTCAAAACTTTTATTCACCCATAGAGAATCTTCCTCAAAATTGTTTTGTTCTTATATAATTACAGAAGGTTTCTTTTTTTCAAGTATCCTTACAGACCTAAGTTGAACATCATTAAGGTCTAAAGGAGTAATCAAATAAGTTGGAAATTGTTGACCTTCTATCATATATGTATTCTGAGGGTTTTTATTGTTGGGGTTTGGTATTGGCTGGGCAGGTAACCAGTTTGATTTCTGAGAGAATGGTAATGGAAGTGGTGGAATTTGATTTTTATTTTTAGGTTGTTGATTTTGGTGAGGATTTTGTTGAGGATGAAAATTTGGATATGATGGATAAGATGGTGTATATTGATAATACTAAGAGAACCTACCATAAGGATTTTGTGCTCCTTGAGCCCAATATTGAGATTGATTTTGAAATTGGGGCCAAGGTTGCTGCCAAGAATTCCAATTTGATGGGGGTTGATTATACATTTGATTATTAAACCCTTGTGTTGAGGTCCCTGCCAAGGTATTATAGAGACAAAATTAAGAGATTTTGTGGAATTTTTGGTTGTTTCTTCTTGAAAGACAACTTTAAGGCAAGGGATTGAGGGAAAATTCTTGGTCTCATGCTTTTCTAAAAAAAATTGCACAAGTCTATTACTTTTGCATCAAGAGGACACTCTCTTAAGGCATGATTTTTTCTACATTTGGGACAAAATATTGCTAAGGCATCAGTTTCGGCTTTCTTCTTGTTTTGTAACTTAAGGGTATCTATTTTCTCACTAAGACTCCCTAAAATGTCAGTTTTGAATTGATCAAGCATATTCCCTATTTCTTCCCTACTTACTGTTCCGGTTGCAGATTTGTTTGCCCTTGCAAGAGCAGGGTCTCTTGGTCGTTTCAAAATTTTAGATTTTTCTCTTGAGAGATTAATACATAGTTCTCCTATATTAGGTAATGAAAGTTGAGATATATCTCCTTTCCCCATCATTTTAAGGATATCTATCCATTCATCCCTAATTGTTTTCAACAAAAGAGCTTCCAAAGTGTCTTGATCTAAATTTTCCATTTTTGCCCTTTTGATGTTATAGTTAAATCTTTCAAGTAAATCTTCCAGATTTTCATCCTCCTTTTGCATCATTTTGAACACTTCTTCCGTATGGTTGACTGGTACACAATAATCTAGATATATTTCTAGAAATGCTCTCCTCATATAATTCCATGTCCCAATAGACCTAGTGATTAGACTCATAAACCATTTTAGTGCTGCTCCTTTCAATGTTGAAGGGAATAGTTTAAGTTTTTGAGCATCTTGTAGATAGTCATAAGTTCTGCATAGAACTTCAAATTCAAATAACAATGTCTCAGGGTATTCACTTTTCAGTCCATTAAAGTTTGGAAGAACACAGGGTGAGATATTTTTCATGGTGGCATTTGTCTGTTCATCTATTATAGGGAATCCAAAGGAACTTTCAATTCCCCTTATATCTCTACCCCCTTCTAAATTTCCTCTACCTTTACCTCCTTTTGTACCTCTACCTCTTCCTCTATCTCCTCCTCTACCTCTACGTCCTCCAAATAGCGTGTTTTCTCCATTAAATACTTCTCCTTCCCCTTATCCTTCTTTTATACCTCTTCCAGCCATGATAGATTCTTTCGAACTGATACAGGGTTCAATTTGGAGGGCTAATTGTTCTTCTCGTTCTTTTATCAAGGGTATATTGAAGAAATATTCCTCCTCTTCCTCTTTAATAGGGATTTCTGATTCCTCTGTTGGAATGTATTCTCCTATGGAAGTGAAAAAGGTTATTCCTCCTGTAGGAGTCCTTGGATCCTCTTCTTCTATAATTGCTTCAGTATATGAAGTGGGAGATCTTTTTGATTGGATATCTGATCTTAAAACTTCTGGAAGTCTAAGACCAGTATAGTATGGGATATGGGTTTGATTTGGAGGTGTGCTACTTCTTGGTCTTGATGGAGTGAGTGGTGTTGTGGGAATTAAGCTTCTGCCTCTTATAAATATACCCCTAGAGTCTCTTTCTCTACCCATATCATTGTTTTTGGGATGTAGGAAATAAGGCTACCTAGTTACACTTCCCCGGAAACGGCACCAAAATGTTTAGTCAATTTAGTGTCCTAAATTGTTAACATAAATTATCGACCAGGGCTAGTAAACTAATGAAGTGTAATGCACTATATGTGCCTAAGTGTCCCATTTTATTACTTCATTGTTTTAGTGTTTTGTTGATGTTTTCGGGGTTTTTATATTTTGATCCTTAGTATTCTATCTTAAACTAGAAATATGAGATTAAATCTATTTAAAAAGGAAGAAAAGGAAATTTTGTCAAATGAATTAAAACAGAGTTTTATTTGCAAGTTTTTGGAGTCTATTTCTAATTAAGAAATGATGAAAACAAGAAATCCTAATCCATGGATATTGCAGCTTAATTGAAGATTTAAGAAATGAAAACAATTAATAACTCAAACATTACAACTGAATCTTATTCATTCAATCAGAGTTTATTGGAATAGTTTTCAAAGATATTAATTGTAGTTTAATGAATATCTCCTATGACATAAAATAAAATGCTGAAACAATTAATAACTCAAAACATAACAACTGAATCTTATTCATTGAATCAAATTTTATTGGAATAGTTTTGAAAGAGATTAATTGTAGTGTAATGAGGATCTCCTATGACATAAAATGAAATGCTGAAACAATCATTGTACTTGTAAGTCACGCATTATTATTCAATAAACTGAACCTAGGGAAACACAATGACTGTGAACTAAGAAATTAAATGACATGAAATGAATTGTTATACAGTTATTGCACTTGTAAGTCACTCGTTATTATTCAATAAACTTAACCCGGGGAAACACAATAACTGTAAAATAAGAAATTAAATGACATGAAATGAAATGCTAGACAATTATTTCACTTGTAAGTCACTCGTTATTATTCAATAAAATAAACCCAGGGAAACACAATAACTGTGAACTAAGAAAGAAATCTAGAAAGCAAGAAGTAAAGAAAGATACTAAAACATAAATTAAAATAACTTAGCTAGAAAACACATGAAATCTCCTCGAATAGCAGGGGCCCTCTGCTACCAATTCGAAGAGAAAAGGATTAACTGCGCAAATTAGGGACTACGACATCGATAAGTTAATCCTATATTTAGGATCTTATGCCAATGTGTTTCCTAAGAAGACATGGGAATGCATGGGAAAACCACAGTTGCAATGGTCACTGATCCATTTGAGAATGGCTAATAAGTAGAAGATTATTCCTATGGGAAGGTTGCCTGGTAGAGTAGTAGACATTGAAGTAGTGCGCACTATGGAATATTTTGAATTAATTGAGATTATAGATGACAAAATTCCATATCCAATGTTGTTTGGATTGGGTTAGGATTTTGATACTAATACAATAATCAATCGGAAGAAGATAAATATGGTGTATGAAGAAGGCGATCGGAGGGTCATTGTTCCTCTAGGCCCATCATAAGGAGCACATTACATAGAGCCTATTCATGATGAATAATGTGATGTAGATATTGGTCATATCTATGCACTGACTACATAAGACGAATATTGGATCAATCCCATTACATATGGAAGGCTAAGTTGAGAAAAGGAAATTTCATGTATTTAAGACTCTGATGAATAATTGTAGAATTGGCAGAATATGTTGAATGAAGTTTCTATAAGGTGATGTAATAGAATTACAAGATCACTTCGCTGCATCACCAGAGAGGTATGCAATTTTTTGTATTATTATGGGATAGGGTACGTGAGTCTGTTTCTTGATGAGTTTGAGAAATAATTACCTAAAGAAAAAAGGTTCTATGATTTGGATGTAGCTCTGAGAGATACATTGCTAGATGGGGGGTACTCACAAAGAAAATATAGGGAGTTGTAAAGTATATTGCAGATTGATGAAGGTCAGATTTGGCCAAGTAAATACCAGAGTCGTAGTCAAATATAATGGAAAATATGACCCTATGGAGTATATGACTTTATGGGCTTCAGTCTGGGGCTAAGATTCAGAGCCATAATGGGCATATATATTCTTCCATACATTGGATGTGATGCCTATGAATTGTTACCTTGAGACATAACTGCGACATGGCACTGCAAACTGGTTCAATTTGGTTGAAGTATTCTTGATGACCTTTAGTTTTAACAATGATTCTCTGTGTATAGATGAAGCGCTTTAGGTATTCAGAGCAAGTATCTTTAAGACCACAATTGTGCCAACTTGGAAACATCCTTATTTGACTACGCAATTCCAACATGCGCTAGAATGTTGTAATGTGACAATGGAAGAAGAAGAGGAAGATCCGTGCAATATTAATATCCTAGAATTAGAAGGACATTGCAAAGTTTTTGGACCATAACCTAATATACTTGACATTACGCAACCCATGAAGACACAGAAGGTAAATATAGGGTTAGAGGAGGAACCAAAATTTTCATTTATTGGATATTATTGTGATGCAAATACAATCAATAAAGTTTATGAGATGTTGCATGAAGATCAATAACGCTTTCCCACAATTATTTTTGAACTTAATGGAATATTAGCAGACCTCGGAGTTATGAGGATAAATCATAAACCATATGCAAATCAAGTAAAACAATGACCCTATATATTAGACCCAAAATACAAGGAAAAGGTTAATAAGAAATTGGAAAAGATGATTAAGGCTAGCATAATTGAACCTACGGTGGACGTTGAATGGGTAAGTCTATGGTTGTTCAAGAGAAGAAGCAAAAAGGTGAAATCAAAATTTGAGGAAGCTGAATGGTGCACGTGTTCATGACCCATTCCATACACCCTTCACATATGAATTTGTGGAAAATGTTGGAGGGCAAGAGGCCTACTCTTTTACATATGGTTTTTCAGGTTACCATCAGATTAGAATTACACCATAAGATAGGAGTAAGACAACCTTTTCCACTGAATAGGGATTTTTTTAATATACAGTCATGTCTTTTGGGTTGAAGAATGCTCCTGCAATATTATCTAGAGTTGTAGTTTCATATTTTAAGGAATATATACACAAGTTATTGGAGGTTTACTTTAATGATTGGACTGTTTTTGGGCTATTAAAGAAACATGTTCTGAGCTTAAGATTGACGTAGGGTACATGAAAAAAATATCAAATATCATTGAACTTGAAGAAATGCATCTTCTTTATATGTTTTTCTATACTATTGGGGCTTGTTGTTTGTAGACAAGGATTGATGGTAGACCCCGTGGAGATTACTGCTATTGTGAACTTGGAACCACCTAAGATAGTGAAGAAACTTCACACAACTCTAGGACATACTGGATACTATAGGTAGTTTATAAAGACATGTGCACAGATAATTTCACTGATGGAAAATCCATTGAAGAAGGATGTTAATTATTGCTGGGATGGATAATTCCAAAAGAGCCTCAACATACTGAACGAGAAGATGGTAATTGCTCTAATTATAGTTTTCTCAGACTAGAATAAGAGTTTCATGTACATGTTGATGCATCCTGCATAGCATTAGGTTCAGTAATGTCACATCCATGTGATGGATATATTGATCACCCCATAGCTTTTGCAAGAAAGAAATTTTCCAAGCCATAGAATAATTATTCCAAAAAATTAAGAGAGGGGTTGGAAATGGTGTATGCAGTGCATAAATTTAGGGTTTAATTTTTAGGAGTTCACTTCAAGATGTTCACTGATCATCCTGCACTGAATTTTCTGGTGAAAAACCCTTTTATAGGAGGTAATATTTGTATATGGTTTTTTTTGTTTTAGGAGTACACTTTAAATTTATCGTTAATCTAGGAAGGTTGAACACTGGGCCTGATCATTTATCGAGGATAGAGACAGGCGAAGAACCCATGAACATTGAAGATAACCTACCTAATGCACAAACGTTTGCAATAAGGGTTGTAGGTGTTCAGTTCATAGATATTATTCATTTTTTGACTACAGGAATGGCACCCGTGGAGTACACTACACAGCAGAAAAAGGAGCTAGTATTCACATCAACTGGGTTTTCCTTAATTACAAGACATTTGTATTAAATGGGCCCAGATGAAATATTGCGTAGATATGTCTCTAAGCATGAAATATGGATAATTTTAGAAGACTATAAGGCAAAGTTGTAGTAGGAAATTATGCAGGAAAATCCACTACGCAAAATATTCTAAGAGCTAGATTATGGTGGCCCACATTGCACAAGGTTGGAATGGAGTATTGTAGATCCTGCAATGCTTGTCAAAGAATAGGAAGACCGTATAGAAGGGATGAAATTCCCTTGAATCCACAAATGACCTTGTAGGCATTTGATAAGTGGGAAATAAAATTTGTTGGACCTCTAATCCACCAGGGAAGAAGATTGTGAGGTATATAATCACTGCAACAATTTATTTGACTAGATGGGCCGAAGCTAAGCCCATGAAGGATTGCAGTGAAAATACTGTTGTGAAGTTCATATTTGAGTACATTTTTTCCAGGCTTGGGTGTTCAAAGATCTTGATGAGTGATAGATGATCTCACTTCCTGCATAATACCATCGAAACATTAACTGAAGAATTCCAAGTGCATCATTAGAGGAATACACCTTAACATCCTCAAGCAAATGGAACAATAGAAGCTTTTAACAATATTTTGGAGAACACTCTAACCAAAGTATGCAATGTCAATAGAAATTATTTGTATCTAAGAATTCTAGTATTATTATGGGCTTACAAAACAACATGAAAGAATTTGACATGATAAACACCTTTCAGGTTATTCTATGGATAGGAAGCAGTTATGCCTATGGAATATATTGTGCCTAGTATCAGAATTGCAATAGTCATAGACATGGAAGATAGAAGCATCATGGAAGAAAGACTGGAACAATTGCTTTCTCTTGAACAAGATAGATTCATTGTAGGATACCTTCATAAAGTACAAAAATCAAGGGAAAAAGCCTGTCATGACAAAAATATCAAGCAAAAAACATTCAAGGAGGGAATCCTTGTATTTTGGTATGATAGCAAGTTTGCGAAGTTCCCAGGAAAGTTTCAAGCGCATTGGTTGGGACCATATATTATCATATATGTCTCGGAGGGAGGTGCAGCTCATCTCACGAAGTTTGATGTTCAGATGATTCCATGATGAGTGAATGGAAGTAGATTGAAGCTATATAGGGACGACTTTTTCCTAGAACTTTGTGTTGAGTTTATGAATGAAAAAATATTATTAGTGCCACATGTAGTTGAAAGTGGGTATGGGACTATAAAATACTCTGCAAAATAAGGACTTTGTCGAAGTTGGATTATTGCACGAAACTTAGGAGGATGTCGAAGTCAGAGGGAATTGCAACGAGGGAGGAATGACTGCAACACAAAGAAAGGTTCGACGAAGTTCACCAGAAATATGTTTGTTGGAAGTGAAATAATTGATTGGTTGTATCCACCTACTGGAGGAGTAGAGACAAAACAGGAAAGAACTAGTGGGAAATATAACACCACATAGAGAGATACCGCGTTGGGGATGACAAAAAAGAAAAATACCCAAGCCGGAAAAGGCATAACAAAAGGAAAAGACGTAGAAAAAGAAATATGAAAATGAAAAGATGCAGAGAAAGACATAGGGAAGGGAATAGATGTAGAGAAAGAAATAGAGGCAAAAAATGAAAAAGAGGGCGAGGAATTTGAAGGCATAGACCTAGAGTAGGCTGAACAGGACCCTTTTGATGATACAGAGACAATATATTCCATGTCCATTGTAGAGAGAAGGATATTGCACACATCAGTTCCATGAAAAAATCACGTGAGCATTAGGGGAATTTTGAGGTCTAAAATGGACCTCCTAAGAAAAATGTACAACCAAAATAAAATTTATAAGAACCAATAGGATTCAAGATGATGATGTCATCCATAATGGATGATTCACCATTTTTGGAGTAAAAAAGTAAAAATATTAAAAAACAATAAAATAATAAAACTACTTTTTCAACTCGTATTTTAAACTTATTTCCCAAAATTTTTACTCAAATTTAGAGCGGGAGTACTCGTTGGATGTGGAATTTAATTCCTCATCCAAGGATTACCCATGTTGCATACTTTCGATGAACTCTTCTACACGAAAAATGAGAAATACATAAAAAACGTGATTGTAATCACGTTTTTTTATGTATTTCTCATTGTTGTGTGAAGTGGATTTATCAGAGAACATTACTAACATAATTTAACCAGGGCCAAATTCACCTCAACATTTCTCCCAACAAAAATTTAATTAAAACTTTTAGATTCAGATTGAAGTACCTCGTTGAAAAAATTAGTTTATTTTCCCTCTAAAATTTGATGATGTCATCAAATCTTATTTGATTTTTTCCACTACTATTTTATAATTTCCTTAGGAGGCCCATTTTAGACCTCAAAATTCCCCTAATGTCAGATTGCAAGAAGTGGAACTGCTGAGCCTCACTGAGGGGGACATCGATGAGATCGGTGAGAAGGTGTGACACATCACTGAAGAGATATGGGAAAAAATTGAAGATAAGTACAAGGATATATTGGAAGAATTTCAATAGGGACTCCAAGAACTGAAAGTACTCGCATAGACAACGAAACTAGAGGAACAATCTACCATTCAAGTGAGCTTGGAACAAGCAACCCAGCAAATGCAGACACTCCACCAATTAGAGATAACTTATGAGCTTAACATTCTGTAGGTATCTGGAGGGGCACTACATTTCGAGGATGTAGAGGATTTTTTACAGACCAATCATTGGCACATCCTTAGTTTGAATCTTGTTGCGTTGCTCGTCCAAAAGTTTCATGAATTCCACCAGGGCGTCACAGATGAGTTAAAGGTGCATGAGCAGCACACCATGAAGATCACTGAGTAAACAAAGAAGGACAACCAAAATATCTTCAAAGAAATGAATAAGGAAATCCAAGACTAGGATGAGGTGACTTAGCACACACGGAAGTTGGAGGAAATTATCAATAAGGCTTACAACGAGCTCCTAGAAATTCAAGTTGGGGTTGAAGAGGCACGAGCTGACAAAGTTTCCAAGTTGGCACAAGCCATTAGGGACTCCAAGTTTAATATGGAAAATATGAAATTTGAGTATGGAGCCCAGATCATGTACCTAAATATGAGGCTACAGCGAGCCACACTGCCAGAGGTACATGAGTAGTGGGAAGCCGATATGAAAAAACCTCTATAGCGTATATCCACCACAGTGAAGGACTGTGGAAAATTTTTCAAAGACACTGTGGATATTTGGACCTTGTTGCATGAGAATCTAATCATTCAACATATTTGTTAGGAGATACAGCAAAAGAAGAAACACTTGGATGGGATCAATGTCACTATGAGGACTCTAGCACTTGCGCAATGACTTCCTCGCACCACAGAAGGAAATAGTCTGCAAGCCATGATCGAGGATTTATGCAGAAAATAGAAGTCGATCATAGCCAGAACATAGCCATGGAAATATGAGTCCATTCAAATTTCTTACACAATTGATCAAAAGCTTAAGGAAATGCACATGAAGTAGGAATATGTGTTTCAGAATATCGTTGGGCCTACATCGGAGAAGTTGTTAGAGGATTTTCTCCAATAAGAGAAGCAACATGTAGAAATGATTCAACCATTGAAGATAAGATATACCATCATCCCAGCCAAATTCTAGGTTGTACCAGCTGAGTGACTCGGGATGAGTCACATGTGATTGTCAGGGGCCTGTTTGGAAGTGCCCAAATTAAATTTTGATTCAAAGGATCCACATTTTGAGCAAGTGTAGTGTGCGAAATAGCACAGATAAATAAATTTCACAAAGTTTTAGGAGTCGTAGGGCCCTTCGGGCAGATCAAATTCACTCTTCTTGTAAATGGATCCAGTTTATTTTGTAGTTTTGAGTCTGTTGTGCTATACAACACCCCCCATTTATTCTTATAAATGGGGATCCTTTAGAAATAAATAGGATTTTTTTTTTTTAGTTTTAAAACAAAAACTAAGGAAATAAATGTTTTCTTTTAAGTTTTCCACTTTATTTCTTAAAGCACATCGTAAAACACATAACTTATAACTTAGAATGACTCATAAATCCTATAAGCTACATGAACTATGAAGTGCGCTAACGTTTTTCAAAGATATGTTTTAAAAAGCTTAAAAAAAACTTCAATTTTCAAGCAATTGTGCAGACCCGACAAGTCAAAAAAAAAATCAAAGATAAATCTTTAAAATAATTTTAGCGTGGCTGCATGGTTTTTGAATGTGAATTTCACATTTCACATAACTTAGCCATAAAATACATCTTTTATATCATAAAATTTGTGATGTGTGGTCTATACAGATCGCATTTCACAACACTTAGCGATAAACATTACAAACGGTAAAGTTATATATGGCGACATGCGAATTTACGGCATTTAATTTCTTGAGCATGCGAAATGACTTATGTCATATCAAAACAAATTTTGAGATCTAACATCTTTAAGTTAATTGATATGAATTTCATGTAATGGTGTAAGAGATCTGACTTTGAAATTTCTATTGATGATTGTTGTTATATTTGAAAAGATTCATATCTATTTAACGAATCAAGGAAGACTGAAATGAGTAAGAAGGGAAAAGAGATTTATGAAGCTCTACCTACTGAAGACGCAGAGATGTCTCCCTTATTCTCAGACACTATCTGCAACAAAGAATGTGGTAGTTCCTCATGGGAAACAATGTCTAAATTGTTTAAAGATGAGAAACCAAGAGTAATAACCAAAATCTCTACGACAGGCACAACATCTACTTCAGACGCAACCTACATTGATGTTGCATGTTCATTCGTCCATAAGGTAGCATCAAGACCAAAAATTCTCCCTTACACAGATATGGTTAAGTGGGTAATTGACCACTTAAGCATAGAAGAAAGGAAATTCAAAGGTTAAAATGGAGAAGAGTTCGGATCTTTCAAGACAGAAAACTTAAAAGCAATGTATCATCTACCCTCCCCGCAGCAAAAATATGACAAAGCTTTTCTGCAAAGCTTTAGAACATAGCATCCAAATCTCATGAAAGTCATGAAAGAATGGAAGGAAGACCAGGGAAAGTTGAAGTGAGATAAACTCGGTATGTAACCAATTGCCCAAATTCCTTCCCCTTATTGTTATGCTTCCGGTATGTTCTGTAGATTATTTTCCAAACCTGATACCACTAGATTTTCAATAGAATGGGTTCCATTGATTGACGCAATCGTCAATTCATAAATTATTATTTGGGAAAACACCATATCTGATCATTTAACCAAACACATTACTAAATATAGGAATAAGAGGAGTGCTTCATCTAGAGAAACACCTCCCTTTTATATGTATGCCTATGTCATGGACACCATCTGTTTTAATTCTAGTTTTCCTACCATGGGATGGAAATGGACTTCCCAAGACGCTACCACGATCCACATTTCCCATAGAGACCTCTGGGATTCATATTTCAACTTACATTTCTATAAAAAAAATTATGAAGTCATATTTCCTATACACCAAATGATATTCAATAAAAGGGCTCCTAGGGTTTCTGAAGAGGCCAACGCAGATATTATTTCTGTGGCTAGGTGGTTTGCAGAGGAAAAATTCACTTATGTAAAAGTATTCGAGAGTTATTCTTCTCCCCATGTCTTACCTTATTATGTTCTAGATAAGTTGCTTGCACGAGAGATAGCTTACCAACTTGTTAATAATATCACTAAACAACTGAAAGATGCGAAGAAATTCATTTGGCCTAATTTCCATGTACAGTGTGGTAATTTTGCACTATATGATATTGGCCATACCTACAAGGAGGTTTCTAAGTTAAATCTATTAAAACTGGAAGAAATTCCAAAGAGGTTATACGATCCAAATGATGTAATTAAAAATTACACTACAAAGCTTAAAATGAAATCTTTTGTAAAGGAAATAGATGGATTTGATGATCTCTTTCAAAGCATAAAATTTTTTTCAGATATAACCAGGTTTGCATCCAGCTAATTAAGTCGATATTATTTAAAATATTTCCAGATATATAGAGATAAGAGATTGCAGAGAGTTCCTCTCAATTTGTTAACTATTGAAGATGTCAACAGACCTAATCCAAGTATCAGATTAGATAATGAAGCTAAAAACATGTATGAAGATGAAGAAGGTAAATCAAAGCATCAATCTCACAGTTCAGATCATTCCAAAAGTGAATCTGAATCCAGAAAGGATAGCCCAGAAAAGATAATTGATCAGGTAATCCAAGAGATAGAGATGCATGCTAAAAAATAAAGTAATGGAACAGAGTCAATGTCTCAAGAAGTTCAGCACAGGCATGACACACTAGATCAGTCTAAAAATTCTCAAAAGAATAATTTTAGTAGTGAATGGGAGGAGTTTTCTGAAGAAATAAAAGCTCCTAAGGCTAATCCCAATACTGATCAAGTATCTAGTTTTCAGACACCTGAACATTCTCAGAAGATAGTAGAAACTATTAATCCACTACAACAAATTCTATAAATTCATGATCGAGAGATCATACCAACCTATCCTACAAAAAATATACTTTTACAATTTGAATAAATTCTTTCACTGGACATCTTCTACAGCCCAAGCGATAAGGCTGTAGTTAAGAGGAACAAAAGAAGAAGAACTGAGGAAACAACCTCCAACCTAACAGATGAATCAATTGATGTACTATGCAATGATTCCTTAGATGACCCTACAAAACATCTGACTAAACTATCATAGTATGTTGGAGCGCATGCTACTTGTACTGTTGATAAAGCAACTACAGTTACATTTTTGCTGAAGCAAAAGGAAGTTAGAGTACTAGAGCTAGAGAGACTTTTAAATGAAGAAAAATCCAACTCTAGTGAGAAAATCAAAGAAAATATGGCCCTATTTGAAAAGGATTTCGAAAGCCTCAGATTACAACATTAGATAGAGATCAATGAGAAACAATAACAACATGAAACGTCAATGATCAGAATACAGAGCCAACCGCAATTGGAGTAGTTTACTAAAGAAGCACGACATATAAATGCTAAGTTAAAGAATGAACATGAAGTATTTTTTCATCAAGCTTCTATGATTGACTCTTATTGTGACTTGAATAAAATACTAATCCAGCAAATAGCTATCCAGAAACTTGAATGTGAAATACTTGAAAATAAGATCAATGAACACATTCAATGGAAATCGCCAAACTCGTGAAAGGAAGCTGATATACCTTAGCTAGATAAGTTTCATAAGGATATTCTATTCAGATACTGGGAAGCACAAATCAAGCAAGCAGAGAAAGAAACAGAGAAAACATCTAAGTTATCAAATGAAATTGATGAATCTTTGTGTGAACAACTGGTAAAAGCAGGACTTATCAAAGAGAACGTGTCCGAATTGTTTTCAAAAGAAAAATAGGTAGAAGCATACTGGAAGTAGAAAGAAGATACATAGGATGAAGTAATTAAGAAGGTAAATAAGTTTGATCAAGAAAATTATTGGAATTTTCTTATCAAACCTTAGCATCAGTATCAGACTCTTTGATCCTTAACAGATTCAACAAAAAGATCGCAGTCCATACTTTCAAATGCAGTATTCAGGGGACAGGTCAGATCGAGAATTTTGCAGCCAGCTTAGCTCAAGCCAATGATCGATATTTCTCAACTTCATGACAAACTTCAGAAGAAATAGAGGAATTCATAAATCAACATTGATATTTTGTTTTCCTAGATTGCAGTTTAAGTTAGTCCTATGAGGATGGTTGTTTGAAACCTCTATATTTTTGTAATAAACTATTATTAGAACATAATTAGTTTAGTATTTAAACTCTTCTCATGCATTTAGAGAGGGGTCCAGAAATTTTTCAAAAACATTTGCAAAAAATGCACTATTGTAAGTTTGTGAGTGCTTTGATGAATTAATGGAAAACATCTATTATCTTTTGACAATTAAAGCTATTTAACTGATGTTGCACTATTGTACTATTTAAATTGCTTGAAAGTGAGAAGGAGAAGATAAATTACTATCAATTTACATGAGTAGGACTTCATACATATGGTACTTTTATTCACTTGTATTAAGTCTTATTTTATAGGTTGATAAGTGATCTTTTATTGCATTATATATTTTAAACGTTGTTAGTGTTACTTCAACTAGTTCTAGTACTCAAACTACTATGCCTTCAACAAGTCCAAGCACTCAACCTCCCTCTTCTTCAACTCAAACTCCACCCAACCAATCTATCCAAAATCCAATGGCAGGCCAAGTAGCTCCACCAAATGTAAACCCATGGAGCAATCCAGGGGTTGTAAACATGCCCGCTCCTCTTCATGCTCTTCCGAAAAATCCTGAAAGATGGCTACCTAAATTTAATCTTGATGACAGTCTTCTGGCCGAAGAACACATTCACAATTTTATGTTAGCTCTCAATTTAAATGGAGAAGTTGAAGAGGATTGCATTGTAATATTATTTCTATATACTCTAAAAGGATCAACTGGATCCTGGTATTTCTCACTACCTGCCCTCTCTATAACTAGCTGGATATGTTTGAAGAACAATTTCTAGCTAAGTTTGGGGATGACCGAACCATTTCTATGCTCATCAATGATTTTTTAAATCTAAAAGCTAAAATAGGTGATAAGATAAAAGATTTCAACTCAATATTTAATAAATTACTCAATAAAATTTCTTTCACAGTAGTTCATGGGGCAAAAGTTCAAATTGAGTGGTATATTTCATCACTTCCATCTAATATAGCTATTTTTGTTGATAGAGAACAAATGGAAACACTTGTAGAAAATATGAAAGAATCTATATTTGTAGAAAAATGCATAAACTCTCTTGAGAAAAGAATTCTCACAATGATTTAAAATAAAAGAATGTGTATTTCGAAGATGATTCCAAAAATAATACATCAAAACATCCTTTCGATGTAGAAGGTATTCAAAAGGTTTTGAAAACCATGACCAGTGAGATGGAAAATATCAAGAAATAGTTGCTGAAAATGCTAGCTCAAAGAATACTTTTAGAAATTTTAAGAAAGGTCAATCCTCTAATACTCAACCTCTGAATATCATACCTAATGTTGAATCTGATCAAGAATAAGACGAAGAGAAAACAGAGGAAGAATAAGATGACGAAGAAGAAGAAGTTGAACTAAATCGAATGTGGGATTTTATCACCAAATGAAGAACAACTTGAAGCTTTACCTGTGAGCACAAGAAGTAAAAAAACTACTGAAGAAACACAACCGAACCAACAACAAAAATTTTCAACTCCTGCTAAAGAAAAATTGGTAAGCAAAAATTCTAATTCAAAGGCTACACAAACAAGTCCTGTTACTTGAGATACTTCACCTACATCTAAGACAATGGTTGTCTCAGACGCTATTGAGTATAATGTAGTAGAAGATTTGAAGAAAACAAGAGATAATATTTCTATCCATGAGCTTAATAAATTGAAAGAGCAATAGAAACTCTTACTCAGAGACTTAAATGTGGTTCCTACTTCAAAATTACCTGCTCTAGTAATAGTTCAAGATGCTAATGAAATGGGTAAGCCACCTTCTCCTTCAATGAAAATCTATGCTACAGACTTGATTATGATAGGTGATTGATTCATCTTTCATACTCCTCCATTTCTCCTAATATATGAGATATACAACAAAAACATCCATAATTACTTGATATACTCAGGGGCTTCCTCAAACATAATGCCAAAATCAGTTTGTGCTAAGTTGAATATAACTCCTCAGAGTTCACCTGTTCATATAGTACAACTTGATAGAACCAGAGTAGAAGTGGTAGGAGAAATAAATTCTATTTCCATCAGATTTTCATCAAACCCCAAAGTTACTCAAATAATTGATATACTAGTGGCTGATATTCCTAAATTTTACAACTTATTTTTAAGCTGTTATTGGTCTGAAAAACTACATGGTTATTTTGCAACATATTGGTCACATATGTGCTTACCATATAATGGAAAGCCAAATCAGATTCAGGTAGACCGTGAAAATTTTATGAAGCATATAGTCATTGATCTTGAAGGACTAAACGAGTCAGTAGAATTCAATAAAAACATTATTGGAAACTACTCAGCAGGGTCATTTTTCGGAAATTTCAATGCTCAACCATCACCTTTCTTTGATAATGTAGTTGTTTCTCAGATTGAGAATTTTTCCTAGCCAGATAATTCCAAATGTATAAATTTTGTAGATAGAAAAGTAGTTAATTCTTTGTTTTGGATTCTTTATTTCGATGGTTCTAAATCCGAAGATAGTGCAGGTGTAGATTTTATTTTAATAAACCTAAAAGGAGAGAATACCATGTTAGCCTGGAGGTTAGAATTTGATTGTACAAAAAATGTAGCTGAATACGAAGCATTAGTTCAAGTCTTGTTAAAAGCCATTGATCTTAATATCAAATATCTGAAAGTTCTAGGAGATTCAGAAATCATAGTTAGACATGTAAGGGATACTATTCATTGTAATTTTGGACATTTAAAGAATTACCAATCATTATTCCAAGAATTAACCACTCATTTCTTAGCCTTCAACATTTCTTGTGTACCTAGAATACAAAATGCTAGTGCAGATCTGCTGGCTAATGTATCCTCGAAGTTAATCCCATCCCAAGAATTTAGTCTCGATAGATTTTCTATTGAATTGATTTTTATACCATCTATTCTTGATAATATTACCAATTGGAGAGTTTTCAATAATGATTCAGATATCATATATTTTTTAACATCTGAGGGATCCTTTGACAGTCAAATTTTGGATGAAAATGAACATGACATTCAAATTAAGAAAGAACAGGATGAAAATCCTATTCCCAGATTTGTTTTCAAGTTAGAAGACCTATATGATCTAAAATATATGTTTAAAAGAGTGAGTAACTAAAAAACACAAAGCTCTACTTTAAGGTTTGAGTTAGTAAATCTAGGAACTAATGAAAAAATTCAAAATGTAAATCTAGGTCTTGGTTTATCTTCCGAAGAAAGATTATATTTCATCAGATTGTTTAGAATCTACAAAAGTGTCTTTTCTTGGGATTATACTGATATTAAAACATATGATACTTATGTGATTCAACATACGATTCCTATGATCTCAGAAGAAAATCCTATACAATAGAAATTGAGGAAGATTCATCCAAATATGGAGAATTGAATTAAAATAGAATTGAACAAACTCCTCAAGGAAAAAATTATCTTTCCAGTTAGGAATTATAAATGGGTATCAAATTTGGTACCTGTCAGGAAGAAGAAAGGTGATATAAGAATTTGCACTAATTTTAGAAATTTAAACAAAGCTTGTCAGAAGGACAACTTTCCATTACCAACCATGGAACAAGTACTGCAAACAGTAGCTGGTTTTGAACTCATGTCCTTTCTAGATGTATTTTCAGGATATAATCAAATTCTCATACATCAAGATGACAGATTGAAAACTACATTCAGAGCTACGTGGGGAACGTATGCCTATCATAAGATGCCTTTTGGACTAATTAACATAGGCCCCACTTTTCAGCGAGCTATGGACACAAATTTTAGGGGGCTCATAAACAAAACAATAGTTATTTATTGAGATGACATTACAATATTTTCTAAACAAGTAACCAATCATGTAAGTGACTTAAAGAAATTCTTTGAGAGATGCAAAATGTATGGCATCTCATTAATCCAAAAAAATATTTTTTCGCATTAGATGAAGGAAAAATTTTAGGATTCATTGTGTCAAAAAATGATATTTATATTGATCCTGAAAGAATTGAAGAAATCAAACGAATTCCTTTCCCTCATAACAAGAAAAATATGTAGTCATTCCTTTGGAAAATTAATTTTGTTAAGAGGTTTGTCCCTGAATTTTCACAAATTGTTTTACCTTTACAGAATATGATTAAGAAAAATTATGTCTTTAAATGGGGACATAATGAAAGAGAAGCTTTTGATTTGATTAAACAATCAATTATCAATGCTCCATTCCTGACTACCCCCAATTTTCTTAATCCTTTTACATTGTACACTTTTTCATCGGATACATCATATGTCGTTGTTTTAACACAGTTGAATGGCCAACAAATTGAAGCACCAATATCATTTTTCAGTTCTAACTTACAAGGTGTGGGACTAAATTATACATCTATTGAAAATCAAGCATTTGCTATATTTAAGGCTATAAATCATTTTATACCTTTTCTCCTAAAAACTCACACTAAGATCATAGTCCCATTATCCGTAGTAAGAGAACTCTTGATGCAAAGAGAATTAAGAGAAAAGAGAGCTAACTGGGTGACTGATTTACAAGAATATTATGTAGAAATTAGACCCTCTAAAATTGTTAGAGGTCAAGGTTTTTGTAGAATTCTTACAAGAGCATCCCATCTATCATTAGAAGAAGACTTAGTTAACAATGTGCAAATATCAAAGGTAAGCCTCAATGATTTGAAATCACAATATGCTGATCTTATATTCTATTTAAATAATGGATATGCTCCAAATCAACTTAGTTACAAAACAAAATGAGATTTAAGATTAAAGGATAAAAAATATGAATTAATCAACGATGTTTTATTTAGGAAAATAATTGATTATGTAATTTTAAGATGCTAAGAAAAATATGAAGCAGAAAATGTCTTGTAAAAACTCCATGATGGACCAGCTGGAGGAAATTTTGGAGGAAATACGACAGCACACAAAATCCTGCATGCAAGTTACTATTAGCCTACACTTTTCAATGATTCCCATGAATACGCAACAAAATGCAAAGTGTGCCAAAGTACATCTGGAAGACAAAGGAAGCCAACATTCCCATTACAACTAGTTAATATCGAATAACCATTTGAGAACTGGGGATTAGACATAATAGGTGAGATTGTTCCTAACTCTTCCAAACACCACAGATATATTCTCACAGCTACAGATTATTTTACCAAATGGGTGGAAGCAATTCCATTAAAAGTAGCTAAATTTGAGAATATCATTGATTTCATCGACCAAAATATCATAACCACGTTTGGCTTACCTACTTCTTTGATGTTTGATAATGAATCTTACTTCTCAGGAACTGCTATGATGGAATTTGCAATTAAAAGAGGTTTTAAACTTAAATATTCTACAAATTATTATCCGCAAGGAAATGGTTTGGTGGAATCCACAAATAAGAACTTGATTAGAATAATCAAAAGAACTGTTGATCAAATCAATGAAATTGGCACAAGTCATTAATTTTTTCTCTTCAGGAAAATTGATAAACTCAAAAATTTTCTATTGGAACTTCTCCATTTAATCTTGTCTATGTAAATGAAGTTGTACTTCCCACCAACTTAGTTATTCCCTCTCTTTCCTTAGTACAATTTATTGATGAATCTCCTACTTCTTCTTTACAACTTAGACAATGTAAAATTCTTAAGTGAGAATAAGAAAGAGAAAAATCCAAACAGAATCATGCTCATCATCAACAAATAGTACAACCCTCATTTGATTCAACTTCTGTTACTACAAAAAAATTTCAAGTTGGTGATCTGGTATTTAAATGGGATAAAGCGCATGAGGAAAAAGGTAAACAAACAAAGTTTCAAAAACTCTGGCTAGGTCCATATCAAATAATTGAATAAATAGGCCCATCAACATTATTATTGCAAGATCTATCAGGCAAAAAAGAATATTTTCCTGTTAATGGGCATATTTTGAAAAAATACTTTTCATAGGAGGTGACCCCTTCTATTCCTTGTATACTATTGTCTTTTTCCTTTCCTTGGAAAAAATAAAAGTTGCTTAGTATAAATCTTTGGATTTTTAAAACAAAATCTCAGATAAATCTTTTTTATTTATTTCTTATAGAAATAAAAAGTGTTAAGGAAACAATCAAAAGATTTGAAAGAAAAACAAATTTTATTTTACTGAAAGATATAATTTCACTGAAATTATTTATCCTCTGATGAAGTCTCATCCTTATATAGCATGACTATTCTGTTATCATTCAAGAAAATAATCTTTAACATAGTAAATACTCTTTTACAGAAAAACAATCTAAAACTTAACATTATCATCCAAAATCCTGAAAAGGATCAATGATTCACCCCATCCGGTAAAACTTATAAATTTTTGAAAGAAATTCAAAAAAAATATTTTAAGGAAATAGTTGAACTGACATTACCATTACTGCCTACCAAAATAGTGTTATGACTTGAGATTATACCAAGAGAACAAGTGGTCTCATCAAGAGCTAGCTTGATCAGTTTAATTACAACTAGTGAATGGCATTGTCATCATTTGGTTACCAAGCCAAGACAATGGCTTTCAAGTAAATAAAAAATGATACCAAAAGAAAAAAGTTTCAAAAAATTAGAGTTTATTTTTGAAATTTTAAGAAACACTAGATGGGACAATGAATCATTGCTGAGTAAAAGGTAACCTTGCCAAAAACTTAAATTTCTTATTGGAACAGAGGCTTTATCTGTGATAAAAGAGTAAATTTTTATAAAGCTAATCCGTAAGGGCAACCTGCTTTATATTTTTGAACAGAGTAAAGACTGATATAGATTTTCATACTTATATATTTAAAAGAGGAATTTTTATGAATAGTAAATAAGAGAAATTTCATTCCTGCAACTATTTTATTTATAAAAAAAAAAAAAATTCAAAAAGTTAGTCAGAGATATCTGGTTGTCCCAAGTGAATCGCCAATTGTTGTGCTATACAACACCCCCCATTTATTCTTATAAATGGGGACCCTTTCGAAATAAATAGGAATTTTTTTTTCTTAGTTTTAAAACAAAAAATTAGGAAATAAATGTTTTCTTTTAAGTTTTCTGCTTTATTTCTTAAATTCCATTGCAAAACACATAGCTTATAACTTAGAACAACTCATAAATCCTCTAACCTACGCGAACTGCGAAGTGCGCTAACATTTTTCGAAGATATGTTTTAAAAATCTTAAAAAAAACTTCAATGATCAAGCGATTGCGCAGACCCGACAAGTCAACAAAACATCAAAGATAAATCTTTAAAATCCTTTAAGCGTGGTCGCATGGTTTTTGAATGTGCATTTCGCATTTCACAGAATTAGCCGTAAAAAAAATCTTTTGTCTAATAAAAGTTGCGATGTGCGGTCTGGGCACATCACATTTCACAACTGTTATCACCCTAGTAATTTCTTAAGTTGTGGGATTTGGGTTTTTAGTCAAAGAACACTAGGGGTAGCCACAAACCTACTTTGGAAATATAGAATCTAGGCTTCCTAAATTTCAGAGAGGGCTCTCTCTTTAAGATTTAACTTTTTTTATTTATTTATGTTTTAGGCTAGTTAGGATAGAACAATTGGTTTTGTTTTGAAATGTTTGGTAGGTAAAAATCACTTAGAATTGAACTAGAGAGAGATCTACTTGTCCATTGGGCTATGGAGTCTAAATCTAGCAAGCAGTACTAGAAGGCAAGGCAAAAAGGGCACAAATATATTCAATGCAAGGTAGATAACCCTCAGAGATTTGGTGAAAGGTTTTTGGTGATATGGTGTGATTCAGGATAAAGGGAAATGAAGGATCCTTTGATCCAGAAAATGGAAGAAGGAGGCAAGAGGTCAAACAGGAGTAGGAGCAATGAAGGATTCCTAACATCGGAAATTAGTAGAAAACATTGAAATGGTAACTTAGTTAAAAACAAGGAGAAATTACACTAGTCCTGTAGTAATATTCCTAGTTACTCATTTAGATTGAACAAACACATAATGAAATAGCATGAAACTCAAAAAATAAAACAATGACTAGAAGAGAATACTTCACTCTTCAGTTTATCGCAGGAATCCTAAATTATGATGCCCAATTAGCTTTCGTCCAGTCGGCTACTTTGAAAATTAAATCATGCAAGCCTCCAATGTATCAGCAAAAAGTCTATAGTAATATTAGAAATTTTATTCCACCCAAAATAATTCAAAGAGTGAAGTATTTATACAAAATGTTGTTTACAAATATCCTAAAGAATTGTAGGAATATTTTTAGGAAATACAAAATATATTTACAATATAAGAGGGATAGCTGCTTAAAAAATCAGCAAGTTGTCCTCTTATCCCAAATATATATAACAACTTTATCTAACAAGGAACTTTTATTGGCTAGTTATCCTGCTTGCTGGCTATTTGGAAAATATCTTTATTTGAGCTGCCTTGACTGATACTCTTTCCTATGATACACTTTAATGTTGTTCCTTTAACCCTGATACACTTTGACTGATATTTTCACTCTTTACTGCTGTAAAAAGAAATCTTTCTGTAGTAAAATTCAGTTGTCTGTCTTCTTTGTTTCACTTTCTGTTTGATTGTTTTTTCATGTAGTTTTCTTCATTGTGTTTCCTTTTCACTACTACATTAAATCTATAAAAGCCTTCCATTTCTCTGCATTTGGTATTTTCACATTCTTGAGCTTTTTAAAGTTCTGATCAGCATCTGTGTACTTGTAAAAGTTAGGCTTGAAAACAAAAAGATGCTTGATCTCATGTTGAAGACAAAACAAGTCTTCAAAATATTGAAGGATGACCTTTCCTGTAGGAGTACCCAGTGGCAATGGTTTGTGGACTTGTTCTTTTGAAAACTCCCTTATTTTCTTATCATAATCATTTTGGACCATTATTTTGTCATTAAAGACATGAATATATGGCAGGCCATATTGTCTCAAAACTGTGTATTTTGCTAAAAATTTGGTTATAGAAATATTCATTGCATCACACTTCTCCTCTAAATTGTTCATCAGATTTTTATTTTTCACAACCTTCTTGATCTGTAAAATTGTCTCTGTTCTATCCTGTACCTATAACTCTTCTAACTATGTTCTGTTTTTACTATTCAAGAAAGTGATGAGCTTTAAAGCTTGTCCTGACTTACCTACAAACTCATCTTTTGTCTTTTGGATTTCAATCTAGGCTGCTGAAAGTAAGTCTCTCTGCTCATAGATGACTTGTATTGAAGGCCATTGAGAATGTATGGCTTCAATAATGTTCGTCCAAATATGATTCTTGATGTAAGAAATTGGTTCGGTAAATGTTAACTCTTTTTATAAATTCTTCATTTGATCTTCAAGTCTAATGGCATTCTGCTCATGATTTTTAGCAGTGATAAATGTTGTTTTGTTAGAGGCTTCAAGACTCTGAATCATATTTTTCAAGCTATTTATCTCATTGGTTTTCAATGACATTTCCTCCATAACTTTTACTATCTAACCTACATTATCTGTATGTTGTACCTGTGTTGTTGAAGAATTTGTGGCTGATGTAGTAGCTGAATGCACTGGCACTGCAGTTGCTAATGGCTCATTAGGTGCTAATTTTTCTCCCAAAGTAGAAGCCACAGCCGTGGTAATTACTCGTATAACTGTGGGAATAATTGGAGAATCAGTTTCCTTTATAGTTTTTTTCTCTTTCACAAGTTGATCCATTTGTGTCTCCATTTCTTTTATCTGAGCAGTTAGTTTGAGAATCAACTTCATAATTTCTTCCTTTTATGTCTGTTCTTGGAGTATTTCTTTGGTTTGTGGGTGCTCACTTTGAGGAAGCTTCAACTGTTTCCTCAAAGCTGTAATATCATCATTTTTATTTTTAATCAACACTTCAGCAGCCTGAACATCTGAGGGATCAATCCCCACCTGTAAAATCAACTCTTCTAAGGCTTTAATCCTTAGATATTTGGCATAGAGAGATGCATTATCTAGCTTCATCTGGTCCTGCATATTTAAGACAATATTTTGCAATTTTGTAGCACTCATGGCATTTGTCACCACAGTTGATTATAGCATCTTTGAGCTTTGTTTGTGGAATTCTATTTGGTCAAGCTCAAGAATGTTTTTAGTATCCACTTCAAACTTTTTGTTTTTGTAATCTGCCACTGTCTTTGGTGTTGCGGTAGTTGGCTATAAAAAGGACATGATCATATTATTTGTGGCATAATCAAAGGCTTTAAGTAGCATGTTTTGATTCCTTGGCTTTTGTTTTAAGAATTGAGATTAAATCTCACTTTTAATCTCTTCATTCTTTTGCTTGATTTTCTTGTACCTTTCTTTGATGTCTAAGCCTTTTTTCCTCCACTGTGTGTGAGGAAAAAGCCTCCATGTTTTGAGGTTTTTCAATCATATGAGTATATTTTCCTTTGGCTACTATTTATTCCTTTTCAATTTTTTCTAGAGTCCCATTAACTATCACCGTGGCTTCATCATTATTTATTTCTAGTTCATTTACATCTTCAATTTCAATCACCTTTTCTTTTTCAATAGTAGTGATTTTAGGCCTCTTGTTGTAAATGAGCTTGAAATTTGTATCTATGGTAGTCTCTGTTGTATAGGTTCCCTCATCTCTACTTCTTTTTGCTAAAGTATCTGTTTGTTTTGCAACTACCATAGTTAGTGTAGTATTCATTTTTGTTGTTGGCTCTACATTAGTAACTGTATCTATCAATGTTTTCTCTATCCACTTTATTTGATTTGAAAAATTTTCAATCTCTGTCTTGGGCTCATGTATGAAAGGAGGAAATTTGCATTTGACCCTTATATTGCTGAGAATATCTTGAGGTTCATAGTTCCAAGGGAAGCTCTCTTGAAATTTTAGCTCTGATAATATGTTGGCTATTTCCTTTTCAACATCTTTGTTGTTTACAATAAAAGGACGAATCTGATTTTTCAACTTTAACTGATTTTTCTTTTTAGAAGCCATGAAATTCATGGAATCAGAATTTAAAATATTTCTTAAGTATTCCAATGCAACAACTCTAGTGCTTAAATACTTAGGCAATTTGTAAGGCAGTAGATTTGATCCAAAGATCCTTAAATTTGTGTGCTTTTCATATAGATAACAGTCTCCCATCTTGCACTGTTCTGATAACTGCAATATTCTCTTCATGTCCTCACTTATTCTAGGTTTCTCTGCCTTGTATAATAAATTCTTTGCTGGCTAGAGGAATAGGTCTGAAAAATCTGTATAACTAAAGTTACTTCCTTCTTTCCTCAGCAAGGATGTCCAATAGACAATGGACAGAGGCTTGCCCTCTAAGTGCTTTTTTGCAAGGCAATTGGAAACTTTTCAGCTTGGAAGAACAAAAAAAATGAAATAAGTATGATGAGTATCTAAATACCTCTTCAGTGGGTAGTTTTTTCAATTGATGATGGACACTATCAGCTATGAATCTGGCATAATAAAAAATCATAGCAGGAGGTTGACTTGGAGATAAAGTGGATAAAAAGCCAAGAACGGATTCATCAGTGAATCCATCTGTGAAGTATCCCAGTATGAAAGATAACATTGAAATAACATGCCTTGACCCTTCAGGAAATTTGGAAGTGGAGTAGGGAGGGTTTAGCTTTAGAATATCCACATGACAAGGCATAAAGTTCTGGAAAATCATAACTTTCTTAGGAAAATATAATACTAAATACAATTGAGTCAATGCTTCTATGGATAGAGGGACTGCCTTAGGATCAAACTGTAATTGCAAAATATCGTTTATCGACTCAGTTGTGATAGAAAACATAATTTCTTTGTCATCATTAACAATTGCTCTTTGGTCTACTACATAATGCTTTTGGCACAATCTAACAAGGTATTGGCCAGGGTGTGTTACTAGAACCACATATTTGGGTAAGTCAGTTTCCCAAATAGGAATTTCATCTTTATCAAGGAATTTATCATAGTGCCTATTGTGTATTTCCAATAGATTAAATTCAACCATCGGGTCAACAATTTTGTAATCCATATCAGTCAAAGGAATGGTTTCTATAGCAGATACTAGTAGTTGAAGGGGATTTACAGACACAGTGGTTTTTGCAGTAAGTGCAGGAGTGGATTTGATGGCTTTTGATGCTTCTGATTTAGGAGGCTTGGATCCCCCAAGTTTAATAGGCTTAGAACCCCCAACTTTGGATGTCATCTATTTTTTAGTCATTTTGAATCACTAATGCAAGCTTAAACTGTTTGCAAAAGTTGTTTTTCTTTAAAAAAGATGGTGAATTTAGCAATTTACAGGCCAAGGATGATTTTTAGGTGATATTTTTTCTCAGTTATGTATCTGGGATATGAAAATTAGTTTAAGACAGAAAACAAGGGTTTTTTAAATGACTCAAACTATAAAAAATGAATTTTCAGGAGATCTGTAGGTCTGCAAACCTTTTCTTGTTTATGGAATTAATCTTCAGGGATTTTAAGCGGACACAATTGAGGAAATTGGCTTTAGAAAGGGATTTTTGAACACAGTATTTTCTGGGAAAAATCAGCCAGGGTTTGGCCTGTATTTAGGCGTTTTTGGGCAAATTATATGGACAATTTCTCTTAATTTAGGCTTGGTTTACTCTTTAAAAGTTTAAAATTTGAAATTGATGGTCTTTATGTCGTAAAATACCTCAAATGGTAGGTTTTTGATGGTTGGAAGGGTTTTCTGCAACTTTTGTATTTGAATTTGAGTTCTGGTTCAACTTGTTGGAGCCGAGAATGTGTATTCTGGTCGTCAAAAGGGAAATCTGCGGTCAAAATGGGCTTTGAATGGGAAATTTATCAACAAGGGCTTAAATATAGTCAGGCGGGGTTGTTTTAACAATCGGGCGGAGCTGTTTTAACAGTCAGAATGCACAAATAATGTTAATAAATATCACAACAAAGGTTTAACCCTGGGTATGAATCTTTAGAAACGTATTAAATGTGGGTCCAATCAAAGGTGGGAGTGATTTTTCTTTTCAAATGCGAAAACCATCAATCGTTTTCGCATTGGTCTTGAGTGGTAGGCTGTATTTTGTGAAATGAACACGATCAAATTAAATCGCAACACGTCAAGGGAGGCAGAATTTTGAAAACTACTCATTTCACGTTGATTTTGGCTTTGGGCAAACATTTATGTTATGAGCGCGATATCAAATCTACACCGTCGGATCTAATAAGTTTAGGCGAAGGGCTGAGATTTGATAGGAAGGTGCGATGGAAAGGTAGGGTGGGACCCGGGGTTACTTATGCACTGGCGGATGGAAAAATGAAATAAAACCTTTGTATTATTTGAATTTATAACCAAAGTTTTATATCCAAAGGATTATGTATATAGTGGCATATGGTTAAAAAGGGTTTAAAGGGTGGTATATATATAAAAAGGATTGGTATATATGCTAAGTTACTGAGAGGTATGTGCGTGAGGCGAGTATTGTAACCATGGGTTAACTTATGTATAGCATAGGGCTAATACATATCGGGAGCTTGGAAGGGAAAAGCCCACGCGAAACACAAAACAAACTAACAGCTCTACCGTGATAAAACCTTGGGTTATTTGTTTTAATGCGGGGTTTTAATCTTTCGAACTTTTTGATAAAATACTTTATATGTCGAAACTTAGGATAAAGTGTAAACTACCGGATAATAAATGTTTCGAATACATCCAAGTAGTTCATATATGTTTTGTTTTATTATATAGTTTTTAAACCATGGGGGTTTTAATAATTATAAGGGGCAGGGTATTTATATATAGTTAGTTTTAGGCCAAAAGGGTTATTTTTTGGGATTTTATTTCAGCACGTTAATAATAATTTTGGCCTAAAATCTTATAATAATGGGTTTTTCAGGATATTTAAATAAAGGGAGTTATATTAATAGGATAAGGTCTATTTTAGGGAATTAATAAAATAAGTTAGAAATTAATATGACAAGGAAAATGAAAACACAAAAACTATACTTTATATGACTAAGTAAAGTGTAAACTTTATATGACTAAGTAAAGTGTAAACTTAAATCAAAGTTCATCATTTCATGATTTTACCAGTTTTACTTAGGATAAAGTGCTTTTTGAGGGTTTGTATGCTTTATGAAATGGAGGAAGTCAATTGAATGGGATATTATGTATCATTAAGTAAGAAAAGAGTTCTTACTTTGGATTTTGAGTTGTAATGGGTGAATGAAGGGTAAATAGTGATAATTGGAGATTATTATAGGAATTCAACATGTTCAACTAACTAGTCATTGAGCCTTGGGTCTAGTCCCAATAGAAGTTAGAGAAATGCTCTGAGCCTCTTTCACTAGAAGTCTAGAATGAAAGATACTTATAGGGGAGGGGAAATTAGTGATTTTTCCCGGTGATGAATATTTACATGCTTTTTCCCACTTCTTTCTACCTACCCAGTTTTAATCTAACATTTTTCTTCTCTTTTGCAGGTGCATTTGAGCTTGCTACCTTGAAACATTTTATTCTTTTGAAAGCATACAATTTATCTAAATATACATTATTTCATCTGAGGACTCAGATTAAACTGATGAGCTCCTCTTTATTCTCTACCTATCTACTGATTAGTCAGGATTAAATTGTCTGACCAATCTTTATTCACTATCTAAAACATGTAAATTGAAAACATGGCAAGTCAAGTTTAAACAATTTAACTCGTCATGGATTATGGAATTTATTGACACTCTACCATAATCATCAACAAAAAGTAAAACGTAGTGGCATTTGGACTTGCACACTGTTGAGGTATAAAAGGTGTCTTTTTAATGCCTATTTATCCTACATTAATTATCAATCCGGGAATCACTTTTTGTTTAAAGAGTGTACTCAATCTGAGGCAGCAATTTATCCAAGAGTAATGCCTTGCAATATGTAGTACAGTGTTCGAAATACAGGAGTAAATGGATGCTTGGAAAATAAATCTAATTACGATAACATAAATTCAAATGTTCTTAAAATCTATCTATTCACTCAACAATCATCAATCGAGGATACAGTAGCAATAACTCATTCCTCTAGAAATTGATGCAATTGAAATCAAACTAAAACAAGACAATCAATCTGGGAACGAGGAAGCAATAACCAATATTCTCTACAGTTGACAGTCTTGCTTTAAAGCAATTAAAAGGAAATAGAAATTGAACTAAAGTTGCTATTGAAAGTAAACTAGGAAAACTCTTTAAAAGCAAACTCTCTGCAATTTGGAAACTAATGAATTGAAACTGAACAACACATTGAAATCGAACAGCAATGTAAATGAATAACAAACTAAAACTAGAAGAATCAAACAACAAATATTAACTAATGGAATTGAACAACAAAACTCTATTAAATGGAAAATACTATTGAACAACAAACTGAATAGCGAAGCTTTGTATCTACACTATGAAATGAACAGCAGTTAAACGAAATAACAAATTCAATGGAACATCAAATGCCGAACAGTGAAGCATAACAAGATAAGTAATTCGAGGATTAAGATTCTTGTTAAATGGGAAGGAACGGCAATGGAATCCATTATAATAAAACAATAAACTATTAAGCACGGAATTATGAATTAATTAAGATAGAATCAATATTCCTTTTGCGAATCCAAGGATGTTCTAAGTAAGGCAATATGTTGTCTCAATTAACCCACGATGTAAGAAATAAGATTCAGATCATACAATAATGAAATAACTCATAAAAAAAACGTGTAATACATAAAGACAGTAAAATGATATACAACTAATGAAATGAACTCACAGTAACATGCATGTAGCAAATCTATCACACGCTGCAGGAATTGGAAATATAACACAAAGGAGCAGTTCACGCTACCAAGTGTCGGGCCCTTAACCACCAGCAGGGACTACTCAAGCTACTTCAGATGATGCGAATGGAACAAAAACTTCAATTAATCATTAAATTGGAGCAGCATTACAATGGAATCGTGTTTTCAATAACACAACTTTTGATTAAATTTACAATTCACAAAGGCAACAACGATCGATCGATCCCGTCTCTTTTACAAACGTCTCCTTTTATAACCAAAGAGAGGAGAAATTAAATAGTAAATAGGATCTCTCATAACAAAATTGAATTGTTCCCAACCAATTGATCAAAAAAAAAATATATTTCCATCCATCTTTAAACAAGATCAAGTCGAATTTGGCTTTGCAGCTGAGATTTGGAGGACGGCCACAATAGAAAATCTAAAAACATCTTGCTCAAAGAAACCTGTGTTTCTCTCAATACAAGCTGAATTTGGAAAAACCATTCTATATTGAAGTTAACTTGGTCTGTTCTGGACAAAACCCATGTTCCATATTTTCAAGATTCTTCTTCATTTGCCCAGAATCTTAACCGCAAAACTGTCACTTATTATTCCAGCGAATTTCTGAGTTGGAATATTTGATGATGATTTGGAGGTCAAATTTGCAATCTAGGAAATATCTTGGAGGCTAAATTGGTGAGTTCTGTTAAAAAATATATTAATAAACCATCATTGATCAAATTATGCATAATAATCATCCATTTATTAAAAATAAAGTAGAAGAAATAATATTCATCTATTAGAGCATAAATCATTATAAAATCGATTTATATAATAAATTATAATAAATGACATGATACAGAAGAGTAAAAATGTATAAAATAAGTGTTAAAATGTGGTTGTATTCATGGTCCAACATACCCCCAAACTGAATATATTGCATGTCCTCATGCAACCCAAAGACAAAACCATGTGTTAACCAAGAAAAAAGTGTTCATCTCAACTCATGAAATGGATGGAACAAATGAATTTTTCCTCAAATAATGAATATTCAATTTTAGCAATATTGATAAATGCATAACAATTTTTACACTTGACGTTCAACTATATTTATATGAAGTTGCAGAAAAATGTGACATAAGTAACAACAAACTTCATTAACCATTTTCTCAAAAATCAGATTGTTTTGATGCACGGATCATGAGATATAAACAAAATGGTTGTAGGTGATAGTGCATAATTTTTGAAATTTTATGAACTAATTTAGCGTGAAATTATCTGGGTGATACCTCTTTCTTATCCAGAAATCACAAGAATTAAGTTCATTGTTTTGAAGATATAAGTGAATCAATTTATACACTGTATAAAAATGAAATTGTATGCCTTAGACGAGAAAGAGAGTAGAAAACATCCATCACGTGTAGCAATTCCCCCCCCCCAAACTGAAGAATTAGCATGTCCTCATGCAATGCTAGAAAAAAAAGAGAGGTGGTTGCTAAAATTTGTTGAAATCGATGCTTGGTGTAAAACAACATGGAATAAGGGAGGTGTTGAGAATGAATAAGAATATCAATGGATGATAAAAAAGATTACTGACATGGTCATAAGAAATAAATGAAGGAAATTAACACTTCTCCAAACTGAAAGATAAAACGTGTCTAAAAAAAATGGGAAGTGGTAAAGATGTGGAATGTATGATGATAAATAATGCTCAATGGATTTTCATGAAATTCTCCTAAATTCATAATAAATCAGAAAATTATGCTATTTTACCTCAAGTGTTACCTCCGAAAAAATGTGGAAGGACATGTAGAGATTGGCCTTTGTTGAAGCTGATGTAGGCTGAGCGGATATTGAAAGTGATGCAAAAGGTGGAATCCATGGAAGCACATCATGTCTGAAGAGTTGTGTGCATTCACGAGCCTTTGTTGTTAGTTGCAATAGTGTGGTCATGCTGCGAATGGAATTTTCCCCCATACTTGTTGTTCTCCTGTAAACAAATCACAATTATGTATGCAATTTTCTTGAATCCAGAGTTTTAGTTTAAAATGGCAACAGATAAGATACATGCAAAAAAAGTTCAATCAGCAAAAATTATGTAAAAATGCAGTATCAATATTGTGGCAAATCAGCAAAATAGAAGAACATCGTACTGCACAATAATTGTACAACATGGAAAGGCATACATACTTATGATACAATCAATGAAATTATAGCATTTACTGAAATCCATGCATGTGATAAATTGTCAATAGATATAGAAGCGTTTTGTAATGATTCAAGGTTAAGGAGAAGGGACAGCTTAAGATAAACATAAGTACAAATGCGTTTATTACCCACTTAAACTAATGTGATCGATTTATGATGATTTTCATGTATAATAGGTTCAAAATCAAAGGTTAAAGATTCATACTTTCATCTAATATTTAAATAGAGATATAGGAAAAAGGGTTTAATATTACTATTGATGTGTATAAATGTGACTCCAATACTATCAGCAGAGCTCTGTTGCCCACAGGTATCCATAACCTTGACAGAGTTTCTCTCTCACCCTTGGAACCATTGTCCTTTATTTATGTTGAGGAAGTGCTTGTTAATTGTCATAACAGAGGCCATTGTGCTGGCTTGGTGACCAGATAAATTACAATGCCATTCACTGGGAAGAAGTGAAAAGTGGGCAGGCTGGCTCGTGATGAGACCTCCTGTTCCAAGGACTTCTTAATTTTTTTTTAATTGTCCATTGGACCATATCCCTAGTTTGGTGGCCATGATGGGAATGCCACTTCACTTGCTTCCTTATGAACATCATAGGCTGGCTCTTGATGAGACCCCCTATCCTCCATCTGCCAAATTATAAAATTATTAATGAAATATGTAAATTTTTTTCTTTTCATATAGCACTTTCCTATTTATTCATAAAGGATGGCTCAACACTCCTTAAGAGTAGGGATGGAGGAAGAAGTCTAAATAGCTCAATAGAAAATAATATGCCCTTGTTCCTACTCCATAAGTAAAAATCAAAGAAAGTTATAAAATATGGGAAAGAACCAACATGATAAAGATAGTTGATCATATTAATTTAGTGGTAGTAGGACAACAAGATCATGTTATTGATTATGTCTCTTTTCCTTTTTCTTATTATTACTAAACAACTTTCTTAAAAATGACGATTTTTTTTTATTTTCTGATTATAGTAAGCTTTAATTTGTATGATTGTGTATCCTTCCATAAATTGTATGTTTGTCTTTCAAAAATTTATGAAAAATTCAAAAAAAATCCTCAAAAAGTTGTTCACAGACAAGAAAAATGCATTCAAAAAGTGTTGTACCTTTTGAAAGGAACAACAAAAACAATCTGTGAAAATGCTAATGTTCCTTTTGAAAGGAACAAAAAAAGTGTTGTTCCTTTGGAAAAGAACAACAAAAGTGTTGTTCCTTTGGAAAAGAACAACAAAAATGCTCACAATAATAATGCTATTGTTCCTTTCGAAAGAAACAACAAAAGTGTTGTTCCTTTGGAATGAAACAACAAAAATTCGGAGCAAGCAAAGTAAGAATGGTTCAAGAAATACAATTTTATACAAAAAAAACAAGCGAAGTAAAAGAAAACAAGCTTTATGAACAGGTTTATGGAATTTTTTTTTTTTTTTTTCACAGAATTGGTGCTGCCGAAGAATTGTCTTCTGTAATTGAAACTTGAATGGTGGGATCCTTATTCTTCAATTGCAAATGGAACGAAAACTACAATTTAGAAGGATAAACACCTGAAACACAAAAACATAAAAGAAATCAGAAAAGAAACAACACTTTATTAAGCTACAATAGCTATGATGTTATTTTCTAAAGGAATATCAATCTATTAATGGGAAAAAAATGATCTTTTTGAAAAATGTTTTGGCAGCAGTGACATGCATCTTCAAATGGAAATAAATTCTTCATTTATTCTTGTTATGAATCTTTTAGGTAATTAACTGAATGAAATGTCCTTTTTTCACTAAAATTTCTCTCTAGAATCGCTCGTCCATAAATTGACCTTCTTTGTTCTGCTAAGACCTGCAAAAAACGAGTGTCTACCTGCAATAAAACATTAAATCATGGAGAAAGAGAGGTGCATGGGCTCCCCTAATCCAAGAAGTATGCAAGAAAACTAACAAGTATTTACTCTGTAGAACAAGTCCACGGAAAAATAAAATAAATTATATTTGCTACCTGCGGGAGAGTAGTGGTCGACGATACTAACCAACAATGTTTTAATCATATCTTCTTCTTTTTTTGTATGATTTGAGTCATTCAAAAGCCAAATGAGAGATAATTCAAAGGCTTATCTCCAATAGAAACAATTTTTAAAAATTCAATGCTTTGATATGTCAAATTTTCTTAGAACAACCTGTATAATGGAGTCATTTTTGATTTTCCAGCTTAGACCAACAGTTGATATTTCAAGCATAAATTTTTCGTTTTATGGTGGATTGAACTGATTTAAATTGGAGATTAAATTAGATTAATTTTTGTATCTCCAATAGAAACATGTTTTGAATACAAGAAGAATTGATAGGTCAAATATGTTAAGGAACAGCCGAGAAAACAGAGTTTCAAGAGTGCAGATTTATGATAGGCAGTCAGTATTTTGGTCATAAATTCCTCATATGATATCGAAATTGAGTGATTAAATTTTTTTTATAAACTATATTCATAGATAAATATACCATAGAAACAAGTTTTAAAAATATAGTCATTTAGGCCTCCAAAAATTGACTGTCCCAACTCTGTTCTTGAGCTTCCCACTAGACACCTTGTCGATGTTTTGGTTCTAAATTTTTCGTTTCAAATCCAAATTGAGTGATTAAAATTGGGTTGGAAATTAGATGTAAAGGGATAATTATTATAGAAATAGGTTTTAAAAATATTCATTTTTGGTCCCCAAAAACATGACTGTCCCAACTTTGTTTTCAGAAATTTCATCAAGCCCGCAAGCCAAAAAAATGATATTCAAGAAATTTTTCCATATTGATGATAAAAATGAATATAAGTGTTTGTAGAATTTTTATTTGAAATATAATTCATCTACATACACAAATAAATTAGAATATTTATCATCAATGTTGATTTCACAACATGTTGCAACAAAGAAACAACTATTTTTACAAAAATAAAAAAATGTGTTTATTTTATTTCCTCGTTTATTTTTTCTCCACTATCCTACTCTTCCTTGAGAATCGAATATGTTTATGTATAAGAGTATTTCCAGTGGAACCATTTTATAAATAAGGCCTTTAGTATGTACATACCCAAATTTGAAAAATGCATGTTAATAAGAATTAGGGTATGAGAAGCCAACTTCCCTTGAAAACATGGTGCCAAAAATTGTTGAAGTATGGAGTGATGTTGCAAACAAATGATGGAGTGAAACCAATCTTCAATATATCCTTTAATTTCTTGATTTCCCATAGTTCTTGAGCTTTTAAAATGGTTTGTTGGTGCAAACTAGAAGAAACCTCATTTTCTTTCATAATTTCTACAATTTTTGGATTTGATACATTCTGAATCTCAGTGTAAGTTTTCTCCAATGGTGCATGTGAGATAGAATGGGTGGGAAGGGTGGGTGACTTTTTCAGTTCAACACTATAAGCATGTTGTACTAGTTTATTATGGTAAGGGTGTGGAATGAGTTGAGCAGGAGATTGTGTAAGGAATGGAGCATTTTGATGATGTAGTTGATTGGGTTGATTGGATGATTTTGATAGGAAAAAAAGGTGTTGGAGAGGTAAATCCCCTCTGCGGATAGAGGAAATCCCTACTAGCCCAGACCGGGTCTAGCAACAATCAAAACATGCTACAACGCAAGCTCATAATTGCAGTAACCAAAGCGCGATATGAGGCTTACCTTGTGTCCAACGCTATTGTCATTGTAGAGAGGATGATGCTCCCGATCCCTTGCTCCGGCAGGTCACAATTCTCCCACTCAATGCGATCGAACACCTGCACACAAGAAACACAATGAACATACAAGCGTAAAACAAAATATTTGCAACTATGTGTCAGTCAGAGAGGACACAACTTATAGTCATAAAACATAAACAATCACAAGTGGAACCATAATTGTAGTCGCTTATTATTAATGAAACAAAAGATGATACAACCTGACTCTGACGCTGGAATCCTCCTTTGGCGGGTCGTCAGCGGAATACGTCTCACAAAGCTTTTTGGGAATGGGGACAAGCCTCTCTCTTTGATCAACAATCTCCTTGCTATGGATTTGACACTATGAGGGAAATTGCAGCATTCTTTTGGCTCTCAAGGCTCTTGGAGATTCTTGGAGATTCAACCATTCAGCCCCTTCATCAATGAAAGATGGCTATATTTATAGAGGAGAGGAGGAGGTTGGGATCCCTACAATAGTGGAAGGGAGGTCTTATCCCTTGGGAAGTTCCCCATAAGGTGGAAGCAAGAGGCCAAAGGAGGAAGTTTGTGGTTATTCAGTCGAAACCACTCCTCATGATTCATCCACAAAGTTGTTGTAATCGAAACTTCACCTCTTTTTTAAAAAAACACTCCTTATTATGGCTAGCGTGGGTGCGACTCTGAGACAGAGCGCCAATTGGTGCGCCCTCTTTGGAGGATTTTCCCCTCTGGCGCGAGGGCTGAACTGTGTAACCACGCCAATGTAAAAAGGGCTATTTTTAGGGTTTTTGACAAGGATATGTCTTCAGGGCAATGAAAGAACATGTTAAGGGGAATGCCATGAAAGAGTTTTCAAGTTATGTCACTGCTCACAGGTCATGGAATGAGCCCTCAAATGTGCAGGATGGGGATTACAGGGACGGTGACAAATTTTTGTGTAACAGATGCCCCCTAAAGCATAAGGCCCGAGAGAGAGAGAGGGGTGAAATGCTTTAAGAGAACGTGTCCAACTGAAAACATCGCCACCAGAAAACCTGCATAGAGAAGTACAACTGATATCTCAGATACATGATATATATGTGGCATGGGCGTAGCCATCCATAACAGAGTATACAATAATCCAGATCCAAGGCATGGATGCAGCCATCCAGTGAGGATCGATAAATAGACTTAGGTATGGTCGTAGCCATCCAATCAACGAGTCATGTAACTAATCATAATAATTCATAAAATCGCAGCCTGGATTCTAATAGACAAAATCCAGGGTCTTGCGCTCCATCTCGACCCGATCAAAGTACAAGTTCGGGCACGTGAATAAATGAGCTGAATTCAAACATGCAAGAACATCGTCTGATTACTAGCCAATGATGAGAGCTGTTAACAGACATGAGAGGTACCACCAATAATGACAATGGTCCTCAAGGTACTAAAGGTACAGTCTACGGCATGTGAATCAATGAGCTGGCGTCGAACACCTGTAGAATCACTCGATCGGAGGTCAATGATGAAAACCTCACGTCGAACACGAAGAACCTGCCATTGAGGCATGCAGGCTCCAAGGTACCTGAAGGGAGTCTCCAGATCAACTTCCTGGATAATGAGCTAAAGTCAACAGGAAGTGACCTTGATCGAAGGTGGGTCATAGTGTTTCCCACATCATCGACACGAGACAAAGGAACATAATGTCTTTGTGAATCAGGATCAGATGAGTATCAAAGGAAGGTTGAAACTTTTGCAGAGGTCAAATTCTCTTGAACAGATTGGCGACACGACAATGGATTTGGAAGTATTTGACATCAAAAGATCAGAGGTCATGGTGACGAGGCAAAGAGTAGATGAGAGGTCAAAAAGGATCACCCAAACCCACGGAGGCAAGTGAAAAACGAGATGAGATGTCCCCAAACCGACACGAATGCAGACAAGTGCCATGTCCAAGAGCGACATACTGCCGACACGACAATGATTCTGGTTCCATTTTTCCCCACCATTTCTGGTGAGTACCCCAATTATTTTTGAAAACAAGCTTGAAGTTGATAGCATATGCTTGTAATATAAGTCCGCCCTTTGGGCGAATCCATCCTAGTAAATTTAACGAGCCCTAGGAAGGAGAAACTTGAATAACATCATTATGACTGAATTCGATGTCATCAGAGTTTAAATAGTCTGACAAAGGAAGAACTCGGCATCTTTTCATGTTTAGAGAGTTTGAAAAGAAAAAAGAAAAGTAAACTCCAACGGTCCCTTTTCGTAAATAGTTCCTCAGATCCGAAAAGGTAGAAAACTATGTCTGAGAAAACCTCCTAGTCGCGATAGGCTAGGGTATTCCTTTTTCTTAAATAATATATCAAAGCCCGAAAAAGGGGTAAACGTATACTGGGTAGATGTCGTTTCGTAACCACTTTAACGAGATCAAAATGACAAGCGACTCGACAATCTTTTCATGTTTAGGGAGTCAGAAAAGCGCTGAAAGAGGACTCCTCCTGGAGGAACGAGTGGTATAAAGGACAGAAACTGGTTCCGGTAATGGTGGAACTACTTTGAACAAGATAAAGGTTAAGAGGCTGGCTAACAAGACCACTCATCGCAGCGGTTCCTCGGGAATGGGTAAAACAACCAAGTGAAGGCATATGATCGGCCAAGCAGATAATGATGATGGAGTGAGAAAACCAAGGCTCATCTGGCAAAACAGGCTGATAAAATGGAAATCACAAGGGATAAAATGAAAATGGTTTCATTTTTACACAAGTTTGAAATCAAGAAACTTTGCTTGAAGTTGGTTTCATTTTTACACAAGCTTGAAACAAAGATAAACTATGCTTGAAACCGGTTTCATTTTTACATAAGCTTGAAACGGAAACAAACTATGTTTGAAAGATTTAAGCATGCCCCCATCATGGTGACTCAATTCGAGGTACATGCCCCCCAAGCTTCAGTCCATATGAAAGGCAGATGGAGTGAAGGTTCAAGTTACGAGATCAAGAGAAAGACTCGACTAGGATTTTACGAGATCTCATCAAAGACTCGAATTGAACGAGAAAGTGTTTCATTATTTTAATGAGGTTGACACATTAAAAGAACTATCCTCAGATGAGCTTGTTTCATTTTTTAAGGAGCTTGACACAAGACAAGGAACTCTGCTCCGACAACCTTGTTTCATTTTTTAAGGAGCTTGACACAAGAAAACAAACTATGCTCTGACAGACCTCATCATAATGAACAAGAAGTCATTGCTTCCAAGAGTTCCACACCGGATGGAAGGAAAACATCTTGGAAGATAGGACCCAATGTCCCCAGCACACTATGCACAACGGCACTATCACTGAGTACAGGCACAGGGTAGGTAGCCACATAGTTGACCTGTGGTGGGGCAGATACAACAGGTGGATAAAAACTAAGAAGGGATGATGGCAGGCCAGTTGCCACATCAAGACCAAATAACGAAAGCTAATCAATGGTCACGATCTGTCCTTCATGTGGAAAACAGACCACACGAAAAAGGGAGGAGACAAGCGCACCCATGGCATAGGTGTAATCGCGCCCCAAGAGAAGATTGAAATCCAAGGGGCCTGGAACAACCATCACGTCCATATGGATGGTTTTACCTCCCAAAGTAACAGGTAACCTTAGAAGGATCCCTAATGGTTGACTCGTTCTTCTGTTAAATGCCAACAGATTCTACGTAACAGGCGCAAGCGGCGGCGAGCCAAAAGCTTTCCAAGTAGTTGAGGATAGAACGCTAACAGACGCGCCTTCGTCTATAATGGTGTTGGGTACGACCAGACCAAAAGCCTGTACCGTTATCTCAAAAGGCACATAAGATGGAAGGCAGTATCCTATAAATCGATTCCAATCAAAGGAAGCGACCAAAATACTTGGAGGGGCTACCATCGAATAGAGATGGTATTCCCTTAGTGTTACGGAAAAAGAAGGAGCATCCTCCACAACCTCCATCTCGAAGGTGGGAGGGGGATCCTCCGGGACCTCCATCACGGGAGGTGGAGGAGTAGCTTCTTGAGATATAGGGACAGGAGAATATTTCTCCAAGTCCAAGGAATCTGAAGAAATAAGAAGAACCCGAGGGATGTGAGATCCACTCTCAATGGAAAAGACTTGGTGCACCGCTGACGGGGCCAGCTCAACCGATTCCACGACCAACAGTTGGTCGCGAACGGATTCTTGAATCTGAATTTTTGAGGGAGTGGGATCGACCAAGGATGACTCTTGACCAATCATGGCATCAGCTGGTGGAGGACTCAAAGAAAGCCGATTATAACCAGCTGGAAGGCATGGTGTAGAACTGGTCGAGTTTTCCAAGTCTCTTTTAGCTTCATCCATATACAGACAAAGGTGAATGGCATGGTGCCCTTCACACAACTTACAGGGATTGGTGAGCTTACCCTGCTTCTTGGAAGCCTTACCAGCACCAGTTGAAGACGTGCCCCCAACCTAACTCCCAAAAGCCAACGGCAACGGTGGGCGACCATTGGACCATACTTCGAGCACCTTGGGAATGCCAGGGCAGTCTCGAAGAAGATGGTCTCCCGTGCACAACATGCAAGGGAACTTGACTTTCCGTGGAGGGTTGGGAGGTTTATCAAGAGGGGGTGTGTTAGAAACAGTAGCGGCAGCTTTAGCCTCTCTTTTATCGGGCTTCTTCTTCTTTGTCATCTTCTTCTTCTTCTTAGCCACCTGGTTACTCGAATCCAGACTTTCACTAGGCAAAGAAGAGGAGGAGGATGCAGAAACAAGCGAAGAAGGGGAGAGGTCCACCTTGGAATCAACATGATGCTATTCAGGTGGAGGAACTGATTGAATAGTAGATGAGACATTTGAAACCACAGAGGTTGAAAACAACCAAACAGGCAACCCAACAGTTAACCCAGGAAGAGACAACATTGCCATATAAGGAGCACCAACATTTCCAAAAGGAGGAAAATGACCAGGATTCCCATCGAAGGGGATTCCTTGGTTGGTGAACTTTGGAAAAGTTACCATCAACAACTCAAAACCGCACGCGGACTAAAAACCAAGGCACACAATCAAACCGCCAACAAGCAAACTCTAAAAGGTCATGTGATCACAGGTGATTTATTTTACCACATTGAAACTTAGAAACTTCACCGTTTCATGTTTTAAGAGTCGAGAAACAGATGAAAGATGACTCTATCTCTTTCAGTTTTGAAGCAAGCGTGAAAGGACAAGTGCTTGGTGATATTTTTAAATTTAAGGAGTCAGATAAGATCAAAATGACTGCTCAGGAATACTAGGCAAAGGGTGTACCAAATAACCGTGAACTGCAATATACACCTTGGTTTCAAAATGAAAGAGAAATCAACCAAGGACTTAACATACGTGCAGGCATCTCCCCGAATGTTGTGTCCAGTGTATCACGGGTATAGGGCAGCAGACTCAGCTTCCTATGGATAAAGGATAGAAACCTAGTGGGGTCTCCCTTTATATACGCGACGATACGGGGAGCACAAGTCTGTACTAGTGCTGTCTAAAGCCAAGAGGCGAATGACAGCCACTAGGTTTAAAGACGCCGGAACACGTCTCTAGCCTAGACCTCTAAATATTTCGTTAATGTTTCAATGCTGCCTTAGTGTAAATTGAATGAATTTTAATGTTTATCTTCAATTATGTTTCAGTTTTCAGGCCCTAGCGAGTGTGATATCTCAAAATCGCCTAAATGCACACTACATGCCACAGTATATCATTTCATTCGATGAAAGCTAACTACAAGAGAGTTAAGAGCTTTTCACACAACAAAAAAATGATCAGACAACAACCAATGACACCTCTAATGCAGCTAATGGAAACTAAAAAAATTTCTTTCAAAGTTACTAATCACTAATAACACCGAAAAGATTTAATTTGCACTAACTAATTCAAAGCAAAAGAGATTTTTTTTGTATTTTCAATGTTTAAGAGCAAGATGCACTAAAAAAAATGAAAACTAATGAGACAAGAAATTTAAGAAGTGATAGCAAAAGAGAAAAACACTCAAATTTTACTCAATGCAAACACACAATCAGACCTCAAATCGACAAAAAGTCCCTTAAATCAACAAAAATTCCCCCAAATCAAAAGACACCCAAAGACTTGTGTAATCTAGGCTCAAAGAGAGACAAAGTGGAATTCAAGTGAAGAAAAAACCAAACAATCAAACAATGCAATGAAATGATGGACAACCACCATATGAATGCAAAGAGGCAATCACAAGGTTGACTGAACCGATAAAGACCAAAAACTCCCAAGGGAGGCTCGAAACACAATAACACCTAGATGCCCTAGGGCTAGAATGTAAAATCAATAGAAATGGGCAAACAACCAAAGGATGAAGGTCACAGTCAGTCAAACAAGGCTCCAGAACACTCAAGCAGTTGTAAAAATAAGACCAAACACCCAGATCAGTCTCAGAAGGCTCAAAACACAGTAAACCCTAATACCTTACATGATTGGCGCGACTGTAAGGCTGAAACTAGCGCCAGAGCTGAATTAGCGTGAGTAAGACACTGACAACATGTGCCAGTGGGTGCGACTGTCACACTGAAAAGTGCGCCAGCCGAGTTTACTAAGGAAAGATGAAAAAAGAGCGATCCAGGAAGCAAACCAGTGATGGTAAAGCTTAAACAAAAGCCAAACACACAGCAAGAGCCAGCCCAAAAGAGCTGATCAAGCAAGGAAAGTCAAAAATCGACCAAAAGACATGACGATACTCCAAGTATTCAGTTCATAAACTAAACTGGAGATTGACTAAAGGAGCATTGATCTACTTCGCTAATGCAGAGCAAGAGCGTTTCGAAGGCTAAGAGACTTTGGATGCAGTTCCCACCTAGGCTCATGAACCATCGGAGAGCTGCTCCTTTTAGAGTAAGAGGAAACATTTTCAATCTTTGATCATTAGTACAATAATCATATCCTATACAAAGTATTTCAAACTCAAATAAGAATGTATTTGGATCTTCATTTGTCAAACCATGAAAAATTGGTAGAGACAATGGGGGAATTATGTGCATTTGTGTCACTCCTCCTAGATATTTGATAGGGAATTCAAAAGTTGCAATGTGAGCCATTTCTTACCACAATAGAAAATTTTCTTCATGTGTTTCTTTGAGTATCCTCTTTAAAATGTTCTTGTCAATTGGTTAGTGAAATGGGTGGTGCTTACATCACCACTTGAGTGGAATTACAAGATTTTTTTTCAAAAATTATACCTCTAAAATTCAAGAAAATGCAAGAATTCATTCCTACCTTAAGCTTTCACTCAATTCTGCTGTGAAGCGAGCCAGTGAACAAGTGTGTTTCTTGCTCGGTGCACAGGTTCTTACCTTTCGTCTTTAATACCCAATTCTTCCCAAGAAGAAAAAATCAAATATGCATCACTCTTTCTAAATGGCATACACTCTCCCCGGCAACGGCGCCAAAATGTTGAGGTATAAAAGGTGTCTTTTTAACACCTATTTATTCTACATTAATTATCAATCTGGGAATGACTTTTTGTTTCAAGAGTGTACTCAGTCTTAGGCGGGAATTTATCCAAGAGTAATGCCTTGCAATATGTAGTACAGTGTTCGAAATACAAGAGTAAATGGATGCTTGGAAAATAAATCTAATTACAATAACATAAATTAAAATGTTCTTAAAATCTATCTATTCACTCAACAACCATCAATCGAGGATACAGTAGCAATAACTCATTCCTCTAGAAATTGATGCAATTGAAATCAAACTAAAACAAGACAATCAATTTGGGAACGAGGAAGCAATAACCAATGTTCTCTATAGTTGACAGTCCTGCTTTAAAGCAATTAAAAGGAAATAGAAATTGAACTAAAGCTGCTATTGAGAGTAAACTAGGAAAACTCTTTAAAAGAAAACTCTCTGCAATCTGGAAACTAATGAATTGAAACTAAACAACACATTGAAATCGAACAGCAATGTAAATGAATAACAAACTAAAACTAGAAGAATCGAACATAAAATATTAACTAATGGAATTGAACAACAAACTGAATAGCAAAGCTTTGTATCTGCACTCTGAAATGAACAACAGTTAAATGAAACAGCAAATGGAATGGAACATCAAATGCCGAACAGGGAAGCATAACACGATAAGTAATTCGAGGATTAAGATTCTTGTTAAATGGGAAGGAACGACAACACAATACATTATAATAAAATAGTAAACTATTAAGCACGGAATTATGAATTAATTAAGATAGAACTAGTATTCCTTCCGTGAATCCAAGGATGTTCTAAGTAAGGCAATATGCTGTCTCAATTAACCCATGTTGTAAGAAATAAGATTCAGATCATACAATAATGAAATAACTCATAAACAGAACGCGTAATACATAAAGATAGTAAAATGATAAACAACTAATGAAATCAACTCACAGTAACATGCATGTAGCAAATTGATCACACGTTGCAGGAATTGGAAATATAACACAAAGGAGCAGTTCACACTGCTAGGGGTCGGGCCCTTAACCGCCAGCAGGGACTACTCAAGATACTTCAGATGATGCGAATGGAAAAACAACTTCAATTAATCATTAAACTGGAGAAGCATTACAATAGAATCGTGTTTTCAATAACACAACTTTTGATTAAGTTTACAATTCGCAAAGGCAACAATGATCGATCGATCCCCTCTCTTTTACAAATGTCTCCTTTTATAACCAAAGAGAGGAGAAATTACATAGTAAATAGGATCTCTCATAACAAAATTGGATTGTTCCCAATCAATTGATCAACAAAAAAATATATTTCCATCAATCTTTAAACAAGAGCAAGTCGAATTTGGATTTGCAATTGCGATTTGGAGGACAGCCGCAACAACAAATCTGAGAAAATTGTGCTCAAAGAACCCTACGTTTCTCTCAATAGAAGCTGAATTTGGGAAAACCATTCTTTAGAAAAGTTAATTTGGTCCGTTCTGGACAAAACCCATGTTCCAGATTTTCCAGATTCTTCTTCATTTTCCCAGAATCGTAACCACAAAATTGTCACTTCTTATTCCAGCGAATTTCTGAGTTGGAATATTTGATGATGATTTGAAGGTCAAATCTGCAATCTAGGAAATATCTTGGAGGCTAAAATAGTGAGTGTTGTTACAAAATATATTAATAAACCATCATTGATCAAATTATGCATAATAATCATCCATTTATTAAAAATAAAGGAGAAGAAATAATATTCATCCATTAGAGCATAAATCATTATAAAATGGATTTATATAATAAATTATAATAAATGACATGATAAAGAAGAGTAAAAATGGATAAAGATAAGTGTTAAAAAGCGGTTGTATTCACGGCCCAACACACACTTTCATGTTTTATTTCTTTTCTTTTGGGTTCTATATTTTTTCTAAGTCCTTTGATTTTTCTTTTAGGACTTTTGCCCTCTTTTACATTTTTTACAAAATATGGGAAAATAACTTGCAGAAAGCAAGGTATGTACATATTTACAAGACTATCATAATTCAATTCCAAATTATGAATCCTATACTTATAGGACCCTAACAACGACTTTACATGGGGATGGGATTTCCTGGTGAAATGTCAAGAACTCTAAGACTAGTAGCCTTCAATATTGACCATGATAATCCAGTAATTGTCTTTTGTTTCTAAAAAAAATCATATTTATGAAATTTTACTCTTCAAAGCTTAGGGACTTCTCTATGGGCTTCAACTTTGGAAAGAAAATATCCAATCCAATCTAAAAAATTCAATGGATATTTTCAATGGTGTAAAAAGTAACTGGGACTAACTATTGGTTAACTCAGAAGAATAGTAATGTTTGAGAATTCTACCATTAACTGGTCCTTCTTGAATATCTACTCCATCCAAATATCTGATGAAGAAAGCATTGTTACCTCTATATCCATAAATTACATATGGTCCTTTCCATAAAAATTCAAACTTTCCATGCTTGCCTTTTTCTTCTCTCCTAGAATCCCATTTTAACACTATCTCCAATGAAAAAGTCATCTTCTTTACTTCTTTTGTCAAAAAATTTCTTGATTTTATCTTGAATGACTTGAGATTTTTCATAGACTTCTTCCCTTGTTTGTTGTAGATGAATAGTCTGATTTATCCTCCTTTGTATATCATTTAGTTCCACTTGTGATTCTTGAATGATTTTCACTACTGGAACACCTAAAGCTGATGGGAAAACTGCATCCATCCCTCTTTTTTATTTTTTATTTTTTTATTTTTTACAAAATATGGGAAAACAACTTGCAGAAAGCAAGGTATGTACATATTTACAAGACTATCATAAGTCAATTCCAAATTATGAATCCTATACTTATAGGACCCTAACAACAACATTTAGTGGTAAACATTACAAACGGTAAAATTTGTATATAGTGACATGCAAATTCACAGCATTTAATTTCTCGAGCATGAGAAATGACTTATGTCATATCAATAAAAATTTTGAGATCTAACGGCTTTAAGCTGATTGATATGAATTTCACGTAATGGTGTAAGAGATCTGACTTTGAAATTACTATTGATGATTGTTGTTATATTTGAAAATATTCATATCTATTCATGCATGTTTGATCCAAACAATGGATTTGACTTTCAATTATCTATAGTTTTTAATAATCTCCTTGTTCTCAGGAAATCATTTAATGAATCAAGGAAGACTGAAATGAGTAAGAAGGGCAACGATATTTCTTAAAATCTACTTATTGAAGACTCAGAGATGTCTCCCCTACAAAAAGGAATGTGGCAGTTCCTCATGGGAAACAATGTATAAACTATTTGAAGATGAGAAACCAAGAGTAATAACCAAAATCTCTACGACAGGCATGACATCTACTTCAGATGCAACCTACTTTGTTGTTGCATGTTCATTCATCCACAAGGTAGCAGCAAGACCGAAAATTCTCCCTTACACAGATATGGTTAAGTAGTTAATTGACCACTTAAGCATGTAAGAAAGGAAATTAAAAGATTCAAAGGGAGAATAATTGGGATATTTCAAGGAAGAACACTTAAAAGCAATGTATCATCTACCCTCCCCGTAACACAAATATGACAAATATTTTCTGCAAAGCTCTAGAACAGAGCATCCAGATCTCATGAAAGTCATCAAAGAATGGAAGGAAGACCAGGGAAAGTTGAAGTGGGATAAAATTGGTACATACCCAATTTCCCAAATTCCTTCCCCTTATTGTTATGCTGTCGTTATATTGTGTAGATTATTTACCAAACTTGATACCACTAGGTTTTCAATGGAATGGGTTCCATTAATTGATGCAATCGTCAATTAATCAATTATGAATTGGGAAAAATCCTATCTGATAATTTAGCCAAACGCATTCTTGAATATACGAATAAGAGAAGTACTTCATATAGAGAAACACCTCACTTTTATATGTCTGCCTATGTCATGAACGTCATCTATTTAATTCTAGTTTCCCTACCATGGGATGGAAACAGGCTGCCCAAGACCCTACCCTGATCCACATTTACCATAGAGACCTCTGGGATTCATTTTTCCACTTACATTTCTATAAAATTTGTTATGGAGTCATATTGCTTATGCACCAAATGATATTCAATAAAAGGGCTCATAGGGTTTCTAAACAGGCCAATGCAGATATTCTTTTTGTGGCTAGGTGGTTTGCAGAGGAAAAATTCATTTATGTAAGAGTATTCGGGAGTTATGCTTCTCCCCATGTCTTACCTTATTATGTTCTAAGTAAGTTGCTTGCACAAGAGATAGCTTACTAGCTTGTTAATAGTATCACTAAACAACTGAAAGATGCGAAGAAATCCATTTGGCCTAATTTCCCTGTACAGTGTGGTACTTTTTCACTGTATGATATTGGCCATACCTAAAAGGAGGTTTCTAAGATCAATCTATTGAAATTAGCAGAAATTCCAAAGAGGTCATGCGATCCAAATGATGTAATTAAAAATTACACTACAGAGCTCAAAATGAAACCTTTTGTAAAGGAAACAGATGGATTTGATGATCTCTTTCAAGGCAGAGAAAATTTTTCAGATATAACCAAGTTTGCATCCAGCCAATTAATTCAAGATGATTTAGAAGCTTTCCAAATATATAGATATAAGAGATTGTAGAGAGTTACTCTCAATTTTTTAACTATTGAAGATGTCAACATACCTATTCCAAGTATTAGCTTGGATAATGAAGCTAAAAACATGTCTGAAGATGAGTCAATTCAATCACAACATCAATCTCACAATTCGGATTATTCCGAAAATGAATCTGAATCCAGAAAGGATAGCCCAGAAAAGATAATTGATCAAGTAATCCAAGAGATAGAGATGCATGATAAAAAAGAAAGTAATGGAACAGAGTTAACGTCTCAAGAATTTTAGCACAACCATGACACACTAGATCAGTCTGAAAAATCTTAAATGAAGATTTATAGTAGTGAATGGGAGGAGTTTTATGAAGTAATAAAAGCTCCTACGACTAATCCCAATACTGATCAAGTATCTAATTTTCAGACACCTGAACATTCTCAGAAGATAGTGAAAACTGTTAATCCACTACAACAAGTTCTAGAAATTCATGATCGAGAGATCATATCTACCTATCCTACAGAAAATATAGTTTTACAAATTGAATAAATTCCTTCATTGGACATATTATACAATCTAAGATATAAGGTTGTAGTTAAGATGAACAAAAGAAAAATAACTAAGGAAACAATCTCCAACCTAACGGATGAATTAGTTGATGTACTATGGAAAGATTCCTTAGATGACCCTACAAAACATCTAACTAAACTATCACAGTACCTTGGAGAATATGCTACTGCTACCATTGATAAAGCTACTGAAGTTAGAGTGTTTCTGAAGTAAAAGGAAGCCAGAGTAATAGAGCTAGAGGGACTGTTAAATGAAGAAAAATCCAACTCCTGTGAGCAAATCAAAGAAGATATCACCCAATTTCAAAAGGATTTTGAAAGCCTCAAGTCACAACATCAGACAGAGATCAATGAGAAGCAAGCACAACTGGCAACAACAATTATCAGAATACAGAGCCAACTGCGATTGGAGGAATTTATTAAAGAAGCACTAGATATAAATTCTAAGTTAAGGAATGAACAAGAAGTATTTTGTCATCAAGCTTCTATGATGGACTCTTATTGTGACTTGAATAAAATATTCATCCATTAGATAGCTATCCAGAAACTTAAATGTGAAAGACTTGAAAATATGATCAATGAACACATTCAATGGCAATCATCAGACTCATGAAAGGATGTTGATCTACCTCAGGTAGATAAGTTTCATAAGGAGATTCTATTCAGAGACTGGGAAGCACAAATAAAGCAAGCATAGAAAGCAGCAGTGAAAACATCTAAGTTATCAAATGAAATTGTTGAATCTGTGTGTGAACAACTGGTAAAAGCAGTACTTCTCAAAGAGAACACGTCTAAAATGTTTTAGAAGAGAAACAGGAAGAAGCATAGTGGAAGTAGAAAGCAGATACACAGGATGAAGTGATTAAGAAGGTAAATAATTTTGATCAAGAAAATTATTGGAATTTTTTGATCAAACCTTATCATCAGTATCAGACCCTTCAACCCTTAAAAGATTAAAAAAAAGGATTGCAGTCCATACTTTCAAATACAGTATTCAAGGGACGGGTCAAATTGAGAATTTCACAGCCAGCTCATCTCAAGCCAATGATAGATATTTGTCAACTTCGTGACCAAATTCAGAAGAAAGAGTGGAATTCATAAATCAAAATTGATATTTTATTTTCCTAAATTGTACTTTAAGTTAGTCCTACAAGGACGGTTGTTTGAAACCTCCTCTATATTTTTGTAATAATCTATTATTAGAACATATTTAGTTTAGTATTTAAACCCTTCTCATGAATTTAGAGAAGGGTCCAAAAATTTGTCAAAAGCATTTGCAAATAATGCACTATTGTAGGTTTGTGAGTGCCTTGATGAATTAATGGAACACATCTGTTATCTTTTGACAATTAAAGATGTTTAACTAATGTTGCACTATTGTACACTTTAAACTGCTTGAAAGTGAGAAGGAGAAGATCAATTAATGTCAGTTTACATGAGTAGGACTTCGTACATATGGTACATTTATTCACTTCTATTAAGTCTTGCTTTATAGATTGATAAGTCATCTTTTATTGCATTATATATTTGAAACGTTATTATAGATGAATGCTACATTCACTTCTGTTCTAATATTTGTTTGTAGTTTCCTATTGAATGTATAATCACACATATATGAATGTGATATGTTTTCACAATTCTTCTAGTCAAACTATTTTGTTAGATGAATCATTTTACATCATTTTCATCTCTTTCAACTGTTAAATGATCTATATTACTAATATTTGAAGGATATCTTTTCAGATCGCATAGAGGAAAAAATTCTCAGGTATATAATAGAACAAATAGTTTAGATAGATGGATATGATAGATTAAAATCATTTTCACTTGCATGCCATATAATCACACACACCCTCAAAATCATCCTTTTTGTGAAACTAGTCCCATTATTCCCAGGCAGAGCCATTACACCAACCAGAAAAGGGGTTGCTTTAAGGTCCGAACCTGGTGGTTTTCCCCCATGTTTTGGCAACGGAATTCTGACGCCTCAAGAGAGTCCTCCAATGGTATTGTAAGCATGTAAAGACTATATAGAGTGATGTTGTATTGAGTCAACATATATAGAGATGATCAATGAATGAATTAATTATGTAATTTGTGTTATTTTCTATGTTTTGGGCCTAAGGGAAGGCTCCTTAATTGTGTCCGCAAAGGCCTTGGTCTGTAGCAGTGTGCGCAGACCATCTGTTGTTGAGTGTGTAGGGTGAAGAAGGATTCTACTAAAAATACACATCATTAATAAATAGAAGGAAAGTTATGAACTATATTTATAGTTTGCACAATTTTTTTATTATCTATCTTTGAAGTTGTTTTATGAATCACAAAGTAGTTTATGTTGCTTTATGCATCATGAAATAGTGTATTTTGTTTTATGAATAGCAAGGTATGTTATATTATTTATATGCTTTTTATGGTGTTAAATATTTCATAAGACTGGTAAGGGTAGAGTGCGTGATGGTATTCAATATTGATTAGGGAATCTACTATAAAATTATATAATCGCATTTCTGTGAATCAAACAAGCATAACGAAGTAGAGGTGGTAAATCCATATCCTATTGTTCCGCTGGATGCAGAAAACCAGATCTACCAACCCCTAATATATCCTCTGGGGATATTAAGGTCTACACTTCAAATCGTTGCTAAAAGCATCATTGATAGACAGTTTTGTTGGTAGCGTAGCTACTGCAAACCTGGGTCTTGACCCATTCATGCAAATAGTGCAAAAATTGAGGAGAGGTTTTCAACTTGAGAGCTTTGAACCCTCTCTATGCTTGATATATCCGAAGTGAATATGGATCTAGGATGGTTTCAGTCATGTGTGGAAAACTTTAGGAGAGGCTTGCACCTCGAGAGATTTCATCCCTCTCGATGCTTGATAGATCCAAAGTTAAGATGGATCTAGGATGGTTTTAGTCATGTGCAACCAAGGAAAAACTAACGAACATATGATCAATTTTATCAATAATATGCAAATAAATCTAATATAAATATAATCATTTTAAATATGCTCAATATGTCTAAGATTAATATGGCCATTTAATTTTATTTTTTCTTAATTACCTCATTTTATTGAGATGATAAATATTGTTAATAACTTTAATGATGAAAAATGATGAAATAAAAATTTTGAATGCAAAGTGACAATGTAATAGTGTTGAATGATAGAAAATGTGAATAATAGGAAAATAGTCAATCACAAATAGTCTTCATTTTGATCAATCTCAAACTAATTTCTTGTACTCTTCTTATTTTCACCGTCATTAGTTTTTCCATCTTCTCATATCAATTATATGAAAAGGACAATTGAAATTGTAAACCATTTAAATCTTTAGCTCAAGATGTTATAGTAAACATCATACATTGTCTCTCTTTCTCTCCAATACTAATAGGTTGAATTACTATAACACAAAAAGAAATGCACATTGCCAATAATTTTGTGTTCTTACACTGAAATCAGTGCGCATTTTTAATCCAAACACTTTAAAATTAATGTACCATCATAAATCCAATTACATCAAATCATAAATCAACGTCTACACTAAAATTAATGCATCTAATGCAAGAAATTAAATAATATTAGAAAACAACTTGTAGATTTAAATCACTGCATCTAATGAAAACAATAAATAGGATTAGAAATCAAAATCTACACTCAAATTAATGCATCTAGTGCAAGTAAGAAAATATGATTACAAACCAAAATCTACACTAAAATCAATACATTTAGTGGAGGAAACCAAATAGGATTAGAAATCGCCATCTACACTGAAATCATTGCATTTGGTGAAAACAATCAAATAGGATTAGAAATAATCTACATTGAAATCAATGCATCTAGTACAAGAAATCAAATATAATTATAAATCAACATGTACATTGAAATCAATGCATCTAGCGCAAAAAATCAAATAGGATTAGAAATCACCATCTACACTTAAATCAATGCATTTAGTGAAAGAAATCAAATAGGATTAGAAACCAACATCTACCCTAAAATCAATACATTTAGTGAAAGCAATCAAATAGATTTAGAAATCACCATCTCAACTGAAATCAATGAATTTAGTACAAGCAATCAAATAGGATTAGAGATTTTTTACACTGATATCAATGCATCTAGTGCATGCAATCAAATAGGAGCAGAAACCAACATCTACACTGAAATAAATGCAAATTAACTTCAGATCTTATGATCTCTTAATCTTCCTTATCACTCCCTCTCTATCTCTCCACCTTTCTCTCTTTACTTCTTTCTTCTTACCTCTCTCTCTCCCCCCTCCAACTTCATCTCTCTTTCCCTCCCTCTCTCCACTCTATCACATCCTCTCTCTTCCTTCCTCTCTCTCCATTTCTCTCCCACCTCTCTCTCTCACTCTTCACCCTCATTAGGGGAATTTTGAGGTATAAAACGGGCCTCCTAAGGAAATTATAAAATAATAGTGGAAATAATAAAGTAAGATTAGATTATATCATCAAATTTTAGAGGGAAAAAAAAAATACTTTTTTCAACTCGTATTTTCAATGGATCTCCCTGTGTGTTTACTCAAATTTCGAGCGCGGGCACTCGATGGATGCAGAATTTGATTCCTCATATAAGGAGTACTCATGTTTCATTATTTTGATGGACCCTGATACACTAAAAATGATAAATACATGAAAAAACATTATTGCAATCACGTTGTTTCATGTATTTCTCATTTTTCGTATAGCAGGGTCCATCGAAAGAATGAAATATGGGTGCTTCTTGGATGAGGAATTTAATTTTGTATCCAACAAGCACTCCTGCTCGAAATTTGAGTAAAACGTTAGGGAGATAAGTTGAAAATACAAGTTTAAAAAGTAGTTTTATTATTTTATTGTTTTTAATATTTTTTTCTTTTTTACCCTAAAAATGGTGAATCATTCCCCATGGTTGACATCATCAACTTGAATGCTATTGCTTCTTATAAACTTTATTTTGGTTGTACATTTTTCTTAGGAGGCTCATTTTAGACTTCAAAAGTTCTCTAATGCCAACTCTGTTACTATATCACTCCCTCTCCTTCTCTCTCATTCTCTCCCCCCTTCTCTCCATCTCTCCTTCATTGTCTCTTTATCTCCCCCCTAAACATACACACTCTCTCTCCATCTCTCCCTTGTGACTCCCTCTCTATCTCCACTTATAACTCTATTTTTATTAATTATTCCCTCCTATTTTTCTATACAACAACCCCCATTTATTTTAATAAATGGGGACCCTTTAGAAATAAATAGAAAATTTATTTTTAGTTTTAGAACATAGGAAATAAATTTTTCCTTTTAATTTTTCCACTTTATTTATTCAGCGCATCGCAAAATGCATAGCTTATAACTTAAAACGACTCACAATCCTCTAAGATATATGAGCTTCGAAATTCGCTAACCTTTTTCGAAGATATGTTTTAAAATTTTTGAAAAAACATCAATTAGCATTATAAACTCTTTATCGCATCGCACTTTATTTAACAATATACTCATAAAGTAATTATATATAAGTGCGATTGCGCGGACCCGAAAAGCCAACAAAACATAAAATATAAATCATTAAAGTACTTTAAGTGTGACCACATGGTTTTTTGAATGTGCATTTCGCATTTCGCATAGCTTAGCTGTAGAACAAAACTAGTATCGCATAAAGGTTGCGATGTGTGGTTTACAAACATCGCATTTCGCAGCATTTATGGGTAAACATTATAAGCAGTTAAAAGTTATATATGGTGATTTTCGAATTCACAACATTTAATTTCTCGGGCATGCGAAATTACTTATGTCGTATCAAAACGAAATTCGAGATCTAACGGCTATAAGTTGATTGATATATATTTCGTGTTAAGGTGTAAGAGATATGACTTTGAATTTATTATTGATGATTGTTGTTATATTTGAAAGGATTCATATCTATTCAGGCATGTTTGATATAAACAATGGATTTCACTCTTTATTCTCTATACTTTTAATGCTCTCCTTGTTTACTTAAAATAAGGAAACCATTTAACGAATTAAGGAATATCGAAATGAGCAAGAAGGGCCAAGATATTTCTCAAGCACTGCCTTCTGAAGACTCAGTGATGTCTCCTTTATTCTCAGATACTACCTGCAACAAGGAATGTGGAAGTCCCTCATGGGAAACAATGTATAAATTGTTTGAAGATGAAAAACTAAGAGTAATAACCAAAGTCTCTACAATGGGCACGACATCTACTTCAGACGAGACCTACTTTGATGTTGCATGTTCATTCGTCCACAAGGTAGCAAAAAGACCGAAAATTCTCCCTTACACAGACATGGTTAAGTGGGTAATTGACCACTTAAGCATAGATGATAGGTGTTAGGTCCCTATATTACTAGTATAGTCCCTTATTGTTGTTAGTGTAACCCCCTTATTGTTATTATTGTACCCTTGTAACCCCCATTTTGTTATTATTGTGCCCTTAAATTATTATTGTTAGGTCGGCTAGGATTACATTGTGGCCACTAGGATTACATTATGGCCCCATGGACTCCTATATATAGAAAGGAGGTTTTGTAAATTGTATCATCCAAGAATTGTTCATTTATGTAATGTATTTGAGGTTTCTCCCTCGAAGTGGCTTATTTCTAAGGCGTTGATATCTCTTTTCTTCTATTTTTGGAGCTGGTTACACAACATTTGGTATCGGAGCTTTGGATTCTAGGGTTTCGCTGCTCCAAACAGGTCATCGTGGCATTTTCGCTATAAATTTTCTTCTACGAAGTTTTAGAAGATGAAATTTTTAGGGTGCGAAGCCGAAATCCTGAGGAAGATTGTCTAAAAATTTTAGAGCTTGGTTCACAATATTTTCAGAGATATGATTTGTGGAAGTTAGGTCTTTTTTCAGGCTCCTAAACAAGTCATCGTGGCATTTGCGCTATAATTTTTTTTCTACGAAGGTTCAGAATCTAAAATTCATATGGTGCGAAGTTGAAATCCTGAAGAAATTCATCAAAACATTTTAGAGCTTGGTTCGTAATTTTTTTGGAGATATGATCTATGGAAGGTAGTGCTTTTTCAAGCTCCTGAATTTCATCTCAAAGAGGTGATCGTGGGAAAAGTTCAATAAATCTCTCTCTGGGCATCGGATTGGAGTGCCGTAAAAATCGGTTGCAAGTAAACGGACTGTATTTTTTTGGCTATCAATTTCAGAGACGAAGGATGCAACAGTGACACGTGGAAAGTTGTGCAAGTTCGCTCTACTGAACCAGTTCATAATTAGGTCATTGTGGGAGATTGGACACAACTATGTCTTGGAGAATCCAAATCAGGTCAGACCTGTGGAATTTGAAATATAATTCAGAGGGCTACGTTGGTACTGAAAATCAAATATTTAAGTGCTGCAATCGCAAATATAATTCAATTTCAATATCGAGCTCCTCAAAAGCAAGAAAAAGGTGTGTATTTTTTTCCGAATTGCATAAGTCTTGTTTGAAGAATCAATTTGAATTGATTCCAAGGGCATATTGTAGAATAGATATCAGTATTGGGTTCTAAAAGATGCCCTATAAAAATAATTCAACACCCATTAAGCCTTCAGAAGGATCTACTATGACTCATGAAGATGAATAATTGCAACATGATCTATCAAAATTACAAGCGCAAGTGCAACAAATTTCACTCTCGCAAAGAGCAACAAAAAATGAAATGGAAGTTTTGAAGAAAGGCGTGGAAGCTAAGATGGATGGCGTGCAAGCTAAGATGGACGGCGTGGAAGCTAAGATGGATGGCATGGAAGCTGGCATGGAAGCTAAGATGGATGACATGAAATAAAACATGGAAAACATGAAGAATGATCTAAAAACAGACATCGAAGGTTTGACAAAGTTGATACAGGAAATGTTTCCTAATGGTGAAAAGATAGTAGAAGAACCTCATGATGAGAAAAAAATCAATGTTAATCGTGATTTCATAAACTCTAATGTTGGCGGGAAGAACCACCATATTCCAAAAATGGATATGAGGAAGTTTGATGGAAAGGATCTGTAACATGGATACTACAGATGGAGCAATATTTTGATCTCCATAACGTGCAAAACACACAAAAGGTACACATTGCAACTTTACATTTAGAACAAAATACATTTGTATGGTATCGATGGCTTTGCTCCCGTAAAAAAAATTGTCACTTGGTCAATTTTACGGAAGAAATGATAGCACATTATGAGGATACAAAGAGCAACACCTTCTTTAGCCAATTGATAAATCTCAAACAAAAGGGTTTAGTGGGGCAACACATTGAGGAATTCCAAAAATTGAATATAAGGGTAACTGATATTCTAGAGGAACACAGGATTGATCTCTTCATAGGCACTTTAAAGGATAACATCCAACATGAAGTTCGCGTTTTGGAACCTGATTCATTGGAGAAGGCATTCGGGTTGGCAAGAAAAGTTGAATGTAAAATTATGGCGACAAGGAAGCCTACCACTCAATTCTATAAAGAAGGAAGTGTTGCTACGCCTAGATTTCCACAACCTACAAGTTTGACACCACAACAATTGGAAGAAAAAAGAGAAAAAGGGCTTTGCTACAGTTGTGATAGCAAATATACTAAAGGTCATAAGTGTGCTGAGAAGAAACTATTTTACATAGATTGTGAAGAGGAAGAAGAAAATGAACAAGAAGAGGATATACACCAGTAACCAGCCCTAGAAGAGGAAGAAATGAATCCGACCATATCGTGTAATGCACTGGCAGGAATTACCACTCCTCAAACTCTCAAGATAGAAGGACATATCAAGAAGAAAAAGGTAATAGTGTTGATTGATTCGGGTAGCACCCATAATTTTATTCATTGTAAGGTAGCCAAGGAATTAAATTGTTTCCTATACCCAGCACCAGAATGTCAAGTGATGGTTGCAAATGGAGGAACTATAAATTGCTTTGGAAAATGCCATAATATCAAGCTAACCATGGGGAATATGTATTGACTAGTCCAATGCTTTCCATTCCTATGGGAGGTGCTGATGTTGTACTAGGAGTACAATGGTTACAATCTTTGGGGACGGTAGCTTTTTATTTTCAAGAACTTTTCTTGAAATTTTTTTCAGAAGGAAAGGAAGTCGAATTACGGGGTATTGAAGGGAAGCCAGGAAGGATAATAAGCTCTAATGTCATGACAAAGATTCTAAAGAAAGAACAACGAGGCGTAATTGCACAATTATGCTCACTAGAAGTTCCAACATCAAAATCATCTATTTCTGCAGATCTCCAACAAGTCTTGGACAATCATTCCAAGGTGTTTGAAACTCCCAAAGGACTCCCACCTATTCGTGATCATGATCATGCTATTCATTTGATTCAGGAAGTGTTCCTCCAAACATCAGGCCTTATAGATATCCTTACTTCCAAAAGAGCGAAATTGAACGTATGATTGCAGAAATGTTAGAGGCGGGTATAATTCAACCTAGTCAAAGTTCTTTCTCTGCTCCTGTGGTATTGGTACACAAGAAGGATGGATCATGGCGAATGTGTCCGGATTATAGGGAGCTCAATAAGCTCACCATTAAAGATAAATTTCCCATTCCTGTGATTGATGAATTATTGGATGAATTACATGGAGCAATTTATTTTACCAAGTTGGATCTTTGTTCGGGATATCATCAAATTAGAATGAAGACTGAAGATATTCCAAAAACAGCATTTCGAACTCATGAGGGTCATTATGAATTTTTGGTCATGCCTTTTGGCCCTACCAATGCACCTTCTACATTTCAAGGGTTGATGAATTCCATTTTCAAACCCTTCCTTAGAAAATTTGTGCTAGTATTTTTTGATGATATACTAACCTACAACAGGTCTTGGAAGGATCATGTTGAACATGTTGACAGGGTGCTCAAACTATTGCAGGAGAAACAATTATATGCAAAAACATCCAAATGTTTCTTTAGAGTACAAGAAGTGGAATATCTGGGTCATATTATATCTCACGAGGGTGTTAAAGTACACCCTAACAAAATTAAAGCCATTAAGGAATGGAAAGTCCCCACGACCATAAAGCAGTTGCGAGGATTTCTTGGGTTAATAGGGCATTATCGCAAGTTTGTTAAGAATTATGGGAGAATAGCAACACCTCTAACAACATTATTAAAGAAAGATGCATTTTCATGGACTCCTGAAGCAACTAAGGCCTTTCAACATCTTAAAGAGGCAATGTGCCTAGCATTGGTCTTAGCTACGCCAGACTTCACAAAAACCTTTATTGTGGAATGTGATGCCTCAGGAAATGGAATTGGTGCAGTTTTAATGCAGGAAGGAAGACCCATTGCTTTTGAAAGTCATCCAATCAAAGGAAAGTATTTACAGAAACCTATTTATGGGAAGGAAATGTTAGCAATACTACATGCACTAAAGAAATGGCAAAATTACCTAATGGGAAGACAGTTCAAGGTAAAAATTGATCATGATAGTATTAAACACTTTTTGGAACAAAGACTTTCTTCAGAAGAGCAGCAAAAATGGGTCACAAAGATGTTGGGTTATGACTTTGAAATAATCTATAAAAAAGGAAAGCTTAATGTTGTTGCAGATGCACTCTCAAGAAAGAATGAAGAAGTGGAAGCATTGCTTTGTGCCATTTCTATTATCCAACCAGATTGGATAACTGAAGCAAGAGATGAATGGAAGAAGGACAAAGATGTATGGACACTCATTCAAAAGTTGCAGCAAGATCCTATTACATATGATACATTTAGTTGGAAAAATGATTCCTTATGGTACAAAGATCGCTTATATCTTTGTAAGAATTCCCAACTAAAACAAAATATTCTTCTGGAATTGCACACTTCTCCTTTAGGAGGACACTCAGGATTTTTAAAAACTTACCGCAGGGTGAAGAAAGAATTTTTTTGGGATGGCCTTAAATCTGATATTCAAAAGTTTGTGGCGGAATGTTTGGTTTGCCAGCAGAATAAAGTGGAGACAATTAAGACCCCGGGACTTCTACAACCTTTATCCATTCCAAGTCAACGTTGGGAGGAGATTTCAATGGATTTTATCACGAGTTTACCTAAGTCCGAAGGAAAGAATGTCATCATGGTGGTAGTTGATAGACTTACCAAGTATGCACACTTTTGTGCATTATCTCATCCATTTAAAGCAAGTACAGTTGCTACTACATTTATGGACAGAATTTAAAAGCTACATGGAAGCCCAAGGGTTATTGTGAGTGACAGAGATCCCATTTTAACTAGAAATTTTTGGACGGAGTTATTTTCTTGTTTGGGTACTCAATTAGCTCGTAGCTCATCTTATCATCCTCAATCTGATGGTCAAACTGAGATAGTAAATAAATTTTTGGAAGGATATCTTCGTTGTTTTGTATCTGATAAACAAACACAATGGGTCAAGTGGTTACCTCTCGGTGAATGGTGGTATAACACTTCCTTCCATACTGCAGCAAAAATGACCCCATTTATGGCACTTTATGGATATCATCCACCATCGATCACATCATCTTTAAGGGAAAATTCAAAGGTTCAAGCAGTGGAAGATCACATCAAGGATCAGCAAGAAGTTCTCCAACTCTTAAAGGATAACCTAAATTTGGCACAAAATCGAATGACACAACATGCATATCAACATCGCAGCGGGAGAAGTTTTGATGTAGGAGATTGGGTATTTTTACGGCTACAACCATACAAAAAAATGTCCCTCAAGCAAGCTAAGAAGGATAATAAATTATCGCCAAAGTACTATGGTCCTTACAAGGTGTTGCAAAAGATTGGTACTATGGCATGCAAATTGGAGCTTCCTGCTTCTTCACGAGTGCATCCAATTTTCCATGTTTCATGCTTAAAGAAGGTTATAGGTGAAAATCTTCCAGTTCAAACAATATTGCCAGAACTTGATGAGGAAGGAAAAATCATATTGGAACCTGAAGCGGTCACGGAAACAAGAACTAGACAACTACGAAATCGATCAATTTCAGAGTATCTCATCAAGTGGAAGAACTTACCCACTGAAGATTCTACATGGGAGGATGAGAATTTTATACAGAAGCACCCAGAGCTACTCAAGCGTTGAGGACAACACTTTTTGAAGGAGAGGGGCATGTTAGGTCCCTATATCACTAGTATAGTCCCTTATTATTGTTAGTGTAACCCCCTTATTGTTATTATTGTACCCTTGTAACCCCCATTTAGTTATTATTGTGCCCTTAAATTATTATTGTTAGGTCGGCTAGGATTACATTGTGGCCCACTAGGATTACATTATGGCCCCATGGACTCCTATATAGAGAAAGGAGGTTTTGTAAATTGTATCATCCAAGAATTGTTCATTTATGTAATGTATTGGAGGTTGCCCCCTCGAAGTGGCTTATTTCTAAGGCGTTGATATCTCTTTTCTTCTATTTTTGGAGCTGGTTACACAACAATAGGAAATTCAAAGATTCAAAGGGAGAAGACATACGGTCTTTCAGGGAAAAAGACGTAAAATCAATGTACCATCTACCCTCCCCGCAATAGAAGTATGATAAAGCTTTTCTTCAAAGCTTTAGAGCAGAACATCTAGATCTCATGAAATTCATCAAAGAATGGAAAGAAGACCAGGGAAAGTTGAACCGAGATAAACTTAGTTCGTACCCAATTTCCCAAATTCCTTCCCCTTATTGTTATGATGTCAGTATGTTGTGTAGATTGTCTACCAAACCTGATACCACTGGGTTTTCAATAGAATGGGTTCCATTGATTGACGCAATCATCAATTCATCAATTTTGAATGGGGAAAACATCATATCTGATACTTTAGCCAAACACATCACTGAAAATAGGAATAAAATAAGTGCTTCATCTAGAGAAACACCTCCCTTTTATATGTTTTCCTATGTCATGGACGCCATCTGTTTTAGTTCTAATTTTCCTACAATGGGATGGAAATGGACTACCCAAGACCCTACACCAATCCAAATTTACCACAGATACCTCTGGGATTCAAAATTCCAACCGCATTTCTATAAAAAAAAATTATGGAGTAATATTGCTTATGCACCAAATGATATTCAATAAAAAGGCCCCTAGGGTTTCTGAAGAGGCTAGTGTAGATATTCTTTCTATGGCTAGGTGGTTTGCAAAGGAGAATTTTACATATGTCAGGGTATTCGGGAGTTATTCTTCTCCCGACGTTATACCTTATTATGTTCCTGATAAGTTTCTTGCACAAGAAATAGCTTACCAACTTGTTAATGGTATCACTAAACAACTAAAAGATGCTAAGAAGGCCATTTGGCCTAATTTCCCTATACAGTGTGCCACGTTTGCACTGTATGATATTGGTCATACCTACAAGGAGGTTTCTAAGATCAATCTATTGTAATTAGAAGAAATGAAAAAGAGGTTATACGATCCAAATAACGTAATTAAAAATTACACTACAAAGCTCAAAATGAAGCCTTTTGTAAAGGAGACGGATGGATTTGATGATCTCCTCCAAGGCATAGAAAATTTTTCAGATATAACCAAGTTTGAATCCAACCAATTGAGTCAAGATGATTTGGAAGCTTTCAAAGTATATATAAATAAGATATTTCAGAGAGTTACTCTCAATTTGTTAACTACTGAAGATGTCAACAGACCTACTCCAAGCATCAGCTTGGATAATGAAGCAAAAGACATGTCGGAGGATGAATCAGGTCAATCACAGCATCAATATCACAATTTGGATCACTTTGAAAATGAATCTAAATCCAGAACGGATAGCACAGAAAAGATACTTGATCAGGTAATCCAAGAGATAGAGATGCATGAGTGAAAAGAAATTAATGGAACAGAGACAACATCTCAAGAAGTTCAGCACAATCATGACACACTAGATCAGTCTGAAAAGTCACAAAAAAATAATTTTAGTAGTGAATGAGAGGAATTTTCTTAAGCAATAAAAACTCATAAGGCTAATCCCAATACTGATCAAGTATCTAGTTTTCAGACACTTGAACATTCCCAGAAGATAGTGTAAATTGTTAATCCACTACAACAAGTTCTAGAAACTCATGATTGAGAGATCATATCGGCCTACCCTACAGAAAATATAGTCTTACAAGTTGAAGAAATTCCTTCACTGGAAATTTTCTATAGTCCTAGCTATAAGGTTGTAGTTAAGATGAACAAAAGAAGAATAATTGATGAAACAGTCTCAAATCTCACAAATGAAATAGTTGATGTATTATGGAAGGATTCCTTAGATGACCCTACAAAACATCTAACTAAATTATCACAATACGTAGGGGCATGTGCTACTGCCACCGTTGATAAAGCTACTGAAGTTAGAGTGTTGCTGAGGCAAAAGGAAGCCAGAGTACAATAACTAGAGTGGTTTTTAAATGAAGAAAAATACAATTCCAGTGAGTAAATCAAAGCAAATATGGCCAATTTAAAAAATATTTTGGAAGCCTCAAATTACAGCATCAAACATAGATTAATGAGAAACAAGCACAACTGAAAACAACGATGATCAGAATAGAGAGGAAACCGCAACTAGAGCAGTTTATTAAAGAAGCATTGGATATAAATGCTAAGTTAAAGAAATAAAAAGAAGTATTTTTTCATCAAGCTTCTATGATTGACTTTTATTTTGATTCAAATAAAATAATGATCTAGCAGATAGCTATTGAGAAACTTGAAAGTGAAATTATTGAAAAGAATATCAATGGACACATTCAGTGGCAAGTATCAGACTCAAGAAAATAAGCTGATCTACCTTAGGTGGATAAGTTTCATAAGGAGATTATATTCAGATATTGGGAATCACAAATCAAGCAGGCAAAGAAAGTAGCAGCGAAAACATCTAAATTATCAAATGCAATTATTGGATCTGTATGTGAACAACTGATAAAAGCAGAACTTCTCAAAGAGAACATGTCTGAAGTGTTTTCAGAAGCAAAACAGATAGAAGCACAGTGGAAGAAGAAAGCAGACACACATGATGATGTAATTAAAAAGGTAAATAAATTTGATCAAGAAAATTATTGGAACTTTTTTATCAAACCTTATCATCAGTATCATATTCTGCAATCCTTAACAGTTTCAACAAAAGCATCACAGCCCATTCTTTCAAATGCAATATTCATGCGACAGGTCAGATCAAGGATTTCGCAGCCAGCTCAGATCAAGCCAATGATAGATATTTTTCAACTTAGTGACCAACTCCAGAAGAAAGGTCGTAATTCATAAATCAAAATTGTTATTTTATTTTCCTAAATTTTAGTTTAAGTTAGTCCTATGAGGATGATTGTTTGAAACCTCCTCTATATTATTGTAATAATCTATTATTAGAACATAGTTAGTTTAGTATTTAATCCCCTCTCATGCATTTAGAGAAGGGTTGAGAAATTTTTCAAAAACATTTGCAAAGAATGAACTATTGTAAGTTTGTGAGTGCTTTGATGAATTAATGGAACACATCTGTTATCTTTTGACAATTAAAGCTGTTTAACTGATGTTGCACTATTGTTCTCTTTAAATTGATTGAAAGTGAGGAGGAGTAGATCAATTATTGTCAGTTTACATGAGTAGGACTTCGTACATATGGTACTTTTACTCACTTGTATTGAGTCTTGCTTTATATATTGATAGGCATCTTTTATTTGCGTTATATATTTGAAATGTTATTATAGATGAATGTTAGATGCACGTATGTTCTGATATTAGTATGTAGTTTCTTATTGAGTGGATAATCACATGTATGAATGCGACATATTTTTCACAATTCTTCTAGTCAAACTATTTTTTTAGAAGAATCATTTTACATAATTTTCATCTCTTTCAACTATTAAATGATCTATATTATTAACAGTTGAAAGATATCTTTTCAAATCACATAGAACAAAAAACATCCCAGGTATATAGTAGAATAAATAATTCAGATAGATGCATATGATAGATTAAAATCATTTCCATTTTCATGCCATATACACACCCTCAAAATCATCCTTATCTAGAAATTGGTCCCATTATCCCCAGTCGGAACCACTATACGAGACAGAAAAGGAGTTGCTTTGAGGTCCAGACCAGGTGGTTTTCCCCCATGTTTTGGCAGAGGAATTTTGAGGCCTCAACATTCTAGCGCTAGAAGGAGGGCTTGAACCCCTGTGAATGGAAAAAATATCTTATCAATCTAAAGGTCAATCAAAAAGTATCTCTCCCTCTAGATCCCCATCAACTTCTAGAAAATTGTCTAGATCTTCATCTTTAAAATCTAAAGTTGATCATCCTTCAACTAAGTCTCCTAGTGATACTCAACCCATAATATCTCTTGATTCCCATCAAGCATCTCTAGAAGTTTAGTCTTTGATAGAAAATTTAGAGAGGGTATCTATTTCTGTTGAAAATCCTGAATCTTCTCAAATATTGGATATCAATATTTTTTCTTCTTTACAACCTCGAAGAATACTAACTCAATCAGAAAGTCAAAATACAAGAATTCTCCCTTTTTAATTTCTAATCGATAGTACTCTAAAGAGACTAAAGAGGACCCAATCAGATTCAATCAGAAACGATATCTTATCCCAACAATCAGTGTTACTTTGACTAGTTCTAGTACTCAAACTACTATCCCTTCAACTAGTCCTAGCACTATTACATGTTATTTTGTCACCATGACATTTGAATGTCTATATAGGTCCATCACTACCTATATTATGCTCCCTTAGAAGTCAAAAACCCTAATTTTACTAAGCCAAGTTTTGGAATTGGAGAAAATCTCATTAAATCCTTTAAAAGTCTAAGTCCACACTTTTCCTAGCCTTTGGTTCTAGTACCACGTGTTAGAAAATTAAATATTACAAAGCAATGAAACACATAAAATATGCGGAAAATACAAGCACACAAAACACATAAAACCAGAGAGACACAGATATACGTGGTTCACCCAGTTTGGGCTACGTCCACCCCGAATAGCCAGTCCTTCCTTTCTATTATCCACAGTGTGCAAATGAAGAGACAAACCTACAAAGCAGACCACACAGAATATCCTCTCCGCCTTCCTCAGCCTCCTCTGTTTCTCGCCCGCGATCACACACATAATACACAAACAGAGACACACTCCTCTTATATATGGGCTTTCTAGGAGAAACCCTAATTTAAACATAACTTCTCTACCGTCGTATCATTTGCCTAATGAACGTCTAGATTGACTAGAAATTACTATACTTTTACAAGGCACGTACATCTATTTTATTTGCTGAGGGCGCCGCCCCCGAACTCCCCGCCGGGCTCCGAGCACCGTCGCCTCGGACCCCCACGGCAGCGATTAAATTTCGGGCGGCGTTGCCGCCCCTTTTAAGGTACAGGGGTCCAATGTTGTGATACAAAGTAAAGAAGATAATCTGGTTCCATACCCAACACCACGAATACTTGTTCTATAGCCTGTGGCAGCTCCCACAAATTCTGCATATAAAACCTGTGGACCTCGGTAAAAATTCAAATAAAGGAAAAAGTAAGTTGTAGAAGCCCAGCTGGTCGAATATTCTCCCAACTGAAAGCTTCTAGAGGTGCGAAGAGTTCGAGCTTTATCACTCCACTCATGGAGCCTATCCCTTGGTCCATGGAGCTCAAATCCATTCATGAGAGGAATCCATCCCCCTCTTCATCGAACTAAAATTATCTCCATTTCCCTATAAATTTAGCTCATGTTTCAGTCTCAAGGGTAGACATACATGTTAATTACTGAAGTAATTCTCAAGAGACCATACTCTCTACACTAGTTGCTGTGGCATGAGAATGATCACACCCTTATGTCCATAACTACATTCTGGTTCAAAGAGAGGAAGGCTTTTCAAACTACAGGAGGAAAAATTGTTCAGGACCCCGAGAGGAACTTGTACAACATCAAGGTGACAGGTTCTAAATCTACTATTTTCATTCAAAGATAATACATATGGATCTCCTTTTCTCATTGAGTTGTTCTTGTGATTTTTGAATAATTCAATACTTATATTCCTTGATCAATAAGTCAGATTAGTTTTTCTTAATTATTATATGTTGCAAGTGCTTTTAATTCTTTTGTTTGTCTTTTATTGCAGATTCTACATGTTGAAGAAGCCTCTTTGGAGTGACTAGATAAAAGACTGCACCGAACATTTGATTTCAATGTGGGGGCATGTCCTCTTTCTTTGTTTATAATAATTATGAATTGAAAATGATCTAGAGAAAATGATTTACAAATGGATGTTTGTTTCTAGCTATCCGTAGGATACTAGGGAGATCACTCATGTCCACAAGAGGGATTTATCTGCTTAACAAAATGGTGACTCCACTGGGGAATAGAATTTAGTTTTCCTTTTTTTTTTTCAGTTTGAATTTTTAGAGTTTTTTTATTTTGATTTGTCTGAGTTTTCTTTGGGTAGATAAAATATAGGATCCCTGAAAAGAAAATGTTGTATATTTATTTATCTGTACTTTTCCTGGGCTCTGCACTTTTTGATTAAAAACAATGCAGTAGTCTCCGCACTTTTTAGTTCAGAACAATGCGGTACCAATTTGTTCTCAATTAGAACCCGCGGACCTGTGGAAAATTTTTGAAAAATTAAGAATTCTCTTTTTAGGAGCCAGATTACCATATTCTCTTTGTTTTCCCCAACTTATCTTGACTCTCAAATCTTATGTGTGAATTTCCTTTCAGCAATCATTGGATTTGTGTGATTTTTCATTTGATAAGAATTTTATGAGTGAGTGTTTTCCCTATTTTCTTTCTACTCCATCCAATATACCTTCATATACCTTAGCTTGTTGGTATGATATTGATCTCTTTCTGAGCCATTAAAATTATTCCATATTTCACTTTTATGAAACTTGATTTTGTTTTCATTTGAAAATTTAGAAGAGCTTTTAAGCTTACTAAAGCCTGAGTTTGACACAAAAACATTTTTTGGACGTTTTCATTTCTTCGATGATAAGTAGAAATTTTTCTTGGTTCGATAAAAAACTAGGAGAAACAATCCTTAAACTTTCTAGATAGATTTCAAAATTTAGATTTTTTCTTAGATTTTGAATTTTATGTTTTTATGAGTTTTAAATATTATTTTTCTTTTGGAGATATTTTTTTTTCTTGTAGCTTCTGATCTGAGTGATAAAATAATGTCATTTCGAATGAACAATTAATCATTTTTCTGCAAAATTGAGTTCTCAAAGAAATTGACTTCTTTTCAAAGATTTTTGTTTATGAAATAAATAATTAGTGCTTTGAAATTTTTTAAGTCTCTCAAATCTTTCCCCTAAAAAAATTTCAATTAAAAGAAAATATTTGCACTTTCATTTATATGAAAGTAGCATATTTTTGAGTCGGGTCATGAACATCATTGAAGTTTCACTTCCATACTCTTAAGCAACAGCCAAGTTAAAAACAACGCTTTAAGTAAAATCAATCTAGATATTTTACATTTTCTAGGGCTATTGTCCACCAATATAGCTTAGGCTATTGTCTTGGAAAAAGTTGTAATTAACATTCCAAGATAGTTCATTAAAACAAGTAGTAATCTTGCGGTATGAAAATGAAATTGTAGCATTTATGCTCTGGGAAGCTCTTCTTAAAAGAGTGAAGCATGAGATCATGTCAGAACCAGTGAGGTAAGCATACCTATCTCATTGGGAAATATAGAAGATGTGAACGTACTAAAAATGGTAAACCTCGGATAGACCATTGTCGAGGAGGCTGGGGTCACATGTTGGTAAACCTTGCATTGTCTCAAGGAACCTTCAAGGGGATTGAGCTAGTTACTCTGCCCTTGCATGTATATCAGATCGTATACTGTTCCCCCAGGTATATTTGTTCCCGTTGGTGACCTTAGTGACTATAAAATTTAGGATTTTTTCCTAAGGTGGCAGTGGAGGGAAGGTCCCATTGTACTTGAAGTAGACGTCGACTAGACTCACTTGGACTTTCCAGAGGGTCCTCTTCACTTCGAGATGGTTTAAGTGGAGAGACTTTCACTGGACTGTTTCATTAAGCGGGTTTTCTAGGTAATTGTTCCAACCGCCATTTCTACATTAAAATTCTACGACGTTGGATTTCATCACCAACTAGTGTTTTTAGTGTGGGAATATATTGTTTGTGTGTGGATTAATCTCTTAGATTTTGTAGGAATGTTATCAATTTGATTGTTTCCTTAGAGACTTTAGGATATTTTCTTGAAATTTTCTTTGATTCGTGTGTTTAATTTTTAATCGTGTTAGAATTACCAAGACAATCACGTAGAATGCAGGGGAAACCCCCTGAGTACACACCAAGCCAGTTAGAAAAACTTAAATATGAAAAAGGACAATCATTAGGAACTGGATCAACTGAACATGAGGAAACATATGTAATTTTACATCCTGATTAGGGAGTAGATCAACCTCAACCAGAAAAAAGTTCTCAAAGGAAAATATCAATTTCGGAACTAGTTAATCTTGCTTCTACAACTAGTGAATTATCAGCTATTGAGCCTGAAATTTATGAACCAGAAACTGAACCTACCACATCTGAACCTGCTTTAGAGTTCATTACTCCAACCCCTAGTCATCCTAATTCAATACGAGTAAAGTTTCACATTACTTAAAACCTCCCTCCTGGCCTCATTAGCATTCAAGAAATTACTGACACAGAAGAAGAAATATTTCTTCCTTCACATCAGGAATCTTTAGAAATTAGGAAAAGTGAATTAATTTACTATTATAGTCCTTTTAAATTGGATCCTTCGTATTCTCAGCTTAACAAACTTTCTACACAATTTTGGTCTATGCTATTTGCCACCTCGAATTCCTTTTAACTCCATACCAAGAGATAATTACAGACCTTCATTTACTATGTCTCATGAGTCATCAATTTTTTTTGCAACGCCAGAATCATATTTGTATGGTGGTCCATCTGTTCCTCCGAGGTATCATTCACTTTCTGGTACTTTCTCAGGATTAGCTCCTTCTCCTGAAAACTTATATCATCACCTCGTCCAAATGAATCACATACCAAAAATTTGAATGTAGAACAAGTTTACACAATGTCTGGAAACATTCCAAACCCTGACCCTCAAGGCAGTAACTTACTTCCTGGGGGGAAACTTCAAGGTGGTAATTTTCCACCTGGGGGAAACCTCAAAACAGTACATACTGCAAGGATAGTACATACCTCAAGGCCAGTACATACCTCAAGGTCAATATCAACCTCAAGGCAGTACTCAATTTAGGGTATGCAACCTCTTCAAGGACAATACCCTATGCCAAGGCCACTGTCATTCCAAGGACAACAGCCTCCTTTAGGGCCGCAGTTCTATCCGGAAAAATATTTTTTTCAGGGAGGTCACTCTATCAGTGGAAATTATCTAGCTTATGTTCCAAATTATCAACCTAGTTTTGGCCCATCTTACATAGCACAGCCTTCAATGGGAGCTCCATATCCTGGAGTAAATACGGTGTGGAATCCATCACCGAATCAATAGAATTTGCAACCTAACATGCAAGTACCCTATAATCAACTTGGTCAGCCAATTGGTTACAGTAAAATCCAACAACTTGTCCAACCTAAGCTTCAAGTTATACCACAGGTATCTGCACCTAGTAAAGTTCAACATCTTGGTCTGAGTACACATAGAACTCCACCTCAAACTGTTGCACCAAGTTCTGTTCAGCCTACCACACCTATCCCTGGAATTTCTACAGCCCCTATTTCTACAGCCCCTCAAGTATCATAACAAATCCCTCAAGTATCTTCTCCTCAACCTGGACCCATAGTTCAGACTTCTGTTCAGATGCCTAAGGGACATCCTGGTACAAGTATAATTGTAACAAGCCAACCACACTTTTTATGTCAGCCATATCAAGGGCAGTATCAATATGGACCTGTAGCACATAATCGAGTATACCAGCATCAACTGTACCCTGGTTACACGTATCAGATACTGAATCAACCTCAGTATGGTCTGGCCAACCCTGTTTATCCGGGATGTATTCCAATCCCAAATGCATAGTCTATTCGAGGTTATCCTGGATATCCTCCTCCTGGTACTGGTATAGTTCCAAAAAGTTATCAATTTTTTCAACAGGACCCTAACCGTCGATTGCCATTCATAGAAATTTTGGATTTACCTGATTTTTTGCACCTAACAAACGATCCAATTTATCATCTTTTGTTTTAGCCACCAATGCTGAACAAGTTATTGAGTGATATCCCTAAGTTCAAAGGTAAATTAGGAGAGGACCCCTCAAACCATGTCATGACTTACCACCTCTGGTGCACATCGAACTCTTTGATTGATGATTCAATTCGATTAAGACTGTTTGAGAGAACACTAATAGGCTTAGTTGCCAAATGGTATATTGAATTGCCACGTGGCTCATTCAATAATTTCAACGTGTTAGTAATGAATTTCTTAACATACTTCCAGTTTCTAGTCAGATACTACAACAGAATGTAACTCTTGACTTCATTAAAAAAATATATGTCTATGTACATTTCTGATCACATGCATGAATGGAGACGTAGAAGACGTTTAGTGAAATTCTTTATTTCGGATTAGATTTTGGCAGAATGGTTTATCAAATCATTTCTTCCAAATATCACTGAATATGTGGCTAAGGCAGGGGTTGTTACGGAAGAATAGGTCATTGCTCAAGCTCAGTACCTAGACCTTGCATATACATAGTCTAGTATGTTATATGAAAAAATTCCTGACTTACCGTGTACTGGTCAGATAACTGCAACTCCTTCAGGTTCTCATGCTGCAGACAATGCCATTGGTTTAGCTAGCACTAATAAGAGTTAGAATAAGTCCTCCAAAACTATTTCTCCGATCATAACATTACCAGGTTCACCGAAATTAGATTCTTCCCTTGAAACCTCTACTGACATTCACGTTGTAGATTCATCTACAGTCAAATATAAAACTGGTAATAAGAAGAAAGGTAAGAATAAGAACAAATAAACAATGTCTCCAAAAGAGAAAAATTAAACGAATGAACCAAATGACAATAAGCAGAAACCTCGATATCCTTGTCTTATCTATGATGAGGATCACTTTACTAAAGAGTGCCCACATCAGTCTGAGGTCTCTAAATTTGTCAAAGGTTCACCCACAAACGCTATCTTGAAGGATCCTTTTCCTACTCAATATAGCAAAATGGTAGGATCTTCTTTGAATTCATCAGCATATATTTTGATGATATCTGAGGTGATGGTTGCGACACTATCGTTAGACTATGGAAGTAAAAATCATGTAAATGGTAAAGAGATAGAAAATTATACTTAAATACCAACTATATTTCCTTTGGTTTCTGATCTGCTTCATATCGAGAAACCTAATCCTGATCTAGTAATTAAACCACCCACTAAAGGTGTACTTCAGAAATCAGCTTTCAATCCACATGCGAGAGCTGCTCAGAACTACAACATTGTTGAGGATTTGGCAATATCAACCTCAGCAATGTCGGCCTTAGAAGTGCTACAATCATGTCCAGCACAAAGGAAATTGCTACTATCAGCTATCAAAGCTATCAATCCACAGGATTCTAACCTCATGGTCTTCGATCTAGAAAATTTTACACCCAGAATCCCTCATCAGATGGCTTTTCAGATTCCAGTAATAGTAAAAAGCAGATGTTTCTTTCATACTATAATTGATGAGGGGGCATCCACCTGCATAATGTCATTAAAATGTTGGAAATTTCTTGGTTCTCCAACACTCAACCAATCTCTGACGATTCTAAAAGCCTTTGATGGAAGAGGATTCCATCCATACGGAATACTCCAAGATCTATGTATAGAAGTAGAAGGCAAAACTGTTAATCTATATGTGTAAGTTGTTGATTCCCCTGTGGATTACAAACTTCTTTTGGGTTGTATTTGGTCTTATGCTATGACTTTTTTCGTTTCATCCATCTTTCAGTTAATCATGTTTCCTCATAAAGGAAATATTTTGAAGATCAATCAGCTATCATATTATTTGTCCGACCCTACTTCTACTGATAGTATCCAACATGTTGGAAAATCGACTATCCCATATGAAGCTGTTGGTGTAGTTTTAGTAAAGGACTCTGCTCTGATGGAACCCTTTTCTATGCCTCCACCCAACATACCATGTACCATTTCCAACATCAATATGATTTCATCAAGTACTATACCATTCGATGACACTTGGATAGTGCCTTCAAATTCAGAACTGGATTCTTTCAATGGCGAGATGCCTTTGAGTCCTTTTGAGATGGCATATGTGGCAGTACATTTATTTTCTAACACTCTTTCAACTAATATTGATCCAATGAATGTGATCAATGAAGAATATTCTTCACTATGAAGCTCGGCTTTGACATCACTTTCTGATCCTTTTCAACATGTGTCTCACAATGATGAAAGTGTTAGAGAATTTTTGTCAATGGATGAATTACCTTGGCATGATCTCCATCATAGATCTTCGTTTTTACCTAAACTTGATAGGTTTGAAAATGATTTTTTGTCTATTTTTATAATTGACTATGTTGAAGAACCACAAAATCCCATATCAATTACAAATTCAGATTATGTGATTAATGTGGGAAACATTTCTACAACTGTCTGTATCGACATATCAGTTAAGCTGGGAATTTTTGAAAACATTGATATAGGCGCTTCTTGTACAATTGATGAGATTAATACATATAAAGCCATATTTCAAGAATTCTGTGACATATTTTCCTGGTCTTACAAAGAGATGCCAGGAATCGATCCAAGAATTGTCATTCAGGAAATTCATACATACCCAGATGCCAAACCTATTAGACAAAGATTATGTCTAATACATCCGCGAAAAGTTGCTGCTATTAAAGCTGAAGTTGAAAAGTTATTCCGAGCAGGATTTATTTATCCAATCCCATTGACAGATTGGGTATCTAATATAGTTCTCGTTACCAAGAAGCAAGCAACTATATGATTATGCGTCGATTATAGGGATATCAATAAAGCATGTCCAAAAGACAATTATCCTACCCCTTATATCGACCAAATCATTGAAGATTGTGCTGGAAATGAAATATTCTCATTTATGGATGGATTTTCTGGACATAATCAATTAAACATACTCCCTATTGATCAACCAAAAACAATGTTTATATGTCCTTGGGGGGGATTTTTATTATTGCAAATTACCTTTTGGATTAAAAAATGCTGGGGAAACTTTTCAAAGGGCCATGTATTACACCTTTCATGATATCAAACATATTGCACAACCTTATCTGGATGATTTACCTACTCACTCATTACATAGGGATGATCATCCTACACACTTGAGGGCTATTTTCATGTGCTATAGGCATCACAAGATACATTTGAATCCACACAAATGTGTTTTTTGTGTGCAATCAGGTTGATTACTAGGATTTATTGTTTCGAAAGCAGGCATTCGTGTCGAACCTTCGAAGGTTGAGGCCATCATTAATTTACCTCCTCCTTCCACACTTCACCAACTCTAAAGTTTGCAGGGGAAAGCAAACTTTCTACGTAGATTTATCCCAAACTATGTTGAGTTAAAAAAAGGTTTTACCTAATTGTTGAAACATAATGTTCCTTTTATTCGGGATGATATTGTTGATCGATCTTTTGATGCTCTAAAACACGCATTGACCCATGCACCGTTATGGCATCCTCCCAATTACAACCAGGACTGCTTTTTATACTTAGCAGCCTCTAATTCCACCATTGGAATGATTCTAATTCAAGAATATGAATCTCACAATGAGAATATGATTTACTATTTGAGTCAAAATCTTAACCCGACCGAATTAAATACTCGCATGTGGAGAAATTGTCCTTGGCAGCAATTCAAGCTGTCCAAATATTTTGTCACTACATATTGTTACGTAAGACAACTGTGATATCTAATTTCAACCCAATGATGTATATTTTCAAAAAATAATTACTTGGGGGCAAACACTCGAAATGGATTGTTATCCTACAAGATTTTGGTCTAGAATTCGAGAAATCCAAATCAAAGAAATCACTTGTTTTTGTAGAACTTATGTGTGACTTTCTGAATACTGAGACGAAAACTGTGGTAGAGAATCCCATTACAGATGAATTTATGTTTCTTATCAGTACGTTAGATCCATGGTATGGACATATCATCATATATCTTCAAACCCAAACCTTTCCTCCATAGCTTTCAAGTTCAAATCGATGCAAAATCCGGTATCAATCCCAGCAATACAATATTGTTGGGGACACACTTTATCATGGTGGTGCGGATTTTGTTTTTTGACGTTGTATAACTCACGAAGAGGCTGAAAAGGTTTTGAATGACTGCCACTCTTGAGCGTGTGGTGGTCATATGTCTGGCTTTGCCACAACCCTAAAGATATTGCGTGCTGGTTATTTTTGGTTGTCATTGTTCAAAGATTGAATTATTGTGGTCCGGAAATGCCACAACTGTCATATTGTTTATCGAAAGATGTGTGCACCTCCAGATCCTCTTCACCCAATCATTTTTGTCGGTCCTTTTGTGAAATGGGGCATTTATTTGATTACATTTAACCCTCACTCGCCCGAGCGGCATGGGTATATTATTCTTGCAATAGATTACTTTACCAAATGGGCCAAGGTGATGCCTACATTCGTGGCAGATGGAAAAATTGCATCTACATTTGTATTCAATCATATGATTGCTCGTTTCGGTGTGCCTCAAGCTATTATCACAGACCATGGAAGTCATTTTCGAAATACAATGATGACTGAACTTTCCGATCAGCTTGGCCTGCGCCATGATAATTGTACTCCATATTACCCGCAGGCTAATGGTCAAGTTGAAGTCATCAACAAGGTTTTAATGACTATGATTAAATGGATTATCAAAACTCACAAATCTAATTGGCATACCATGCTTTTTTCGACACTATGGGCATACCGAACCTCAGCAAAATTTGCTACAGGGTTCACTCCTTTTCAACTAGTCTATGTTTTAGAGGTTGTGTTACCCATTGAATGCAAAATACCGTCACTCCAATTAGCCATTGAGTTACTACCCGTTACCTCTGAAGAGAAAAAAACACTTTTTATACTTAACACAATTAAATTAGACTCAGCACACCATTGCATTAGCTACCGAAACTCATAAGAAACATGTGAAATTTCAATATGATTGAAGTGTTACTCCTCGTGTTTTTTCAGAAGGTGACCTAGTCTTGGTATATGATCAAGCTAACGATAAGCTAGGTGCTGGGAAATTTGAACTGATGTGGCATGGTCCCTACATTGTCAAGCATGTGTTTTCAAAAGGGGCCTATGAATTGACTGATTATGACGAGGTCTCTTTAGATAAGCCCAGAAATGGTCTTTATCTTAAGAGATATTCTACTTGACTCTCATGTGAAGATCTCATTTGTACATTAGTTAATTTTTAGATGGTGTGCCTTAGATTAGATAAGTGTGCCTATTTTAAGTTTTCTCTTACTACTATCACTGCTTATCTTGATTACTCTTGATATTGTAGATGTCGAAATCCCTCCAAAAGTACATTGGTTTTGTTGATGGTGCCTATAGTAGTACACATAATATTTCATCTGTGTCCTGGGTTATCAATTCACCTACTGGTGAGTTAGTTTCGATGCATGGGGTAACCATTGGTCAAAAAATGAACAATATTGTAGAATATAGCACAGTCATTGAGTTATTATTTGTTGCCATTTCATTTGGTATTCGAATTTTGATCATTAGGTTGGACTCAAAATTCATTGGATTACTTTTAAACAAGGTATATGCAATTAAAAATATAGTGTTATTGAGATTATTTTTGAAGGTTCGTCTCTTGGAACATCAGTTTGATTACATTGAGTATCAACACATTTCAAGAAATTTAAACACATTGGCCGATGGATTAGCTAATCGTGTTCTAAATAGACATTTGCAACATTAAAATAATAAACCAAAACAACATTCGATACATGTTGAACAAGATACTCAGACAAGGGAGTAATATCATAGATAGTTTTTTTTTCAAAAATATTACATCTTCTATGATCATAGGTACAAACACCTTATGATATGATATATATTGATACAAAAAACAAAATATGTCAATCCAAAATGATCATACACTATCTGTGACGATGATCATGGTAATAGACTATCGCGTGCGCCACCTTGCGCAGGAATCTCCTAAACTGTCCTAGAACAGCAATAACATGTCTCTGAAGCCAAAGAGGAATGTCATATGTCCCAGTCTTGGGTATATCTATGGTTAACCTCTCCAGGTTGTGTTCCATATCAGTGAAGATGTCTGTTACTTGATCCTGTGGTGGTGCTATAGGCTCTACTTGCCGCCTGTCAAAGCAACGAAGTGAAGCTGGTCGTCATGGACCAACATCTACATTATAAAAAATTTATCGTATTGAATGATAAAAAACAAATAAAAATTATATTAAAACATCAATATAGTTCTCTTACCTGATTCATCCCACTATGCCCCTGGACTCAAGGACATCTCAAGATCACCATTGAAATCTATACCTGCATAAGGGAAATCTTTAATTGTGAAGACTGGTTCTGCAACCACATAAAGTACGCTGCAATGAACCAAACCACTATACTATCTTCGCCACCATGGCAGGCCATTAATGCAACCCAATGTACCATCTGAGGTTCCCTAGGCTCCCCATGATGTACTGGAATAAGATGAGGGGTGAGAAGTGGGATTCTCTCCAAAGCAAAATAAATCAAGATGGCAACATAACCAAAGTTTTTTAACTTTGCATTCTTTGATCTAGTTAGTTGGCCTTTCATGTTGGCCAATACCCCTTCACACCAGTTGAAAATGGTGCCTCTGAAATAGTCTACTGCGGTTTTCATTTGAGACTTAGTGGCTACATATGGAGCCACACTTCCACACAACCTGGTTACCGTGAATGCAACTACTTTGAGATCTAGTCGCAAGATAGTCTTTATGTCTATGCGATTATCCTTTGGATTTTTCACATCACTGCAAAACTCTTGTTCGTAACTAGCAACGGTAGGCCACCCTGCCTAGCTCCAAACAAGGATATGTTTTCTCCTCTTTTGTACAATCCAATGAGAAAAGAAATATCTTCGAGCTCGATTTCGAGCCGATGGTCGCCAATGATAAAGCACTGATCTCAAACATCACATGTGTTCACTAACCATGTCATCATCTCTACCTATGCTATCATACCTTGAATCACCCAAAACTTATATAAACCACAATTTTTAAGCACACGCATTGTTGCAGGATTATTCATGGATTCATTGTCTACATTCTCATGCTGACGTTCTCTCCACTCTAGCATGGTGAAATAACCTGAAAATGAACATATTTGATGGTTATAAACTATTGGAGTGGGAAACTTTAACTATTTTTGAAAGAATTTATTAATTTTAAATTAGTCACAGTGCCTCTGCAGTTTTTTTGCAGAGACAGTGTGGATGTCTGCATGGGCTCCACACAAAAACCACGGTAGCCCAATAATTTTCCTGTTAGAAAATTATCGGGGTCCGCAAGTAGCTCGCGCATGACCTACGGACCCCAGAGAGCACATTTGTGAATGTAATTTCCCCCCCAAAAATGAATTAAAAGCCAAAAAAAAAAATTTAAATGGATACAAATGAAGAGTAGGATGATGTGGATTACTTGGTTCTGACGAATCACGATTTGAGCAGTCGACTCTCCTGAGATCAGCTCCGTAACGTTTTTTCCAAAAACTCTCAACTTACTGCTTTGAAGAAAAAAGGTGAATTATGAATTTGTTAAACTATTTTTTATAGTTTTTGAATGAATAAAATATTATATTTTATTTATTTTTTACTTTTAAAACATTATTTTTCGATGTTTTTACTTCTTGGAAACAGGTATGTTTAATCTTTTGAGTTTTTGTGCAGAATACAAGTTTCTTGGTGAAAATAATTATTTTGACGCTAAGTACACTTTTATCACTTTTTTGGGCTCTTGAAAAATACGAAAAAGAAAAACCCTGGACTTCTCTTTTAAGCCCTTTTCAGACTCTCTAGACCTAAAAATATCATCGAGTAATTGACTATTCGAACTCGTTAAAGGAAATGAATAGTCGTCCCTTCAGTATAAGTTTACCCCTTTTCCAGACTGAAATGAAATATTTATGAAAAAGGTATGTGTTGACTTATCATGGTCAATAGAGTTCTCTCCTGTATTATTTTATCCTTTTTTCAGGCTTGAGAGACTAAAATTACAAAAAATTACAACCACAGAGTTTCCTTATGTTTTTCTTCTGTCTCCCTAAAACTGAAAACATTGAGTTTCTCCTATACTAGACTCATTAAAATTTAACAGTAAAGGACATGTCAATTAGAAAAAGGACCAAACCATTACATCTTAGGGTTCGATTTTAATACTAAGGTGGACTCATCCGAAATATGAGCTTACACAATCAAGCAAATGTTATCCTCCTCAAGCCTGTCAAAAATAAAGAGGTACTTGCCAATAACGGAGGGGGAAAAGAGAGAAAAATAATACAGTTGTCACAATTTTTCTTCAAAAGTAGCATACCACTCTTGAACGTGACACTTTGTCACACTTGTACCTGGGTTGGAAAAATCCTTTGTTTAACAGTTAATCAAACCACATTGAAAGTCTTCAGCCAGTTTTTGGGTATTATATTTAGGTCAATTGTCACCAAACCATCTACAATGTCATTATGTGTTCAAGAGACAGTTCAAACCATTCATTGCAAACATTTGTCTCCATTCACGTTGACCATCCCTGAGTCAGTCCTTGAAAATATTTCTTCAAAACTTGATCTAATGGTTTCATGTCGTGGGCCTTCTTGCAATGGGTCACTTTCTATCGACGACAACTCATCATCTAGAAATTTGATCTAGAATCCTATCAATACCTTTGGATCTGCATGCCCTAATGGTAGGCTTCTCGCCTTCAATGACAGGTTACATCATTGACCTTTGATCGAATGATTTTGTGAACTATTCGATTGCAAATCATCCATTCACACTTCGTAGATTGTACTGATTACGTTGAGAGCCATTATCATTATTGGTGGTTTCTCTCACACTTGTTAATAGTTCACATCATCGACTGGTAATCAAGTCATTTCTACCATGTTCGAATTCGACACAATCAATCACATGGATAGAACCGTACTAGTTCGAGAAGCAGAAATCAAGACCCTGGATCTAGTTTCCACCATCCAGGCTACGAGTAGTTTTATTATTCATGATGCAGTAGACTATTTCTGACAGATGGCTGTGCCCATGCCATGTCTACTATTGATGTAATATTAAAATCATATATGTACCAGAACATTTAGTTAGTTTTGATCTGAGTATGGAATTCCTACCTCAACAATGATATATATATATATACATATTGCAAACACACTAGTTGAAAATTTGTAAAAAATTCCATGCAAACATATATTTATATCTATATATATGTATATGTGTGTGTGTGTGTGTGTGTTTGCATGGAATTTTTTACAAGTTTTCAACTGGTGTGTTTGCAATCCAATTCTCAGAATGATAAAGAACTTCACTCTTCAGAACAACCTCATACTTCGCACTTTAGGGGGCAAACAGTTACACGTTATTTTTTCACCATGACATTTGACTGTCTATATAGGTCCATCACTACCTATATTATGCTCCATTAGAATTCAAAAACCCTAATGTTCCTAAAACAAGTCTTGGAATTGGAGAAAAGCTCATTAAAACCTTTAAAAGTCTAAGTCTGCACTTTTCCTAACCTTTGCCATCTTGTGGCAGCTCCCACACGTTCTGCATCTAAAACCTACGGATCTCCGTAAAAAGTAAAATAAAGGAAAAAGTAAGTTCTAGAAGCCCAACTGGTCGAATATTCTCCCAATTGGAAGCTTCTAGAGGCGCGAACAGTTCGAGCTTTATCCCTGCACTCATGGAGCTTTATCCCTCTGAAGCTTATCCCTTGGTCCATGGAGCTCAACTCCCTTCATGAGAGGAATCCATCCCCCTATTCATGGAACTGAAATTATCTCCATTTCCTTATAAATTGAGCTCATGTTTCAGTCTCAAGGGTAGAGATACATGTTAATTGCTGAAGGAATTCCCAAGAGATCATAATCTCTACACTAGTTGCTGTGGCATGAGAATGATCACACCCTTATGTCCATAAATACATGTTGGTTCAAAGAGAGGAAGGCTTGTCAAACTACGGGAGGAACGATTGTTCAGGACCCCGGGAGGAACTTGTACAACATCAAGGTGACAAGTTGTAAAGTTACTCTTTTCATTCAAAGATAATACATACGGATATCATTTTCTGATTGATTTGTTCTTGTGCTTGTTGAATAATTCAATACTTAGATTCCTTCATCACTAAGTTAGATTAGATGTTCTTAATTATTATATGTTGCAGGTGCTTTTAATTCTTTTGTCTATTTTTTATTGCAGGTTATACATATTGAAGAAGCCTCTTTGGAGAGACTGGATAAAATACTGCACCAAACATTGGATTTCAAGGCAGGGGCATGTCCTCTTTATTTTTTTATAATAATTCTGAATTGCAAATGATCTAGAGAAAACGATTTACAAATAGATGTTTTTTTCTAGCTATCCGTAGGATACTAGGGAGATTGCTTTTGTAGAGGGATTTATCCGCTTAACAAGCACTCAGCATGCCTCTTCTTCAACTTAAACTCCACCCAACCAACCTATCCAAAATCAAATGGCAGGCCAAGTACCTTCACCAAATGTAAACCCATGGAGCAATCCAAGGGCTGTAAACATGCCCACTCCTCTTCATGCTCTTCCCAAAAACCCTAAAATATGGCTACCTAAATTTAATCCTCATGATGGTCTTCCTGCAGAAGAACACATTCATGGTAAATTTTAGGGGCTAATATTCGGTGGGCTAATTTTCCATGATTTTTCCAAAAAAAATATTTGCCAATTTCCATTTTTTTCCCAAATTTTATAATATAAAATTATTTTCCCTTAAAAATCGCCAAAATTACATAGAGAGTATATATAAAATAATTATAAATCTGAATAATTTTACAAATACATCAATAAAATTTTTATAGTTTGCATATTAGGGACTACTGAGATTCTCCAATGTTTTTAAACTTCAAGATAATTTTCCATCCTTAAAGTTTTCCCTGAACACATTCAAAATTTTATGTTAGCTGTCAATTTAAATGGAGTAGTTGAAGAGGATTGCGTTGTAATATTATTTCCATATACTCTAAAAGGATTTACAGGGTCCTGGTATTTTTCACTACCTATTCACTCTATAACTAGCTGGAATATGTTTGAAGAACAATTTATAGCTAAGTTTGGGGATGACAAGACCACTGTTACGCTCATCAATGATTTGTCAAATCTAAAATCTAAAACAGGTGAGAAGATAAATGATTTCAATTCAATATTTAATAAATTACTGAATAAAATTCCTACCACAACAGTTCCTGAGGAAGAAGTTCAAATTTAGTGGTATATTTCATCCCTTCCATCTAATATAGCTATTTTTGTTGATAGAGAGAAACTGGAAACACTTGCAGAAAATATGAAAGAATCTTTATTTGTAGAGAAATGCATAACCGCTCTTGATGAAAAGAATTATCAAGAATATCAAAAATCAAAGAAAGTGTATTTCAAAGATTATTCTAAAAATAAGGCACCAAAATATCATTTTGGCATAGAAGGTCTTCAAAAAGTTTTGAAAACTATGACAAACGAGATGGCAGATATCAAGAAACAAGTCGTTGAAACTGCTACCTCAAGAAAAACATTCAGAAAATTTAAGAAAGGTCAATCCTCTAATACTCAACCTCCAAATATCATATCTAGTGTTGAATGTGATCAAGAAGAAGAGGAAGAGCAAACAGAGGAAGAAGAAGAATTTGAACCAAATGGAATGTGGGATTTCATCCTACCAAATGAATAACAACTTGAAGCTTTACCTGTGAGCACACTGAGTAAAAATACTACTAAAGAAACACAGCCAAATCAACAGAAAAAGGTTTCAACTCCTACTAAAATCAAATCGATAAGAAAAAATTATAATGAAAAGGCTACACAAACAAGTCCTATTACTTTAGACACTCCACCTACATCTAAGACAATGGTTGTCTCAGACACCATTGAGTATAATTTAGTAGAAGATATGAAGAAAACCAGGGCCAACATTTCAATTCTTGAGCTTACTAAATTGAAGCAACAACATAAAATCTTACTTAGAGACTTAAATGCGGTCCCTGCTTCAAACTTACCTACTCCCGTTATAGTACAAGCTATTAATGAAATGGGTAAGCCAACTTCTCCTTCAATGAAAATCAATGCTACAGACTTGATTATGATAGGTGATCGATCCATCTCTCATACTCCTTTTCTCTTAACCTATGATATCTACAACAAAAAGGTACATAATTGTTTAATAGACTCAGGGTCCATTCTTCAAAAATAATTCCTAAATCAGTTTGTGCTAAATTGAATATAACTCCACAGAGTTCACCTGCTCATATAGTAGAACTTGATAGAACCAGAGTAGAGGTGGTAGGAGAAATAAATTACGTTTCCATCAGATTTTCATCAAACCCCAAAGTTACTCATTTAATTGATATATTAGTGGCTAATATTCCTAAATTTTACGGCTTATTTTTAAGCCATGACTGGTCTAAAAAACTACATGGTTATTTTACAACAGACTAGTCATATATGTGGTTACGATACAATGGAAAGCCAAATCAAATTCGGGTAGACCGTGAAAATTTTATGAAACATACAGTCACTGATCTTGAAGGAGTAAACGATCCAGTAGCGTTCAATAACAACATTATTGGAAACTAATCTGCAGGGTCATTTTTGGGAAATTTCAATACTCAACCATCACCTTTCTTTGATAATGCAGTTGTTTCTCAGATTGACAAATTTTCCTAGCCAGATAATTCCAAATGTATAAATTTTTCATATAGAAAAGTAGTTAATTGTTTATTTTGTGTATTTTGTTTCAACAGTTCTAAATCAGAAGATGGTGTGGGTGTGGGTTGTATTTAATAAACCCAGAAGGATATAAGACCATCTTAGCCTACAGACTAGAATTTGATTGTACAAACAATGTAGCTAAATACAAAGCATTAGTTCAAGGCTTGTTAAAATCCATTGATCTTAATATCAACTATCTGAAAGTTCTAGGAGATTCAAGAATCATGGTTAGATAGGTAAGAGATACTATTCATTGTAATTCTGGAAATTTAAAGCATTACCAATCATTAGTCTAAGAATTAACTACTCATTTCTTAGCCTTCAACATCTCTTCTATACCTAGAATACAAAATGCTAGTGCAAATCTACTGGCTAACGTAGCCTCAAAGTCAATCCCATTCCAAGAATTTAGTCCCGATAGATTTTCTATTGAATTTATTTTTATACCATCTATTCCTGATAATACTACCAATTGGATAAAATTCTATAATGATTCAGATATCATAGATTTTTTAACATCCAGAGGATCTTATGATAGTCAAATTTTGGATGAAAATGAACATGACATTCAGATTAATAAAGAACAAGATGAAAATCGTATTCCGAAATCTTTTGTCAAGTTAGAAGACCTATATGATCTAAAATACAGGTTCAAAGGAGTGACTAACTCAAAAACACAAAGCTCTACTTGATGATTTGAGTTAGTAAATCTAGGAACTAACTAAAAACCTGAAAATGTAAATCTAGGTCTTGGTCTATCTTCCGAATAAAGATTATCATTCATCAGATTGTTTAGAATGTACAAAAGTGTCTTTTCTTAGGATTATGCTGATCTTAAAACATATGATACTTCTATTTTTCAACATACGATCCCTATGATCTCAGAAGAAAAGCCTATAAAGCAGAAATTGAGGAAGATTCATCCAATTCTGGAGAATCAAATTAAAACATAATTGAACAAAATCCTCAAGGAAAAAATCATCTTTTCAATCAGGAATTCTAAATAGGTATCAAATTTGGTACCTGTTAGGAAGAATAATGGTGATATTAAAATTTTCATTTATTTTAGAAATTTAAACAAAGCTTGTCAGAAGGATAAATTTCCATTACCAACCATGGAACAAGTAGTGCAGACAGTAGTTGGTTCTGAACTCATGTCCTTTCTAGATGGATTTTCGGGATATAATCAAATTCTCGTACATCTAGATGACAGATTGAAAACTATGTTCAGATCTAATTGGGGAACTTATGCCTATCAAAAGATGCCTTTTGGATTAATTAATGCAGGCGCCACTTTTGAGAGAGCTATGGACACAGCTTTTAGGGGGATCATAAATAAAATAGTATTTATTTATTTAGATGACATTACCGTCTTCTCTAAACAAGTAACCAATCATGTAAATGACCTAAATAAAGTCTTTGAGCAATGCAAAAGGTATGGCATCTCATTGAATCCAAATAAATCATTTTTCGCATTAGATGAAGGAAAACTTTTAGGATTCATTGTGTCAAAAAATGGTACTATATTGATCCTAGAAGAATTGAAGAAATCGAATGAATTCTTTTCCCTCATAACAAGAAAACTATACATTCATTCCTTGGGAAAATTAATCTTGTTAAAAGGTTTGTCCCTAACTTTTCATAAATTGTTTTACCTCTACAGAACATGATTAAGAAAAAAATTGTCTTTAAATGGGGACATAATGAAAAAGAAGCATTTGATTTGATTAAACAATCAATTGTCAATGCTCCATTCCTGACTACCCCCAATTTTCATAATCATTTTACATTATACACTTTTTAAGAGGATACATCATATGTATTTGTTTTAACACAACTGAATAACCAACAAATTGAAGCACCGATATCATTTTTCAGTTCAAATTTACAATGTGTAGAACTAAATTATACATCTGTCAAAAAGCAAGAATTTATTGTCTTTAAGGCTATAAATAATTTTATACCTTTCTCCTAAAGACTGACAGTAAAATCATAGTTCCTTTTTCTACAGTAAGACAACTCTTGATGCAAAGATAATTAGGAGAAAAGATGGCTAACTGGGTGACTCCTTTACAAGAATATGATGTAGAAATTAGACCCTCTAAAATTGTTAGTGGTCAAGATTTTTGCATAATTCTTACAGGAGAATCCCATCTATCATCAGAGGAAGATTCAGGTAAAAATGTGAAAATATCATAGGTAAGCCTCAATTATGCACAATCACAATATGTTGATCTTGTTAGCATTCAGATTGAACCTCAGGCTGAAGAAGGAAATCCTAAGGTAACCTCAAACCAAACTTTAGACTTGGTATCTAGCCCTACCAAGTCATAGAGGGATCTCTCCAAAAATATCACAATCAAGAGGTCAGGATGAAAAATATTTTAGGCTAGCTAAGGAATACAGGATGTTTTGATTTCGATTTTAGGGTTGGTCTCACTGAATAGGGATTAGATCAAGGGGAATAGATCAGGGCCAAGGGGATAAAATTGCAGTCAGTTTGATGGGGCAAGGTAGGTAAAAGGTTTAACATTCAAAAATGAATTAAGTGAGATGAAATAGACTGGTGAGGAGCTAGGGAAAGCATTTGGAATGTATTTTCCCTAAACTGAGGAGAATGAACACATTATACTAAATTTCCAAAAATAGAACATAAATAAATATGGATTCTTCCTTTCAAACTTGAAATCTAGTATATTATAAACATGTAATGGTTTATGAATTAACAATACATTCAAAAAAATTGATAACAAAGAGAAAAATATGTCTAAAACTCATACCACATGGATCCCAAGAAAATAGCCTCAATTTTCCATTAATGTCCAAGCCAAGATGATACTTGATCAATACAATCTCTCAAACTGATGCCAACCATTACAATGACTGAAAAAATACACCTTATAGACCTCAGAACCACTTCCTCTCATCCTCAGGGGTCGAATCCATGAGGTGAGGGATTTTTTACACTAAAATTTGAATTGAAAGCTAGAGTCTAGGATGAGGAAAGTGACTCATTCCTATCTCTAAGAACTTTTACATTTTACTTCAACTAATGACTTACCTAATGTATCTACCTTAGGTAGAAGTAAAATATGGAATTTACATTGGTAAATTCTTCATTTACCCAAGTAAAAATTGAAACATGAGTGAAACTTCAAAATTTTATGAAACTGGTGAAAATATAAATTTCCTAGCAAAAGCGCAATGCCATGACAGAAAAATTGACCTTTTTAGTAAGCCACTTTTGAAGGCCTTCCCCTTGTCCAAATCAGCTCCATGATAGCTCATTGGAAAGGCATATGAGTCTAGTTTCCAAAACTTCTTCCACTTTCAAAAATTATGCCCATCGGCCCTATAAAAATTGATTTCTCCCAAAACGGGTATTAGCATCATGCAAAGGTGAAAAAGGATGCAAAAACATGAAAATTAGGAGGTTTTCTGTACTTTTTGAGGGACCAGTTCTCCTCCAAATCTTCTGGAATTTGCTGAGGTTAATTAAATAATCATTATCAACATGAGGATGCTAACCATTTTCCTTTTTCATGCTCCAATAAAAAGCGCAGCGCCAAGGGCAATGCGTTTTTGGCAAGCTGGGTATTAGCACAATACCCAAACATTAGAGCAGCGCCACTATAGCACTGTTTTTCATACCACTTTTGGAGGCCTTTCCAGTGTCCAAATTGCGCCCAGGATATCTCATTACAAATATATGCAATTACAGCTTCCAAATATACCTTCATTTGTTTTATTGGAGTTGATTTACCTTGTCAAAAGTTTATTTTCCCAAGACTGGTCAAAAAGTGCTAAATGGGGGTGCAGAAATGCAAAGCGCTGGTGTAGGAAAGTTTTGGAGGCCTTCCTCAACACAAAATTGATCTCATGATAGATAATTGGAAATATATCTCTATCGAGTTGTCATTTGACACATCAAGAAAGTCATTTGGACACTCCAGCTATGAGAAAAATTGATTTTCCCAAGGTCACTCCAGAAATGCATCAAACCTATTATAGAACTTGTATTTTTGAAATTTCTCCCAAACCATGAGACCTGTGTAAAAAATGAAGGAAATTTTTATTCTTTGACCTATTATGGACAAAAACCTCTCTCACATTTGTCAAATTCATCTCTTCTTGGTCAGAAACATAGTTTGAAGAAAAACTGGCCCTATGAGTGACAAATGGCTTGACCCTTAGAATGATTTCTCCAAAAATGATGGAGGCACGGTGTTTATGAGTTGGGATAGCTTTATAATTGCTAAAATTACCTCCCTTATTCCTCCTCTACTCAGATGTCTCTGATTCCATAGCAAACCCTAGCTCATTAGGAAAGGAAATAAGGGTTTGGTGTAAGCAAAACAAGGGATTTTAGGACTGCCTTGTAGAGGGAGGGGAATTAATGGGTTAGGGGTTGTCTAAATTCTTGGGGAAATTTTGAGGGATAGTGATAGATGTTATAGAGTAGGGTAAAGTGCAATTTCAAGGATTGATTGAGGGGAAGGGGTCCAAAATGGAAAAACACATGCCTAGTCTCGAAAAGTGTCAAATTGCAGCAATAGGCTAGGGTTTGTGGAAGAATGATGATTTTGAGCGATAGGAGTGATGGGAAGTGTTTATGAAGGTATATTAAGGATATGGGAAAGTGTAAGAGCATCGGGACATAGGTCTTGTTTATTATTTAACCATGGAAGTCACGAGACCAAGAAAAATGCCCTCAAAACCCTAGGAGAGGGAAATGAGCTTTACAAGCACAAGTGAGAAAGAAATATGGTAAACAAAAATCCACTTACATGGAAATGATAGTTTATAACCTAAAATTTTTGAATACATTTGAATATTATTACTCCTTCAAAAGATGAATTTGATGGTGAAATGACTAATTTTCATGATTTTGACCCTATGACCTAATGGGACTGCATTTTGACCTGACTTTTGAATGAGACTTTGACCTTTGACTTTAAATACTTCCAAGTGATCAGATAATTTGCATAGGTTTTATTATGCTCAAGGAGACATGAAAATGGGTCAGCCAATATGTTGTTTTGAGGGAGAAGGAAGCTTATTTGACCAGGACAAGCACCAATGGAACAATTTTATATCATGGCCTAATGGAATGATGAAAAATTTATTCAGAATGGGACAACTAAGATGTACATGAAAATGTGTTTTTATCCCTGGTGGAAGTATGCAAATACTGAAACTAACAAATCTTATATTCTATTTGAAGAATGGATATGCTCCGAATCAATTCAGTTACAAAGAAAAACGAGATTTAAGATTAAAGCCTAAATAATATGAGTTAATCAATGATGTGTTATTTAAGAGAAATTTTGATTCTGTACTTTTAAGATGCTTATAAAAATATGAAGTAGAGAAATTCTTACAGGAACTCCACGATGGACCAGCTGGAGGAAATTTTGGAGGAAATATGACAGCACACAAAATCCTTCATGCAAGTTACTATTGGCCTACACTTTTCAAGGATGCTTATGAATATGAAAGAAAATGCAAAGTGTGTCAAAGTACATCTGGAAGACAATGGAAACCAACATTATCATTACAACCAATCAATATTGAACAACCTTTTGAACAATTGGGATTAGATATAATTGGTGAGATTGTTCCTAACTCTTCCAAATAGCACATATATATTCTCACAGCTAGAGATTACTTTACTAAATGGGTGGAAGAAATTCCATTAAAAGTAGCCAACTCTGAGAATATCATTGATTTCATCGATCAAAATATCATAACCAGGTTTGTCTTACCTACTGTTTTGATGTTTGATAATGCATCTTACTTCTCAGGAACTACTATGATGGAATTTGCAATTAAAAGAGGTTTTAAACTTAAGTATTCTGAAAATTATTATCCACAAGGAAATGGCTTGGAAGATTCCACAAATAATAAATTGATTAGAATAATCAAAAGAATCGTTGATCAAAATCAACGAAATTGGCACAAGTCATTAATCTTTTCTCTTTGGGCAGCTCGAATAACTCAAAAAGCTTCTATTTGAACTTCTCTATTTAATCTTGTCTATGGATAAGAGGCCATACTTCCCACCAACATAGTTATTCCCTTTCTTTCCGTAGTACAATTTATTGATGAATATCCTACTTCTTCTTTATAGCTTTGACAATGTCAGATTCTTAAGTTAGAAGAAGAAAGAGAAAAATCCAAACAAACTCATGCTCGTCATAAATAGATAGTAAAAGCCTCATTTGATTCAACTTTTGTTACTCCAAAAAAAATTCAAATTGGTGATCTGGTATTAAAATGGGACAAAGCGCATGAGGAAAAAGGTAAACACATGAAGTTTCAAAAACTAAGGCTAGGTTCATTTCAAATAATAGAATAAATAGGCCCATAAACATTCTTATTGCAAGATCTATCAGACAAGAAAGATTCTTTTCCCGTTAATGGGAAGATTTTGAAAAAATAATTTTCGTAGGAGGTAACCCCTTCTATCCTTGTATACTAGTGTCTTTTTCTTTTCCTTAGAAAAAATAAAAGTTGCTTAGTATAAATTTTTGGCTTTTAAAAATAAAATCTTAGATGATCCTTTTGTATTTATCACTTATAGAAGTAAGAAGTGTTAAGGAAACAATCGAAATATTCGAAAGACAAATAGATTTTATTTTTACTAAAAGATGTAATTTCACTGAAAAGATTTATTCTCTGATGAACTCTCATCCTTATATAGCATGACTATTCTGTTATCAGTCAAGAAAAAAATCTTTAACATAGTCAAGACTCTTTTACAGAAAAAAAAATCTAAAAATCGACATTATCATCCAGAATACTGAAAAGGACCAATGATTCACCCCATCCGGGAAAACTTATAAATTTTTGAAAGAAAATAAAAAAATATTATCATTAGAAAATCTTAAAAGATAATATGTCTCATCAATAGCTTGATTACCATGTTCATAAAGAAATAGTTGAACTGACATTACCATTACTGCCTACCAAAACATGGAAATGACTTGAGATTATATCAAGAGGACAAGGGGTCTCATTAATAGCCAGCTTGATTTTTTTAATTAAAATTAGTGAATATCATTGTCATGATTTGGCTAACAAGCCAAGACAATGGCTTCTTAATTAAATAAAAATTGATACAAAAAGAAAAAATAAAAAAAATTAGAGTTTATTTTTGAAAATTTTAAGAAACACTCGATGGGACAATGAATCATTGATGGGTAAAAAGTAACACTGCCAAAAGCTTAAGTTTCTTATTGGAATAGAGGCTCTACATGTGATAAAAGAGTAAATTTTTATAAAGTTTATCTGTAAGGGCCACCTGCTTTATCTTTTTTGAGTTGAGTAAAGACTGATATAGATTTCATACTTATATCTTTAAAAGAGGAATTCTTATGAATAGTTAATATGAGGAATTTCATTGCTTAGTAAGATATCATTTGTTTGAAATTTCATTCCTGCAACTACTTTTATTTTCAAAAAGTTTTAGAAATTTTAAAAAGTTAGTCATAGATATCTAGTTCTCCCAAGTGAATCAACAATTGTTGTGCTATACAACAACCCCCATTTATTTTAATAAATGGGGACCATTTAGAAATAAATATGAAATTTATTTTTAGTTTTAAAACTTAGGAAATAAATGTTTTCTTTTAAGTTTTCTGCTTTATTTCTTGAGCGCATCACAAAAATCATAGCTTATAACTTACAACGACTCGCAATCCTCTAATATACGCAAGCTACGAAATGTGCTAACCTTTTTCAAAGATATGTTTTAAAAAGCTTGCAAAAACTTCAATTATAATTATAAACTCTTTATCGCGTCGCACCTTATTTAAAAATCAACTCATAAAGTAATTATATATTTTTGCGATTGCACGGACCCGACAAACCAACAAAATATCAAAGATAAATTTTTAAAGTCCTTTAAGCGCAGCCGCATGGATTTTTGAATGCGCATTTCACATTTCGCATAGCTTAGCCATACAATAAAACTATTATCGCATAAAAATTGTGATGCGTGGTTTGTGCACATCGCATTTTGTAGTATTTATGGGAAACATTATAAGCAGTTAAAAGTTGTATATGGAGATATGAAAATTCATGACATTTAACCTCTAGAGCATGCGAAATGAATTATATCGTATCAAAATGAAATTCAAGATCTAACGGCTTTAAGTTGATTGATATATATTTCGTGTGAAGGTGTAAGAGATCTAACTTTGAAATTATTATCGATGATTGTTGTTATATTTGAAAAATTCATATCTATTTGCACATGTTTGATATAAACAACGGATTTTACTCTTTATTCTCTATATTTTTAATGCTCTTCATGTTTACTTAAAATCAGGAAACCATTTAATGAATTAAGGAAGATTGAAATGAGAAATAAGGGCAAAGAGATTTCTCAAGCACTGCCTACTGATGACTCAGAGATGTCTCCTTTATTCTTAGATACTACCTGCAACAAGGAATGCAGTAGTTCCTCATGGGAAACAATGTATAAATTGTTTCAAGATGAAAAACCAAGACTAATAACCAAAGTCTCTACAACATGCACGACATCTACTTCAGATGCGACCTACTTTAATGTTGTCTATTCATTCGTCCACAAGGTAGCAGCAAGACTGAAAATTCTGCCTTACACAGACATGGTTAAGTGGGTAATTGACCACTTAAGCATAGATGACAGGAAATTCAAAGATTCAAAGGGAGAATACGTAGGGTATTTCAGGGCAGAAGACTTAAAAGTAATGTACCATCTACCCTACGCACAACAAAATTATGATAAATCTTTTCTGCAAAGCTTTAGAGTAGAACATCTAGATCTCATGAAAGCCATCAAATAATGGAAGGAACAAAGGGAAATTTGAAGCAAGATAAAATTGGTACATACCCAATTGCCCAAATTCCTTCCCATTATTGTTATGCTTCTAGTATGTTGTGTAGATTGTTTTCCAAACCTGATACCACTAGGTTTTCAATAGAATGGCTTCCATTTATTGGTGCAATCATTAATTCATCAATTCTGAATTGGGAAAACATCCTATCTGATAGTTTAGTCAAACACTTCACTGAATATAGGAATAAAATAACTGCTTCATATAGAGAAATACCTCCCTTTTATATGTATGTATATGTCATGGATTGCATATGTTTTAACTCTAGTTTTCCTACCATGTGATGGAAATGGACTACCCAAGACCCTACCCCTATCCACATTTACCACAAATACCTCTGGGATTCAGAATTCCACCTGCATTTCTATAAAATTTGTTATGGAGTCATATTTCCTATGCACAAAATTATATTCAATAAAAAGGCCCCTAGGGTTTCTAAAGAGGCCAGCACAGATATTATTTTTGTGGCTAGGTAGTTTGCAATGGAGAATTTTACATATGTCAGAGTATTCGAGAGTTATGATTCTCCCCATGTCCTACCTTATTATGGTCCTGATAAGTTTCTTGCATGAGAAATAGCTTACCAGCTTGTTAATGGTATCACGAAACAATTGAAAGATGCTAAGGAGGCCAGTTGGCCTAATTTCCCTCTATAGTGTGGCACTTTTTCACTGTATGATATTGGCCATACCTACACTATAGAGCTCAAAAATTACACTACAGAGCTCAAAATGAAGCCTTTTGTAAAGGAGACAGATGGATTTGATGATGTCTTCCAAGGCATAGAAAATGTTTCAGATATAACCAAGTTTTCATTAAGCCAATTGAGTCAAGATGACTTGGAAGCTTTCCAAGTATATAGAAATAAGAGATTGTAGAGTGTTCCTCTCAATTTGTTAACCATTGAATATGTAAACAGACCTACTCCTAGTATCATCTTGGATAATGAAGCAAAAGACATGTCGGAGGATGAATCAGGTCAATCACAACATCAACCTCACAATTCGAATAGCTCTAAAAATGAATCCGAATCCAGAAAGGATAGCACATAAAATATACTTGATTAGGTAATCCAATAGATAGAGATGCATGAGTGAAAAGAAATTAATGGAATAGAGACAACTTCTCAAGAAGTTCAGCACCATCATGACACACTAGATCATTATGCAAAGTCATAGACAAAGAATTTTAGTAGTGAATGGGAGGAATTTTCTGAAGCAATAAAAACTCCTAAGGCTAATCCCAATACTGATCAAGTATCTAGTTTTTAGACACCTGAACATTCCCAAAATATAGTGGAAACTATTAATCCACTACAACAATTTCCAGAAACTCATGATCGAGAGATCATACCGGCCTACCCTACAGAAAATATAGTTTTACAAGTTGAAGAAATTCCTTCAATTGACATTTTCTACAGTCCTAGCTATAATTTGTAGTTAAGAGGAACAAAAGAAGAACTGATGAAACAACATCAAATCTCAATGATGAATCAGTTGATGTATTATGGAAGGATTCCTTAGATGATCCTACAGAACATCTAACTAAATTATCACAATAGACAGGGGCATATGCTACCGCCACTCTTGATAAAGCTATTGAAGTTATAATGTTGTTGAGGGAAAAGGAAGCTAGAGTACAAGAACTAGAGAGGTTGTTAAATGAAGAAAAATCCAACTCCAATGAGAAAATCAAAGCAAATATGGCCCAATTTCAAAAATATTTCGAAAGCCTCAAATTACAGCATCAAACAAATATTAATGAAAAACAAGCACAACTCAAAACAAAAATTATTAGAATATAGAGCCAATCACAACTAGAGTTTTTTATTAAAGAATCACTTGATATAAATTCTAAGTTAAAGAAAGAACAAGAATTATTCTGTCATCAAGCTTCTATGATTGACTCTTATTGTGATTCGAATAAAATGCTGATCCAAAAAATAGTTATTTAGAAACTTGAATGTGAAAGACTTGAAAAGAAGATCAATGAACACGTTTAGTGGAAAGTATCAGACATAGGAAAAGAAGCTAATCTAGCTCAGGTAGATAATTTTCATAAGGAGATTCTATTTAGAGATTGGGAAGCACAAATCAAGCAGGCAGAGAAAGCAGCAGCGAAAACATCTAAATTATCAAATGAAATTATTGAATCTGTATGTGAACAACTTGTAAAAGTAGAACTTCTCAAAGAGAACATGTCTGAAGTTTTTTCAAAAGAAAAATAGATAGAAGCACAATGGAAGTAGAAAGAATACACACAGGATGAAGTAATTAAAAATGTAAATAAGTTTGATCAAGAAAATTATTGGAATTTTCTGATCAAACGTTATCATCAATATCAGATTCTGCAATCCTTAATAGATTCAACAAATAGATCACATCCTGTACTTTAAAACACAGTATTCAAGGGATATGTGAGATCAAGGATTTCATAGCGAGCTCAACTCAAGCCAATGATAGATATTTTTCAAATTCGTGACCAACTCCAGAAGAAAGGGCGGAATTCATAAATAAAAATTGTTATTTTATTTTCCTAAATTGTAGTTTAAGTTAGTCCTATGAGGATGGTTGTTTGAAACCTACCCTATATTTTTGTAATAATCTATTATTAGAACATAGTTAGTTTAGGATTTAAAACCCTCTCATGCATTCAGAGAAGGGTCCATAAATTTTTCAAAAAAAATTGCAAAGAATGCACTATTGTAAGTTTGTGATTTCATTGATGAATTAACGGAACAATCTATTATCTTTTGATAATTAAAGTTGTTTAACTGATGTTGCACTACTGTACTCTTTAAATTTCATGAAAGCGAGAAGGAGAAGATCAAGTACTATCAGTTTACATGAGTAGGACTTCGTACATATGGTACTTTAATTCACTTTTATTAAGTCTTGCTTTATAGATTGATATTCATATTTTAATGCATCATATATTTGAAACGTTATTATATATGAATGTTACATTCACTTATGTTCTATTATTTGTCTGTATCTTCTTAATAAGTTTATAATCACACATATGAATGCAATATATTTTTCACAATTATTCTCGTCAAACTATTTTGTTAGAAGAATCATTTTACATAATTTTCATCTCTTTCACTTGTTAAATGATCTATATTACTATCAGTTGAAGGATATCTTTTCAAATCACATAGAATAAAAAACATCCTTCGTATATAATACAATAAATAGTTTAGATAGATGCATATGATAGATTAAAATCATTTCCATTTGCATGCCATATAATCACACACCCTCAAAATCATCCTTATTGGGAAACTAGCCACTATACCAAACGGAAAAGGAGATGCTTTAAGTTCCGGACCGGGTGCTTTTCACCCGTGTTTCAGCAGTGGAATTCTAAGGCCTCAAAATCTCCCTATCTCCCCCTCCAAATCCATTTCTCTATCCTTCCCTCTCTCCTGCTCTCTCTCAATTAATCTCTCTCGTCCTTCCTCTCTACCCCTTTATCTCCTACTTCTGTCTCTCTTCCCCCATCACTCTCCTCCTCTCTCTCAAGTCATCTCTCTCTCTCTCTCTCTCTCTCTCTCTCTCTCTTTCTCTCTCTCTCTCTCTTTATATATATATCTATATATATATTCCCTCTGATCCTATTTCTCTCTCTATTTCTTTTCCCTACAATCCTCTCTCTCTCGCCCCAACTATGTTACTATTTCCCTCCCTCTTTCCTTCTCCCCCCCTTCTCTCCATATCTCCTTATTTGTCTCTTTATATCACCTCTAAACATACACAATCTCTCTCCATCTCTCCCTTGTAACTCCCTCTCTCTCTACTTCTCGCTCTCTATGTATTTATTCCCCCCTCCCTCTTTCCCCCTCCAACTCCCTTTATTCCTCCCTTGCTCCTCCTCTCTGTCAAGTCCCCTCTCTAATCCTTCATCTCTCTCCCTTTATCTCCTACCTCCCTCGCTCTTCCCCAATATCTCTCTCTCTCTCTACTCTCCAATCCTCTCACTATCTCCCTCTCTGTCTCTTCATTCCTTCTCTCCCATCTCCTTTAGTTTATCTCCATCTATCCCTTCTGAATCCCCCTATATCTCCACCTTTATCACTCTATGTTTTTTTTCTTCCTCCCGATACATATCTAGACTTAATATATATCATGATATTTTAACATATACTTTAATATAAATAATTTAATATTGTATTAATCCAAATATATTATATTTAGTAATATTAATATTATAATCATATTCACCTAACATGGGGATAGGAGACATGAAGGAAATGAGGATTTGAGTGTAGGACATAGACATGTCGACCCCCTGGAACATGACACCTTATATATTTTATTATTAATACACACACACAGATATATATATATATATATATATATATATATATATATATATATATATATATATATATATATATATATATATATATATATATATATATATATATATATATATATTAAAAATTAGATATTTCTTACATAAATTCTCTTTCATGGTACAAATTCACTGATTCAAACATAGATTTCATCTACATGTAAGTTTTACAAAGTAACGTTATGCATAAAGATACAATTGTGACGTATTCATCAATGATCCAATAGGATAAATACACACTACTGCAATTTTCTCATAAAGTCATTAGAATCAAAATTTGTTACGTAGGTAGTAGAAATTCCAATGGAAAATAGAAATAGAAAATACAAAACAACTACAAGCCTCAAGGGAGTAGGTAGCTCATGAGTCAGCAATCCTCATCATCACAATCACCCTCATTTTCATCATCATGGTCACCACTACTCTCCTCTATGTTGGGAAAATAAATGAGAGGGGGGGGTGAATCACTGTTTAAAACTCACAATAAACTTTACTTTTTCCTTTAATGATTTCTATACACGGCTTTGATTAATTGAACTAGCATATACACGTGGCTATCTTTAATGAAACTTGTGTATGTCCAGGGATATTATTATGCAGATAAATATTTACTTAGATCAATCCATCATTCATTCATTAGTAATTTAGTAAGCAATAAGCATGTGCAGTGATAACAAAATAAATCATCACACCTAAGTGACACACATGAACACCGGGATTTAAGGTAGAAATCCAAGTCGGGAAAAAACCACCATTGTTGTCGTCTTTGTATTCAATGTTTATTATAAGAAAACTTCTTACAAAATTTTACTAATGCAGACTCATACCAATACACGGGAACCCACCTAGAGAAGGCTGCAACCTTCTCTCGTTCTCCAGCTTCTACTGTAAGGGAGCTCCAACCCCCTGATCGTGTTTACCATCTACAAGTGGAAGAGAGAAACGACCCCCTACTCTTGTTTACCATCCACTCCTGGAAGGGAACTACTACCCCTGATCTCGCTTACCAGCAACCACTGGAAGGGAGCTACGACCCCCTCACGGAAGGCTCCAACCCTCAGCACCACTGTGAACCACGTTTCAAAAATTTTGACACTAGATCCAACAACTTCAATACAACATAACTTGTAGGCTTCTTTTCATCAAATTTTCATACTGTACCCACTCCACTTATTTAATCCCAAAGAACATACATCAAACTAAAACTCATAATTCTGTCAAATAATTCACTAAATCATGAATCAACCAAATAATCACTGATCTTTAAGCAAAATCAACTATAAAAATATGAAATACTAAAACAACCCAAATCTATATGAACACATCAATGATAGATAGTAGAAACACAATAAACTGATCGGAAATTTCCTTCAGCATTCTTTAGCAAAACCCTAGATTCCATATGCGCTTTTTCTGAAACGAACCTGCATATATATGCGCTTTTACCGTGATGAACATGTGTATAGATGTGTTCCCATTACATGACTGTGTAACTCTTCAGAACAATTAATCAGCTCAGATCATACCCTTCACTTCATCAAACATGCATCAAATCATAGATCTAAACATCTCACAAACAGATCATGAAAATACATAGCCATTTTAGGTCTAGAGATCATGAGCCATCATTGTATCCATAGGTGCATCATTATTTCAGATCTATCAATAAACTCTAACCCATTCCATGCAGATATACTTCAGAGTGAAGTATTCATTTAATATCCATACACATGCACACTATGATTTAAGTTGGGAACCCAAGTCGGGAGAAAACAACCATTGTTGTTGTCTTTGTCTTCAATATTTATTATAAGAAAAATGCTTACAATATTGTACTGGTGCAAACTCATACCAATACATGGGAACCCACCTGGAGAAGGCTGCAACCTTCTCTTTTTCTCCACCTTCTACTAGAAGGGAGCTCCAACCCCTTGATCTTGTTTACCAGCTACCACTAGAAGAGCGCTACAACCCCCTGCTCTCGTTTACCAGCCACTCCTGGAAGGGAAATACTACCCCCTGATCTAGTTTACCAGCAACCACTGGACGAGAGTTCCGACCCCCTCACTGAAGGCTCCAAACCTCACCACCACTATGGACCATGTTTCATAACTTTTGACACTGGATCCAACAACTTCAACACAACATAACTGGTAGGCCGCTTTTCAACCGATTTTCAATTTTTTTCCCTTTATCATGATTTAATTTGTAAGGACATTTAGCAGCATAATGACGAACTTTACCACAATAAAAACACTTGAAGGGAATCTTACCTATGAATCTTCTAGTACCTGGCTGAAGTCTCCCCAAAACAATTTCCTCTTCTTCTTCTAATATATATCTTCATTCCTTGAGAAGTTCCTTTTCATTTCCTTTTGCACAGGCCTTAAATGTGGCTTCTCTAACTTTTGAGGGACCTCCTTTTCTGATTTCAAAAGCAGTCAGGATACCATGAAGTTGAACAACAGTAAGAGTTTGCAAATACTGCTTTTCTTCAATAGTTGACACTTTTGAGTTGAAATTTGGGGTTAGAGATATCAAGATTTTCTCTAATAAATTTGAGTCTTTTATATCTTTCCCCATATTCCTCACAAAATTCACAATCTCATCAATTCTTAGAAATAAACTTGCAATAATTTCATCATCATGCATTTTTAGATTTCATATTTAATTCAAAGAGTTTGAATTTTTGCACTTTCTACCTTTACATCACCTTCATAGATCTAAATGATCTTGTCTAATATTTTCTTTGTTGAATTTAGCTGCATGAATTTGATAAATTTTATTTCTGAAAGAGTCCTTAATAAAGCCTTGACATCTTTTTCATTGGTTTCATATCTCTTCCTTTCTGCTGCATCTGTAGGAATGGTTGCTGGATACTGGTAACCTCCTTTCACGATTTCCCATACGTCTGCTCCACGGCTTTGCAAGTAAGTTCTTGTTCATATCTTCTAGAACAATAGATTACTTCCATTGAAGTGGGGTGGCCTGATAGAAAATACTTTTACATGACTTCCCATTGCGACAGATCTCCTTCAAGTGATCAACCTTCTTCTGAAGGACCTGCTCTGAAACCAATTTTTGGGAAAAATACTGAGGGGGGGGGGGGTGAACCAATGTTTAAAAATCACAATAAATTTTAATTTTTCCTTTACTAATTTTTATAAGCAAATTTGATTAATCCAACTAGCGTATACACGCGACTAACTTTAATCAAACTTGCGTATGTCTAGAGTTTTTTTTATGCATATAAGTCTTTACTTATATTAGTGTATCATTCATTCATGAGTCATTTAGTTATAAGTAAGCATGTGCAGTAAGAACAAAATAAATAATCACACATAAGAAACACACATGAACACCAGGATTTAAGGTGGAAACCCAAGTTGAGAGAAACCCACCACTATTGTCGTCTTTGTCTTCAATATTTATTATAAAGAAAACTTCTTACAATATTTTACTAGTACATACTCCTACCAGTACGCACACACCCACTTGCAGAAGGTTGCAACCATATCTCATTCTCCAGATTCTACTAGAAGGGAAATCGAACTCCCATGATATCGTTTACCAGCTACCAGTAGAAGGGAGCTACGACCCCCTGCTCTTGTTTACCAACTACTCCTAGAAGGGAGCCACTACCCCCTGATATCATTTACCAGCAACCACTGGGAGAGAGCTACGACCCCCTCACTGAAGGCTCCAACCATCAGCACCACTGTGGACCATGTTTCATAAATTTTCACATTGGGCGTAATGAATCTAGGTTGCTTGAGTATCGCATATGATGCTAGTTGATTGTTATTAAAGATCAGTGATATTTTGGTTCATTGATGATTCAGTGAATGATTTGATATAGTTATGAGTTTCAGTTTGATGCATGTTTCTTGATTGGAGGTTTTTGTAGTGTAGTTTTTCACATGTAAAACTCAGAATATCCACAGTCATCATTTTTAGTCTACGTTTCGAGTGTAAAACAATACTCATCTTCAGGACAACCTCCAAAGAAGAGAAAGGATCTAGGTCAATAAATAGTGGAAAGAGGGAAATGAAAAGGGCCGAACAGTTATGATAAGGGATTTTCTCAGACGGTCAAAAGCCCTGTGGTCAAAATCCATGTGGGGGATGGACGTAATGGATCAGAAAATCTTGGAGTTTATGGACAGCTGGAATGAGCTCCTACATACCCGAAGGCTTGAGACAGGATTGGGAGCTAGATGTATGGCCGAAAAGAACTAAAGAGATTCTCTATGAGGTGGCAAGGAGGGATCTTCTTATGACAGTTGATTAAATGAAAATTTAGGATGCTCGCGGAGGGTTTAAAGACCCATCCCTGGAAAATAGGGATTTTCTTCTTAAACACGATTTTCACCATCCATTTACTAGAACACGGGGCCTAGAAGACATATTCTACAACTGCATAACCATAAACCTTCTTAGTTAGTCTCCTAAGGTTCTTCATCCTCGATAGGAAAGCCACAGTTCGACGCGGCTCAGAAAAGGTGGGATAGATGACCGGCACCTGAACAATTCCCTGCTTCCTTTGAGCAAGGGGGAGATTTGTCTACAACACTTTCTCTGGGGGATGGGTCGAGGATGCATAGCTGAGGTTATTGTAGAAGGAAAAGCGACGAAAGCTCCTGGAGGCCTTCAGGGGGGACGTTAGAGTGCAGGAGGAACTATTAAGGATCTCAATCGCAGGAAAGACCCCCATCCCAATTTTTTGGTCTGTTTCCATGGAAAATAGGGAGGATTCTTGGGCGAAAAAAACCCTTCACAAGGGGGGGGGGGGGTGTGGGGCTGAAATTAGGGAGGAATATCAGAAGAATACCCGAGCTACTGAGGGGAGCCCATTTCCCGATTATGATCCTAATCCATCGGATAGTGTGTGGGATTCATATTGTTCATGCAACCTAAAAAATAAAACGAAAGGAGTTCCCAGGAAAGAAAAAATTTCCAATCTGATTTTGGGCGTTCAAATATCGGTAGACGATGCAATGTGAACAACAGACCTGAATCTAGTATGGAGAGACAACGGAAAAAACTCTTTGCAAGCTACATTAGCGAATGACCCAAAAAAGCATGGGAGGAGGCACTAGAACCACGATTTGAGGTTCTTGATATCACAAATGGGTGGTTCATGGTCAAGTTCAAGAAAAAGGAATCAACAAGCTTGGTCTCCGAGAAGAACTGGGGTTTCAGTTGCTCTCCCATTTTGTTCAAGCCCTGAAACCCCTTTTTTTATGCACATCGAGAGAAGGTGGTAGATATAACCATCTGGTTCATATTACCTGGTCTACCCCATCATCTATGGATGCAGAATGTGTTTAGAGATATTGGGAATGAGCTGGGTGTTTTTCTCGAGGCCAACATGTCATTCAAGCAGACACGGGAATATGGTGTTTCCAAAATATTGGTAAGGCTTAATCCGCGAGAAGGTTTATTTGAAGCCATGAAATTAGGGATGAATATTAGATGAATACCTGGGCTATTGAGGGGAACCCACTTCCCGATTATGATGCTAATCCATCAGACAGTGTGGGGGATTCATATCGTTCATGCAACTTAAAAAAGAAAAGAAAAGGAGTTTGCAGGAAAGAAAAAATTTCCAATCTGATTCTAGGTGTTGAAATATCTATAGACGACGCAATGCAGACAACAGACCTAACTCTGGTAGGGAGAGACAATGGAAAAAAACTCTCTGCAGGCTACATTAGCAAATGGGCCAAAAAAGCATGGGCGGAGGCACCAGACCCACGATTTGAGGTGCTCAATCTCACAAATGGGTGGTTCACGGTCAAGTTCAAGATGAAGGAAACGACAAGCTTCGTCTCCGAGAAGAACTGGGGTTTCGGCCACTCTCCCATTTTTTTCAAGCCCTGAAACCCATTTTTTTTTCACATCGGGAGAAGGTGGTAGATCTACCCATCTGGTTCAGATTACCTGGTCTACCCCATCATCTATGGATGGAGAATGTGTTCAGAGATATTGGGAATGAGATGGGCATTTTTTTGGAGGACAACATGTCCTTCAAGCATACACGGGAATATGGTGTTTCCAGAATACTGGTAAGGCTTAATCTGCGAGAAGGTTTATTTGAAGCAATACAACTACATTATAGAATTTGGTCCTTCACCCAAGCCTTAGACTATGATGAGTTTCCCTTCCGGTGCCACAAATATCACATGTTCAACCATATGGCAAAGGATTTCCCTCTATCCATCCACAATTGAATAAAGAAAAAATGCAAGGGAAAATGAACTTCTGAAATAGAGGGAAATTTTTCGGGGGAGAGTCCAGCCTTAGGAATGGAGGGAAGGGCAGAGGAGAAGCCCTCTTCATAGTAACAAGTGGATGATCAACAGTTGATGCAACAGGAGATAGGGAACTACACGGAGCTGGAAATGGAGGTGGATCTACCATAGGCCCAACCTCACACTTCCATGGTATATACTCCAAACGAAGGACCTGAGGGTACCTCTTCCGACCCCCGCCCCCCCGGCTTGTTTTTCATTTATGTTTCTAAGATTATATCTATGGATTCAGGGCCTAGTCCCTCCAGGCCCTTTCATAATGTGTTTACTCAAATTTTTTAGCACCTCTCCATTACTTCCCTGGACAACATAATTATTTCCATCCCTCAGATGAGCCTTAATGTTACCTGGATATACCTATTGTGACCCTTCTTCCACTGTATGTGAATGTAGTCCCTACAACCTCAGACCAAAGATAGAAAGGAAAAATTATTGGAGCTGTTTGGGGGTCTGGGGATTTCAGGTGATCCTACCCTTGGCCCTAAACAAAGGGGGATAAAATAAAACCTTTCAAAAGCCCAGCTGAGAGCCAGGTTGGACATAGTAGATGGTAAACAAAAAATCCTGACAGGGGTGCTTAGAGAAATGCAAACATTGGGTCTGGTTTCAAAATGATCATCTTGTCCTTCAATTGTCGAGGTTTGGCTAGTAAAACCAAAGAAATATCTTTTAAGGCTATGATCGATAAAAATAGCCACGATATCATTATGCTTCAAGAAAATTTGGGAGCTGGAGAAGACATTCAAAAATCATTGGAGAAATTGTGCCCAGGTTGGTCCTTCTAACTTGATGAAAAAGGTAGATCCGCAGGTTTAGCCATTGGTTTCAATACTGGAAAATTGAAGCCCATAACCTCCTAGGGCCTTGATCTCATGCTGCTTTAGAAGTATTCTCCTCTTATCTCAGTCAGAATATTTTACTTCTCTATATATATGGCCCTATCCAGTGTCGCGTGCCTTTCTGGAATAGCCTCTCATCAAAATCATTCATGAATTTCCAATATATTATTATTGGAGGGGACCTAAAATTCTCTATCGTGCAGTCTAAATCCTGGGTTCCGAATGCTAGGCCCGATCCCCTGTCGGATTTCTTCTCTTCCAAGATTAGCGGTGCTAACCTGTTGGACTTAAACCCCATTAAAATGATACCAAATTGGTGGAATAGGAGATCAGGGGAAGATAGGGTTGCTAAGAGACTGGATCGATTTCTGATAAAAGAAGACCTTTTGGATAGAGTCTCGATGCTACGAAAATGGATAGGGGAATGGGGTGATTCAGATCAACACCCCATTATCCTTGAACTAAAAGGGACGATTAAAAGGTTGGGCTCTCTGTTCAAATTCAACCCTGGATGGCTCTTGGAGGATTCCTTTAATTCCATTTTCAAAGAGACCTGGTCCCCTCATGATTCCAAAGCTGAGCTCAATGTTACTCAATCGTCTTTTATCAACCTTAAAATAATGAAGAAGCCCACCGTAGACTGGGCTAAAAGAAATAAACTAGAAGAGGAAGCAAGATTATCGTGGCTTGGGAAGGAGATGGAAAGGTTGGAAGGACCAGAAGAGGATGGATACAAGGCAGTGGAGGAAAGAGAGGTCATAAAAGGTTTATAAGAAGAAATAATAAAAGTCCTTTTAATCAGGGAGGAAGAATGGAGACAAAAAAGCAGGGCTATCTGGTTTTCAGTGGGGGACGAAAATATGAAGTTGTTTCACAACTATGCTAAGCGTCGGAAAATTCAAAACGCAATTTTGGAAATGAGATATGAGGATGAAAACATTGTAAAATCTTTTGAGGGTCTAGCCTTGATGGGGAAGAATCACTTCAGGAATCTCTATAAGACCCCTAGAGATATTACTATTTTAGAATTTGTCAAAGTGGCTAATCTCTTCCCTGGGTACAACGATGAAGAAAGCCACGAAATTATTTCTAGCTCGGTCACAAAAGAAGAAGTGGAAGGAATTCTAAATTCCATGCAGAGGGACAAAATGCCAATGTCAGGTTGGTGGACCGTTGAATTTTATCAACATTTATTTGCAACAATTGGGGATGATCTGATGGCAGTGGTAGAAGATTCAAGGGTCAAAGGAGATATCCTGGAGTCCTTGAACTCGACTTTCATTTCTCTTATCCCAATGCTAGACTCTCTGGCCTCTTTTTATGACTTTCGTCCTATTGCGCTGTGCAATTTTCTATGAAAAATCATATCCAAGGTCATCGTTGAAAGACTCAAACCGATCTTCTCAAAGAATATTTATAAGGAACAATTTGGGTTTCTGGAAGGGAGGCAGATTCATACAGCTATCAGAGTGACTCAAGAATTTTTACATAGTATGAAAAGAGTCATATGGAAAGGGCTGATCATCAGAATTGATCTTTCTAAGGCATATGACAAAATTAGTTGGATATATATTAGACTCTTTCTCACCAACCTGGGTTTTCACTATGACTTCATTCGTTGGGTAATGGGGCCCATATCTAACATTAGTTTCTTTTCTTATAAATGGAGTTGCCTCATCTTTTTTCAAAAATGAAAGAGGTATTTAACGAGGATTCCCCCTCTCTCCTCGTCTCTTTTTTCTGGCAGCTAAAGGCCTAAGTCAGTTGATACTAGATGAAAAACAGAAAGGGGACATACAGGGAGTGGAGGTGGCTACAAACCTCAAAATCACTCACCTTCTGTTCGTAGATGACATTCTCCTCTTCAGAAATGGTAGCAGAAGGGACATCCACCATTTCAATCTCTCCCTATACCTTTTCCTCATACCCACTGGTATCAGTATAAATTTTCATAAATCATCCATTATGATCGAAGGACTCTTGGAGGAAGACACCAATAGAGTAGTCGAAGCTCTTCCTTTTGGGACCAAGAAGATTTCAGAAAGTTTATGATATCTTGGGTTCCACCTTAAATCTGACTCATATTGAATAACAAACTGGATGAGGATGGTGGCAAAAATAAAAAAAAAGAATCAATTGATGGTGCTACAAGTGGTTGTCAAGAGCAGGTGGGCTGGTTCTCATGAAATCAATGCTAATGTTCATCCCGCACTTTTGGGAATTGCTATCATGGATGCCGAAAGGAAAAATGGAGCGAATTCATAAAATATGCCACAAATTATTGTGGGCAGGCTCAAGGGAGAAACATACACTGTCATGGGTAACTTGGGAAAAAATAGCTAGACCTAAATAATGGGGAGGATGGGGTATCAAGGAGTTTCCACCCTTTGTCACATCTCTGGTTACCAAAATGGGATGGTCTCTTCTGGTCAAGGATTCCCTATGGTCCATAGTTATGAGAAGGAAGTACGTAGACCCTAGAACCATCATTGATTGGGTGAGAAGTCAGGAAAAGAAAACCAAGGGAGGGTCAGTAATCTGGAGGGACACTCTTGGAGCCATGGGACTGATTGAAGAGGGAGTTTGGTGTGGAAAGTAGGAAATGGGAAACAAATCATAGTAGGTTTGGACTTGTGGGTTGGTTGCAATGTGGGGTTCTCCCTCCCTGAGGCTTGCAGAGCCCACCTTTCTAATAGAGGTCTCATGTTCCTTAATCAAGCTAGAAAACTGGAAGCAACTTCAATTTGGACTCAAGGCTGGAAATCGAGGGTACACCTTCAACTTGACCCAAAATGGTTCGAGACATGGAACCATTGTTGAGCCTCATGATTACCCTCTCCTTTATAGTTTTTCTCATGGAATTTCACCTCTTTTCCATCAGTTCATAAACCTTGATCAGTCTTAATGCCAAGTTTTTGTCTCAAGGATACATTTAAATTATTGTCATATTGTATTTTCATGATTTTTCTATTTTGATAAGTTTTTACAAATTAGTTATAGAATGTAGCTTGTTCTGCAGCTAACTGTGCGTTCCACAACTACTCTTATGGTTCAATACATTTTAGGTGTCAGATGAGGAAGTAAGCCACATGTGTGTTTCTATAATCCTTCCAACATGGATTCTATCCTACCCATTTGATCCAGATCGACATAAGGAGGTGCCTAAACCTTCGGTCAAAGTTACAAGTCAAAGAACGTTACCTGTAGCAATAGGACTCCTGATTTGATCTTCGAAGAAAATCATGAGTGTTGTAGAGGTAAATCCCCTCTGCAGACAGAGGTGATCCCTACTAGCCCAGATCGGGTCTAGCAACAATCGAATCACGCTACAACGCAAGCTCCTAACTGCAAAAACCAAAGTGCGATACGAGGCTTACCTTGAGTCCAATGTTGTTGTCATTGCAGAGAGGATAGTGCTCCCGATCCCTTGCTCCGGCAGGTCACAATTCTCCCACTTGACGTGATCAAACACCTACACATACAAGAAACACAACGAACATACAAGTGTAAAACCAAATATTTGCAATTATGTGTCAGTCAGAGAGGACACAACTCATAATCATAAAGCATGAACAATACGATTGGAACTATAATCGTAGTTTCTTATATTAATGAAAAAAAAGATGATACAACCTGGCTCTGACGCTGAAATCCTCCTTTGGCGGGTCGACAGAAGAATACGTTTCGGTAAAGCTCGTCGGGGAAGGGACAAGCCTATCTCTCTAGTTGTCTTGACAATGATCTCCTTGATACTGATTTGGCTCTATCATTAGGGGAATTTTGAGGTCTAAAATGGGCTTCCTAAGGAAAATGTACAATCAAAATTCACTTTATGAGAACCAATCACATTTTAGGGGATGACATCATCCCTAATGGTTGAGGTGGCATTGCTTGAGTTAAAGGTACTTACTTGTCACATTATCAATAGTGGGTAAAAACTCATGGTTAACCATGGTAGTGCTCTAAGTACTTTTAAAGTCAAAGTAAAGTACTCATAATAAATGTCATTTCACATTTTTTGAATAAAATTCATACATAAAATAATATATTACATTTATTATATTATTTTTATATAGCACATTAATTACATGTTATTATACAATTTAAATAATATAAATTTTAATTAATAACATATTATATAATTAAATATTTATGAATTTATATTTATATTTTATTTTAAGTTATTTAAGTACAAAGGAAAAATGCATTAGTTGTTAAATGATAATGACTTTTTCTTGAAAAATTCATTCTTATTTATAGTCACATCAATACAATTTTTTTATTAATTTTATTTTGGTACAACTTTTGAATTGAATTTAACCATGGTTACATTGATTGTGGTGCATAAAGTGAATTTCAAATTCATAAATATTATTTTATTGATTTATCTATTATTTTATTATTTCCTTAGGAGACCCATTTTAGACCTCAAAATTCCCCTAATGGAGGACTATCAAGGCTCTTGCAACATTCTTTAGGCTATGAGGGCTCTTTGAGACTAGCTTGCAAAGGAAAATGGCAAGCTTATATAGATGGTGGAAGGGGAGTTGGGATCCCTACAATCATGGGATCGGCCCTATCCTCAAGGAAGCTTCCATGAGAGGTGGAAAACTACTTCCTATACATGGAGATCCGGAGCCAAACCTCCCAACTCAAATTAGAGACCAGTTCAGGAATTGGTTGGAGTCAATCTTCCGCCATTTATTTTTTAAAAAAACTCCTTAATAAGCCTAGCACGGGTGCAACACTGAGACAGTCCGCCAGCTAGCGCGCCCTCTTTGGAGGATTTCCCCCATTGGCGCGGGTACAACACTAACTAGTTGTGCCAAGGATAAAAAGGCTATTTTTAGGGTTTTTCACAAGGAGTTTTCTTCAGGGGAATGAATTTCCTTGCTCAAGGGGATGCCATGAAAGTGGTTTCAGGTCATGTCACTGCTTACAGGTCATGGAATGAGCCCTCCAATGTGTGGGATGGGGAATTGTAGGGACGGTGACAAATTACTGTGTAACAGATGCCCCCTAAGGCATGAGGCCCGAAAGAGAGAGAGGGGTGAAATGCTTTACGAGAACGTGTCCAATTGAAAACACCGCCATCGAAAAACCTACGTAGAGAAGTACAACTGATATCTCAAATACATGATATATGTGGTATGGGCGCAGCCATCCATAACAGAGTATACAATAATCAGGATCCAAGGTATGGATGCAGCCATCCAGAAGGGATCGACAAATAGACTCAGGTATGGTCGCAGCCATCCAGTGAATGATTCATGTAACTAATCATAATAATCACAGCCTAGATTCCAATAGACAAAATCTAGGGTCTTTCTCTCCATCTTGACCCGAACAGAGTACAAGTTCAAGCATGTGAATATGTGAGCTAAAGTCGAACATGCAAGAATATCGTCTGATTACCAGCCAATGATGAAAGCCGTTAACAGACGCGAGAGGAACCACAATTATGACAATGGCCCTCAAGGTACTACAAGTACAATCCATGGTATGTGAATCAATGAGTTGGCATTGAACACTCATAGAATCATCCGATTGAAGGCTAATGATGAAAGCCTTGCGTCAAATGCGAAGAACCTGCCGTTGAGGCATGTAGGCTCCAAGGTACTAGAAGGGAGTCTATAGATCAACTTCCTGGATAATGAGCTGGAGTTGACAGGAAGTGACCTTGATCGAAGGTGGGCCATAGTGTTTCCCACATCATCGACATGAGACAGAGGAACATAATGTTGTGAATTAGGATCAGATGAGAATCAGAGGAAGGTTGAAACTGCAGAGGTCAACTTCTCTTGAACATATCGGCGTCACGACAGTGGATTTGGCAGCATTTGACATCAAAAGATCAGAGGTCATGATGACAAGGCAAAGAGCATATGAGTGGTAAAAAGGGATTACCCAAACCCACAGAGGCAAGCAAAAAACGAGATGAGATGTCCCCAACCCGACACGAATGCAGACAAGTGCCATGTTCAAGAGCGACATACTGCCGACACGACGACGATACTGGTTCCATTTTTTCCCCACCATTTCTGGCGAGTACCCCAATTATTTTTTGAAACAAGCTTGAAGGGGATAGCATATGCTTGTAATATAAGTTTGTCCTTCAGACAAATCCATCCTAGTACATTTAACGAGCCCTAGGAAGGAGAAAATCGAATAACATCATTACGATTGAACCTGATGTCATCAGGGTTTAAAGAGTCTAACAAAGGAAGAACTCGGTGTCTTTTCATGTTTAGAGAGTTTGAAAAGACAACGGAAAAGTAAACTCCAATGGTCGCTTTTCGTAAGTAGTTCCCCAAATCCGAAAAGGTAGAAAACGATATCTGAGAAAACCTCCTAGTCACGATAGGCTAGGGTATTCCTTTTTCGTAACTAATCTATCCCAGCCCGAAAAAGGGGTAAACGTATATTGGGTAGATGTTGTTTCGCAGCCACTTTAACGAGATCGAAACGACAAGGGACTCGGCAATCTTTTCATATTTAGAGAGTCAGAAAAGAGCTAAAAGATGACTCCAAAATGACTTTTTCGTGTTTTTACCGAGTCCGAAAAAAGTATAAAATACAACTCGTTTCACTGTCTAAGTTGCATAAAAACCTGTCGCTGCACATAGAAGCAAGCGTAAAATCCATTTATCGATAAAAAATATTAAAATATTGAGAAAAATGACTTTTAAAACCTAATTTTGACCTCAAAATTTATAAATATGCCACAAATGGTAGAACATATTTACTTTTTACTTTTACCTCATTTGGAGAGCGACAGTGGTCTTTTTCTGTGCGAACCTGTGGCAATGATAGCGACTGATCCAGGGCATCATCCAGATCCTCGTCTGTTCCAGGTAAAAGGTGCTCCCTTAAGCTCTGTTTTGATCCATTTTTTATGAATTTCCATTATGGATTCGACCTCTGGGAGGAACTCTTTCAAATTTTAGGGCTCGCTCCATTGGCGCGGGTATCGGGCATAGACCCGCACCAATGGTCATTTGCTCACAAAGGGGTCGCGCCAATGGCGCAATGCAATTTTCCGCTTCAAATTTCCAGATTGTGAGCTATCCATATGGATTTTTGAATGCAACAGAGATCTAACAAGACATTTTTAATCATGTTGATGTAGATGTCTAGGAATAATGGTTATTGAACTTAAATAGAGGGAACATGGAGAAGAAGACGAAATGGCAATGCAAAATGAGGCTTGCATGAATGCACTTCGGGACTATGGTCTCAAAAAATTCTTCCTCACACCATGTTTACGAGCTCAACCTAAGCTATTACAGTACTTGGTCAGTATATGGGATGAAAATGAAGAAGTGCTTAAACTTTGGGAGCAAGTGCTGGAACTTTAGGTCTCCGATGTGTATTTCATAACCGTACTGTCGCACAGAGGCCCAGTGCCCGTTATGATAGGTAGCAAACCCTCTGGAGAGAAGATGGAACAAGTAATGGCAAGAGTGTGCCCAAGGGCACAGACAGGCTCGGGAATTGGGAAAGTGGATATCCACACCATCCGCGACCTAGCACTCAGAGTAGTGCTTCATACCATTACGTGGGCGGCGGGGTCGCAGGCACCGCATGAGGCAACCAAGGTGCAACTCCTATTAGCCTCCGAGTGTATGAGTCCGAAATTATATGATTAGGCCACCATAGTGACAGTCAACATAAAAAGGCAGCTGAAAAAATGTAAGAAAGCCAAACTGAAATAGTTTGGCTACGGTTCCATCCTAGTGTCGTTCATCTTGGAACGACTATCGATTTTCCAAGGCCAAGGGGAAATAGTTGGCAAGCTGACACCGAGGGAGCCAAGGATGGCTCGCTGGGTAGCACTTATTCCCAGATCAGGAGGGGGCCCGCAGATGTCCTAGAGGCCTGAGTTTTTTCCATGGTTACGGCGTCAACTGATCGTGGTTGAGGATTGGCCTTATGCTGGGACCAATTTCACCGGAGACCCAGACCTTCCGCTCCCAGAGGGGAAGTACTGGGACAAGGAGCTGGGTATGAATCTTTTTGAATTTTTATATATTTATATTTTTTTTGTAATACATTCCTATTCTAACAACAGTTCTATGTGTATGCAGATGTTGGCCCAGAAAGGCCCGCGGGAATGTTGCCCATTGCGCGGAGGACCCCTCCTACACATGACCCTCAAGCCGAGGGTTCCGAAGGAGGAGAACTGATCTAGAATCTGGAGGGCATTGCTCGAGGGATTTCGGACTATGCCTGGCTAACAGATGTGCCGATGGCATATTAGAGACACATCGTGGGGGTGCCTAGTCACCTCCATCAACTATTGAGAGGCTTGGTGTGCATGGTGACCTGTTACCATGAGCATCATGCGGATTAGACATTTAGGGCTTTTCATGCATATATTTTTGAGAGACATGTCGTCTCCGACTGCTATCAGACAGACATGTATATTTTTTGATTTTATGTGATGTACACAAACTGCAAAATATTCGACATATATATCTATATATCTATTTCTAGATGGATCTTTTTTACATGTGATGATGATTTTATTTATAAGTTGCACAAATGTCTATCTAAAACCAAATTAGCTACTACATCTGTTAATGTATTCATGTGTCTGGGTATATGTTGATATGTAATGTAATCAAAATTTCTTTCTAGTAAACGAATACGTAGATACAGTCGTAAAATGGATGGGTTTCTTACTGAATAATTACCATTAAGATATAATACCACAAGTTGTGAGTCTAGATATACAAGTAATTCACGAATACCGAGGTCCACAGCCTTGGTTAATAATTCCAACATGACACTATATTCCGCGATATTATTTGTAGCAGGCCCCAGACACACACCTTGCAGGTCAACCAACTCACTAGCAGGATTGTAGATTACCCAGGCTGCCGAGGACAAATTCCTGGTACTACGGGAGGCACCATCCGCGAAACCAACAAACAGAGAAATGGACATCTGCACAATCAGGAAGACCCGATCAGCAGAAAGATGTTTACATCATACACCACACCATACATGCACACAAATGAATATACACACCTAGGTACACACACCACACCAAAAATAATTCAAGCGTAGTATTTTTTAAGATACAGCCTGTTCCTAGGCTGCGTCAATGGAACCCCTTCATAATCAATAAGCTCATAAGCCCCATTTTTCAATACTCATTTTACTATATAGGGCCCATGCCGCATCGGTTGGAACTTTCCTGCTCCAAGTTTGTCGTGCGCTTAGTCGTATAGGAGGACGAGGTCCCCTTCGACAAAGGAACGTGGAGAAACTGATTGATCAAAGTGGGCTTTGACCCGCTTCTTCTGTGCTTCAATAACTAAGGTAGCCAAGTAGCGGGTTTCATCCAGTCGTTCCAAATACAAGAGACACTCTTCTTCAGGAGAAGTGTCTGGCAAAAGTTCCACAACTAACTTCAAATAAGGAATTTCGCATTCAATAGGGAGAGTTGCTTCTAGACCATACACCAATTGAAACAGTGTGAATCCGGTCGCACTCTTGGCAGACGTTCGATAGGCCCATAAAGCTGAGAAAAATTGGAGATGCCAATTGGACTTATGAATACCAATTTTCCGTTGAAGCATTGTGACCAAAACTTTGTTCACAGCCTCAACCTGGCCATTTTCCGGGGGGTAATATGGCGTTGAGCTATCATGTCGCAAGACCAATCTTGATGTCAGCTCAGCCATCATGTAATCTTGAAAATGAGTGCCATGATCGGTAACAATGACCTGAGGGACCCCGAAACATGCAACAATATGATTGAAGATAAACTCATCAGTTTTCTTACCATTGGCGGCTAGTGTAGGCATCGCTTTGGCCCACTTAGTAAAGTAGTTTACATCGACGATTATATATGCGTGACCCCTAGCCGAATGAGGGTTACACGTCATGAAATCTATGCCCCATTTCGCAAAAGGGCCCATGGTAATGACAGGGTGTAGAGGGAGGGGTGGCGCGTGCATTTTGTGCTGAAAAACCTGGCATGAATGACATTTGCGGACTGCAACTATACAGCCTTTGAATATCGACGGCCAGAAGTAGCCCGCATGCAGAATCTTCTGGGCGGTGGCATATCCAGACATGTGACCGCCATAGGTGCCACTGTGACAGTGATTTAGGACTCTTTCAGCCTCTTCCAGGGTGAGGCACTGGTGGAGCACTATATCGACTCCGACCCGGTATAAGGTATCTCCTACAATGCGGTAGGGTTGAGACTGATGCCGAATCCGACGTTGGGCATCTTTGGTCAACTTAGATCGAAACGTTGAAGTTTGAAGATACAAAATGATGTCACCATACCATGGGTCACGATTACTAATAAGGAAGAGTGTTTCGTCTGGGATATGATCCTCAGAGTGAGATGGGGTGGATTCTGTCGAGAGAGAGCAAATTAGATCCGCAGAAACCAGTGATTTGGTCGACTTAGCAGTGGTAAACTCTAAATCGAACTCCTGAAGGATTAAAATCCACTTTTCGAGAAAATATATATGTCATGGGGTTGCAGTCTGAAACCACGGTTATGGTACGGAGCAGGATGTAGTGGCGGAACCGCTGCACAGCTTGCACTGCGGCTAATGCCAGTTTCACGACATGCGCGTAACGTGTTTCTGTGTTGAGAAGATTCTGTGATAGATAATAAACAGCGTGTTCATTTCCATCATCGTCATCCTGCACCAGAACCATAGCTATGGTGCTAAACACGGCGGCCAAATATAGAGTGAAATCACGGTGATAGTTTGGAGGATGAATCAACAGAGCATTAACGAGTAACGTTTTGAGCTTCTCGAAGGATTGCTGAGCAATATTGTCCCAATGAAAGGGAATGTTTTGCTTTAAAAGACGTGTGAATCCTTTCACCACCTCCGCATAGGTTGGGATGAAACGTCAGAGGAAGTTAGCTTTTCCCTGCAGACTCTGCAGTTGATGTAATGAGGAGGGTGATGGGAGATTGACAATAGCCTCTACCTTTAGGGGGTCAAGAAGAATTCCGTCCTTGGAGACAATGAACCCCAAAAGACGGCTAGAATCCATGCAAAAGACGCATTTATGAGGGTTAAGTCGGATATTATAACGTCTACAGTGAAGGAAAATCTGGTGGAGGTGCTCGGGATGGTCCTCTCGCCGAGCTGAATGAGCTAGCAGATCGTCCAGATAAGGCTGAACGATATGGCATATGTAGTGGAATGCGTAAGACATAGCACGCTGGAAAGTAGCTCCAGCGTTCTTCAAGCCGAACGGGAGGCTTTTATAAGAAAAGGTACCCCACAGACAGATGAATGCAGTCTTGTGTTGATCGGCAAGTAAAATATTTATCTGATTATACCCGGAAAATTCGTCCATCAGGGAATAATTCTCACTCCCGGCACATTCTCCAATGATTTGATCTATGAAAGGAGTGGGGTAATTATCCTTAGGACAGGCTCGGTTAATATCACGGTAATCAATGTAGACTCTTATAATACCTTGTTTCTTATCTACAAGGACAATGTTTGAGACCCATTCTGTGAGGGGAATCGGGTAAATGAAGCCGGCCTTCAAAAAATTTTCAACTTCTGCTTTAATGGCAGTGGCTTTGCGAGGGTTCACTGGGCGTAGGTGCTGGCGCACGGGTTTCACACTGAGATAGGTAGGAATCTCGTGCACTACTATAGTGGGGTCGATCCCAGGCATCTCCTCATAGGACCAAGCAAACACATCTCTGAATTCACGGAAAGGGTCAGTATAAACTTGTATCTCATTAGGAGAACAAGTCACTCCCACATGTATGTTCTCGACTACCCCCAGTTTGATGGAGATGTCGATTGGAATGGTTTGAGTAATGTTTCTTAGGTTTCCCTCCGAAAGGACCTCATGAATCAATATGGGTGTCTGGAGAGGCAGAGTAGGAACCTGAGATGCAAAATGCTCTAGAAAACTGGGCATTGCCCCCAGGCTAGGCATAAAAAAGGATCGATGATTTCCATTGTTCCAAGGCGGCTCCTCAAGAGACATTGTTTCGACAATGGCTTCGTCAAAAGGGAAAATCTCTTTTAGAGGATCAGATGAGTCGGCCTCACCGAGCCAGGGGGATTGAGAATAGCTATCTAAAGTCATGCTTAAAGGAGCATGTTGAGGGGGAGGAGGATCAGATGTAGCAAAAATTTCACAGTAATTTATCTCTACTGGAGTTAAGGGCATCGATTCTCCAAAATCAGTCACCTGTTCAGGCGAAGGGATGATCCATGGGTCGTCAGACCTAGAGACCATATTAACTTGAACGGTGTGTGGTGGTGGTGCGGGAAAAATACCCATGAGGACGGGGTCTTTGAAGAGACCGGGTCCTACACTGTCAGGGGGATTGGGTATCTGATCCACATAAGGAACGTTGTTCTCAGAGGAGGAGGTGAAGAAAGACAACTGGTCCACAGTAACGATTTTTCCCTCATGAGGGAACTTAAGAAGCCGGAAGAGGGTGGATGGCACGCATAGCATGGTGTGAGTCCAACAGCGGCCGAGAAGTAGATTGTAGTTAATTTTAGCGTCAACCACTTCTACTTCAACATTGACTATCTTCCCTTGCAACGTAATCAACAAACTCTCGAGAGCACCCAGGGGTTTAGATTCCCGACCATCAAATACTTCTAAGGCATTAGGAGACGATGAAAGAGCTGGAGAGCCGATGGCTTTCCAGCAGGTGGATGACATGACACAGGTAGAAGCACCTTTATCCACAATGGCCCTATGGATGTTGAGGCCGTTGATCCCGACTTGTATGACAAGAGAAATTTGATGCGGAAGTTGGGGGGTAAAGTTTTCAAGGTCGAAGGTGAAAATACTAGAATCAGTGGGATCGATTCTTCCAATTGCAGACAACAGAGCCTTCCATTGTGACGGGCAACTTTGAAGAACTTCCAGTGCAGACATAGCAGAAGACACCTGTGCCAAATCCTCAACAATACTGTAGTGCTGAGCAGCACAGGCATTTGGGTTGTAGGAAGATCTTCGTAGAACACCTTTAGAAGGTGGCCTCACAACAAGTTCAGTTTTAGGCTTCTCAATTTCCAAATGACCGGAGGCAGGTGGGGGAGGTGGGCCATCCACAACTTCCTTTCCAGCTTCTTGACGCGATCCGGTATAGTCCTTCGAATGCGTAGTAATTGAGACAGGTGCAACACCATTGATCATAAAGACTTGGGACCCAAATGGCACAGATGGTGAAGGCTGTTCTACCATTTGGGTCTACTGAGATGGGAATGGTTACTTAAGAACATCCGGAGTCCCTTTGGAGCCTTTCAGAAGTTGACCAATTTCAGATCGTCGGGGACAATCTTTAGTATAATGGTCTCCTTCACAGATAAGGCAGGGGTACTTCGGTTTGTGTTGAGAGCCATCATCAGTACGAGGTTTAGAAGACTCTGGTTTTGGGGCATTAGGTTTAGATTTTCCTTTGTCCTTCTTCTTTCCCTTGGAGGCCTTTTCCATAGTATTAGCCTGAACGGCGTTGACCTCCACAGTTTTGCTAGAATCTGGGGGGGCAGGAAGAGCAGAGTTATTGGATGAATTGGACTTCTGCTTCCCGTTTGAAGATTCTCGAGAATTTTGAGACATGGAACCAATGACACCATCCACCGCTGGGTTAGGTAGAGCTTTAGAGGTTCCCGGCCATGGAGCATCTGTCAAAATATCGTAAAGCGTGCTGAACTGAGAGTATATGAGATCAAGATACTAGCCACCTGCTATGGCTTCTTCTTCAATCACACACGCTCCTATAGCAATATCTTGAGCGATTTTGCTAACGAAGGGGGTGGTGAACCAATGAGTTAGTATCTGATCAGGTATATCAAACTTGATCAGTCTACAACGACGTCACCACTCATGAATGTGATCAGATATGTGGGTGGCTTTGTCTTGCTTCAAAGAAGTCAGGAGCTGTGTCCCGGCTTCGTAACGAACCAGTAACTGGAAGTGAGTCAGAAAATCCATGGCTAATGTGTTAAAATCTTGAAAGATGCCACAAGGTAATTCGATATACCACTTAGCTGCAGTGCCAGTAAGGGTACGCTGGAAGAGACGTAGATGAATTGAATCATCCACGCAAGAGCTGGAAGAACACCACAGATGGTAAGTCATTACATGAGCTTGGGGGTCCTCTCCAGCTTTTCCCTCGAACTTAGCGCAGTCGCCGGGTATCTTGGTAAAAATCGGAGGCCAATACGGATTGTGAAGAATAGGATCATTGGTTAATTTAGAAACATCCGGTAACTCCAAGGTAGCCAAAAATGACAATTGCAGATTGAACGGCATGCCATGCCCTCGATAAGGACCTGTACCTGTACTCCATGCTGTTTTAGCATATCCTTGCCCCCATGAGTTCTGTCCAGAAGGATTCTGACCATAGGGGGTATAGGGTGTATAACCAGTCTGATTGGGCTGCTGGTAACCAGTGTACGGGGTTTGATAACCAGGGTATGGACCCTGATTATATATCGGTCCCATTTGAGTAGTCTGTGGATTCGGCTACTGAGTATAGGCGTAGCCGGGTTGTTGAAGATAATAATAAGAACCTTGGGGCGGGTTATAAGTCAGTTGAGATTGACCTTGAAGATAGGGACCGCCTTGGGGTTGAGCGGGCTACTGATAGGTGGGACCCTGCTGAGCCTGATAATTAGGACGCACCAGTTGATTCGGTTGCAGCATCGAGTAAATCGACTGCTGGGCAGGGTTAACAAGATGTGCAGCCTGGCCTAGTTGGACATGCTAACCTGGCTGGACGGGCTGCCCTGGTTGAACAGGTTGACCTGGCTGAACGGGCTGCCCTGGTTGAACAGGTTGACCTGGGTAAACAGGTTGCGCCGGTTGCGCAGGTTGACTTGGCTGATGTGAGGCACTGGCCTATGCTAGATGGAATGGTTGGCCTGGTGGTGGAATGGGGCCAGGTTGTGGCTGGGAACCAGTTTGACCTGCAACAGGACCATAAGATGATCCTGGTTTATGTGCAACATTTAGACCAATAGGATACTGAGGTTGCATAAGTTGGGAAGGTTGGACCTGCCCCCCAGGACTATACAAAGGCCTAGGTTGGTACACCAGCTGACCCGTGGGTCCTTCAGGTTGCCCTGGTTGGACCCCAGGATGTGGCTGCATAGGTTGACCTGAAGGGTTGTAAAACTATCCTTGTGGACCGTAAAACAACCCTTGCTGGCCCGAAGGATAGCCTTGTAAGGGCTGTCCCTGCGGGTCGTAAGGATAACCAGGTTGGCCTGAAGGTTGGCCCTGAAAGGGTTGTCCTTGTGGGTTATAAGGTTGCCCAGCCTAGTTAGACGGAAAACCTTGAGCATGAGGACAAGCCTCTAGAGAGGGTAAACGTAAAGGATTCTCGTGCTCATCATATTGATATGGAAAAATGTACACGGGTGTACCATCCAGTGCATAATACAAAAAATACGGGCAGTTGGGATCTTGAGAGGATGGTCCAGCCTCGGGGTTCGATTGTTGTAGGGTCCATCGATACACCTCCGAAGAGATGTGCTCCGGAATAGTAGACGCTATATAGACGTCTTCAGGAAGAGATGCAGCCCTTATGGACTGAGTAGTAACAGCGGGTGTAGATGCGGCCACACAGACAATGGGCCTGACAGGTAAAGAAGTGACCTGAGGGGATGAGGTGACGGGTGTCCTGGGAGACATCCCCAATGAAGGAATAACGGGCCTCGTAGAGGGAGTTGATATCCCCATAGAGGCAACTGCGGTTATAATCTGACCTAACGATCTATACCCAGCTGGTAGTGAAGGACCGGGCGAAGACATGACGGATAATTCAGGGTTGTCTTCTAGGAACAACTGGTAATCCTCACCGGAGGTGGGGATTTATTCACTAGGGGAATGGATGGAAGAGCTCATTCCTGAACTTGCCGCTAGATCTACTAGAAGACGGAGAGGACTAGGAGGAATAATGGCAGCTATAAAAGGCGAACCCGATGTAAGAGGAGGGAAATATTCCCCTACTCCAAATCCAAACCAAGCATTGGATAAGGGCCAATTGATCTCAACTGGTCCTCCAAAGGGAAGCTCAGATAGAACCGGTCCCCTGTCGGGAAACTTGGAGACAATGGGCTGCGGTGGTTCAGTAGAGGGTTGTGAGACCTCTGATGAATCGTATGTATATGGACTACTAGTAGACGAAACCGAAGGTTCTGCCACTGTGACAGTAACGACAAAAGGAAAATATCAAACACAACACACAGGCTAAGAAGAAAAACCAGGCACACAATCAAACGGCCAACAAGCAAATTCTAACAGGACGTGTGATCGCAGGTGATTTATTTTACCACATTGAAACTTAGAAACTTCACCGTTTCATGTTTTAAGAGTCGAGAAACAGATGAAAGGTGACTCTATCTCTTTCAGTTTTGAAACAAGCGTGAAAGTACAAGAGCTTGATGATCCTTTCAAGTTTAAAGAGTCAGAAAAGATCAAAATAACTACTCAGGAATACTAGGCAAAGGGTGTACCAAATAACTGTGAACTGCAATATACACCTTGGTTTCAAAAATGAAGGAGAAATCAACCAAGGACTTGATGTACGTGCAGGAAATCTCCCCGAATGTTGTGTTTGGTGTATCATGGGTATAGGGCGGCAGACTCGGCTTCCTATGGATAAAGGATAGCAACCTAGTGGGGTCTCCCTTTATATACGCGACGGTACCGGGAGCACAAGTCCGTACTAGTGCTGTCTAAAGCCAAGAGGCAAATGACAACTACTAGGTTTAACGACACCGGAACACGTCTCTAGCCTAGACCTCTAAATATTTCATTAATGTTTCAATGTTGCCTTAGTGTAAATTGAATAAATGTTAATGTTAATCTTCAATTATGTTTCAGTTTTCAGGCCCTAGCGAGTATTATGTCTCAAAATCGCCTAAATGCACACTACATGCCACAGTATATCATTTCATTCGATGAAATCTAATTACGAGAGAGTTAAGAGCTTTTCACACAATAACAAAATGACCAGACAACAACCAAAAATGTCTCTAATGCAGCTAATGGAAACTAAAAGATTTTCTGTTCAAGTTACTAATCACTAATAACACAGAAAATATTTAATTCACACTAACTAATGAAAAGCAAAAGAGATTTTTTTGTATTTTCAATGTTTGAGAGAAAAATGCACTAAACGAATGAAAACTAATGAAAAGAACAATTTGAGAAGTGACAACAAAGAGAAAAAACCAAAAGGTTCACTCAATGGCAATCATACAATCAGACCTCAAATTGACAAAAATTCCCTCAAACGAAAAGAGATCCCGAAGACTCATATGAACTATGTATTCTAGGTCCAAAACGAGACAAAGCGGAATTTTAATGAAGAAGAAGCCAATCACTCAAATGATGCACTAAGACAATAGACAACCATCAAACGAATGTAGAGAAGTGATCACAAAGTTGACTGAACAAAGAGAAACCAAAAACTCCCACGGGAGGCTCGACGCATTGTATCACCTAGATGCCCTAGGGCTAAAATGCAAAATCGATAGAAAAAAGCAAACAACCAAAGGATAAAGGTCCTAGTCAGTCAAAAAAGGCTCCAGAACACTCAGGCAGTCGTAAAAAAGAAACCAAAATCACAGATCAAGCTCAGAAAGCCCAAAACAGAGCAAACCCTAGCACCTTCCAGAATTGGCGTGACTGTTAGGTTGCAACTAGCGCCAGAATAGCATTGGCGCGGGTAATACACTGGAAACATGTGCCAATTGGCACGACTGTCAGGTTAATAAGCGCGCTAGTCGAGTTTACTATGTAAAAATAAAAAGGAAGCAATCTAAGAAACAGACTAGTGATGGTGGCGCTAAACCATAAGCCAAACACTCATAAAGAGCCAGCCAAAAGAGCTGATCGAGCAAGAAAAGTCAAGAATCAACCGAAAAGACAAGACAATACTCGAAATGTTCAGTTCATAAACTAGACTGGAGATTGACTGAAGCAACATTCATCTACTTCCGCTAATGCAAAGCAAGAGCGTTTTGAAGGCTATCTAGCTAACTTCAGGCTCTGTCAGTAGTTTATAAAGCAAACAACCAAACTCATCTCCCCAGCGGATTCGCCAATTTTTTATGGAGGTAAATCCCCTCTGCGGACAGAGGCGATCCCTACTAGCCCAGATTGGGTCTAGCAACAATCGAATCACGCTACAACGCAAGCTCCTAATTGAAAAAACCAAAGTACGATACGAGGCTTACCTTGAGTCCAACGCTGTTGTCGTTGCAGAGAGGATAGTGCTCCTGATCCCTTGCTCTAGCAAGTCACAATTCTCCCACTTGATGTGATCGAACACCTGCACATACAAGAAATACAACGAACATACAAGCGTGAAACCAAATATTTGAAATTATGTCTCAGTCAGAGAGGACACAACTCATAATCATAAAGCATGAACAATACGAGTGGAACTATAATCATAGTCACTTATATTAATGAAACAAAGGATGATACAACCTGGCTCTGACACTGAAATCCTCCTTTGGCGGGTCGACAGAGGAATACGTCTCGGTAAAGCTCATCGAGGAAGGGACAAGCCTCTCTCTCCAGTTGTCTTGACAATGATCTCCTTGCTACTGATTTGGCTCTATGAGGACTATCAAGGCTCTTGCAGCATTATTTAGGCTATGAGGGCTCTTGGAGACTAGCTTGCAAAGGAAAATGGCAAGCTTATATAGATGGTGGAAGGGGAGTTGGGATCCCTACAATCATGGGATTGGCCCTATCATCAAGGAAGCTTCCATGAGAGGTGGAAACTACTTCCTCTACATGGAGATCCGGAGCCAAACCTCCCAACTCAAATTAGAGACTAGTTCAGGAATTGGTTGGAGTCAATCTTCCGCCATTTATTTTTTTAAAACACTCCTTAATAAGCCTGGCGTGGGTGCAACACTGAGACAGTGCGCCAGCTGGCGCGCCCTCTTTGGAGGAATTCCCCCATTGGCGTGGGTACAACACTGACTAGTCGCGCCAAGGATAAAAAGGATATTTTTAGGGTTTTTCACAAGGAGTTGTCTTCAGGGGAATGAATGTCCTTGCTCAAGGGGATGCCATGAAAGTGGTTTCAGGTCATGTCACTGCTCACAGGTCATGGAACGAGCCTCCAATGTGTGGGACAGGGAATTGCAGGGACGGTGACAAATTATTGTGTAGCAATGAGTCCAATAGTCCTATTTTGATTGTAATTCAAGAAGACACATGTAGCTAACTTAGCTCACAATTAGCTATGTAATTCCTCTTTAAATAGTGGTTCCACAAATCCGAGGGATAGTTACGTTAAGTTTTAGTACAGTTTAGATTTGCAAGTGAATACTCTGTTTTCAAAGACTCTGTTTCAATAAAGAAGTTCAATTATCAAATGTTGGTTTGATTGCAATTTTGACTAGGAGTCAACCAAATTAGTAGCAGAGGGCCCCTATTTCTAAATGAGGTTTTTATTATGCTTTATAGTTAGATTTATTTCATTTTGTTTATTAATTTATGTTATGCTTCATTTCCAATCTTTTTCAAATAATTTTAATGATAGATTGCAATTTTGCAGACTTGTCTTCCAAAATGTTTCAAGAAGATAGAAATTTCGTTTTCAATATTGTAATAAAGATTGAATTAATGGAAACCATGGTTGTTTAGCTTTACTGTATTGCCTTTTCATAAAGTAGAATGGTCAATTACTGTGTGAAAATGATATTCATGAAACCATTTCCAATGTACTAAATTTATATTAATGGTTAAATGTTTCACATGTGCAGTAGTTGAATTTATTTCTTGTCATTTGCTTGGTAATAATCAGAGGCATAGTTGATTTCTCCAAAGACACTTCAAAAGGTTAAAAGCTTCACATTTGAGTGCTACTGATAAATCAATTATACATTTGGTTGATCTTAGTTAGTCCTTGCATGTGTTTACTTTCAAGACCCTCATTTGACTACAAACAATAATCCTTCTAAAAACCACTCTACAAGGATCTCATCTGAACATATTAAAAAATTATGGTTGAATGATTAAAATGTGATGCAACTTAGGGGTTATTTACAGAGCTTTCCTAGTGCTTTAATTTAAAACAGATGTAATTAGCTCACTCAGAAACTACTTCAAAGAAGGTCACGCTTTATAGTTGGATAATTGGAGTAGCTAGACACATCTTAGATGCTTTCATTTGCATTGTTTATTTTATGTTATATAGCCTTAGTGTGCTAAAGTACTAGCAGTTACTAAACTCCATCTCAATAGGTCACACCTAACAATTGGATGAGAGATAACTGAAGGTACAATAGCTAATTCATTTCCTACTTTCATAGGAATATTAAAATCTATTCTTTCAGAAGTAGATCCATGGATTAGGATTAAAAAATCAAATAGATAGATGCTTTGATTTTCAAAACTAGGTTTTAAACTAGCTCTTAGCTTTAGGATTCATTTTATGAAAAACAGATTAGTTTTAGTACACTTAATTTTATTCCTTCTAAAGTTAAATTAGATTAACTTGAATATTTTTCATAATTCTAGGTTATTCATCTCAAGAACTTAAAGAACAAAACCCCCTAAAAACAATAAAAACACAAACACAACGAAGTAAGAAATAGGTTTGTTAAGCACATATGGTGCAACACACTTCATCAGTTTACTAGCCCTGGTTGATAATTAATGAAAGAAATTTAGGAGCACTAAATTGACTAAGCATTTTGGTGACTTTTCCTGAGAAGTGTAACTAGGTAGCCTTATTTCTTACATCCCAAAAACAATGATATGCATAGAGAAAGAGACTCTAGGGGCATATTTATAGCTAGAGGAATAAGCTTAATCCCTACAAAAGTTCTCACTCCACCTAGACCAAGAAGTAGTACACCACCATTTCAAACTCATATCCCTTATTACACTGGTCATAGACTTCCAGAAGTTCTAAGATCAGATATCCAGTTAGGAATATCTCCTACTTCATCCACTGAAGCAATCTTAGAGGAAGAAGACCCTAGGACTCCAACAGGAGTAACCTTTTTCACTTCTACAGGGAAACATATTCTAGCTGAAGAGTTAGAAAAACATAGTGGGGAGGAAGAAGAGGAACCTTTCTTCAACATACCATTGATAGAAGAACTGGAGGAAGAGAAGTTAACTATACAAATTGAATATTATATCAGTTCTAAAGAACCTATCATGGCAGGAAGAGGAGAAGAAGGAGGAGAAGGATAAGGAGAGATTTATAATGGATAAAATGTACTATTTGGAGGAAGAGGTAGAGGTAGAGGTAGAAATGAAGGAGATAGAGGAAATGCAGAGGAAATAGGGGAACTACGAGTTCTTTTGGATTCCCCATCGTAGATGAAAAAACAAATGGTACCATGAAAAATATCTCACCTTCTATTCTTCCAAACTTTGATGGATTAAAAAGTGAAGACCCGAGAAATTTTTATTTGAATTTCAAGTTTTGTACAGAACTTATGATTATCTACAAGATGCTCAAAAACTCAAATTTCTTCCTTCAACATTGAAAGGAGTAGCTCTAAAATGGTTCATGAGTCTAATCACTAGGTCTATCAGGTCATGGAATGATATGAAGAGAGCATTTGTAGAAAGGTATTTGGAATATTGTATACATGTTAACCACAAAGAGGAGGTGTTTAAGATGATGCAAAAAGAGGATGAAAATTTTGAAGATTTACTTGAAATATTCAACTACAACATTAAAAGAGCAAAAATGGAAAATCTAGTCAAGACACTCTAAAAGCTCTTTTGTTGAGAAAAATTAGAGATGAATGGATAGATATACTTAACATGATGGAGAAGGGAGACATATCTCAACTTCCATTAGCTGATATTGGAGAACTATGTATTAATCTCTCAAGAGGAAAATAAAAAAAATTGAAAGGACCAAGAGATCCTGCTCTTGCTAGGGTAAACAAATCTACAACTGGAATAGTAAGTAGGGCAGAAATTGGAAATATGCTTGATGAATTCAAAACAGACATTTTAGGGAGTCTTAGTGAACAAATAGAAACCCTTAAATTAAAAAACAAGCAGAAAGCTGAGACTGATTCTTTGGCTATTTTCTGTCCAAAATGTAGAAAGAAGCATGCTTTGAAAGAATGTCTTCTTGATGCAAAAGTTGTAGAAACCTGTGTAATTTGTTCTGAAAATTATGAGACTAAGAGTTGTCCTTCAATTCCTGGTCTTAAGGTTGTTTTTCAAGAAGAAACAACATCAAATCCTACATAATCTCTTTATTTTTTCTCTAGAAGACCATGGCAGGGGCCACAAGCTCAAGGGTTTAACAACCAAATGTATACTCAGCCCCCATCAAATTGGAATTCTTGGCAACAAACTTAGCCCCAATCTCAATATCAATCTCAACCCTGGGCTCAAGGTATGCAAAACCCATATGGAATATTTTCTCAGTACTATCAATATCCTTCATCATATCCAAATTATTCTCCATAACAAATTCCGCAATAGAATCAACAACCTCCAAACCAAACCCAAAATTCACAACTTTCACTACCATTCCCTTAGAGACCAATTCAGTTACCTACCCAACTAGTACCAAACCCCAACAATAAAAATCCTCAGAATACTTATATGATAGAAGGTCAGCAATTTCCAACATATATGATTACTCCTATAGATCTTAATGATGTTCAAATAAGGTTTGGTATGATATTATAAAAGAGGAATCCTTCTGTAATTATCCAAGAACAAGACAATTCTAAGAAAGATTCTCTACATCCCAACAAAATATTTGAAGAAGAGATAGCTTTTCCAAACCAAAACTCTAAAATTGAAAAGAAAAAACAACCAATAAACTCAAATCCTGTTATAGAGAAACCATCAGTATCTACTTCTACACCTTCTTTTCCTGAAAGATTACAAATTGATAAAGGAGTAGAAAAACATATTATGTTGCCTAACTATGATTTCCTAGATGAATTGAGAAATATTTGCATCGAAATTCCTTTGTTACAAGCCATCAAGGAAATTCCAATTTTATCAAAAACAATAAAAGAGTTGAGTATGAAGAAACCAGGAAGAAAAATTAAAGAAATAAAAAGAATCCATCTTGTAGGAAAAATAGCAGACATAATGATGGAAAAAATTGCAATTCCAAAATATTTAGATCTCGGAAGTCTAGTAGTCAAAATACATATCAATGGAATTGAAATTCCAAATACATTGATTAATTTAGGAGAAGCAATAAACATCATGAGAAAACAAACCATGGAACAACTCAAGCTTCCTAATCTCCTTTATACACCTACATTACTACAGTTAGCAGATAGATCTGTAATCAAACTAGATGGTATGTTGGAAGATATTTCAGTATCATTATATTCTTGGGAATATCCTGTTGATTTTATGATATTAAACCCTAATAATAATCTAGGAGGACACCCACTTATATTAGGAAGAGCTTGGTTGGATACAGTTGATGCTTTGATTAGCTATAGATCTGCTGACATGTATATTTCTGATGGTAATTCAACTAAAAAATTCACTCTGTATCCTCCAACCAGAAAAATCACAGAAATAGATGACAAAGAATGGATTTATGATGAAGAAGATATAGAACCTGTCTTTACTATTTCAAATTTTAGTGAAGATAGCCAAATCTTGAATACAATGGAAAATTTTGAATCATCCTCAGAATATGAACATGAGAAATTTCAAGAGAGATCCACTATTGAATACTTGCCATCTAGGTAGATGTATCTTTACTGTATGGAAGAATTTGGTAGTTCTACAGTTGAAATATTTCTAGGGAAAACGTTGAACATAAACAATAATCTGGAAATGTTACAACAAGAGAAACTAATCAAAACATTGCAACAACATTCATTTTCATATGCATGTACACTGACATGAAAGGAATTAGTCCTAAGATTTGTATCCACCACATTTTCATTGAGGAAAATTGTAGACCCATTAGATAGCCTCAAAGAAGGATGAATCCAAATCTTAGGGAAATTGTGAAGGAAAAGTTGCAAAATTGTTAAATGTAAACTTCATCTATCTAATTTCAAACAATTAGTGGGTTTCTCCTTTAGTGATTGTACCCAAGAAAAATGGTAAATGGAGGGTTTGTATTGATTATCGAGAACTGAATAAAGACACTCTTAAAGATCATTTCCCTTTACATTTTATAGATCAAGTGTTAGATACATTAGCAGGAAAGAATTATTTCTCATTTTTGGATGGTTTCAGTGGTTATAATCAAATGCAGGTTGCGCCTGAAGATCAGGATAAAACCACATTCACCTGTCCTTGCGGAACTTATGCCTACTGAATACTTCCTTTTGGATTATGCAATGCACCTGCAACATTCCAAAGGGTAGTACTAGGAATTTGTTTTGATCTAATACATGATTGTGTAGAAGTGTATGTGGATGACTTTATAGTTTATGGTAATACATGTGAAGAGCCTTTAGAAAAATTGGAAAAGGTTCTTAAAATATGTAAGGAATAAAACCTCTCACTAAGTCATGAGCAATGTTTCATGATGTTTATTGAAGGGATTGTTTTGGGACATCATATTTCAGGAGATGTAATCAAAGTTGATAACTCTACCTTTTCATATTTCAATAGATGCTTCAGACACAGCTCTAGGAGTTGTGTTAGGACAAAAAGACATTATCCCTTATGCCATATAATACACAAGTGATAATTTGACTCCCCCAGAGTTCGATTACACTGTAAATGAAAAGGAATTATTAATTGTTGTTCATGCTATTAATAAGTTCAGACATTACATAACAGGCTATGAAACCTTTGTTCATACAAATCACTCTGCAATTAGGTATTTAATGAAAAAATTTATTACAAATGGTAGAGTTACAAGATGGCTATTGCTCTCGCAAGAATTTGACATTACTATTATAGATAGGCCTGGGAAACAAAACACAGTTGCTGATTTCCTTTCTAGAATTCAAAATATTAAAGATAATACTCTAGTTGAAGATAGATTTCCTGATGAATATCTTTTTGCAATAACTACTAGAACTCCTTGGTTTGCAGATATTTCCAATTACTTAGTTACAGGGAAATTACCTTCACATGTGCATTCTAGAGAAAAAAGAAGAATAATTTAAATAAGTGCAAAATACTCATGGATTACTAATGAATTGCATAAGACAGGTCCAGATCTCATTATCAAAAGATGTGTTCGAGAAGATGAAATGCCTGAAATTCTTAAGGCATGTCATGATGAACCTTGTGGTGGAAATTTTTCTTACAAAAGGACAACCTATAAAATCCTTCATTTAGGATATTATTGGCCATCTATATTCAAAGATGCTAAAGAATATGTCAAAAGGTGTGACAGTTGCCAAAGGGTAGGGAAACCTTCTCATTCAAATGAAATGCCTTTACAACTCCAGGTACTCATTGAACCTTTTGAAAAATGGGCATTGGATTTTGTTGGACCTATTAATCCTCCATATAAACAAAAGAAGTATATTTTGGTATGCACTGATTATGTCACTAAATGGGTAGAGGCTAAAGCATTATCTTTTGCTAATGAAGGATCTGTAGTTAGTTTTCTCTTTGAGGATATCTTCACTCATTTTGGTTCCAATAGAAATTGTAACAGATCAGGGCGCTCAATTTACATCAAAGATGGTGCAAAATATGGTATAATATTACAATATCAAGCATAAAAAGTCTACTCCTTACCATCCACAAGCAAATGGTCAAGTTGAATCTACCAATATGTGATTGAAGGGATTCTCACTAAGACTGTTCATCTACACAGAAGAGATTGGGCAGAAAGGATTCCTGAAGCCTTATGGGCTTACCAAACTACATGGAGGAACACAATAGGACATACTCCCTATGAAATTTTTTATGGGAAGTAAGTCCTATTTCCTATAGAATTTCATATCAATACCTTCAAGATGGCAGCCCAATTAGGACTTGATTTATCAGAAGCACATAAGCATAGATTGGAGCAGCTCAATGAATTAGATGAAATCAAACAAGATGCAGTCCAAAGAACCAGTATAGTCCAGCAGCAAAGCACTAAATGGCATGACAATTACATCAAAGAGAAAATTCTTGTTTGAATCAAAATTCAAGGATTTTCAAGGGAACTTTTAGACTCATTGGCTTGGGCCATATAGGATTGAAGTCTTTGATAATGGAGCAGTAAAGATCAGAACAATAGATGAAGAAAAGGTATCTCTTCTTGTGAATGGTCATAGGTTGAAGGTATATAATAAACCACTTTCAAAAGAAGAGTTTGTCAATAAATTTCAAGATAATATTGATATGGAGTTAGTGAAGAAGAATTCTTCTTATTCACTAACTTAGCTTTTACTTTTCCTACATTTGATAAAATAAAAAAATAAAAAAATAAAAAAATAAAAAATAATAAATAAATAAATAAAAGTGTATAAGTATGAAAACCAATCAATGATTGTCATATTTATACAGAAAATACAGGGTGAAAATCATATCTCTCTGACACCCTATATTTTCCATTTTCCTTTCTGTAATAAGGTAGTGAAAACCGCATTCATATTTACAGTCCATAATCTGAAAAATCAGTTTTATTCATCTCACTCCACTCTCATTCCATTTCATTCCACCTTCATCTCATTTTTCATATCCATATCATCTTCATTCCATGTTCATTCCATATTTTTCATTCATGTTCCATATTCAAAAAGAAATATATATATATATATATATATATATATATATATATATATATATTATGTTCTGCAGCTCATCATATTTTGTAGCAGAGCACATTTTTGAAAAATGATCATATTCTGCAGCCAATTTGATTCTACAACCATTTCAAATACTGACATGATAATTGCAAAAAGGGACTAAAATATTATTTTTTGGATGTCACCATGCTACAAAAAGAAGCTAAGGAACAACATCAAGCAACAACAAACAACAAGGTCAAATTCTTAGGTAAAGTGTAGAAATTTATTTTAATAGCAAAAATTAAAACATGAAGTATCTATAATTTGTACATTCTTATGTTCCTTGATAACCTATCATTCGAATTGATTAATTCTCATCATGATATATCTCGACCATATCCCTCATATAACGCTCCACAATGGTCCATCATTAAAAACCCTTGATTAATGATTAACGGTCATAATCATGACGTAACCTATTTTTCCACATCTCCTCAATACCGTACCACTTACTTATTCCCTACGACTCACCATAAACCTTCCATCATATCGATAGCTCATTTCATATTCACCGATTCCACAGCTCATTCATCTCTTTCAAATCTTCAGCCAATTCATTTCCACATCACAGAGAGGTAATATTAAAGGTTGAAATCATTCTGCAAAGAAGGAAGATGGATTTGATTGTCAAAACAAAGCTAGTGGGGGTCAAATATATGGAATGATATCCACAAGTTAGGGAGCTACTATAACAAGCTAGATGGTTGAGTTTTATAGAAAATTTTGATGGCTTTCATAAGGAAATTACCAAATCATTTTCCAGATCTTTTGATGGAACTGAGGTGGAGATTGGGGACATAAAATTCACAATAACAGAGTCATTCTTGGCTGAAGCAACGGAACTCCTGAGGCATGGAGAGTAGTGGTTCAAGAACAAATAATTTCATAATGAGTCATGGAAGGTGATACTCAAAAATACAGGTATGGATGCTTCAGTCTTTAGAAAGGGAATTCCAAGTACTTCTGTGAAATGTAAATGGAGAAATATGTGGTTGATTTTGCAAAAATTCATAACTTGTGAGGGAAGGTATGGAACCATGTATGTTTATCATATCCTATTATTAATAATTTTTCTAGAAAATGGTGAGATCAACCTAGCTTTCTTTTTGCTCAATAGTCTAAGGAGAATGGCCTCAAATGTACATAAGAGAATCCAATTTATAGAAACCATTATGCATCATCATGGATTAGTTAAAATGATAATTGAATTTCATTTAGGGAGCATATGAGACAATTGGGGGTATTTCCCTATTAGGAATCATTTTCAAGAACAACCAGAATCTCAAACCAAGGAAGAAAATGTCAGGAGAAGTAAAAGGAAGAAAACTGATGTAATTATTGAAAACAGACCTAAAAATTCACCTCAGAGGGATATTGAAAAGCTATTTTCTAAGGAATTGATAGAAATTAGGAAACAAATTAAGGCCAGAGGGAAGAAAAATAAAGAGAGTGAGGATGTAAATGAAAGAAATGAAAGTCCTCCAAAACTAAGAAGAAGCTCTAGACTCCGAGGCACTATGAAGAGGAAATTGTCTAAAGAAGCAGAACTCATAAATATTTAAGAAGAAAATCCAGTTCCATCACCCATTTTTAATTCTCCTGAATACAGTCCTCAAAACTCTCATGTTTATCATTTTGAAGAAGGCCCGAGTAGAAGGTCTCCTGGCATAGATCCAGTTCAGCAGCATATATATGATTATGTGGAGTCAATGGAAAGAAGTGCCTCAATGAACCAAGAAACGCCTGTCAATCCATAAGAACCTCTGATTGAAACTCTTAAGCAAGATAATTATGAATTAGAGACATTGAACAGGCACATCAAGAATGAGAATGAAATTTTGAAGGAACAAATCAAGCTAAAAAAGACAATGCATGATGATACTGCTTTGCAGCTAGGGCTATTACACAAGGAAAATAATAAATTGAAGAAGAAGAACAAGAGGTTGAACAAAGCAATCATAAACCTTCGATTCAAACTTCTCATGAAAAGGTCAAGGATGACATTAACTTCAAAGATGAATAGAAGAATAAGGTTGGATGTCCTAGCTAAAGTATCTGAGAATATGCAATAAAATAAAGAATTCATAATTTTGGCAAGTTGCATGAGGATATGTAATGATTTTGCAGTGGGCGTATGTTGAGCCTCATGATTACCCTCTCCTTTATAGTTTTTCTCATGGAATTTCAACTCTTTCCCATCAGTTCATAAACCCTAATCAGTAAGAATGCGAAGGTTTTGTCTCAAGGATACATTTAAATGACTGTCATATTGTATTTTCATGATTTTTCTATTTTGATAAGTTTTTACAAATTAGCTACAAAATGCAGCCTGTTCTGCAGCTGATTGTGCGTTCCGCAACTACTATTATAGTTCACTAGGTTCCAGGTGTTAGATGAGGAAGCAAGCCACATGGGTGTTTCTATAATCCTTCAAACATGGATTCTATCCTACCCATTTGATCCAGATTGACATAAGGAGGTGCCTAAACCTACGATCAGAGTTACAAGTCAGAGAATGTTACCTCCAGCAATAGGACTCCTGATTTTCTCTTCGAATAAAATCATGAGTCCAATAGTCCTATTTTGATTGTAGTTCAAGAAAGACACATGTAGCTAACTTAGCTCACAATTAGATATGTAATTCCTCTTTAAATAGTGTTTCCACAGAACCAAGGGATAGTTAAGTTAAGTCTTAGTACAGTTCCAATTTGCAAGTGAATACTCTATTTTCCAAGACTTTGTTTCAATAAAGAATTTCATCTATCAAATGCTAGCTTGATTGCACTTTTGACAAGCTAGGATTTAACCAAATTAGTAGCATAGGGCCTCTGTTGCTAAAGGAGGTTTTTATTATGCTTTTTCGTTAGATTTCTTTCATTCTGTTTAGTCATTTCTATTATGCTTCATTTCCAATCTTTTTCAAATAAGTTTAATGATAGATTGCAACTATGCAGACTTTTCTTCCAAAACATTTCAAGAAGATAGAAATTATGTTTTTGAATATTGGAATAAAGATTGAAGTACTGGAAACCATGGTTGTTTAGCTTTACTGTCTTTCCTTTTCATAAATTAGAATTGTTAATTACTGTGCCAAACTGATATTCATGAAAACCATTTCCAATGTACTACATTTATATTAATGGTTAAATGTTTCACACGTGCAGTAGTTGAATTTACTTCTTGTCATTTTGTTGCTAATAATTAGAGGCATAGTTGATTTCCTCAAAGACACTTCAAGAGGTTAAAAGCTTCACATTTGAGTGCTACTGATAAGTAAATTATACATCTGGTTGATCTTAGTTAGTCCTTGCATGTTTTTACTCTCAAGACCCTCATTTGACTGCAAAGATAATCCTTCTAAAAACCACTCTACAAGGATCTCATCTGAACATATTAAGAAAGGATGGTTGAATGATTAAAATGTGATGCAACTTCTGGGTTATTTAAAGAGCTTTACTAGCGCTTTAATTTAAAACTGATGTAATTAACTCACTCAGACATTACTTCAAAGAAGGTCACTCTTTATAGTTGTATAATTGGAGTAGCTAGACACATCTTAGATGCTTTCAATTGCATTATTTGTTTTTTGTTCTATAGCCTGAGCATGTTAAAGTACTAGCAGTTACTAAACTCCATCTTAATAGGTCACACCTAACAATTGCATGAGACATAACTGAAGGTACAATAATTGATTCATTTCCCGCTTTCATAGGAATATTAAAATCTAGTCTTTCAGAAGTAGATCCATGGATTAGGATTAACAAATAAAATAGATAGATGCTTTGATTTTCAAAACTAGGTCTTAAACTAGCTCTTAGCTTTAGGATTGATTTTATGAAAATTACATTAGTTTTAGTACACTTCCTTTTCTTCCTTCTAAAGTTAAATTAGATTAACTTAAATATTATTCATAATTCTAGGTTAGTCATCTCAAGAACTTCAAGAACAAAACCCCCTAAAAAAAATAAAAACACAAACACAACGATGTAAGAAATAGGTTGCTTAAGCACATATGGTGCATCACACTTCATCAGTTTACTAGCCCTCGTTGATAATTAATGAAAGAAATTTAGCAACACTAAATTGACTAAACAACCACTACACTAATGAGCTCCTCAGAACTAATGTCCGTCTACGAGATGATCCTGATATCCTCAGATGGGCTTTGGCTCTATCTGGTAATTACTCTCCCAAGTTTGGCTACTCACATCTCATGGGGAAGGAAGGACGGGCGAAGGCTGAGTGGTGGTATAACCATCTTTGGAAGATGAAATATCCCACTAAATTCCACCTCTCCTTTTGGTTTTTACTGGAAAACAATATACCCACTTGGGACAACCTACAGAAATGAAGGAAGGAGGGTCCAGGAAGGTGTACTTAATGTAAACTAGAATCTGAATCTATGGCTCGTATGTTTATAAGTTTTCCGATCAGTATAAAGGTATGGGACACTTTCCATTCCCTGGTTGGGTTCACACATCAATGGAGAGGCCTCTCGGTCAAGCAGACATGGCAGTCATGGTGGAATAGCTACTAGACAAAGAAAGAAAAATCAATTCCTCTGATAATCTCCTAGGGAATATGGCTAGCAAGAAATCAGGCTATTTTCAGAGACAAAGATATCCATTTTCATCTTGTCGCTCAGGAAGGGGTGGATATTTACGATCTATTTCTAGATCAAGTGCCCATCATGAAGATAAGGACCATCATCCCTGAGATGATCAAGGGAGACATTCTCTGGGCATATTTCGATGGTGCCTCTGACCCCAAGAACATGTGTGGGGATGGTCTAGTTATCCATTTAAACCATACCCAGAGGATAGAAGCCTCTATCGGTCATGGATAGGGCTCTAATAATTGTGCATATTAAAGCACTACATCTCCTTCTCTGTTGGCTCACACACTTGGACATTGCCTCAGTCCAGATTTTTGGGGACTCGCTCAACATCATCAATTGGTTCAAAAAGGATTATGTTTGTCCAAATTATATTTTAATTCCTATCCTTGAAGAATGTTGGCTTCTAAAGACTCACTTTGCTTATATTGATTTATGTCATATTTACAGGGAAAGAAATGTCACTGCATAATTCCTTTCTATGGAGGATTTACAGCAAGATCCAGGCAGATGGAGGAAACTATAAATAGGTCCGGAAGGCTCTATGGATTTGAAACATCCTCCTTTTTTCTAGATTATTACATCTAGCATCTATTTCAGTTTATTTTCAGGAACATATGTATGTAAAATTTTTTATTTTCTCACAGAAAACATTACATCCTTCCTAGAACTATAAAACTCATATGTGGATTCAGACACAAAAATAATTTTGTTATTGCTCTTACTTCACACATCCATTCCTGTTTGGGTTGCTTTTCCTCATAAGAGGAGGCCCGTGAATGCGTTATGAGTTTATGGGTTTTTTGGGACAATGGTTAGTTGGCTGTTTTCCCCTAAAATTTTTGGAAGTTACTGAACAAACTAATCACTTAACAGGATGGGGTTTTCTAGAGATGGGATGATTACTCAACTGCTTTTTGGGAGAGCATAGACTCATACCAATAATTTTGGAAATATTTTCATTGATGGCAAAGGAGCACAAAAGAGCAACACCAGAACTAGCAATAAGACAATGGAGCATATCAAGCAACAATGCACAAAGAAGCAGAGGCAGAAAAGGCAGAAAAGACAACAAATGAAAGCTCGATATGGTGTAAGGGTTATATGAATAACCATAATAACAAGCTCAAGAGAGATTTGGAGAAGAAACAAAGAAGCAGAGGCAGCGGGGAATCAAATAAGCAGAGGCAGCACAGGCAACAAAAGAAGCAAATGAAAGCTTGAGACCATGTAATGGATATATGAATATCCAAAAGAAAAAGCTCAGGATATATTCGTAGAAGTAGAAAAGAAGCAGAGGAAGCAGAGGAAACAAAGAAGTAGAGGCAACAGAGGCAGTGAAGGTAGTGAAGGCAGCGAAGAAGCATTAAAGGCATGCAGCAATAAGAATCCAAAGTCGGAGTGAATAACGAATAGAAGAACAAGCTCAAGATAGGTCAACACATTTAGAAACTAAATACAGCTCAGGAAGGATAGCGGAGATGTAGAGGAGCGGAAACAACTGAAGGAAGGAAAATCAACTAAGGCAGAGAACTCTTAGAATAATTCGAAGGGAGGCGATCAGATGGCAAATATTGAATTGCAGAATCAAAGTATTAAGAATTGACGGTAGATATAATAGTGGGTGGAATATATGAAGAATATATGCGTGAAGGATGATTGGATGGTCTAGATTTGCTCGTAGAAGTGAAGGCGAGAGATCAACAGAGGAGATTGAATCGCACCAGGAGAGATTTGCAAATCGAAAATTTTAAGAGATTAGTGTTAAGGCATCGCATGGTAAGTTAAGTTGATTGCGATGTGAAGTGAAGGAGCCACATGTCAGCACTATGCACGAGCACACATCGTAAACCTTAGATGATACCATTATGAGTTCACATAGTATGGAAAATTGTATGCAATGTGATGAGGAAAGATCCACGTGTTAGCACTGCGCATGAGCACACATCGCAAATCTTAGAGGATACCGATAATAGTTTGCACGGTGTGGTAAATTGGTTGTGATGCAATGAGAGAAGATCCACGTGTCAGCTCCGTGCAATAGCACACATCATAGATTATATGGGTTAGTGGTATCAATAAGAGTTAAACTTGCGGGCTAGTATTTGCGATGAATTGAGTCCACGTGTCAGCACTGTGCAACAACACAATTCACATTGTTTATGGTTTATCATTATCAGTAGAGTGGGAAACTTGCGGGCAAGTATTTTCGATGAGATGTGATTGGTGGAAATTGTTGTGGACCCTCCAATAAAGAATCTTTGCTTGTTTGTAATTTCTTTGGGTTTTATGTTTAATCGAATTAAAATAACAATTTTTGATTCCACTGTGTATTCTGATATTTGTTAAAAACATTAAAAGGTGCAAGCAAGCAACGTGCAACGTATTGTGATTGGTCAAGTAGATCGGGACTTGATAACCCTTGTTCCGTGTATGTTAATATGTGTTGTTTAGGAGAAACCCTAGCTATGGTGGCTGCGAGTGGTTCTACTCTAGCTATGGCACTACCATGAGGAGGTGGTCTGTTCATGGCATTCACGGCCCCGACTAAGTAACATCCTTCATATTCCCCATATTTTTCATCTATTCTCCTCTATTGAAGGATTTATGTTCGAAATGGGTTTGTTTTTTTTCGTGTTATTATTTAGCTTGGGGTTTCAACCTTGTTTTTGGTGATTATTACATCTTTTGTAACCCCATGAGCCCTGGGCCCGAATATCCTACAGTTTGCCTCCACTTGCCCTGACATACTCCTTGTTATGTGGCTGTGGGTCCATGTCCTTACTCATCATTCTTTGTGCCCATGGCAGTTCCTACTTCCCTCTGAGATATTTTCTTCATGATTTTTCCCCTCCCAGTTTTCACTCGATGTGTTATTACTCTCCTTATTTGTTTCCATTGTTGTGGTCCCCTTTTTTGTCGCGGACATCTTTGGGTGGGCTCCTCTATCGACTATCATGGGTATTATATGGTGGGAAGGCTTCAAAAATGAGCATATATGAGAAGGAGCTAGACTATTCACCTGACCCACTGGAGGGTGTCCAAATTTGGGGTAAGCGTTTGGTGCATGATGTGGTTGCCATGGAGGTGGGTGAGTCATCGATGTCTATGAGCCTACTTGCACAACCACATTAGGTCACCTCAGAGGTCTATGTGAAACTAATTATACATCGGTTGGATTCTCCTTCATTTTCTATACCATCGCCATCTATCTTGCGTCTTTGGGAACTGCAAGCACAAGAGTCACTAGTGTTTCCGTTGTGCTCTAGTGCTGTGCCTGGAGCTGGTATCTCTCAGGCAGAGGATTTGGCATTCAATGACCTAAATATTGAGAGGGAGGAGATTAACTTCCATCTAGATTCCAATCAGGCTGAGTTCTCTCCTACTACGGCCTCTAAATGTTTCGAGGTTATTCCCATTGCTACACCTCCCTCGGATGATCCCATATCTTCGAATTTTGACGATCCTTTGGTGTCGTGTGGTCCTTCTCAAGACCGCACTCAGTGCTATGGCAAGAAAAATACATGTTGTACTAAGAACCGGAATGGTCGCAACATCAACTTTGGTCAAGGCATGGGCATGGCCCACATTGAGCATACCACGTAGACGGTTTTGGTGGGAAAGGTCAGGGGCAGAAATTAATCATTTTCTAGGTTCAATATATGGTCGGATGAGATCTAAGGTAGCTCTTTAGAACAACTTCTTGGTATCTTCATTATGAACAGGGGTTGGTTGCTCTCATCTTCTCGCAACCTACTATGGTGGAGTGGGTTCTCTATAAGTATTGGCATCTTGAGATGCATCCGATTCTATTGAAACGATGGGCCCCTTTAATCGATCCAGATAAGGAGAAATCCAGGGCTGGTTCGATTTGGGTTCGAATACCTGGTATTCTGTTGCAATTCTAGAATAAAGACTCCCTTCGGAACATTGGGGAGGATCTTGGGCATTACTTGGATCGTGATCGCTCTTATATGGAGACAAGCAACATATTTGTGTCTTGTATATTGGTCTTCTTGGATACAAGGGAAGGGCTCTATGATAGTTATAAAATTTTCTTCAATGACATGGTCGAATTTTAGGTGTTAGATTATGAAGGGGTTCCCTTCAGATGCCGTTGGTGTCATGTGGTTGGTCATATTTACAAAGAATTCCATCTTATGGGCATTGTGGCTCCATTCACCAAAATTGTTGTGCACATGGCTACTCAAACTGATTATGTGTGCATTTTTTCATCACAGGATGAGGATCATATTGTCTCCCGCACTGAACCTGCCAAGGTGTTGCATACTTGGCCGGTCACACAAGCTCGATCGCACAGCCATGTGGTCTTCACCTCTCTGGAGGATTCACTCTTGTTCACCCTCCTATTTTCTCTATTATTAATTTTCCTCCCAATTTATCTATGTCTAATGATATTCATCCCAATTCTTACAAATTGAATTCCCTCTATTTCCCTGTTGCATCCGACCCCCCATCGATCCCTCCCTCCATTCCTCTTACCTCTGCTGTGACCTCCTACCCTAGTCATCACATTGACTCTGATAATCTCTTTGCCAGTCATCGCTATTTCCTTTGCTCTTCCATCCCCTTGACCGCACATCCCTCTCTCGACCTCAGCATGGACCTGTACACCTCTTCTATCAGACCTCAGGGTCGACCATCTGCTATCACCAAGCCCATTAGGATGGCTAGCATGGAGGTGGTTGTGGGCACGCAGTCCTATATCATTCAGGTTCTTAGAGCAAGGAATTCGCGGGATGCGGTTCCCCCATGATTTTCCTTTCCTACAATTGCAGGGGTTTAGCCAGCCTGCATAAAAAAATTGGCTTTCAGGTGGCTTGTTATAACTACTTGTGTTGATGCGATTTTTCTAAAAGAAACGTTAGGGGATAGTTTATCGATTACTAAAATTTTATCTACATTAATCCCGGATTGGTCCTTCGCAACCATTGACACCTGTGGTCGATCTGGGGGATGTGCCTTGGGTATCAACAACAAAACCATCCATGTTCTGAATTGGTGGGGAAGGGATGGAACCGTTGGTGCTGATGTTATCACTAGAGATTTTAATCTTATTATTTCCCTGATTAATGTGTATGGCCCCTGTCAACATAGAGAGGAATTTTTGGATTCCTTGTTTGGTAGCTCTATTTTGCATCAAAATATCATCATATTGGGTGGAGATATGAACTTCTCTATTGGAATCTCAGAATATTGGGGGTTGCAGGCCATTCTAGACTCCCTATCGGAGTACTTCTCCAATAAATTGGATTTGGTTGACTTATTAGATTTAGAGCTGCCTAAGAATATGCCTACCTAGAGGAATAGGCGCACTCAGGCTGCGGCCTTGGCCCAGAGACTAGATCACTTCCTCATAAAATTTCCCCTGCTAAATCAAATTACTAGAGCTAGACAATGGGTGGGCTTAGGTGATGCCTCGGATCACTCACTGATTTACTTTGATTTTCTAGTTGGAGAACAGAAGCCCTAGGCTCCTTTCAAATCCAATGCGAGTTGGCCTCTCGAGCCTGAATTCCACTCATTGGTCACTAAGGAGTGGCAGCACTATGCACAACACCCTGATCAGGAACCTTCCAGAGTCCTTAATGAAAATCTTAAATGTAGCAAATCCAATACCATCAGCTGGGCAAGGAGAAAAGGGCTATTGGAGGACAAGGAACTTAATCAGATAAAATTGGAGATCGCTCAACTTACTGGTCTGAATTATTTTGGATTCCAATCAGCAGAATCAAAAGACTGACTTATGGCTTGGAATCCACTAGAGCCACTATTCTTAGAAAAAGGGAGGAGGAATGGTGTTTGAAGAGCAGAGCTATTTGGTTAAAAGTCGGGGATGAAAACACCAAGTTTTTCAAACAGAGTGCTAAAGCCAGGAGGATTATCAGTACAATTTGGGAAATCACTAATCATTCTAGTCATGTGGCCAATACACATGCACAGCTCACTGACTCAGGTATTCAACACTTCTCTAATCAATACAGAGCTCCGAATAATGTAAACTTTTCAGATATTATGCACATTGCTTGTACTTTTCACAGATTTTTTGAGGAGGATAAATTGGAGGATCTTAATGCTCTGGTTACATTGGGGGAGATTGAAGGTGTGTTAAAATGGTTCAAGAAGGACAAAATTCCTGGGCCAGATGCCTGGACCATTCTATCTATCATTTTTTGAACTTATTGGAAAGGACCTTCTACATTTTATTGAAGACAACAGGACCACTCATAGAATTTATGATGGATTTAAATCCACCTTCATTGCTATGGTTGCCAAAGTTGATTGCCCCACTAATTTCCATGACTTCAAACCTATTTCCCTCTGCAACTGTATTTATAATATTATTTCAAAGATTATCGCCAACCACATCAACCCATCCTCTCACAACACAATGATAAGGAACAATTTTCATTCCTTCACCATCAACAGATCCATGAAGCTATCGCCACTCCTCAAAGGCCCTGCATTCCATTAATAATAAAAGGCTCAATGACACCATTCTCAAAATTGATCCAGCCAAAGCCTTTGACCATGTAAATTGGAACTATCTACACCTCATTGTCATCCAGATTGGTTTCCTCCATTGTTTTAATAATTGGATTATGGGATGCATTACGAATGCCACTTTCAGTATTCTTATCAATGGTGTTGCCTCTAATTTTTTTCATGCAGGGAGGGGTCTTAGGCAAGGATGCCCCCTCTCTCCTCTCCTCTTCCTCCTTGTTATGGAAGGCCTCTCCTCCCTTATGAAGCGGGCTAAATCTGAAGGATCCATTCATGGAATTCATTTAAATTATTTTATTCAACTGACTTTATTTGTTGATGATGTTATTATATTTCTGGATGGCACTTGTTAGGAAAATTCTCAATTTTTCAACATTTTGAATATTTTTTGCAAAGCCACTGGGATGGCACCTAACAACAGTAAGTCCACAATCATAATGACTCATTTTTCAGCAATCAAAACCAGACATGCCTTGCAGTTCTTTCCTTTTAATCATAGGCACATTGAGGATGGGTTAAAATATCTTGGTTTCCACCTTAGGCCAAATTACTATCATATTAATGACTAGAAGTGGTTGATCACTAAAGTTGAGTGGAGGATCAATATCTAGCAACACAGGTGGCTTTCACAGGTGGGCAAGCTGGTATTAATTAAATCTGTCGTGTAAGCCATCCCTGTTTATTGGATGTCACTTGCATGGCTCCCCAAGGGTGTCACCAACATTATTTAGTAGATTTGCAGGAATTTCCGTTAGCGCGGCTCGGGTCAGGATTGTATCTTTTCCCGGGTTTCTTGGGAACACATTACTAAGCCAAAGGATTGGGGTGGATGGGGATTGAAAGATCTCTCGAAATTTTCTACTACTCTGGCCACCAAGTTGGGCTGGCACCTCATTGCTGGACACAGCCTTTGGCAAGAAGTGACTTGCTCGAAATACATTGATCCTGCTCATTGTTGGACTCGATCAAAGGCACCATTCTCCCTATTCTAGGGTCTTCGATTATTTGGAAAGCTATTACTAAATCCATCTGTATGGTCAAGCAGGGCTTGGCTTGGCACATCAGATCTGGTACTAAGGTCATATTGGGTGAGGATACATGGTCAGGATGTGGAAAAAATTACAAACTGACTCAGGACATCAAGCTTCATTTGGCACAATCTTGCTACCTATTCCTATCTCAAGTTGTTGACCCACTTTGCACTGCTTGGGTTTCCCAAGCCTGACTATCGGCTCATGATCTAAAATTACCTGTCGTTAGTCATCCCATTTGGAACAGATTCATTTGAGCGCTCTAGGCCACGAAAATTTGTCTTAATGATCATGACGATGAACTTATGTGAGCTCTCTCCCCCAATGGAATATATACCCGAAAGTTGGCTACATCACTCTCTATGCGTCGTTGGAACCCCCTATTAAACAATGGTGGTGGCATGTTATTTGGAAGTTGTAGGCTCCCCCCTAAATCTCATTTACTCATGTGGTGTATTCTCACCAACTGCATCCCCACTTCAGACAATCTCATTAGACACGCCTTTCCATGGACCTTATATTTGTTGCATCTGCCTCTCACATGCCAAAGATGTCCTGCATATTTTCCTTGACTGCCCTGTTATCTGTCAGGTTTGGCACATGGGAGTATCTGTTATGGGATGCTCTCTCACTTGGCATGGTACTCTATTTCTGCTTCTTGGACGGATTGGTGGCAAGCTGCACCTTTCTCCAAGGAAATGAACATCCCCCTACTTATAGCCTGGGGAGTCTGGATCTGTAGAAATCACTTGCTTTTTAGGGACTCGCCTGTCAAATGGGACCACACCTGTAGCAGTATCATCTCCATTTATCATCTCATCTCTAAAGTTGTTCCTACCACTCACCATAGGGATATAATCCCTGAAGTTATTGATCACTCTTACCCTTGAGCCTATTTTGATGGTGCATCGAACAATCATGGATGTGGGGCGAGGGGGGGGGGTGGTTGTATTACATTTATCAGATACTCATTATTTTCATCTTAATATGGGTTTGGGACCAATTTCAAATAACTATGTTGAACTCCATTGTCTTCGGCTTCTCCTACTTTTTTCCCGTGAACATGGATGCAAGAGAATTCAAATTTTTGGGGACTCTCAAATTATCATTAATTGGTTCAATTTATAGTCTCATTGTCATTCAAACACACTATCTTATTTATTGGGGGAGTTTCTCTTGCTGAAATCACTATTTGACATTATCTCTACCACTCACATTTACAGGCAAAGGAACCAAGTGGCGATTGCTACATGGCTTTTTGGGCACCCATTCCTACAGACTTGGACAAATTCACTTAAAAACAGTGGAAAATCCTTCATACGCGACTATGCCCGTGTTTTTCCGCGTGTATACGCGAGTACAGCTAGACTTTTCCGCGTATGCCATTTTAATGATTAAAAATATATATAAAAATCCCTAATTTCGCGCTGGGTTGATGGTTACTCAGGTAGTTCAACCACCCCAGCCCGTGGCCAACTGTTTCCAACTGCTGAAACTACTTGGAGGGACTATAAAAAGACCTCATATGTATGGCCTTAGGGAGAGAGAGAATTATTATTATTATACTCTGTTGGTTCCCTATCCAAGTCTGATTCCCCGTGCCTCCTGCACTTTCCCAGTTCATTTCAGGAAACCCTTGTTTCCTTGAGATACACATCCCTTTATATGTTATCTCGTATGCACTCATTTGGAAGGAGTCTTAGCGAGGCAAGGGCTGGACGGATCCGGACGACGGTCTGCGAAGGCCTTGGAAGGATCAGGTGATCTCTCCACTTACTTTTGTACGTACTATTTTTATAATACAGAAGTATCATGCTGTTCCCGAAAATAAACGTGTTAGTGTATGCTTTAATGTATGAAGAATATTTGTTATACAAGCATTCATGATGATTTATTTAATGTTTTATATGAATCTCACTAACATATAGAGTAGAAATATACTGTACAACTTGTCCTTTGTGCTGGTTTCTTCTTGTATTTCAGGTGAAAGAGGAAGGACGGTTGCAGGGAGTTTGAACTCCACGTGGATCTACTTCAAACGTAGGACCAACAGGTAAACCTCTCATTCTACTCGGTTTCGTTTTTATGACTGTGCATGATCGTGTGAGTCTCTGTTAAGTAGTACGCCCCTGCTCTGTGGAGGTTGAATCCCAACCAACCTCTAGGGTGTTAAATCCCCGAAACAGAACTGGCGACTCCGCTTGGGATCACATTTTTGTGATTTTCCTGTTGGGTTGTTTCAGCTGTTTGGTAGGATACCAACAGTTTTTTCTGTCTTTTACAGTCCAGTTTGTTTTCTTGCAGTCAGTTTGAAGCTTTGATACCTTTCCCAGGCTTGTACTTTTTATTTTTCATTATCTTTCTTTGTATACGCAGTTTTTCTTGCACACAGTCGCGTATACCCGCGATTTTGTGTAGAAGGAACCGCGTATACGCGGGTTTCCCTCAACACAGACGCGTATACACGCCTGTTGCATAACTGCAAGGTCACGTATACCTAAGCTGAATTTGAAATTTCAAGATTCTGGTGTTTTTGGTCTTTTCTAGCTGTGGAGGCCTGTGTCTGCAGAGTCTTTGTACTTATTGGAGTGTGACAGAAGTGGTTTTAAGTCTTGGTTCTCTTTCGTTTGTCCGAAAACTGATCTTTTTGGCGAAGTGTTCTTGTTGGTGCTAGCACTCCTGGATTGAGTTCCAAGATCGCTTTCTGAGCGTTCTTGGCTGTTCTGTTTTACCAGAACAGAGAGCTTCTGCTCACTAACTCGCTCCTGTCTTTGTGTTGTGCTTTGCATTGCGTTCTTTGCTTTTTTTTTGATTGGTTTTCTTGAGTTTCATAAGCTAGGGTTTTGTTGCATTTTTCGAAGAACTTTTCTTGTTTCTTTGGAGTTTTGTGTTGCAACAAATTTGCACTATTTCTCTTGGCTGTTTGATTGAGTTTTTAGTCTTCCATTTCTCTTATTGATCTTGCTATCATTAGCCTTATAAGGTTTGGGGGCATAGCTGAAGTTTATGCTTGAAATTCGGTCTCGTTTTGGCTTGGATTGGGATAGTTGTTCTTGGTTTTCTTGAAGCTCTTGTTTTATAAAACTGAAAAGCCCAAAAAAATTTGTTTTGCTTTTTGTTTTTTGCATATCAAAAACTCAAAAAACATTGTTTCTTGTTTTTGTTTTTGTTGTTGCCTTTTTCATTTTCGTTTGGCTTCATCTTTTGAGACTTTAGTGAAGTTTCTCGCTTCTAGTTTCCCGCTGGATTGTGAAGGGAGGTTGTCTTTTGATTTCTTATTCTTCTTGTTGAGTATTTTGGTGTCTTATATTGAGAGTTCTTGTTCGCAAGAATTGGCTTTCTGGATATCAAAAAGATTAGTTGAAACTGAAGGAGCCTTTTGGGAAATTTCACCTTGTTTCAAGGGACTTTCTGCATCTTAGAAATTACATGCTAGTGGTCATTTGCATTAGGTGCATTGAATCATTTAGTTAGCTTCTTAATTTTTTTGCGTGTGAGTTTGTAATTCAAAAAGAAAAATACATTTTTAGTCTCGTAGAACTTACATAGAAATTGCTCTTCATCGAAAGACAAAGAACTGCATGTGCATGTAGTCAGGTTTTTTATTAATTTCTTTTGCGTCAGAACATCATTGGTTTCAACTCCATATCCTTATGACTTAATACAACAGCCCTTAAAATAAGCGATTTAATCTAAAATCAACTAGCAAGTTTTATTAAGTGTCAATTACCAACTAGCTAGGTTGTAGGGCCTTGGAATAGGAGAGAGGAGAGTTAACTCTCCAAGGCCGCTCAAACAAACATAGAAGTTTATTAATTGAGCGAAATCCAACTCCGTGAAGTGGACTGGGAAAGCTCTCATCATCTGAGAGTGAGTTATAGGGTCGGGTCAAGTTGTTCGAGGATACCTGTATCAGTTTTTCATCTAACTTCTCAAGACTCACCACCATGAGTTTTATAATGGATTGGTGCCGATAGCTGCCACTCCTAGTTCCACATGTGATCGTAAATACCCGTGGTACCTCCGAGGTGGGGTTAAATGCTTTTTCAGATTTCATTTCCCCAGCAGCATTGGGGAGGTTCTTAAGCTTGGGTGCTTGAGCTCTACAGCTGCTGTTGTAAGGTTCGGTATGCGAATTGTTTCGATAATTCTCTTCATGAGCAAATTTAGTCTCTAATCATCCTGCATAGTCTAATCACACTATTTCTCCTTTCTCAGATTTTGGTGTCCGGTCTCATCACCTGAGCTGAATACTGCAGGTCGTTTGCTCGCTTGCTTCTCGTGTTTTGATTTATATGTTTTTTTGTCTTTAGCTTGCCTAGCTTTTCACTTTTCTTGAGTCTAAAATAATAAATTTGTAAAAGTGGCTGATCAAGCGCCTCGACGTTCGAGGAGAGTCCGGGGGTTATCTTCCGAGAGTGCAGAGCCTTCTTCGAGAAGGCGTAGGAGCGATCTAGCAGGTGGTTTTCACCCTGTAGAGTCTGACGCTGTGGAGAGAGATCCTCCACTAAGGTCTGAAGGTTTCATTGCTGATTCCAGTGTCGGTTCCGAGAGGAGCGTTTCGCTCACCTCGAGGGTATTGTTTCCTCAGGAGGAAGATTTTCAGATAGAAGATATACCTGAGCCTGCAGCTACAGGTCCATCTCCTCTTCCTCTTGATCATCCGTTTGTTATAGAGTACGTCGGACCGGAGTCTGAGAGACCGCCGGATTTTCCATATCTTTCATCTTCGATGGCCACGACTGGGAACGCGGCTTCTACCGTGAGTGCCGCGGGATCTGCGACCCCCGCTTCTCGTTTAGGCAGGGGCACCTCCTTGTTCTATCTTCAAAATCTTCGAAAGGTTTTAGCAATCATTAAGGCCTGGGTTTCGGGTTCACCCCAAGCATATGCTTCACCATCCTTGTCTGTGTGATGTCCATTGTCGGAAATCCTCTTTTTCCTTATCACTATGGTACGGATCTACGCCCATGTCCAACATGGCTAGTGGATCAGCTTCTTTTCAGGGTTTCCCCTTTGGGACTGGGCATATTCCTAGCCCCAATCCTTCTTTAGGGTCGTTTCCTTTTACGTCCCAGACCCAAAGTTTCAATCCTTGGGCTCAGGGGCCAAGTTCGACTGCTTTTATGGGGTGGAATCCTATGTTTGCAACGTCGGGGGCAGGGAATCAGTTCATCGCGAGTCATCCAGGGAATGCTTCTTTCCCTGCATCGAGTGCTTATCAGCCTTTTTCTCCTCTATCTAATGCATGGAACCCCTACCAAGGGCTTACATCTTCAGTTAGTACTTCAGCGGGGGGAACTAGTCTGGGTCTTGGTAGCTCGGCGTGGGGAGGAGGTTCTTCTTCGTTTTCTACGGGTCCTTTCTGGCAGCCTGGTGCCTCATCAAATCCAGGCTATTCTTTTCAGAATGTGGGAAATCCATCCCATCAAGGATGGAATTCTCCGGCTCCGCCGCGATTACCATTTCTGGCAACGTTAAACTTGCCAGACTTGGCGAAGTTAACTAATGACCCGATTCGATATAGTCCGGGTTGGCCTCCGGTTCCAACCAAACTTCCTTCAGATATTCCTAAGTTTGAAGGTAAGAATGGTGAAGATCCGGCAGACCACGTCACCACATTCCACTTATGGTGTTCATCCAACTCTCTGATCGACGATTCGATTAGATTGAGATTATTTCAACGCACCTTAACTGGAAACGCCGCGAAGTGGTATATAGAGCTTACTGGGGGCAGTTTTGCCACATTTGGAGAACTGGCTGTCACTTTTCTTAACCATTTCCAGTTGCCTGTCAGATATGAGGCTGGGACCGAACTCCTGGCTAATTTTAAGCATGATGAGGCAACTCACATTTCTGATCATATTCATGAATGGAGGAGAAGGAAGAGGCTAATTAAAGCCCATATTCCAGGTGAGTTCCTTCTCGAGTGGTTTTTGAAATCGCTTCAGTCAGATATTTCAAAGGATGTATCCATGTCAGGGGTATATTCCGAGGAGCAGGCCATCTTTAGGGCCCAACAGTTAGAGTTGATCTATTCTCAGTCTGGCATGCTTTACAAGTATTTGCCTAATGCTCCTCGCTCCAAATTGGATCTCTCGAAACCCAAACCTGGTACGCATGGTGACGGACTTGTCGGATCGGTCAGTAGTAGTGCAGCCAGCCTGCTTTCTCAATTGCAGCAGTTGTCTTTACAATCTGCTTCTTCTGGTCAGGCTGTGCCTGCTGATTCATCACCTTCCCAGTCTTTGTCCATTAATGCTGTCCAATCTTCTGAACCCAAAGGAAATCAACAGTCCGATGGAAAGAAGAAGGGACGTAATAACAAGAAGAAGGGCAAGAATGGGAAGGGCAATGCAAATAAGACCAACGAGCGTGTTGGTGAAGGGCAAAAGGAGAAAAAGAAAGTCAAGTTTCCGTGCAAGCTTTGTGCTGGAGATCATCTCACACACCTTTGCCCGAAAATTCAGGATGCTCAGCGCCTGTTATCTCAGCAGGGTTCTTCTATACCCAGGCTGTGCTAACAAACCCTTTTCCCCAAGGGCAGCAATTAATTGCTGGCGCGAACCAAAATCCTGGGGCTTCCTCTGGAGGTGCTCAGGAAGAGGAAATTCCATCGAATATCTTTATGATGAGTGCTCACGTGGATGTCGCTACGAGATCCCGTGATTATGGCGGAGAGGAATCTTCGAAAGCTAAGGAAGTTCCTGATGCTACTGAGCCGCTTCACATCACGAAGCCAACTGTCGAGTCTATGCCTCGGATGCCAAAAGCATCTTCCAAGCGGTCAACCATTAATCCGAACATGAGGGCCGCCCAGAACTACTCGATTGTAGAAGATCTGGCGCAGAGTCCTTGTGCTATGTCAGCTTTAGAGGTACTCCAGTCTTGTCCGGCTCAGCGCAGTGCTTTGCTCACTGCCATTGGAGCTATAGATCCGAAAAATTCTCTTCTCATTACCTTTGATATGAAGAATTTTAAGAAGAGACTTCCTCATCATATGGCCTTCCATATTAAATCATCGTACCGAAAGACTAATATCTTTCGCACGGTCGTTGATGAGGGTGCTTCTACTTGCGTGATGTCTCTCGCATGCTGGAAGACACTAGGATCTCCCAAAGCTGTTCCATCTAGCACTATCCTTACTGCATTCGATGGCCATTCTCATAGGCCCCATGGTATTGTCCCGGCTTTGCCCATCTGTGTTGGGGGCAAAACCGTCAACATAGAGGTTGAGGTAGTAGATGCAGCCTTGGACTACAACCTTCTGTTGGGGAGGAACTGGATATATGATATGGATGCCATTGCATCTTCACTATTTCGGATAGTGTGTTTCCCCCACGAAGGGAGGATAGTTACTGTGGATCAACTGGACTGTCCTCCTGTAGACCTGGATGCGCCTCCTGACTCATCTGTCCCTAAGTTGGACAATACTAAGGCACCTATCGAGAATCTGGGAGTTGGAATGTATTCTTCCCTGATGGGATCGTTTGATCTTCCTCCTCCTAAGGTGTCTATCAATGCTATTTCATCCTCCAAGGCTCCCCTTCGAAGAGAGTTCTTTCGAACTCATTATTTTTCGGACCCTTGGACCTTACCTTCCCCAACCGCCACTTTGGAGGAAGGGCAAGTGGGTGGAACGGCATTCCCGATTTCTGCAGCTGAGATTGCATATCAGTCTGTTGTTGACACTGCAGAGTCTGATCCAGCTCCTCTTTCGCCGGAAGAGTTGGATGGTGATGTGGCTCCGGCTTGGACGCTTACTTCTTCTTCTGCCCAGGATTGTCTAGATACCACTCTTCCATCCGAAGAGGCCATCCTGGAAGCAATGACAGGTATAGAGAGACCGTGGGATGACTTGCATCATCGGTCTTACTTCCTACCTGACTTGAGCGAAGTCGAGGCTAGTTTTCCAAGTCCTCAGTCTCCTGGACCTGTTCACCCAGTCTTGAGCCCCTTAGCACCAGCACAGGTTTATGCTGAAGGGAACATGGCTGTGATCTCTTCGACTATCCCGGTGAACATCTCCAGGAATCCCAACATTATCGAGAACATTTTCATTGGAGCTGAATGTTCCCGTGAAGAAGTTCAAATCTATACCGAGCTCTTCAAAGAGTATAGGGATGTTTTTGCTTGGTCTTATGAGGAAATGCCTGGCATAGATCCATCTATCGTCTAGCATGAGATCAAGACGTATGAAAACGCTAAGCCGGCCAGGCAAAAACTTCGTCCGGTTAATCCTAGGAAGGCAGCAGCTATCAAGGCTGAAGTTGAAAAGCTGCTTAAGGCGGGATTCATTTTCCCAGTTCCTCTGACTGAATGGGTTTCAAACCCCGTTCCTGTTGATAAAAAGCAAGGAACAATTCGAGTGTGCATCGATTTCAGAGACCTGAATAAGGCGTGTCCTTAAGATAATTACCCCACACCCTTCATTGATCAGATTATTGATGAGTGTGCCGGTAACGAAATTTTTTCCTTCATGGACGGTTTTTCTGGTTACAATCAAATTACTATCCGTCTAGAAGATCAACATAAGACCGCATTTATTTGTCCCTGGGGTACGTTTTCATATAAGAAAATGCCTTTTGGTCTGAAAAATGCTGGAGCTACTTTTCAGCAGGCCATGTCTTACGCCTTCCACGACATCAAGAAAATTATAGAGGCATACTTAGATGATCTAGCTGCTCATTCTCGAAAGAGGATGGATCATCCAGGACACCTCCGGCAAATATTTGAGAGATGTCGTTTTTATAAAATTCGTTTGAATCCGAACAAGTGCGTTTTCGCGGTAACATCCGGTCGGCTATTGGGATTTATCGTGTCTAGTGAAGGGATAAGGGTAGATCCCTTCAAGGTTGAGGCAATACTTCGGTTGCCTCCCCCGTCTTCAATCCGTCAACTTCAAAGTCTCCAAGGGAAGTCTAACTTTCTTCGGAGGTTTATCGTTAACTATGCTGAGATTACACAGGGATATATGAGACTGTTGAAGAAAGGAGTCCCTTTTCTTTGGGACGACTATGCTCAACGCTCATTCGATGCCTTGAAAAAGGCATTGACCTCTGCTCCTTTACTGAGTCCACCCGATTATAGCAGATATTTTCTTTTGTATCTGGCTACAGCAGAATCTACCATTGGTATGGTTCTGGTTCAGGAGGATGATGCTCTGGCTGAGCATGTTATTTACTACCTCAGTCGAGGACTGGTAGGACCTGAGCTGCGATACACCCCGATAGAAAAATTAGCCTTGGCAGCAGTTCATGCTGTACAGCGACTCCGGCATTATATTATTCTTCGCAAAACTTATGTCTTGGCAGCTGCCAATCCATTTCAGTTTGTCCTCAGCAGGCGAGTGATTGGGGGCAAATATAACAGATGGATTGTGATTTTACAAGAATTTGATCTAGAGTTCATGTCTGCCAAATCCAAGAAGTCATTAGTTTTTGCGGAATTGATCTCCGAGTTGCCTTGTGGAGAGGCGATGATCTATGATGAGTCTTTTCCGGACGAACACTTGTTTCTGATCTCTCCACAAGATCCTTGGTATGGGGACATCATTGTATATCTCCAGACTGCGAAGTTTCCCTCTTCTTTTTCGAAAGATGAGCGTCGTAAGCTGCGTCACTTAGCTAAAAGTTATCTGATTATTGGTGATGCTTTGTACCGTTGAGGGGTTGATTCAATCCTAAGACGCTGCTTAACTTTCGAAGAAGCTGAGGCTGTGCTCAATGATTCTCACGGTGGAGCTTGTGGGGGTCATTTATCAGGGCTTGCTACAGCCCAAAAGATTTTGCGTGCTGGCTACTTCTGGCCCTTGATTTTCAAAGATTGTATTGAATCGGTCAAGAAGTGTCATCCTTGTCAGGTGTATACTCGAAAAATGCGCGCTCATCCAGCTCCGCTTTTTCCAGTCGTTACTGTCGGACCCTTTACAAAGTGGGGTATGGATTATACTACTTGTAACCCGCCTTCGGTAAAAGGTCACAAGTACATTATCGTAGCGGTAGACTACTTTACGAAGTGGGTCGAAGCTATGCCTACTTTTGGGAACGATGGTGAGACTGCAGCTCTTTTCTTCTTCAACCAAGTCATTGCTCGTTTCGGTATTCCTAGAGATATTGTCACTGACCATGGCAGTCACTTTCGGAACAGTATGATGGCTGAGTTGGCTCTTAAATTGGGTTTCCGGCAGGAGCATTCATCTCCATATTATCCTCAGGCCAATGGCCAGGTGGAAGCCGTGAATAAGTCCTTGAAGACAATTCTTCAACGGACGATTGATAAACATAGATCCAACTGGCACATTATGCTATATCCTGCACTCTGGGCGTACAGGACGTCAGTTAAAACTGCAACTGGCTTTACTCCGTTTTAGTTAGTCCACGAGGTAGAATCCGTATTTCCCATTGAATGCGAGATTCCTTCCCTTAAACTGGCTGTTGAGCTTCTTCCTGACACTTCTAGTCTGGCAGAGCGGCTTCTTCATCTGGAACATCTTGATGAGCAACGTCGAGATGCCGCCACGTTGAACGAAGCGCATAAAAACCGAGTCAAAGTCCAGTACGATAAGGCGGTTAAGCCTAGGGTCTTTTCCGAAGGCGACCTTGTTTTGGTCTATGCCCAAGAAAAGGATGCCTTGGGGGCAGGAAAGTTTAAGTCGATGTGGTATGGCCCCTATATTGTCAAAAAGGTCCTTAAGAAAGGAGCGTATACCTTGGTTGACTTCGAAGGAAACGAGTTGTCGGAGCCCCGAAATGGGCTCTATCTGAAGAAGTATTATGCCTAGGCTTAGCCCCGGCATTTTGCTTTGTATATAGTAGTTTTTGTCTTGTACATATCTGTTTGATTTTCGATTTTTGATGGGATGGTGATGTTTTTGATCTGCTTTGGCAGGTTGTGCTGATGTCATGAGTCATTATGGTTTCGCCGATGGTGCTAGTAGACACACCCGGAACTTAGCTTCCGCGGCTTGGGTGCTTCATTATCCTTCCGGTCAGCTGTTGGTATCAAGAGGGGTCTGCATTGGTCCTGCTTCCAATAATGTAGCAGAATACACTGCAGTCATTCATCTACTCTCTGAGGCAATATCTTTGGGTGTTGATTCGTTGGTAGTTTTCTTGGACTCCCAGCTGGTGGTGTCGCAGTTGAACAACACTTATCGGGTACGAGATCCATTTTTATTACGATTGTTCTTGAGGGTACGTTTGTTACAAAGGTCATTTCAATTTTTAACATTCATTCATATTCCTCGAGCTGACAATTGGTTTGCCGACTCATTGGCTAATCAAGCTTTAGATTGGCATATTAATCATTCAATACAATAAAATCTAATCATCAAAAACATCATACATTTGATACATTTATCACATCACATCAAACATCGCTGTATATATATCATCGGTATGTCAAAAAACTTTACAAAATTTTGGATCCATCAATGCCGTACAAAACTTGGGCTTATGCCCCATCATGTTCAGTCTCAAAAAATATACAGTCATCTAATATGTAAAATCTATCTACTCCTGAGGACCCTGCCCAGCGTTCCTATAGAACATCACCGCAGTGGCCACACGGCGGAACAGTCTAACCCAGTCCCGGGGTACTCCTACAACCCGTCTCTGGACGGCTTCTGGCAAGTCCTCCACAGCAGCCAGAGGGATTTGGCGGGTTAGTCCCTCCAAGTTTCTCTGCACGGCCTGGAGGGTCCTGTCAAAATCCGCTGTCTCTGCTTCACCTCTGCGGCGCTTGTGACGTGCTAGGCCCTCAGGACGCACTGGTCCAACATCTGAAACATGATCATTTTTCATTTGTCAGTCATTATGAATCCAATCCAAAAACATGTTTGTTTTTCATTTTCATACATATTTGAAAATCCAAAAAATCATATAAGTTAAATTTTTTGAAAAAACTTACCGACTGCTCCCCATGCTGCACCGGGTGGAAGTACTAGATCTGGATCTCCTCGGAAATCCATCCCGGCATAGGGGAAGTCATCCACGGCGATGATTTGTTCTCTCCACCATAAGAAGAACTCATCATCCCAGGTGGTGCGGGGTACTTCGCTGCCCCCCAGTCTCTTCATCATGTCTGCCCAACGGGCGATTCTTGGGTCCCGAGGGCTGCTGATAGTTGAGATGACTTTGGGTCTCAAAGCTGGAACTCTCTCGAAGAAGAATGTAGTCAAAATGGTTCCATAGCCAAAGTGTTTTGTATGTGTTTTACGAATGGAGGTCAGTTGTTGTTTCATGTTCAGTAGCAGGGCAGTGCACCAATCATACACATGAATTAAGCACTCTACAGCTATGCTCATGTGCGTCCTGGACTCCTGATGCAGTGAGGCAGATCCTGCCACTCTGCCGATGGTGAATAGGAGGATCTTTATGTGCAAGTCCCTGATATCTCTGATTGCAATCTGTGTGCCAACTTTCTTGGAATTTTCTATGCAATAGATTTGGACATAATCCTCCATGGTTAACCCTCCCAGGGGCTTTCCGTGCAGATCCACTGGGTCTCCCCTCCTGGAGAGTCCAGTAATGAAGTATGTATCTTCCACTTCTATGCGTAGTGGCATTTGATCAATGATGAAGCAATCCTGATCCGGTTCCCAATAATTTACCAGCATTTCAAGCAATCTCACATTACTTTTCATATTGGGCATTTTGAAAAATTTGAATAATCCACAGTTTCGGAGGACATTTTGCGCTGCTTGATCTTCCATGACCTCTTGGTCTATTGCACTATGCTCACGTTCCCTCCATGAAATTGTCATCCTGAGAAAATTCATTAAAATTTGCATTAGAAATTCATTTTTGAAATTTGGACCTGCGCATACGCTAGTTTCGCTGTGCACAGTCGCGTGTACACGCGACTTTCCTTCTTTGAACCTGCGTATGCGCAGGTACGCGTTTTTTAATAAGGGTTTCCAGGTAAAAATCCACTTAATTCTAAATTTTAAACGGACAAAATGAATCAACAAGATGAATAAGGAGCCTACCTGAAGTTTCGCTGAATTCCGACGGTCGGTTGTTGCTGATTTGACGAAACAAGTTTTTAGCTCCAGAGCTCTTTTTCCAAATCAGCTATGAAATAATGAACCAATTGAGAGGTAATTTGTGTATTTATGGCTAAAAAATTGAAAATTTTTGCAAAAATTTCCTTGTGCTTATTTTTTCGATCTGTCTTATGCTGTATAACTTGATTGCTTGGAAGTGCCTAGTTTGGTATGTTTCAGGTACATTTTGACGATTTCGAGATTTTTTCTGGTTTTTGGCCGATGTGTTCAGACTCTTCACGGCAGGTATATGATCTTCACTGGCATATAGGTTAGGGAATCACTTTCCGTTGCATCTTGCATTCTAGCCTCCATACTGATCACTTGCCTTAGGGTCGATCCCATCAGGTCATGAGTATTACACCCATTTCACTCGCCGTTTTTTAAATCATGACTCGATGGTAGAGCCTTCCTTTACATGGGCTTCCTAGTTAGTTCCTCGCTATCACTTGTTGCCCATGCTGCTTTTTATGTAGGCTCGGGAGTCCTCTTTAGTCCCGCCATGTCTTTTGTGTTGAAGTTTCATTCTTCTCCTTCATCACTTATCATTTTTCTGGCTTATACCCTAGAGGCTCCCTGGTGTCGTTAAGTTGTATTACTGCATTGCATATTGGCCGCTTGTTTATCCTGGCCTTTAGCCGGCTTCATTTGGACTCGATGCTTAAGCCAACTTTTGACCTTGACTTTCTGTACAAGTTAACCATTGCATGCACTTAGCTATCACGACTTGACACCTTTGTACCCATGGATGGAACGTTCCTCTGAGTATCACTGACCAGTTTTCGCCACCTTGCATTGCGCATAGGATTGTTCCAAACCCCGGAACTAGTGCATCTGCTTTTTCGATACTCGTTCTATCCATTGTATCATAGCATTCTTTTATTCTTTTTCAGGCTTATTATGAAAAAGACAAAAAAATCAAATATAACAAAAAGAGCGGGAACGGGATGTATCTTCGTTATTTTGATGGCAGTACAGAGTCAGTTTGTCGCTCTTGAACAAAGCACATATACTTATATATATTTCCTTCATTTGGGATGGTTCTAGTTTGACCTAGGTTCAGCCTTTACCATGTTTCACTTGTCAGTTCTTCCCCGGTTGGTTATCTCTTCCAATCATATGGAGAGTTTGTTTTGCCTCCTGCAAGACAGACTTATACAGTGTCACTTTTTACTGCCATGGTCATCACAGAGTCGTGCTTTTGTTCAAGGGAAGTCTAGCCCGAGTCGGCCATTCTGCG